>JAGRRH010000003.1:0-743013 GCA_019154785.2 Nitzschia inconspicua
CCTAACCCTAACCCTAACCCCAACCCCAACCTAACCCAACCCTAACCCAACCCAACCCTAACCCCAACCCTAACCCCAACCCTAACCCAACCCTAACCCTAACACCCCAACCCTAACCCCAACCCTAACCCCAACCCTAACCCTAACCCCAACCCTAACCCAACCCTAACCCAACCCTAACCCCAACCCTAACCCCAACCCTAACCCCAACCCTAACCCTAACCCCAACCCTAACCCCAACCCTAACCCAACCCAACCCTAACCCCAACCCCAACCCTAACCCCAACCCTAACCCAACCCTAACCCCAACCCTAACCCTAACCCCAACCCAACCCAACCCTAACCCTAACCCCAACCCTAACACACGCCACCTTACCCTTTCCAGCTGCCATCGATTCCGCTTCTGAGAAGTTCTCTCGACCCTTCTTTAGGTGACCTTGGATTCGATCCGCGCGGCCTGAAACCATCCGATCCAAAAGAGTTTGCTGATATGCAAGCTAAAGGACTTTCCAATGGTCGCCTTGCCATGTTTGCCGCCATTGGTATGATGGTCCAAGAACTTGTCAACGGACAACCCGTCTTGGCCGATTTGCCATTTTAAAAAAATGTTGTCACCATCAAAGTGATCGGAACCAAAAAACCAATTATTATTCTTGAACTTTTACAAGGAACAACGGACAGATAGATCAGCTACGACAATTGTAAATACGGTCCACAGCTTGATTTCGACTGCAACAATGCAATAAAGGTGCAACAACGAGGGATTCATGAATACAACGTACAACTATAACTAAAAAAAACGTCGAAAAGAATCATCTTCTTAGCATTACGATACGAAATGCAATGAATGAAGTTATTTTTCTACGATACTACCCCGCACGTTTTGTTTTACAGTTAGTCGCACCCTTGGTAGAACTAGTCTAAATCCGATGTTTATTCTATCCATCATTGCGCAAATGTCGCATAATTTATTGGATGTACATTGAACGTCGTACCGCCAAATTCGAATCAGTTTCAGCGACATCCGTACAATAATGAAATTTGGACCGAATACCCTGCTGTACTACCGTAGTAGGTGAACGATTTTGGAAAAGTGTATGCGGAATTCAAAGCTCTCAGTGTCGCCGGGTACTCCAACGACAGTAACAAGTGTTGACTGTGACGAAAATTTGTTTTCCATTGTCTATGAAAACATTTCGGACGACGAACCACAGCAAACTAGCAGAAATGCAATAAGGTACTTTTGGGATCACAGCCTCCGACATCAGTACGGCCTAACTCAGGAATTCTATCATAATCTGAACCATTTGATTTTCTTTTTCTATTTTATGCAAGCATGGTATACTATGGAAAGATAAAAATCTACACGTATGGTGAAGATTCCTGTCAATTGGTCTTTGTCGGGAGAATCATACCTTCCGAAACCCGTACGGCCACGCTCTTGCACTGGCAGAAAATCATTGAGCTGACGGAAAAGAAGTCGTTCATGTCGGAAGGTATGATCGGGATTGACGTCTGACGACCAAAACCAAACGACGAGGACCTTCACCGTACGACTAGATTATTCTTTCTAAATAACATAATTGTCTTTTCAAGACATAGTGAAAGGAAACCAAATCGTTCATCTTACGATAAAGCTCGCGAGTGTAGACGTACTGATGTCGAGTGGCATGATGGGGATTGACTCGAAAGTATTTTGACCTCTACCGACCAAGACCGAACGACAAGGATCTCAACCGCACGACTAGAATATTCTATTTAAATACCATATATTTTTTTGAAATGCCAGTAGAACGAATTCCGACCGACCATCCTACGGTTGAGCTCACGATTGTGGCCGTACCGATGTCGAGAGGTATGATCGGGATTGACGGGTCGGTATTTTGACCCCTGCCGACCAAGACCAAACTACAAGGATCTCCACCGTACGACTAGATTATTCTTTCTCAATAGCATAATTTTCTTTCAAATACATAGTGAAAGGAAATCAGATCGTTCACCTTATGACAGGGTGCACGAGTGTAGCCGTACGGACTTCGGTTGGTATGATTTGGATTGCCGCGCCGGTATTTTCACTTTTCACCTCTGCCGTCCAAAACCAAACGACAAAAATCTCCACAATCTTTCCAGACTAGAAATCACTTCTCACTGAACGTTCCAAGCTCCAATCGTTTGGGTGTTGGTATCGACTCCGGCAACAATGTTGTCATGGTTCGTCGGTGCAGTAGACGCTTTCCGGTATTGATATGTCAATTCTCTTCAGCCCTTGGCCAAGATTTATTGCTATCCTTGTAGCAATGTCATTATTTATTCTTCATGTTGTTGTTGTCGTTGTTGGCAATTTTAACTTTGACCGAGGGATCCTATAATGGTATAGGATGGTTTGATTAGAAGTAATCGTTTCAGTGGATCACCAAGCTTTTCAATGTCATTATTGTTGAAGAAAATGAAAAATTCATAAAGGATGGCCATACTTCTACTGGTGACAAACTTGAATAGACTGTTCTGTGTATATGACGGTTGTTGAACCACTCGAGCTCCTAACCATTGGCGGCATATTCCTGTTGGGAAGTTGTGAGGTGCCGTTCGGATCAACCCGAAACTTGCTCTGTCTAATCCAGTTGCTTTCTGTCGAATACATGTTGTTCCACTAATAAGTTAGTAGTGCGTTCAAGGACGACGATTGTTCCAGCGGAAGACTCCGGCAGCAAATGTACTGCTTTCCAAGATGGAGAGTCCAGTTGTCGGAAGGCTGACCGCCAACTTCTGTTAGTCATTCACTGTCAAGAATACATGGAAACACACCTTCACTGTCTACGGTAGTACTCTGTAGGTACTACTCCGTACGTTGTAGTAGACGCGGTGTTTGAAACAGAAACTCCAACAATTTATTTTTTATAGAAGGAAATCGTTGGAAAATTGTTGGAGGGAACGAACATTTTTAACCCTAACATTAACCTCTCATCATGTCAGCGCATCTATCACAGTAATTCGATTCTCAATTCTCACAATAAAATAAGCAAACAACCTATTAATATCGGTTTGCTCTCATTTTACACAATCAAATTTTTACTCTCACTACTCACTTCACTCGATTACTCTCACTTCGCTGCTGCCCTCTGCCTTCTACCATGCCTGATCATGAAGACCGAGACCCAAACTTTGATGCTGAAGAGGCCGGCGTCCGTGTTTCTATTTTGCGCATATGAAGAACGATCAACTTGGGCAGGTATGTGAAAAATAAGTACATTGTTTCGACTTCATACGGTATCAGAAATTTACTAACTAATTGAACTGCTTCATGATCAATTGACGGATTTGAAAAAGTCGGGTGGTAAACGCCACGTTTCACAACAGGACAAGAAGACTATTGTCGAAAAGGATACGACGACTATAACCACAAGTAGTAGCAGTAGTACTGCAGATGACACATCGTCGTCACAACAGCCCACACATCTTCATGTAGGGCCCAGTGGAGATGTTTGGGTCGGAAATTCTATTTTTCCTGCCAAACATCTACAACCAGATTATGTCAAGAGTATTCCACTATTCGATTCGATTGTATTGCAACGGCATGCAACTCGATTGGTCGAACTACTAGAAGAACAATCTTTGTTGGCACAACAAATCTGTAGCTTGTTCACGTCTCTTACGACGTATCATACATACGTCGTTGTACATAGAAATAGACTCGAAGCACCAACGTACCGGTACTCTCTCTACTCTACTAGCTAGAGAGGACTTTCTATTCGATATGAGCGTACGGTAGTACTGGAATTGTGATGTCCGTCCCTGTCCTTCGCTGCTATTGTACTCGGAGTAATAAATATTTATTATAATATATACGGAGTAGAAGGGATGAAGTTTCTTGATTGTCCAGCCTACTACGGTAGTAGCGAAATGTAGTAGTCTTTGAAGAGAAAAGATGGTATTCATTCTCGAGGAAAGTTTACGGTAGTTGGTTGTCTTGATGTGCTAGTTTCTGGTATAGATTTCATACATAACTTTTACTGTAAAAACAACACTCCACTCATGCCAGCGAACAAACTTCTCGAAAGAATTTTTGTCTTGTCGTTTCAATGTACCGGTAGTAGTTTCGGTAGAGCTATTAGTCCCCTTTTGGTGCCATTTGGTCTTTGATTGATGCGGTGTGTTATTATCCATGAAATGTTCATGCAATCAGATGATAGGAATAAAGACGGAAAAAAGAAGGAGGGGGGGGGGGGGGGGGGGATTAAAATTTGTGCAGAGAGGTTGCCATTCGTGTGGTAGTATTGAGTCTGCTCATAGCGGGTGGCTTGGAATTGTGATAATTTCTTGCCATGATGGATGTGGGTGGAAGAGAGTGAAATGACGAAGTGGCAGTTGTGGACGTAGAAGCAGCAGCAGTTGTTGTTGTTGTTGTTGTTGTACCGTTGGTGAATATAGAATTCCATAATTTTTGGGCCGGACCTTGATAGGCCTTACTTCCTGCCTTGATGTTGAAATCCCGAATGATGCCAGTCGCAGCCGGAGGTGCCAAGACGGACGCAAAGAGTCCCGTTCCGACGAGAAGAGCGACGGCGACAAAATGGGACGCCATTCCAGACACAGTCAAATGTCCTGGATCGGTCGAATTGATTCGTTTGAGATTGGTTCGTTCACAAAATTGTTGTTCGGGATGGGAATATTCGTACAACACGTCCTGGACATTTGAATGTATGTATGCGATGGAAAACAATAATACAATAATATCGAATAATATCGATGCGGAATAGAGAGGAATGCAGTGAGTACATGATAGTGCATATAACATAGAATGTGCAACATCCATCATGACATCAGGACTGTCCACTGTCCATAACAATAATGCTTCGAAATAAATAATGGACGTACCCATCCCAACCAGGTTCCTCTCCAAACTAAAACGCAAGACATGGCAATGGTGTAGAGTGCCCCGAATCGTGTGACTCGAAGTGACAATTTCGAAACAGTTTTTGTTGTTGTTGTTACATTACTTGTTTTTCGTTTGTTGGTGGCCGCCACCAATTGTGCATTGAGTTGTTCCACCCGTTTGACCAATCCTTGCGACAATGCCATACCACCCGTTCCCAAAAGCAAAGACGATGCTGCACTGTAGGTAGCATTTTGCGGAAACAAATGATCGTCCAGTATGTACCATGCACCTCTCCAAAAGGAAGCGGCTCCCATGCCAACACCGACGTGCGTTAACACATTCTTCCAGTGTAACGCCACAAAGGGGGAGGAGGGAGACGGGATTGGAGGCATGGAGAAATATAAAATATTATATATAACTGTAAATCAATTGACTACTTTGAATATATTGTATAGAAATGAAAACTGATGTTGGTCGGTTGGTTGGTATGTCGTGTTGGTGTTTTCTTCTTGACTGTGAGTAGTAGAACTAATAGTGTAGGTAGAACTCTTGGTTGGTTGTGGTTGTTTCTGTTGTGGTGTAAAATCCGGCGGTAGTCTATGATACTGTTCGTCTCTTCATCATATCACATTCGTCTCTTTTCGCTCTTCACTCGAATTTTATCATCATCTTCTTCTTCATCCGTCAGCACACAGCGCACCGTAGTTTTGCACTTTGCAGCACAACTTATTCATTCTTCGAAGGCAATTCAACAACATGCGTGTGTGCTCGCGATCGATCGAATTCTGAATTCGGAGCCTGGAGAGGGGTCGTTTCTTGAATTGATAGAGTGTATTGAAAACAAACGTAAATGATGCCAAGACTATCCGTGATCATGCTAAGGGGTTCAATGAGAATTTGGACCAAGGATACTACCTTTAATGGGGTTAGAGGTACGTATCGACAATAGGATCTCACCCTTTAAGTTGAAGTGGATCGAAGTAAAAAAGAGACAAATCAAACACATTGAACATCACAACATCATCATCATTCATCACAATAATACGTAGTACTAGCTACCTACTACTAGTAAAATAATACGCAACACCACAACAACCAACATCATCCAATCCAAACCAAACCTCCTGTCGACAGCTACTACTAGAGAGTCTACCAAAAGTAATTATTTCCGCACCGTCTTTTAATAGGAATTATAAAAGAATTCATACAGTATTGCTGTTCATGAAATCATTGACAGGGAACATGATGACCACAAGAAGAATGAAGTCATTTCCATCCTTTTTTCTTTTCCTGTTGCTGTTGAGCTTCAGTGGTGGCAGTGGTAGTGGTGGTGTCCATGCGTTTTGTCCTCTTCCTACAAAAAACTCTCATCATCATCATACCAAAACCGCCACTACCACTACGACCACAACTACGACGACGACGTGTCTACATTTGGATCCTATATCCATGATCCGTCATTTGGAAAAAAGGTAACGGCATCACATATTTTGATCGGACCGTCCACGTCTGTCACTGGACGGGGGATGATCCAAGAGGAAGCCACGGAAAAACTCATCCAACTCAAGGAATATATACAAGATGATCCGGAAAAGTTTGCCCAGGCTGCCAATGAACACAGCAGTTGTAGAGCCACCAACACCAAAGGAGGCGATCTGGGACAGTTCGGACCGGGAATCATGGTCGGACCCTTTGATAAGGTCTGTTTCGAAGAAGAGGTGGGGAAAGTTCATGGACCTATCTCAACTCCCTTTGGAGAGCATTTGATACTCATTAGAGAACGTCTGTAACCCAAAAATCAAAACCAAAAATAACAAATAATTCTAAAAAGTGTTTTTTTTTCCAAACCGTCTTGGTATCGTTTCTTTATTTACATTACACTCGTGTCGGGCCTAAAGTAATAATATATAAGCAACAAAAAAGAGGTCCAGAGTGCCATGAGAAGAAGAAATGAACCCAATGCAGGGTCACAAGTTCCAAAAGGTACCAACCGCCCTCATTTTTTTTTCCCCACCAAAAAGTCAATTGTACTGATCTTGGACCGTTCCATAACTGCTAGACGACGGGACGGGTTCGGTCTACCAATGGCTGCTGCGTGTTCAACAAAGTCGGAGGATGCGCAACACTCTTTTTTAAAAAAAGATTCGGGAATGGAATCATCTCGCTCCTTCATGTAATATCAAATGCCATGATTCTGCCCGTGTGAGAATCGATCCACCCAAAAGGACTGGTCGGAAGAAGAGAGGATTTGACAACAACAACATCAACAAAGCACAACAGTGTCGTTAAGAGTCGTTGTTGGACGTAATTAAACGATTAAACAAACGACTGTCAAAGGCATTCAACGAGTTCGTTCAGCAATGACGTGGTTCCACCTCTCCAATTTGGGCCGTACTCTTGCCATTTAAAACGAAATAATCACCGTAAAATTCCGAAAGAATGGTTTGGGACAGAACCGTCATCATTCGAGAGGGGATGAGCGCATGCATGATGGAGATATTCTAACTGTTCGTAGGTAGGGTCATCGGAAAAGGCAGGGTAAAATATCTCGCCGTTGTCTTGAAACATGCGATAGAACCTCACACGGACCGGGCGGGTTGACCCGTGGAAATTGTCGTGAGCGTTCGGAATCCACGGCTTCACAAAAATCATATAGTTATTAGAAAGCAGCTAACAACTGTAATCATTATTTGTTGTTGACGTCGTGCGTCAAGGGAATCAGCGCTGGCGAATAAGCCATTTATGGGGAACGCCGTCACCTGATGAGTTTGTTGATGGCTTTGTCATCTGTCCGTTGGAGTATTTCCTGAGCAAAGTTGATTGTTGGAAAGTTGGACAAGTCAAGACCGTTCCAGTGATGTTTCTTACGAAGTCTACTAGAGGTTCTCCAAAAGGAATTTGTGAAGCCGAGGACTGTAACCCTGGATAACAGGAATGTTGATGAGTTGTACTTGGTAAAATCATTGTTTGTTGTCTCCCAGAAGTGATTTCACCATGAAGAAAATTTGCACCTAACACTCCGTATGAGTTGTTGGAGATACCGTACTCTCTTATCACACTGCCGGTCACCCGCACAGCGAACAGTATGTACCACTACTACTACGATCGTACCAACGTATCGACGATGTAAATGACTCATGTCTCGTGTCGAACAGGAGGATGTAAATAACGGTTTGCGAACGCCGGATAACCGTTGAGGGAGTTTCAAAGCGCATTAGTGTATCATATCATATTATACATTCTTGCGCATCCTCCAGAAACTTGTTTTGTTACGACGGGTACGTTTAGTACAAGTGCAATTACCTACGGTAGGCACATTGTAGTACGTACTTCATACGTACGATACCTATGTACTACGTCGTATTCCGAGAATTACCGGTGAGGGTAATGCATTGACTCATTATATATATAATATACAGAACGAGTTAGATTAGATTGCCCGCCCTGTCCTTCTGCCTTGAGCTGTCTCTCGAACTTTGCACGACATTTTCCCTTCAATCCGTGTCATCAACTGTCAATCGTCACTGTCAATCACTCTCATAATCAATCGCAGTGGTTCCTCGGAGTATCACCCATTGTAAAGAATACTTCATTGTGCTACATACCAGCTGCTGCCTGCCTGTTGATTTGGCTTCTGTCACCCGCCAGATATCTGAATAAGGGCTTCCTTTGGTTTCTTTCTCTTGCTTTTCCGACTCAAGAGCAAGGCATTTGTAAATGTACAACAGTAGTGCATAGTTAATAGCTACAGAGTATTCGTCTTCAGAACATTGTAAGCTTCGGTTAAAAATCTCGTCAGAGGGAAATACGGAAATACAATAGAATCCTAAAGACTTAACGTCTTTTAATGTCACTAATCTTCCTAAAATATATGTTGGAATTTCTTTTTTTCAGCTTTCCTGACTCCTCGGTGATTCAGAAATCAATTTCAAACACTCTCTTGTAGGAGCAGTTGGCTGATATATTTTGAAAAGTGTTTCCAAAAAAAATACCATCTTATCATTCTTGAATTTCCCCAATAAACTCGCTGTCAATATAATTTTATTAGGTTGGGCGGCGAGTTGGGCGGCGCGTTGGGAAGCGCGTTGGGGCTTTTGTTGGGCGGGGAGTTGGGGCTTTTGTTGGGAGGCGGGTTGGGGCTTTTGTTGGGAGGCGGGTTGGGGCTTTTGTTGGGAGGCGAGTTGGGCTGGGCGTTGGAATGGGCACAAATTTCTGGCATAGCTCACAACTGTTCTCATCTTTCTTTCGCCCATCAGAACAAACCTTGTGAGAAAGTTGTTTGGGATCAACTCCAGGAACCTTGTTGCACAAATCACCAATCTCCAAGCCCTTCATTGCATCACATTGAGCGGTAGTGAGAGGGATAAGAGTAACACCAGCTGAAACCGATTGCTGGCAAATCAACGACACCGATGGACAATAAAATAGATTGAGGCCACATTTCCAAGTGTTTGCATCAACACAACAAACGGTCGGAGAAGGTGTTGGAAAAGGAGTGGGCGCTGGAGTGGTAGGTGCTGGAGTTGGCGCTGGAGTTGGCGCTGGAGTTGGCGCTGGAGTTGGCGCTGGAGTTGGCGCTGGAGTGGTAGGCTGTGGGGTGGGAACAGGAGTGGGTGCTGGAGTAGGGGCTGGAGTTGGTTCTGGAGTTGGCGCTGGAGTGGTAGGCTGTGGGGTGGGTACAGGAGTGGGTGCTGGAGTAGGGGCTGGAGTAGGTGCTGGAGTTGGCGCTGGAGTGGTAGGCTGTGGGGTGGGAACAGGAGTGGGTGCTGGAGTAGGGGCTGGAGTGGGTGCTGGAGTAGGGGCTGGAGTGGTAGGCTGTGGGGTGGGAACAGGAGTGGGTGCTGGAGTAGGGGCTGGAGTTGGTGCTGGAGTTGGTGCTGGAGTGGTAGGCTGTGGGGTGGGAACAGGAGTGGGTGCTGGAGTAGGGGCTGGAGTGGGAACTGGAGTAGGGGCTGGAGTGGTAGGCTGTGGGGTGGGAACAGGAGTGGGTGCTGGAGTAGGGGCTGGAGTTGGTGCTGGAGTTGGCGCTGGAGTGGTAGGCTGTGGGGTTGGAACAGGAGTGGGTGCTGGAGTAGGGGCTGGAGTGGGAGCTGGAGTTGGCGCTGGAGTGGTAGGCTGTGGGGTGGGAACAGGAGTGGGTGCTGGAGTAGGGGCTGGAGTGGGAGCTGGAGTTGGCGCTGGAGTGGGAACAGGAGTGGGAACAGGAGTGGGTGCTTGAGTAGGGGCTGGAGTGGGAACAGGAGTGGGAACAGGAGTGGGAACAGGAGTGGGTGCTGGAGTGGGAACAGGAGTGGGAACAGGAGTAGGTGCTGGAGTAGGGGCTGGAGTTGGCGCTGGAGTGGTAGGCTGTGGGGTGGGAAAAGGAGTGGGTGCTGGAGTAGGGGCTGGAGTGGGAGCTGGAGTTGGCGCTGGAGTGGTAGGCTGTGGGGTGGGAACAGGAGTGGGAGCTGGAGTAGGGGCTGGAGTAGGTGCTGGAGTTGGCGCTGGAGTGGTAGGCTGTGGGGTTGGAACAGGAGTGGGTGCTGGAGTAGGGGCT
The DNA here is from genome assembly GCA_019154785.2 of Nitzschia inconspicua. Taxonomy (NCBI): domain Eukaryota; phylum Bacillariophyta; class Bacillariophyceae; order Bacillariales; family Bacillariaceae; genus Nitzschia; species Nitzschia inconspicua. Next base: position 10,413 of record JAGRRH010000003.1, read on the forward strand.
GGAGTAGGTGCTGGAGTTGGCGCTGGAGTGGTAGGCTGTGGGGTTGGAACAGGAGTGGGTGCTGGAGTAGGGGCTGGAGTTGGTGCTGGAGTTGGTGCTGGAGTTGGTGCTGGAGTGGTCGGCTGTGGGGTCGGAGATCTAGTCGGCGCGAGAGTGGGCGGACGAGTTCCGCAGTATTCACATGTGATACCATCGTATTTGACATGAATTCCATCGATGTAGCAAATCCTATGGGATAAACCTCTTTGTGGTTGATCTGTCACAATACATTTCTGGTCAATAAATATATCTTGCAAGTTTTCAGAATCACAATCAATTATAAATGCTTCTCCTGCACCAAAACAGAGTTCTGGCGCAGTGTCACAAACATAGAGAACATTACCACACTTGAATGCGTAAGCGTCATTATCAGGGTTCTTTGTATTATCACAGGGACAAGACTCGGAGTTTAGCTGCCTGGATAATTCTTTTTTATCAAAAAGTGCCACTGATGAATTTTTTCGATTGGACATTATGGGGGAAACAACTCCAATGTTTTCATGCAAGGCATGTGCTTCTTCCTTTCGAAGATAAGAATTGTCTTGTTGTTGTGTCTTCCAAAAAACAGAGTTGGCTGGTTGAATACAGTTAATGATGAAAAGAAAGACAAGCATGGTTTTGGGGATGTTGTGTTTTTGCTTGTTCTTGACAAGAACAAAAGAAGCAAGTTGAGGCTTGCTTTTTTTGAAACGATCCTCTTTATCGGCTATCATAAACATGATCATCATAGTATGTTAGGGATAGAAATCTGCAAATTGGTGACAAATGTGGATAATTTCAGTGCAACGAGTCCGGCTTTAAAAGAATACCTCTTTTCCGATCGAAAGAGGCAATTCCGGTTGACGTGAGATTGAAATTATGATACGTTCCAATCGCGAAAGAAAACCAAAAAAGACGAGGTTGTTTTTCGTTTCAGAGAAAGCATTGCAAATCATTCTTCTCTTCGATGTCTTTCACTTTGTCGACAAGACGCCGACGAAAGTGAAAAGAATCATTTGCCATGCACATAAGTACTTGTCGTTCCGAGTTGCGTATCCAAGGCTATTGTCGACAGAAGACAATCTTACGTCCTAACTGTAAGGCTGTAATTGCTCGGATATGACACGGTTATATTTTGACAGCAGGACGTTGAAGGAGGGAGTCTGAATGGCCGTTGATGGTTCCCGAGTGGAATTGTTTCTATTTGATCTTTTTGTACCCAGTGATACTCGGGAATCAATTGAAATTGCTCTAGTAGGAAGGCGATTGCGATAGCGTATTATTGTAATGATTCCCTTGGAATGAGCCTGATTTAGGAACACAAGCTTCTACGTTTAATAGTCGGGCTTGCTGTCTTGGCCTTTCCATAAGCCGATGAAAGTGAAAAGAATTCTTTGTCACAGATTGGATCGTCGTCGCTTTTTTCAAGCAAGTTATGACCTTCTGATGTCGACAGAAGGAATCGTTCGCCTACGAGAGTGTTTTCATAAGTGAATTTTGTCGTATCGAATGACACTCGGGAATCGAATATTTAGCCACGAAGGAAAGGTACATGGTAGTACCTTATTTGAGATAAACTCATAAATCTATTTTCTGTTGAGATATTGTTGGTATGTACGTTGCAGGTAATAGAGTAGTGGAGTAGAGTGGTAATTTTGTATTTACTCGAATCGAGTTTTCTCATTATTTTACAGTTAGTACTATTATTGTTATACTACTATTATTATTATTCCTTCTCTCTCTTTGGAAAGAGTTCATATATGTCGCGGTTAATTTATCCACGACAGTACTTGACTGTGTGAGTGCCGGTCAATTAATTATTTTTGTTTGGCGAGATTGTCAAGTCTTACTTCCATCAACACAGTGGCCTTCCTTGTTGCTCTTTGGTAAAATACGTAGTGCTTTACTACATAGTACACGATTCCAAACGTTCCGAGGGTTTTTAGCCTCTATCTTTCATTTACTCGGAGGACATGCTACCTAGACTACCCTCCGTAGCTATGTGTGCTCTTCTATCTTCTACCTACAGTCGTCGTGCTCGAAAAGTAAGTAGGCAGTAGTGTAATACGGAGAAGGATGGCTGACAAGGAGTACCACATACTTCACCAAAAAATCTCCAAAATGCTTGTTAATACTATTAATATGAATCAAACTGATAAATCCATCTGTTTAGGAACTACTCCGTAGAACATGAATGACCGTCGTGACCATGGTGCTGGTATAGTCTTTCTTGGGTGCTTTTGTTTGTTGTGATGATGGTTTTCAAGTCATAATTCTTTTCACATCAACATCAGCAATCAACGTTACAAAAATGATCAGATTATATGCGACAATAATTCAAACTAAAACTATGTTTGACATGACACTCAAATGGAATAAATTTCACAGTTTATGTGTATTTCCGGCATTCTTGAATTCCCCCGGATATCATACAATCCTCCTTTGCTCTACTACGGTAGTCGTAGAGCGTACTGTAAAAGCATGCTACCGTAAAAAGCTTCTTCTTCTCTCTCCTGGAGCATCCGCGACCATTCAAGATATCATTTAATCCCAATCCCTAAAAATGATGACTCGGGACTCAAGTTCCATCAGTTCGCTTGTTACTCGCCTCATTGACAAAGTGGAGACATTTTGTCTCCAGTTGAGACATTTTGTCTCCAATTGGGGACAAAAGTAGAGACAGAGACAAAATGTCTTGAGACAGAGACAAAATGTCTTGAGACAGAGACAAAATGTCTCGAGACAAAATGTCTCCAGTCAGAGTTCACCTCGAAGGAAAAGGGGAACCCCCAAATACTCACTTACAGTTAACCAGTTGCAACAATTACGGAATAATTCATGTCTGATGAAGCATGAAGCGACAACAACCATCTTTTTTCGCTACAACAATGGCGAGATCACGTGAAAGAGGCTTTCAAGAGAAATAAATAGGGAAGCTACAGGCTTTGTTGGCGGTCGTGGCCACCACTGAGGAGGTGGAAGGGAAGGAATCGAGTTCCAACAGAATCCAACATCCAGCAGCATCGAACAGCAACTCGCAAACTGAAGCAAGTCTTTGTGTGGTTCAACGAGGACCAAACAGCAACTAGCAACCAAAGAAATTTTTCGTTGAGAATTGTTTGGATATCCTTTCCTCCGATCGATCATTTGTTGGCTTCCCATCTTCCAATCAAGAGGCCATAGAAGGTTTAAATCATTCTCATTTCAGATCTTTTTCCGGTGTTGGATTTATGCTTTTATTTTTACATCGACCGTCGCAATGGGATGGGGAACACCTACTAGTCGTACTTAAAAGAACAGTAGTAAATGATCTCAATGGGCGATGCCAATGGAGGGGAACAACCGGTGGTGGAAGAGGACGTTGGATGATGCAAGCTTTAAGCAAGAGTGCCTACAACTGTTCCGAATGATTCATTGAATAAATCCAACAAACCCGAAGATAGTGCAAATATCAAAGCAAAAGCAAAGCTTCGTAGTTTGCTAATGAATAAGTCCTCAATGGCACCCTATTCAACAATCGAGCAAATCCACAAGAGATAATCTTTTTTCAGTCTTATTTACTGAATAGTTTCAAAACAAACTTTCGGAGCCTGAGGACAGCACTTGCTTGGAGAAAGAATTTGTCGCATTCGACCCACCGGCCTGTGAAAAAGAGCTCTTTCCAAGAAATACTAGTGCCCGTGGCGAGCTATTTTCGGATGGAAGTTCTACTCGAAAGATCATGGGAGAAGATGTGTGTGAAGACTGGAATAACAGCAGGACTCTCTCCAACGCAAGTGGTCCAACTGCTACCTAGTTTCAATGACCAATGTCCATTGGATGCTTTTCGCAATAATCTGTACAAAGAAAGAAAAAAATGGTCGCAAGACGTCTGAAGGCAGCAGAAACGCAACAAGAAAGGAGCAACCTACTTTTTGAAACAGAAACAGCATTGAAGCTAGCTACAACAAAGAAGCTTGGAAACTACTACTACTACTACTACGTAGTATATTATACTACATCATTTGTTCATGCTGTCGTTACTCTATTATTAGTTTGGCTGTTAAAAATTCGAGAAGATGGATCATTCTACTATCGTTGTACTTGGTAGGAGATAATTATTCTGTAAACGCAGTTACTACTGTTACCTACCGTACCGTAGTTTATAAATTTTTTTTTCGGGGAGTTGTACGAGAGCATTTTGGGGGAGTTTGCCTTTGTCTCCAATTGGAGACAAAAGTAGAGACAGAGACAAAATGTCTTGAGACAGAGACAAAATGTCTTGAGACAGAGACAAAGTGTCTTGAGACAAGAGACAAAATGTCTCCACTTTGTCTCCATTTTGTCTCCACTTTTGTCTCCATTTCGGAAAAACGCTTTCGAGGAATTCGAGTCCCGTGAAATTGGAGAATAGAAGATCGGAAATTTAAGGGTAGGGTTAGATCGAAAACCGTCAGAATTCGCGGATGCTCCTGAAACCTTTCGCATTCGTTTTTCCATCCACGTCATCAAAATTCACATCAGGCAGGACCAATTATCACAACTCATCACGGTCACAAATACGACAACAAAAACATCATCGATTCATCACATCACAACATCATCATCACATCCATGCCCCACTTTGCCACCTTTTGTACTACGTTTCATAGTACTCCGTACGTCGCAATTAAAGGACGAATCTTAGCTGATAGCTGCCTGTCTCATTGCTTCTGTCTTTTGGCCACCAGTTATCGATTTTCATTGTTGTCACAGAAAAAATATTATATTCCATGCTACCTCTACCTCATCTTATTTGTTCGTTTGGAGGGGCTACGCTTGTCTTCCTTCTGTTTGTTGTCCCTCTACAACTAGCAGATTCGTTTCTACTTATTACGGAACAAAAAGGATCGATCGACCGTACATGTTCTTCCTTCCTCTTCCAGTCAAACAACAACCATAGACATAATCAGTATTGGAATATCCCGAGTAATGGTCTTTCCAGTCGAACATTTCCCAAATTCGGACAGAACAAATGTCGATGTCGCAACACTCTACTTGCTCTTGCTGGATCGACTGCTAATACAGTAACGTCAACGTTAACATCGACCGTAACAACAACTACAACTGCATATGCTGCCAACAGTATTATTGACGACGGTCTCTCACGAGGAGATGCTCGAGGAGCGGCCATCCGACTGGAAGGCGTGTCGATCTCTCGTGGAAATTCTCAAATTCTAAAAGATATTGATTGGAGGATAGAACCCAAGGCGAAATGGGGTTTGATTGGTGCCAACGGATGTGGCAAAAGCACTCTCTTGAAGGCCATTATGGAAGAAATATCGTACGATGGAAAAATCACTGTCGGGACGACTCAAACAGTGGGGTATCTACAACAGACAGCTGTGGCAGGATCTACGAAATCGGTTTTTGAGGAAGCGGCATCCGCCATGAAAGGCATTCAAGCTGCACGAGATGAACTGTATTTGGCCGAACAAGCAGTGGCGTCTCATGATGAGACAGATACAACATCGTCATCGTCCACATTTTCTTCGGTATCTTCCAACATCAACAACAACAACAAGAAAAAAAACACTTTGGAACAAGATTTGGACAGACTCGACCAAGCGATGCGTCGATACGAACAACTTGGTGGATACGAACAAGAAAAACAAGTTGGAGAAATGTTACACGGCCTTGGTTTCACCAATTTGACACAACTATGCAATGAACTCAGTGGTGGGTGGCAAATGCGAGTCTCCTTTGCCAAGTTACTGCTAAGTAAACCAAGTCTTGCTCTATTGGATGAACCATCCAACCACCTAGATCGTTCGGCACGGTCTTGGTTGGCACAATACTTGCGACAATACACGGACGGAGCCATGATATTGGTCACACACGACAAGGAACTCCTCGAGAGTTGTCAACACATTGCAGAGATCACTTCTGCTGGAACAATGCAAGTATACAAGAATTGCACCTATTCACAGTATTTGGCATTGAAGGAAGAACGAGCCAAGCAGGCTCTGTCGGAATACCAAAAAAATGCCGAAAAGGCGGCCAAATTACAAACCTTTGTTGACAAGTATGGTGCCTCCGCCACCAAGGCTTCGGCCGCACAATCCCGTGTCAAACAAATCGACAAAATGAAAAAGCAGACGGACTATTGGATGCACCTGCCGATGATATTATGGAACAACGCTACAAACCAAGGTTGAATTTGCCCCCTCCACCCAAAGCCATGGGAGATGTCCTGTTGGCACTCTCAAATGACGCCATGGTCGGATACAAAGACGAAAATTCAAGCACAATCCTACCATTGATATCAAAGGTCCACTTGGGGATTCAACGCGGTATGAAAATTCTTATACGAGGTCCGAATGGTGCTGGTAAGACCACATTGCTGGATACGCTCCGTGGCACTTTGCCGCTACTACAAGGAAATCGAATAGAAAATGATGCATTGCGATTGGGTGTCTTCACCCAAGACCTCGCTCAAGAGTTGGATACGTCTCGACGAGCAGTCGATCTGGTGACAGAATATGCTCGCGGTGGAGACGACGGAGATATCTATGTCTCCGATCAACAAGCCCGAACTGTGTTGGGAGGTCTTGGCCTGACAGGTGACAAGGCACTCCGAAAAGTTGGAGAGCTATCCGGAGGTGAAAAAGCTCGTGTGGCATTGGGAATGTTTGCTCTGAAACCCAGTAATTTGTACCTGTTGGACGAAGTTTCGAACCACTTGGACATTGAATGGTACGTTTCTCTTGTGAATATGTTTCTTAACTATCGGCTATCGTTTATTCTGTCTGTCTTACAATCATTTTTCGGTAATGCCTCTCTCTGTCCATGTCCTGACAATTAGCGTGGAAGCCCTGAGCGAGGCTCTCTCCGAGTGGGGAGGTGAAGAGGGATCGTTGGTAGTTATTTCGCACGACAAGACCTTTTGCGAACAAGTTGGCTTTTCTCATGTTTTGACGATTCAAGATGACGGTACTCTTAATTTGGAACAGCGGAATACCAACGAGAGTGATTGGGACACATCCAAATCCACATTCCAACGCTCCCAGCAAGACGACGGAGGAAGTGGTGAAGCAAATCCACCTGCCAGGCTAATAGACGAAAAATTACGGAAACAAGCTTATAACGCTCCGAAAAGAATATCAAAGATCGAATCGTTGATTGAAGAGAAGGAATCGAAGATTGCTTTGCTGGACGATGAAATGATGTCCGTTGGAAACGATGTTGGGGAATTAATCGATCTGACTAAAAAGAAAGAAAGTTTGGAGGCCGAGGTGTCAAAATTAATGAAGGAATGGGAAGAGCTTGAGGCTCTTTTGGCGGAATTGGAAGAGTCTGGATGATTAATTACACTACTATCGAGATACCAGTCTCTGTCTAACAACGACAATAATCCAGTAGGCTACCGAGATGCCAATCTCTGTCAAGCAACGACAATAACTCAGTTGGCAGACTCGTCGAATTATTGTGAAAGAATGATTATATGTTTCATCATTCATCCAAAAAGGTAAATTTATTACGTGTAGTATTATTGAAGGGCTGTCTCCCACCACAGCAAGAACAACCTCCACATCAAACAACCCGACCACCACAGTAACTCGACCACCGTAAAACCAAAAGACAAACAAACTAACAAACAAACAACCGCACAAACCATGCTCATTCTCATCTCACATGCCTTCCTCTCCAACCAGATGAACTTTTCCTCCTCACGTAGGAGGTTTTACTACCATAACTACATCCCTGGAGTGATCTCCGGCCACTGCCTGCGGTGCCTCGCCTTTCGGGGCCCGGCTGGTGAGTCAACTTCTTAGATACGGAACTACCGGTAGCTAGTAGTTAGCATAGCCATAAAATAGATTTTATTTTCTATTGAAGGGCTATCTCTCCCAAACACAAACGGCTGCATGATTGCGCCATTTCTTCACAGGACATCACACATCATACACACCTGAAGTAAACGAAACGCTTCCAACTCTCTCTCTCGTCGTAAAAACTTCAAATAATGTACTACCTCTTTGTTGTCCAATCAAAAGAACGAACGACAATTCAAATCGAAATCTGTATGATTGGTCCTCTATTGTCCACTCGTTCTTTTGATTGATTGGACAACAAAGAGGTAGTAGGAATAATTTCGCCGTCTTCTCAACTCACAGTCAGCACTCAGCACAGTTTCAAGTTCCGCTCAAAACATCGGAAGTAAAATAATATTTGTACTCCAGCAATTTATTTAACGATGGATGTCCCAACACCATCTGCTCCCTATGTCATGATTGTTGACGTGGTGAAAGGATCCACAATGCATTTAACAGCAAGAATAGGATGTACCTACGAAGGTATCTTTTGTTTGTTCCAGATTGATCTTTCTTTCTCTGTGATTAATACCGGTATCATAATAGGTAGTCTACAACACTGCGAAATCTGCCTGTATCATCCTCGTTCTACGAAAGTACTGTACATACCCCCTGAGTTACCGCACTACGGTATTGCTACTGACAGTGTGAAGGATGTTCTCGCAGGTATCTTTCTCGCCATCAATCATCATGTGTAGACTACTGCTCTTCTCTACTCAGCTTCGCCATTCCTATTTTGTGATCTTTGCTTCTGATCCATTCGTCAATTTTATTTCGACTGTCGACATTCATTCACTGAAGATAATCGGTTTTCACTGTTGTCATCACTGATACTTTCATAAAACAAAATTTCGATAACTGCTGCATCGGATCGGATCGCCGGATCCAATCGGATCAGACACAAACACCATCGTAGAGGACGACGACGACATCGTTAATTGAGATTTTCCCACATCCACAAATCTTCTTTTGAACAATGAAGTATTCTCATTTTCAATGGACTATCCTGTCGCTGGTACTGACATCTTCTTCTTTGTTGACAGGCAATGCCCTCAAGTTTGATGAACCTGCCGTTTCGCCAATTGAAATGGTTGTGTCGGCGAACAACCTCGCAACGGATGCTGGAAGAGCAATCTTGGCCCTAGGAGGGAGTGCTGTCGATGCCATGATTGCTGTTCAGGTAAATAAAAACAAGGAATATCAGCAAAAAGACGACCACGACATGTCCTACAAATGATGATTGATGATATCATGAAAAATGGATGGATGGATGGATGGATGGATGGATGGATGGATGGACACATCGTATATGAATTGATTGTTGGGATTGGAATTCCGTGAACATCGTATTCGTATCACTAATATTATTTCTCTACTTTTAATTGAAACAGACCGTCTTGGGGTTGGTTGAACCACAGTCCAGTGGAATTGCGGGAGGTGCCTTTGCTGTGTACTACGATGCGTCCGAAGAACGACTGACAACGTTTGACGCTCGTGAAAAGGCTCCGTCACTAGCCACGGAAGAAAGGTTCATATTAGATGGAGAAGAAATGGGTTTTGAGGATGCCTGGCAATCCGCCTTGTCGGTCGGCGTTCCCGGTGTGCCGCAGTTGATGCAAGATTTACACGACAAGTACGGTGTCTTGGAATGGTCTACCCTCTTTGACGCAGCTATTCGTATTGCAACCAATGGATGGCAACAAACGCACCGTACCGAAGATAATGCCAATGAACTCCTCGATCTCAACGAAGATTGCTTCGAGCCACTCTTCTTTCGAGATCCTGTCGCCGCCGAATTTTTCCTCGATTTGAACACTACCGACTGTCCCGTGGCCAAACCGGCAGGGACACTCATGACCAATCCGGGATACGCCGCTACCATGATGGCATTGGCCGAAGGTGGTGCAGCAGCCTTTTATTCCGGAGAAATTGCCGAAGCAATCGTGGCCAAGGTGGCAGCCGACCGAAATCCTACCGGAGATGCAATCATCACCTTTCAAGATTTGGCAAGCTACCAAGTCATTGAGCGGGAGCCCATCTGTCAACCCTACCGTGACTTTGGAGAGATTTGTGGTATGCCACCTCCCTCCAGTGGTGCACTAGCTCTCGGGCAGATTTTCGGAATTCTGGAAAACTTTGAACTCGATCCCGATCCATGGGCCGCATCGACGGTACATGTGTTTACCCAAGCAATGAGACTTGCTTTTGCCGATCGAAATCTGTAAGTGACGACTAGCAGAGCTGGAACAAACATAAACTATTTCATCTCATCCATTTCCTTTCAATCTTGTTCAACCACCATGATTTGACTGATATTGAATTCATAGATATGTGGGAGACGAAGACTTCATTGATGTACCGGTTGAGGGAATGTTGAACAAGACGTATTTGGCCGAGCGTGCTGCACTCATTTCTATGGAGGAGGATATGGGAAGCGCCAGTCCTGGAGTTCCTCCCGATACCTTTGACCCCTCAAGTCCACAAATGGTGACGAACGAAGGCGGGACCAGTCATATTAGTATCGTCGATTCTATGGGAAATGCCATTTCTATGACGACGACTGTGGAAAGTTACTTTGGCAGTGGATTGATGTTGGAAGAGTGGGGATTTCTTTTGAACAACCAGGCAAGTTTTCTCGCCGAAATTGTCGATGATACTACGACGGCTGCGCGGCCGGATACAATACTATTCCGAAAGACAGACTTTCACCATCTCATCAATTTATTTATTCATACCTCCTTTCTTTTGCTGACAAAACAGATTACGGATTTTAGCTTTTCACCGACGAATGAGGACGGCGTCCCGATTGCCAATCGAGTCCAAGCAAATAAACGTCCTCGCAGTTCCATGTCGCCAACCATTGTGATGCAAAACGGCAAGCCAACATTTTTGGCCGGTTCCCCCGGTGGATTTCGTATCATCGGGTACACCTCTAAGGCGTTGATGCTGATGCTGGATTACGGATTCGATCCACAAGCCGCGGCCAACACTCCCCATTCGCAAAACCAAAACGGTGACACTGAATTGGAACCGGTATCGGAAGGAATTACGTCGGACTACGACGAAGCCGGTGTGAGGGCCGCGTTGGAAGCGTTGGGCCATACAGTGGTTGAGCGTGGTGGTGAGACATCGGGATTGTCGTTGATTGCTATCGCTAATGACGAAGTTTTGGGCGGTGCTGATCCTCGTCGTGATGGCACCGCCGGAGGTCGTGCTTCGTTGGATGAGACACTTGCTCCAACGTCCCCGAGTGGTACCACGGAAGCTCCCAATGCGGCACCATCTGCGGCAGGGACAGTCGAGACGATGAAGACAATCATGGCCGTGACCACTGCCGGTGGCATGGCGGCCATGTTGTCGTTGTTGTGATTGTGGTAGTCCTGTAAATACATGCAATGACATGAAACTGGATGTTCTATGCAAAGTATTATTTTTATTTATGGTTGGTGACAAACAGAAATAATAAAGAATATCTTCGGGCTAGTTTCGAAGGAGTACAACGACGAAGAATCTAGTATAGACCCATCCAGCCATGGCGTTTGGGGTGTATGAAGAATCAACAACAAAAAATTGTGATGCAGTAGTAATGATACTTTGATCTACCTCCAGTACGTCGACTGTGGATTCTGTCTCAAAGCATCAGGAGTTGATAGTAATACGTCGAGTTTCTGAAAGTTTCCGCTCTTTCGATCTTTTCCTGCTCGTATTACACGTACATACGTAGTACCTCTAGTAGCTAGCTACTAGCTAGAGTAGATACAACAGGGTGTGTATGTTTTAACGTTTTGGTCTTGCTGTTTACCCGTTTTCATCCAGACCGCACACAACAAAAAAACTCTTTCGTACTTTACAGTTTTTCGTAAACACAATTTCGAAATTAATAGCTACGGTGAAATGTATGATACTCTTTTATTTACTGTTAGGGCTTTGGCGGTATTTAAGACTTAGCTAAGCCTTCTGGAAACCAATCATACCTACCATAGTCTCTATTGTTTTCACAACCTTCATTTACTACCGCATACTGTCATACGTTATTAGACTACCTACCGGTAGCCCCACGGTACTTGGTACGGTACGGTACCGTAGTCCTATGGTTGTACCCTCACTACTGTAGTCGTTCGTACGCAATTTTCCCGAAGGAGGAAGGAAGTTGCCGATCGCCTTTTTCTATTGCATCATCACATTGAACATGAACCACACAAGAATTTTTTACATTATTTTTGTTGGCTGTCGGTAATCGGTAGTGGAGTTACTGCCGAATATCACGAAGTCATAGTTTTTGCTCTCTATATCTCACAAACATTTCAGAGACAGAGAGATAGAGAAACGCACACAACAGTCACTGTCGTTTTCTCGTTTTGATAACAATTCCAACGAACAGCTTCTCTCCAAACAGACAGCCATGAGATTCTCTACTTGTGTTTTTGTCCTTTTATCGGTGGCGACTGTCACGTCTTCTACGTTCGCCTTTGTCCCATTGTCTCAACAACGACGATCGACATCTTTTTCTACTACTACATCTTCTTCTTCACCATCATCATCATCTTCTTCGGCTTTATTTTTGTCCGAAGAAATCAAAGAATATCGCAAGGGACTTTCACAGATTCACAAGAATTTAGATGAAGTGGGCGGTGCTGCTCCCAAAAAACGAACCGACTGTGTCTTTAAATTTGGAGGATCGTCTTTGGCCAATGCCGAACGGATCAATCATGTCGCACATTTGATCAAAGATCAAATCGAATTGGGATATCGTCCCCGTGCTGTGGTTTGTTCTGCCATGGGAAAGACAACCAATAACTTGTTGAGTGCTGGAGAATTTGCTTTAGGTGAGTGTATGACAAATCGAACCAAAACAAAACATCAAACCGAAAAACAAAAAGCTAGAGCAAACAAACAAAACAAAAGCATCCGCTATCTATTTCCTCCTTGGATTATTTGTTCAGTTTTTATTTTGCTTTTCACCCCATCTCTCACACACCATTCTTTTTGTCTGTTTGTCTTTCGTGTCGTTTCTTTTACATAAATTGTTATTATTTGATCACAGAGGGACGTGTATGTGTCGATGCGATCCGTACACTTCATGTCAACACGATGGACGAATTCCAATTTGATGCCAAGGATCATACCCGACAAGATGTCAATGCATTGTTGGACGAATGCGAACAAATGTTGACGGGGGTACGGATGATTCAAGAGTTGTCACCCAAATCACTCGATCAACTGGTGAGTTACGGTGAACGTTGTTCGGTCCGAATCATGGCCGCACGATTGAATCAAATTGGTGTCCCCGCGCAGGCCTTTGATGCGTGGGATGTGGGTATTCAAACCGATTCGAGTTTTGGTGATGCCAAGTTACTGCCGGATCATGAATCGGCCGTCCAAAAGGCGTTTGACAATCGGATCGATCCCAACACGGTGGCGGTCGTTACTGGATTTATTGGACACGATCCCAATGGCAAAATCACTACCCTGGGTCGTGGTGGATCCGACTTGACAGCCACTGCCTTGGGTGCAGCACTCCGACTCGACGAAATTCAAGTATGGAAGGACGTTGATGGGATATTATCTACCGATCCACGGGTCGTCCCACATGCGGTGGCATTGGATCAAGTATCCTTTGAGGAAGCGTCGGAATTGGCCTACTTTGGAGCACAAGTCTTACATCCCATTGCCATGCAACCGGCCATGAAGTACAATGTTCCCGTCCGAGTCAAGAACTCGTACAATCCATCCGCTGTTGGGACCATTATTCAACAAGAAAAGTCCTCACAAGACCGATTGGTACGTGTTGTTTTTTATTTTGGATGTTTTATTCGAATTGGATGTTGTTGTTACGACTTTTGTCCATTGCTCAACCTAACCGTCCGTACCCCCTTACTATTACTGTTTTTGGTGTTGGTTTAGGTCACAGCGATTACGTATAAAAAGGGTATTACCGTCTTGGATATTTCGTCGACACAAATGTTGGGTGCGTACGGGTTTTTGTCTCGTGTATTTGGTGAATTTGAAAAACACAAACTGTCGGTGGACGTATTGGCCTCGTCGGAAGTGTCCGTGTCGTTGACATTGGATAAGAAACAGGACGTATCGGAAATCAATGCGTTGATTACCGACTTGCAAGATTGTGCCACCGTCACCCGTAAGGACAATATGAGCATCTTGACATTGATATCCGATGTCAATCGAAGTTCGGAAGTATTGGCGACCGTCTTCCGGGTATTTACCCAACAACAAATCAAGGTGGAAATGATGAGTCAAGGTGCCAGTAAGGTCAATATCAGTTTTATTGTTCGAAGTGATAACTTGGAACATGCCATTACCGAACTCCATTCGTGTTTCTTCGATAACAAATGCAGTGTCGAACCGATGGAAGTTACCAACAAGGTCTTGTTGGAAGAAGAAAAAGAAGCGGTAGCAGCAACAGCTGCCACCGATGGAAACACCACCAGCGAGGAAGTGGAAGCGGTGGCTCCTTGAAAAGGACAAAATACCTTTGAAGAAACAGCATTATAATAAGAATGATAAGATAAATTGATAATAGTAACATGGGAGATCTATGGTAATTTAAGGGACTTGCAACAAAGTACAATGGGAGGAGAGGAGTTGAAGTACATGTTTCCAGCATCAACAAAGGCTCTATGCAACAATGATGTTTTGTGTCCTCCAGAATGATAGTAGGAGTTGTAGATTTTCTAGTATTTTTATGAATGTTTTGTTCTAGTTACTCGGTTTTTCTTTCTTTGCTTTTTGCTACTACTAGTTATTAGTACCTTGGTTTTAAGCGGAGGCACCAGTCTTTACAAATCGCTTTTGAGCGGCCATCTTCTTGGTGATTTTGACACGAGGAGTCTCTTCGGTAGCCTTTTCGACACCTTCTTCGGCTTCCTTAAGGATGATTTCAATGTGTGCTGGTTGCGAGGCATACTTTCCAATTCTTCCATGAGCTCTGTAGGTACGACGACGTCCAGGAGGAGCACGGTTGACTTGCGCATGAGAGATGACGAGTGATTCGGTATCGAGTCCCTTGGTTTCAGCGTTCGCCACGGCATTCTTCAACAAATCACGGTAAACAGCCGTCGCCTTGACAGGCCATCGTCCCTTATCTCCAGGTGCCTTGCATTGTTTGGCCATTCCTTTACGTCCGATACCACCTGTAAACTTGACAAAGGGAATGATGGCCTTGTATTGCAACACATCTTCCAAATGTTTGAGTGCCTTTTGTACCTTCATTCCCTTGGTGTAATGAGCAATCTCACGACAATGTTTGAAATGAACACGAAGGTGTGACCCACGAGCTTTCGATGTCTTCTCCGGGACTTCGGGTTCGGCAGAATAACGGACCATCTTTGTTGCTTTTTGTTCCTTTTCAAAATAGAAACTAGAATCAACAACAAATTAACTACAGCTGAAAATGAAACGAAACGATACCAAAGGATGAGAGGACTGTACTATCAGTAGTCTAGCATCTATATCAACAAAATGATACAACGGTGCAAGGAAGCATACCTGGCGTGTAGTAGTAAACAACAACAGCAAAAACGGAAGAAATTGCAGTGGTACGAGTAGTAGTGTATTGGTGCTAGCACGTACAACAGACGAAACAGAACCCACGAGTTTGCAATAGTATGAAGATCAATGCATAAGATGCCGACATCAGAGAAAGATCAAAGAATCTGAGCAATTGTAAAATTATGCTTTGAAATCAATGTTCGCAAATAAGTGACTTCAGTACAATCCAATTTTTCAACACAAGACTTGGGTTGGTTTGTTGTTGCGTAGTACTACTGTACGGTCGTAGATCGTCCAACGCGCAATAAGCACATTTGAGTAAGAGGTAAGAGGAACAAAAGTCGCGTCTGTCCATCACGTTGACAGTGTGAACATCGCCTCAGATTTGAATTCTTTTCAATATTAGGGTTAAAGTATAAATAATGTAAAACTCCGTTCACATCAATGCATTCCAATTTTTTATATTTTCATACATTCCAATATCTCTTCCTTCCAAAGATGCCATTTCATTCTTTCGTTGCGATTGGAAAGTTCCTTTTAATTAGATAGAGTATTGTCATCGCTCGGTTTTACAGTAGTAACAGTAACATGCTGTCATTTTGACGGTAATAAAATATATCTCTTTCAATGATCCCCTGCACGACGATTGTATGGATTCTCTACTGGAGAGATAGGTTGATGGGTATACGTCGTAGTATGACTGTCGTATGTTGTCTAGTATAGATAATATTAACTTTACTATACTACTAGAGTAGTGTTATCATATTTTTAGATAACACTATCCGTTTCATCATGTCAAAAAGGGTGACACGGCCAAATAGGCAATAATGATGGCACCACCAATGGCTCTACCCACACCAAACTTTTCCAATTGGACTTGGAATTCTTCTTGGGGTGTTTGGGCGATATTTTTCAGTTCCAGATCAAATTCCAAGTGACTCGATGGGGGGATGGTTCCCTTGTACCATTCGTCACCGTATGCCTTGTTTGGGGGGATACGAATGGTCCGTAATCCACCCACTCTCATCCCACGAAGTCCATCTTCAAATCCGGGCAAGACGGAATTTCTGCCGATCCGACACACAAAGTTATCGGACTGATCAAATTGTTTCCCACTTTCCATAAATCGACCCTTGTAGGCGACTGTCAATAATTGTCCGTCTCCCTCTACCAGCATTCCAGTTCCTTCCACTCGGTCTTTGATAGCGACTGTGGTTTGTTGTTGCGATTGTTCGTACCGATCAAAGGGATCATCATTCTCCTTACTAGTATTCACTTCTTCCAATGGATTCACACTCATGTCAAAGGATGATGATGATGATGATGACGACAAACATCTTCGTCTTGAAACTGATGTTGATGACAACGGTGTAAAGGCAACAACAACAACATTGGATGGAGATAGTAATGTCATTGTTGATGTCACTACTAGTAGTGTTGTCACAACCAGGACCGAACAAGGAACTGCGAATTTTGAAATGGACATCATCATTGTCTGCAAGATGAGAGCAATAACAATACTTGGTATATTTTTTTTAGTAATACAAAGTAATAATAGTATTGCTTGTTTTGTGCGTGATTTATCCACAAAGAAGAAAAGAGGTTGTTTGTGATGATGATGCCGTTCAACGTTCGTATGTCACAGGCACAATCAAATGTTATCTTCTCTCATTTTGACTTCAACAACGATACGACAGTAAAGCGCTACGTCGCTACCAGTGCGTCGTACTGTCGTAGTTCCATACTCATACATGCTATCGTGCATACGGTAGGTACCCACCACCTACGGTACCTGTAGTGCTTGCTGGTGATTGTAGTACGGTACGTAGTACCGGTACTACGTAGTCGTAGTCATCGGCTCGAACGACTCGATTTGACTAACTGTAAAAAACCGGCGTCGTGTTTCGGAAGGTATGATTTGGATTTGGATTGCCGCGACAGTATTTTTGATTGACCACTGCCGACCAAGACCAAACGACAGGAATCTCCACCATAGGCCTAGATTATTCTTTCTCCTTAGCATACTATGCTTGGCTGTGTATCAATAGAAAAAGGAAATTCAATCGTTCATCTTATGATAGAGTGCAAGAGAGTGTGGCCGTACTGCCGTCGGAAGGTATGATTTGGATTTGGATTGCAGCGCCAGTATTTCGACAAACTCTCCCAACCAAGACCAAACGACGGATCTTCTATATAGTCGTTGGTTGGTTGTTCAAAACTTTGCACACCGTCACAACTAATAAATGGTACTATGCGACTTTGGCCGGTAAAAGATACAGCTTGCAATGCTTGACAAATGTGTTCATCCAGTGAAGGGTTCCGGAAGTTGAAAAGGTAGAGCTCGTATCTAAGTGAATCTTTCCAAGAACCGCATGTGTCGACGAGTGGAACGGGTGTTGTTGTTGTTCTTGTTACTGCCATGTTCCGTGTCTGCAGAATATTGTTTCGACAAGATGCAACTACTGCACGTTCTGCTGGTGGTGGTGTGTGACAACAAGAATTGGAGGATATTGCGTCCTGGAGGATGGGGAAGAACAAATTCATCATTGTGGTGCTATACGGCATCAAGTGAGAGATGAGCCAGGATAGATGTGGTTTTTTCCGTTGGTGGTGGTGTTGCTGTTGCTGATGCTGTCACGACGATTGCTGCAGGTGTACAAGTGATTCATCAACTCAATAGTGCGAGAGGGGGATAGAGTCCGATGGGTGGTTGCCATTCCGCCCGGATTTGGAAGCCGTAGATGTACATCATTATTTTGTTGTGATCCTTGGGTGCCAAGGATACGCGTATACTGCCATCTGATATTGTTGTTGTTTATGATTCGAGTCGTTTTTCTTGTCCAATCGATTCAATTTTTCAAATACAAATACTGTCAAAATCAATTGTTGGTTTTGAAAAAGATCCTTCCCTTATCTCAACATCAATACTTCTTCAGTTGTGTACTGTAGTAATGGTATTTTAGAGATACGGTACCATCCCTTCCTTCTGCAATCTATGATACCGTAGTTTTATGATACAAGACTGGATGGAATCATCATCAGAATGCTCGATAATAAGGGAGTACGAGGGTACGAGTAATGTCGCATTGGGTGCGTATCGTGGTCTACTGGTAGTTTACCGGTACTGACTGTAAGGTACTGTCGTACGGTAGGTACTACCGGTACTCCGATTACGTAGAATACAGTACCTACCAACCTACCTATTCAAGTGAGGTCAGTACGACAATCTATCATACATTACCGCACTCTATGATACATACACCGAAATAGTTGGAGTTGGTTCGTGGACCCTTTTTCGGCCGTTGGGATGATGTGCCAATGAGAGAAGGGATGCGGAACAATGGGAAGCAACTATGGATTCTCATCTCTCTATCGACTGGAAATTTGAAATGAAAAAAATGATTAACTCGGACAGTGTGTTTGTTAATTCACACAGCAGGCTGACTGTTTTTCGTATGTATCTTGTGTGTGTGTGTGTGTGTGTGCGTCTTGTGTCTCTTGTGGGAAGCGAGATACGAATACACTCAAGACAAGACGACGACCAGGATATCATACTCCGAGTAGACGACTGATCAAGAAAAGAGACGTGTGAATTATCACATTATCATAATTTTTTTTTTCACAGAGCATTCACAGCAGCCAAACTCTTTCAAATACTCTTTTATTGTGGAGAGGCATTTTGGGGGGAACGTCATACTTTCAAGTAACATACACATCATGATTACTTCAGCAGCTGCAACTATTTCTTCTTCTTCTTCTCATTACTCTTCCATGACAAGAGTAGTGGGGATAATATTACCTACATTGTACTTTTTTCTGCTGCATAATATGTACGCATGTACTGCCCAAGCAACAACAACATCGATCGAGGAACAAGTGGAATCTCTTCTTTCCCAAATGTCCTTACGAGACAAGATCGGTCAAATGATCATGGACGCCGAAAATACGTTTGAAACACCTATCAATATTGGAGCGTATTTAGTAGGTGCATCGGATCCGCCTCCTCCCAATACACCCTTCAGTTGGAGAGAGAAACTGAATGCCTTGAACGACGTTAGTAAAAATACACAATTCGACATTCCTGTCTTGTTTGGAACGGATGCCGTACATGGACAAAATGTCGTCCAAGGCGGAACTGTCTTTCCTCATAACATTGGATTGGGTGCTACGCGGAATCCAACCTTGGTCAAGGAAGTGGCACGGATCACGGCATTGGAAATGGACGCTACAGCACTCGATTTGACCTTTGCTCCCACCCTGGCGGTTGCACGGACCATGACATGGGGACGAACGTACGAATCCTTTTCGGAAGACACGGACATTGTTTCTACCTTGGGAACGGCATACATACAGGGAATGCAAGAAAACGGAAAAATTGCCACGGCCAAACATTGGATTGGAGATGGAGGAACTACCATGGGGATTGACACTGGAGATACGCCGTTACAAGATGACGAATTACTAGCCATTCACGGACAACCATATGTGGAAGCCATTGCACAAAATGTTGGATCCATCATGATCAGTTTCTCTTCTGTATTGAATCAAACCATGCACAGTCATACACGTCTCATTCAAGACGTACTCAAGGGAGATTTGGGATTCCAAGGGTTTGTCATGTCCGATTGGGAGGGATATTTACGAAACGAACCACTCGAAAATTATCCCGCACAGGTACAATCGGCTGTCAATGCCGGTATTGATATGCTCATGTGTCCCTATCAGGGATATGTCGCCATGGAATCCATCACCAACGGTGTCACAGAGGGGATCATCTCCCCAGAACGGATTGACGATGCGGCACGACGAGTACTCCGTGTCAAATTTCAACACGGTGTCATGGGACGGTCCGTTTGGGACACTACCAATCTGCCGTCCATTGGAACGGACGAACATAGAGCTGTAGCTCGACAAGCCGTACGAGAATCACTCGTTTTGTTGAAGAATGACAACAATGCGTTGCCTGTTGATCGATCTGCTGCAATTTTAATGGCGGGTAAGAATGCACACAACATTCAAAACCAATGCGGTGGATGGACCATGTAAGTTGCAACGAACATATTCCAACAGTACACTTTTGTAAACAGACAACGTATCATGGCTTCTGGCAAATCCACTCACCAAATACCACCAATGTTTTTCTTCTGTTTTTTCTCACTCGTTCATACGCTATAGGTCTTGGCAAGGCAATTCCAACGATACACAACATGCAATTGTCGGCGGCACAACGATTCTAGAAGGTTTTCAAATGCATGGTGACTCCATTCAGCACAGTCCAACGGGTATTGATGCCGATGCAAATCAGCATGATGTGGCCATTGTCGTTATTGGAGAGTTCCCGTACGCCGAAGGACTTGGCGATAATCTGAACTTGGTCTTGGATGGATACGACGTGGAGGCAATTGCCAACGTTCGTGCTGCCGATATTGAAACGAAAATCTTGGTCGTTGTTTCCGGACGGCCCTTGATCATTCCCAATGAGGTACTGGCCGACTTTGATGCTGTCGTGGCCGCATGGTTGCCAGGAACGGAAGGAGATGGTGTGGCGGAAGTCCTTTTTGGGGATTACGACTTTACCGGCAAATTACCATTTTCGTGGCCACGCAACATGAACCAAGTATTGAATGGATTCATTGGCAGTAACCCCAACGTACTCTTTGAATTGGGACATGGACTCGACATGGCATCCACCACCACAGTCGTTGCCGATTCACCGGTAGGTACACATTCGAAAATTTACCTTTGATATTTTGTTCTTGTTGTGCTTTCTAATGAACCCTGACACGTTCTGTTTTTTTTCATGAATACCTTAGGTTTCTGCTCCAGCCTCGCCAGTGGACACAACGACGAATACTCCAACAATTCCAAATGGGGTAGCTCCAACGGCACTCGCTGCAGGCAACACTGACTCGCTGGCGGTTCCTTCTCCCGTTTCCGCTCCAGTCATTGCTGCACCAGTTTCCGCTCCCGTTTCCGCTCCAGTTTCAGATCCGACAGCTCCTCCAGTCGCCTTATCAGACGATGCCATCCCGGGAAGACCATACTTGTTGGGATCCACATCAAAGACTCTCACCATAGGATGGCGGGAACCAAGCAGTACGGGAGAAAACATTGTAGAATACATTGTCTTGGCCAATGGTGTCCGTGTCGGTGTGACCAAGGCCCCTCCCTTTGAAGTGACGGGTCTCGAGCCAGCGACATCCTATACATTCACCGTTCGTTCTGTCGATGCCGACGGAAATAGATCCAAGGCCTCGTCGCAGTTTTCGGCGGGTACGGCCATTTTGGTCGACGATTTTGTCGATGGTGACGACAAGGCGATGGACGATTGGGGTTCCTGGAGGTTTGCATTCGGAGGTGTCAAAGAAGATGGAAATGCTGAAATCTATTTCGATGTCGAAGGATACAACAACAGCACAGCAGTGCAACTGATCTATAATGTAGATTCTGGCACATCGGGTTACGCCAATCTCTTTTTGGATTACGGTGATGGCGAGTCGATTGATTTAACATCCAAGAGCATAGTTGGTGTTCAGTTTCGCATGATGGGACAAGAAGACACCGAGTTTCACGTCTCAATCGCCACTCCATTGGCGTCCCCGTTCAATCCAATCTTGTATCGATCCACGAAACTGGAACCGTCGGAAGATAATTGGGAACTTGTCACGTTGATGTTTATGCAAGACTTTGCTGCACCGGCGAACACTGCCGTTGATTACACCATTACCCAAGCCATGAGAAACACTAGCGCATTGGTATTTGAAAACGACACACCCGGCCAGTGGGGCTGGTTCATTATCGACGAAGTAGAGTTTCTGACACCGCAGAGTGTGGCACTTGGAGCACCGCCCGAGGAAAACAGTGGAACTGGAAGTGGTAACAGCAGTGGCGGCAATGGATCTTCTGGTGGCGGAAACACATCGGTCGACAACTTGGAACAACAAATCAGCGGAGCCTTCCTGTCTAATGGCTTTGGTTTTGTATGGACGTTCCTGACAATCACCACCACCGCTGTTTATTCAATTCTCTTTGTCCTTTGGTAGATGACCAAAACGCTCCTCTTAAAAACGAGTGAACTATGGCTGTCCCTGGGCTACCCCGCGGTAGGTTGTGCTTGGTATCTCTTCATTACGATGACATTATTTACAACAAATATTTTACTGCTATGATAAAGAAGTATTTATTCTGCTGCTAGCTCTTATAGCGTTGAGGTATGGCCATCTGATGCGTTCAACACACCTTGAAGTTTTGTTATTGCTTGACCGAATTGATTCGTATGTGCCATTGTAAAAGAAACGCGTAAGAATGTTGTCGTCAATAAGTATGTCTTTACTATTGAGCCTCGACAGGCTTCTTGCCGGCTGCCACGGTTTCATAATCACTGGGCTTGGGAGCAAAAGTCTTGCCCGGTCGTTGGGACCTTTCATTCATCAAGTAATCCTTGAACGATTCTGGTTTCCTTCCAATGATCATCTCCAAGTCCTTGTAATAATTGTGCCCATTTTCGTCAATACCAGAGGCCTTCATCTTTTCAAAGGCAGCCGAATCTTTGGACAGCCACGATGGGATCCGTTGTTTCTTCAAATGGGCTACGTAATCATGATATCCCAACTCAACGTGTTGAATGTTGGTACGGTAGACTTCTGACAAGATTTTGGCCACTTCACGGTCCGTGATGGGAGCCTTGGCCGTCAAATTGTAGACCTAATAAAGGTGGAAGATGTGGAAGCAAAAGGAACAACGAATGCGAATAATATAGAAGGCTCTGTGTGAGAGTCGACGACCCATTGTTAAGCAGTCACTACACCCATCCCAGTGGTACCACTTGAACGATGCCTGTGTTTTCGCTTACCTTGTTGCGATGGGCCTTTAGATTCAAGAGTACGACCATGGCGGCATCGGCCACATCATTAGGAGAAACGTAGTCAATGCCCATTCCATAGGACGCTGTGACGTACTTGTGATCCTTGGTGAGTCCATCGCCTTGAGTCAAAAGTGGCGTGGTCATCAAATGGGATGTGGCCAAGATGGTATAAGAAATGCGACTGGTCTTTGGTGCTTGTTCCAACAAATCATCACATTGAAAATGAAATTTGCAAAATGGCACTTGATGACGATATTCTTCATTGTGCAAAAAGGACAGTTTGACGAAATGTTCCACCTTGTGATGCTTGCACTTTTGCAAAAAGCGTGTAAAGGTATCAATGGACGTGTCCATATGGGGGAGTGAACAAAAGATTGTCTTGACACCTTGAAGTGCCATCTCTTGCGATTCGTCCTTGGTCCAATCAAAGGCAACGATTTCGGCACCCTTGGCCTCCAAGACTTTACAAATGTTGTCAACAAAGTCGTTGTTACCGGCAGCGGCAGATCCATTACCCACTTCACGTTCTCCTTTGTACACACCAACCTGTGGGTGAAAAAAAGCAGTAGAGGAGCATTATTTCGTAAATGAATATAGAGATAATAGTGAGAAAAGGACGAAGAAAGAATTTCTGTCACAGAAAACTCATGACACATGCTTGACCCCCTTACATTCCACATTTCTTTCTTCTCCATTCATTCCAACTCACCCTCACATCTTTTTGTCCTTGTTCCAGCAACGACATGGCCACTCGGTACCCCACGACGCCGGTACCAGAAGTAACAAAAATCTTCCCCAAGTTGTCATCAAAGGTCAACAAACCCAATCCTGGAATGATGTCACCCAACGCTTTGCCGGTATTCTTCAAAAAAGACATGATCTTGAATGTTGTTGAATGAAAGGAATGATCTGTTGATTGCTATCCGTGTAGAGAAACTTGTCGTTAGTGTAGTTTGTAGTAAATGAGGATGTATTTGTATTTTATCTGGTGTCGTTGACGATGATGTTTGATGATTTGTTTACGTACCAACAGCGTTTGTTTTTCTTAATTTTGTGAGAAAGGAAGAAACGATCTTTTACCTAACTAACTATGAGAGGAAGGGACAGAACGGATTCTTCCAAAGGAAAGAGAGCGAAAAACAGCAAGAAGGATGACGTAGGTGTTTGTTCTATGACGGAAAGTCGCGACTCCTTCAATAAACGCCATAACAGGTGTGACATTATTATTGGATTCGTGAAATATTATGTAAGTAAATTGGGAGAATTCAAAAACCGGATGGCCCTCGAAGAACGAAAACGAGTGACATCTGCATCCGACGGAGTGTTATCACAATACCTACGACGTATAAGTGGTTTGGGTACGTAGTACTCTTACGGTAAGAAGGGTGGGAAAACACTCTCGAGCCCTCGAGGGATGGGGTGGTCGAAAAATCGTGCACATTCCAAAGACATCGCTCGTACTCGAACGTAGTGAAAAGATTGCCGAAATTGATTCGAATTGGACGGAATGATGGCGAGAAGGACATCCGATATCAACTTCTTTTCCAAAGAGGTGGGGAAACGCGGTCGATCGGGGTGGGAAAACCTTGACACTTCCAAAAGGGTGGTTAATAGATGAATCGAGAGTAAGGAAATTACTGAAATAATGGAGGATTCGAATTTGACGGAAGGTTTGAGGGAAGGAGGATGTCGAGTATGGATTAGAGAAATCACGAGTGTGGCCGTATAGATGTCGGGAGATATATATGATTTGGATTGCTTTTGCCGACCACGTTGTGACCCTTGCCGACGCCGAACGACAGAAATCTTCACCAACAATTAAAAAAAAGTATTGTAGGGCTATAGCGGAACATGATTCAATATATTACACACAATCGATTCAAACCATTTTATATTAATTTTTTAATGATTCCAACGAAATAATCCTGGGAATGGCATGGTTGGCTACTGGAGAGGTTTCCTGCCTTGTTGGATGTATATATTCTGCTTTTATACGGTTGAGAATGTGTCAACAACAACAAACATTTCACAGCGCCATGTCGTCGCTGCCGTTTGATCGGTACGCCCTGTCGATCGTCTCCATCCTTTCATACCATTCACACAAGTTTTTTTTTCCTTCTTCAATTCCATTTGTTACACACAACACCCATTATAATAACAGTGGAAATGTTCCGATTTTTCCAATCCAATCTATTCCACACCAATCCAAACAAGAAAACAAACGATTTTTTCGAGTTTCCAATGCCTTTTTCAACTTTCGATGAAACCATGTTGTATCATATAAAGTCATTGTTTTGTGTTTTTGTTGTTTGTGTTCTTGCTTTGTTTTCTTTAGACGGCCATTTTCATGGAAATGGCCTTATGTGGGTTGTATCCCACCACGGTCAAGTCGTCATACACAAAGTCATCAATGTTGGTTTTGGACGGATTGATATACAATTTAGGAAAGGGTCGTGGTTCCCGTTCCAATTGTTCTTGTAAGGGTTGGATATGATTCATGTACACATGTGCATCACCCAAGGTATGGATTAATTCTCCCGGTTTCCTTCCCGTGACGTGTGCCATCAAATGGGTCAAGAGTGCATACGAGGCAATGTTGAAGGGTACACCCAATCCCATATCGGCCGATCGTTGATACAATTGACACGATAGTTCGTTCTTGGACGTATCGACAAAGAATTGACACAACAAATGACAGGGTGGTAACGCCATTTCGTCCAGTGCCGCAGGATTCCATGCACTCATGATGATCCGTCGATCTTCTGGATTGTGTTTGATCTTGTCGATACATTGTTGGAGTTGATCGACGCCTTGTCCGTCATAGTTGGTGTACATGTCCTTATATTCGGCACCAAAATGACGCCATTGAAATCCGTAGACAGGTCCCAAATCACCCTCTTCACGATGTCCCAATCCACGACTTTCTAGAAATTCTTTACTGCCGTTACCGTCCCAAATATGAATATTCTTTTCCGCCAACAGATTCGCATTGGTAGAACCACTAATGAACCACAACAGTTCTTCTGCGACACCCCTCCAAAAGGTCTTTTTCGTTGTTAGTAATGGTAGTTGTCCATGACGCAATTCAAATCGCATTTGGGCACCAAAGATGGATTGTGTTCCCGTTCCGGTACGATCCCCCCGGATCACACCCTCCTTGAGAATTTTACGAATCAAATCCAAATATTGTGTCTCTTCCTTGTTGGGTTTGATATACGTAAGAAACCGATACGTGATACCATTTTCTTCTTCTTGTTGTTGTTCCTCTTTTGGTGGTTGATTGGGATCGTCTTCTTGTAGTAGCTTCCATTCGTTATTGGGACAGGAAAGTATATCAGGAAAGTAGGTATCAAATTCCATACCGGGTGGTGTATCGACTCGGGTCATGATAATCTTTTGGACGTAGTTCTGTTCCAACGCCTGTTGATAAATTTGGGCTCCACCAATGACGAATATTTCCCCCAAATCATCTCGTTGTGCCAATTGTTGCCACGCATCGCGTAACGACGTTGCGACCATGACCGAATCAGGAATATCGTGCAAAGCAGACGGAGTTCTCGTCAAGACGACATTGGTCCGTCCCGTCAATGGACGAAACTGTTGGGGGATGCTGTTCCAAGTGTTCCGTCCCATGACGACTGCATTCAACTTGGTGGGAGATGACATGGCCGACGTAGGAGATGAAGCAGAAGAAGTAGCAGTTGTGGTGGTAGTAGTAGTACCATTAGTACTCCCCCCCTTGTTACCATTGGTAGAAGAAGAACCGTATTTGGTGATCTTGGCAAAGTGTTTCATATCGCCCTTTAGGGTTGTCCATGGCAATTCATTTTGAAATCCAATGCCACGCGTCGATGCCGATACTGCCACGATGGCAGTTGCCGCCATGTCTTTCACGATCAACATGATTGATTACTAACTCTACACTGAAATACTATATATGAAAAAGCGTTGACGATGGGAGTTGATGAGAGTAAAAGTTCTACAAAAAAGCAATGTGGTACATCTCGTCATCAAAACGAATCCATGGACGTGATCTGTTGATGTGTGGTGTTGTTGATGATTACGAGGATGACGATGATGGAACAATATTGCAGACGATGGTTTCCCGCCAACTTTGAAAAGCAATGGTAGGGTCGTACCGTCAAGTCATAGATTGTATCATAGGTTGTATCATAGGTTGTATCATTACCTACTGTCATACGTACGGTTGAAGTATCATTACCTACTGTCATACGTACGGTTGAAGTACGTACCGGTACCGTAGTACAGTATGTACGGTAGTTGTTGTCTGCCTATTCTCTACAAGGTACCATCCTACTACCGGTAGAGTACCTACGGTAGTATTCTGTACAACAAATTTATTTTTCATTTTTCACAGTCAAACCCGTGGCCCTACTTGTTCTTACAGTTTACAGTTAAAGTAGCCCGTGAAAAGGCATCTGTGGTATCATTGCTTCCTAATTAGTACCTGTCTTCGGTATCATCCTTATCGTCGTCGTCGATGTTGTCTTCTTCTTCTTCGTCTCCTTCAAGTTGCACGTGAAGTTCCAATATCATTTTTCCATTGCGTCGAACGGGAACGCCATGA
Source organism: Nitzschia inconspicua (assembly GCA_019154785.2). Lineage (NCBI taxonomy): Eukaryota > Bacillariophyta > Bacillariophyceae > Bacillariales > Bacillariaceae > Nitzschia > Nitzschia inconspicua. Next base: position 38,224 of record JAGRRH010000003.1, read on the forward strand.
TAATCACAACACGAACGGTGCTGCTGTGGTGCCGATCGTGCTGCTGCTCCCCGGCATGTCCCATTAGTGTGGTTCATACTGCCATTACTGCAAGAGGATTGTAAATCCTCGAGGGATTGTGGAGACAGACGGACCCGAAATGTGTCTCCATCGACAACAATACTGGCAGGGACACCCCATTGCTTCGATGGACGACATGTCATAGTAGTACCAGCAGTACCGTCGTCTTGGATAATGGTTGTTGGTGTAGAAGACATGGATACAGCGGCGGCAGCAGCAGCAGCAGCAGCAGCATAGCCATCAGTGTTGACCCTTATTTCAGAGGAGGAGGAGGAGGAGGGAAAAGGTTTATTCGTGCCATGAGTCAATTGGGAAATGACAATCTTGGCTCCGTCTTGTTGAATCGTATCTCTCAATGCTCGTTGCAGTTGTCGTGAAAGAACCATGAAACGATGATCTTCGTTTTCGTGTTCTCGCTGTTGGGACAACTGTGATGGTACTTCAACTACTGCTGCAGGTCCCGGTGGTGCTAGACGTATTCTGGCGTATATTTCACTCCGGTGTTGTCTGCCGACTGTAGAGGACTTTTTTCCAGCCACTGGGTACGTGCGATGATGCAACACATCGATATTGTAATGTTGTTGTTGTTGTTGTTGTTGTTGTTGTTGTTGAAGGGTCTTGTTGATTTTGTTCCATAATCCCCACGTGGGTTGATATTCGAGTTGAACCAAAACGTCATAGCAATAATATTCATTCATGGATGACAGATTGGTCGTGGTATTATTGTGTGTTGTTGTTGTCGTTGTTGTTGCTGCTGCTGCAGCAGCAGCAGCAGCAGCAGCAGCATCTTCCTTTCTCGTGAAAGAAGTGGACGATGTTGTTGTATCATCATGGGATTGTCGTCGATGTCTCATCATTCGGAATGGTAGTCTCATCATACTACGGTAGTCGACACGACACGACACGACGCTTCCACGAGATGGAGATCGTTTATAAGACAGACGTTATAAGAAGATGGTCTTCAGTCTTCAATAGACGTGTCTTCTCCCCCCCCCATTGGAAATAAATTGAACGGACGTTGGTTTACTGTTCATTCACAGTCAAGAACGGTTGAGCTGTGTCTTGTGACGATGACAGCAATGAGTGACGACTTTTTAGTTGGAGTTGTGACCATATTATAACGATAACAATAGCAGTAGTAGTATGTGTGTGTGCTGCAATCAACAGTCACCACCATCTCTTTTGGATTGGTGACATCTCACGACCCTGCCGGCATGTAGTAGAGTATTGATGACTACGGCATTCGGTTCGTTCTATCCCGTCGTTTTGATGTTGTGGTGTCAAAAACCGCAACCAAAAAAATAAAACAATATGGGAACTCCATCCAGCTCAGGTACACAGTAGAGGTACTATGTACCCTCCGGGGTATGATACGACGTATGGTACGTCGTATTTTTATAAGGCTGCGTTGCTGATCATCCATTGAGATTCACTACTAGCTATGATAGTATCATAGCGTAGGCAGCAGAAATAGCAGGTATCATAGGATCGGCATGATTTAACTGTAAGATCGTTGCATCGTTGCTCCACCTCCACAGTGGCAATTCCAGGTAATATCATACGAAGTGTAGTCACCCGAGTGACACATTTCATGCACCCAAAAAGGGTTCTACAGTACTTAACATTTATACATACTACCGTCCTATGATTTTTTTTACAGTTAAGTAGAATACCGGTACCGTATTGCGTGTGGTGAAACGTGAAACTGTAAAACACTGGAACTCGTACAGTAAAAATCATCCAGAGCGAGCGCCGGAAACTGACTGTGAATTACTCAAAGGGAGCAGAGAGAGCTCATTAGCAAGAGGAATGTAGAGAATGATTCGATCGTGGGAGATTCAATTTCATTAATTAATTGTAAGAACATATAAATCTCGTTCATCCGAGCCTTTTCTCTCTTTTGATGATGACAGTTACTGTTAGTTAGGGATAAAATTTATTCATTCATAAAGAATCAGTTCCCCGAGTGTCAATATCTTCGTTTCCAAGTCGATTAGTGGACCATCCACGTGAGGCACAGAATCATCATCCTCTCATCCGCAACCAACTTTCTTCGCAGTTAATCGGTACTCGTACCACTAAAGGAGCTGTACTACGTGTGATCCGGTAGACTAATTAGCAACTGGATAAGTTGTCCGTAACAACGCCGCACAGGCCTAACGAGACGGAGCTCATCCTCTGCTCTGCTTGCGATTTCGTAGCAAGCTTTTTATGAGCCAGATAGATAGTTGTGCGTCAAAACGAGGACACAACAATATCACAGGAATGTAGAGAAGGTTTCTCCTTTCCAAAATCATAAATTATCGGTTCCCGAGTATCGAGTTCAGCGTTGCCGTGTCGATTAAAGATATTCTGCCTGAGGCACAACAACATCCTTTTCGGCTTTTAGTTTTCCTCGAGAATCATTCTTTTCACTTTCGGAAGCATCTTTTAATGAGAGAAAAAAATTGGAGATAGATCTTTGTCATCTGACAGCACAGCCACTGGATCGCTTGCCCCAAAAGCAGGAACGGCAAGGTGGCTGATGCTTTGCTTGATCTTTATACGAAGCTTCGAAAACCGCCGTATAAGTTACCGGCAGCTTTGCGCTCCTACAGAGTCGAATCTTCAATTTTTCCCAACGGCGACTACTCCTTCCATAAATTTCGTTGCTCCGTCAACTCATAAAAGACGATCTTTCAAAAGGAGGTACGTTGGGGGGGGGAGGAGAAAAATAACAACCGGAATTGAAACAGTAAATGATACGAATCATTGTGCTAACCTCGTTGCTTCATTCGATTAGAAACCGGCCGTATCCCCTTCAAGACACGAAATGACGAAAATGAAGCATTTCTTTCTTCTTCTTCTTTGCATCTCCATCTCCATCGAACAGAACAATGCCATCTTTTGGAAGAGACAGCAACAAAACGATGAGGTCTCCTTCTTACGAAAAGAAGCGGAAGGAGGAGACAACCAAGCCTTTTTGCCTCTTCCAAAAGAGTCCAACGACATTGCCGCCGATTTTGAGGATTTGTCGTCAAGATCACTGGAGCGTATCCTCAATCCTCGCACTTGTTCTTGTTCGGACGCGCCCTCGCCTGTGTCCTATTCTTGGAAGTGTGGGTTATATGTCTACTATTGCACCAGTAAGATCACATCTATCTGCAGTCAGTCATTGCAAGCTGGTATTACCCTGGTACCTTTGGACGATTCTCAATGTGCCGCCATGCAGGCCTTGAAACTCGATGATACTTGTCTTCAGATTGGCCCAGTAACAGAAGCAGTTGCACTGTCACACAAGGTTTGCTACTCCTCGACAGATCCGATGGTTGGAATTAAATTTGATGGAAAATGTGAGCCGTGCAAATCATACGTCCCACTTCCAACAACTGCTCCCACTACTCCATCGCCTACCAGATCCCCCACTCCACAACCAACCGCTTCTCCAACCAACTCTCCCACTAAACAACCAACCGCCTCTCCAACTGCATCGCCGACTGGCAAACCCACTGCTTCACCCACTGCTTCTCCAACCTCTTCCCCAACGGGGGCACCAACGGCTTCTCCCACTGATTCTCCCACAGCATCGCCAACGGCCTCACCAACTGCCTCCCCCACTGCTTCTCCAACCGCATCACCAACGGCTTCACCAACTGCTTCTCCCACTACTTCTCCAACCGCATCACCAACGGCTTCTCCCACTGCTTCTCCAACCGCATCCCCAACGGCTTCACCAACTGGCTCTCCCACTGCATCGCCGACTGCTTCACCAACTGCCTCTCCCACTGCATCGCCGACTGCTTCACCAACCGCTTCACCCACTGCTTCTCCAACCGCATCACCAACCGCTTCACCAACTGCCTCTCCCACTTCATCACCAACTGCTTCACCAACTGCATCCCCTACTGCTTCTCCAACCGCATCACCAACGGCTTCACCAACTGCCTCTCCCACTGCATCGCCGACTGCTTCACCAACCGCTTCACCCACTGCTTCTCCAACCGCATCACCAACTGCTTCACCAACTGCCTCTCCCACTTCATCACCAACTGCTTCACCAACTGCATCCCCCACTGCTTCTCCAACCGCATCACCAACGGCTTCACCAACTGCCTTTCCCACTGCATCGCCGACTGCTTCACCAACCGCTTCACCCACTGCTTCTCCAACCGCATCACCAACTGCTTCACCAACTGCCTCTCCCACTTCATCACCAACTGCTTCACCAACCGCATCCCCCACTGCATCCCCGACGGCATCACCAACGGCTTCACCAACTGCCTCTCCCACTGCATCGCCGACTGCTTCACCAACTGCCTCTCCCACTGCTTCACCAACCGCTTCACCAACTGCATCCCCGACGGCTTCACCGACTGCATCTCCAACATCTTCACCGACTTCATCGCCAACAAAGTCACCAACTGCTTCTCCCACATTTCAGCCGACCAAGTCACCAACCGCTTTTCCCACACGGTTTCCAACTATTGGTCCGACACTAGCACCCACTCCTGCTCCCACGGCTTGCGTGACAGATACTGATGGAGACTGTAGGGTCGATGGTCAGCCTGACAATGGGCTTTGTTGCGATAAGCAGGCTGTCTGTAACTCCGTTGGTAAATGTGAGGTTGTCACTGGTCTCGTAGCATGTCCAATTACAGCATCTCCTGAAACTAGAGGAGGTGTGTGTGCAGACAATGACGGAAATCGTCAATTGCAATCCAACTGTGGTGAAAATTGCAATGCAGTATGCAACTTGTCATGTGGTTGTGGCTTCGTGGCCAGCCAACCAAGTCTGTGCCAAAATGCTTTGGGGGGGAATTGCAAAGGAGCAATCATCCCAGCTGCTTTTGTTGGAATTGACGACGAATGGACTGGACCCTGCTGTAAGTGTGACTGTGCGACAGCTCGTAGGGATTTTCCGACGCTTTGTCCTACACCCAGCGGTTGAGGGCAATATGAGAGACGATGATGGAAATCGAAGAATTATTTACATCATATGATTGATTGGCTTTTTTAGTTATAAATGATTTGAGTTGGCGGATGGACATGAAAAAGAAGAGGCATGCCAACAACTTTTAGACTTGGTACGTGATGAGCTTTTGTGCTCAATCTTGATTAGGACGATGGTGTAATGAAATCGTCCAGAATTTACGAACGATTTTATAAAGGAAATTCTCATAGCAGTATGCTCTCTGATAGAAATCCTACCGTAGCTACTACCGGTGCCTACCAGCTAGGTAGGTAGCCACCTACCGGTAGCTGGAGGGCTTAATTTTTCTTCATCATCGGCTCGTTTGCGGTGTATCTACAGCTAATTCGTAACGTTGGTCAATGAGTCGTGTTATTACTGTTGTAGTAGTAATACACGAAATACCTCCGGACCTAACGTCGTAATCATGAGGAAAATTGATTTGGATTTTCAACCATAATATTATTATCGCAGCTTGTAGCGTACATAAAAGGCACAATTCTCGTTCCCAAAATTGTTGTTGATTGCCTATTTTTTCTGTCGGATGATGGATCATAGGAATACGACGGTGGAAGTCCGTCTTTCAGCAAGATTCTTTTTCCTAGGCAGGTTAATACGGAGAGGAGATGGTCCGGAAAACAGCACCACACTTCGGAAAGAGGGTAAGATCGAAATGGAGTCTGTTGTTGATGAGGGTGTTGTAGGTTGTGGTACATAGTTTATACCATGCTGGCAGTATCAAGGGACTTGGTCGTCTTCTCTCATCATCACCTGTCGTCTCTGCAACCATTGTTTTGTAAATAAGTACACGAAATACCAACATTGGATTACGTAGTATTAATAATGATATTACATGGTCATGTCAAGCAAGAAGGGACTTACACACATCCGATAGTGATGGTGGCAGCCTTCAAACACTTGTACACCAACAATTAAGTCAATTAAAAAGATGTAGGATAAGATGGGGGGGGATTCAATGGAAGTAACAGCCAATAGTATACAACAAAGGAAATAGGCACAATAGAGATGGATAGAGAAAGATTTGCCTTTCTTCATTGTGTACAACATGGTCGTATGTCAAGTCGGCATACAAAAACAAATGCAAACGAAAAAGTATTGGGTTTCCGAAGGTGGTAGTAGCATTTCTCCCCTTTCCGAGACGGAATCGTATCTCTCAATGCCCGTTGCAGCTGTCGTAAAAGAACAATGAAATAATGATCATCTTTTTCGTGTTCTCTCTGTCGGGACAACTGTGGCACTGTTGGATCGCCTGCTACTACAGGTCCCGGTGATGGTAGACATACTATTCTAGCATATATTTCACTCCGGTGTCTTTTGACTGTAGAGGACTTTTTTCCAGCCACTGGGTACGTGCGATGATCCAACACTTCGACATAATGTTGTTGTTGTTGTTGTTGTTGTTGAAGGGTCTTGTTGATTTTGTTCCATAATCCCCACGTGGGGTGATATTCGAGTAGAACCAAAATGTCATAATAATATTCATTCACGGACGACAGATTGGTCGTTGTTGTTGTTGTTGTTGCTGCATCTTCATTTCTTGCGACAGAAGTGGGAGATGTTGTTGTATCATCATGGGATTGTCGTCGTCGTCGAAATGGCAGTCTCATCATACTACGGTAGTCGACACGCCACGACACGGAAGATCGCTTTTATTTTATCAGACGTAATTACTGTTAGATGGGTCTTCAGTCTGCGATAGATGTGTTGTCTTTTGTTCCACCCATTTGAAATGAATTGGACGGACGTTTTTTTACTGTTAGCCAGTTTGTTGTCTCTTTTGTGACGGTGATAGCAGTGAATGAGTTTTTGATCCCATAGTTGTTGTTGAAGACCTAACTGTAAACGATAAAAAATAATAGTTCTTGTGTGTGCAAATTCGAACGCAACACTACTGCAAGGGCTGGGCCCTTTCTCCACTCACACAGTCACCTACTGTCGTCGGTTGATCAAATCCGCAACCAAAAAATGGGAAGTACTGTATTCATGCGGTAGTAATACCATCCGGGATGGTGATCCAAGCACAGTACAACAGTATGACTCGTTCGGTACTACCGTGCTATTACCGGTACCTCTAGTAGGTACGATTGACTGCCGGCGTAGTACATACAGCCCATAAATACGTACGATAGTATGTGGCACCGGTATTATTCTACGGATAGCACAAGTTGGAGAATACACCCGAAGAGTAAAACTGACAGAAAATTAAGGTAGTATCATTTATACGTCGATACTTAGCTAGCTAGTAGAGAGACTATTATCCCCTTATATTTAATATTCGCCCCATTCCAATACTAATACGTACAAAATACGAACTGTGTGTGGTAAAACTTGGAATCCAGACACTCGTACAAAACAGTCCAAAACGACTACGGTAGCTCTAGAGAGTGGTACCTGGTGTACGGGAGTACGTTAATCACTAGTAACAGTAAAATTATTGGCTGTAAAACGACAGCAGTATCCTGTATCATCAGTCCTCGGTCCTCGAAGACGAGCAGAATGGATCGCCGGAAACACGCGATTACTTGAACAGGAACTGAGAGATCTCGTTCATCGAGTCTCCATAGGAACGTAGAGAATGAATAGATCGTCAAAGATGAAGTTTTTTTCATCGATAATTGATTACAGATGTACTCCGAGTATAGTAAATATATATATGTTAAATCGAATGGAACATCGAGATCTCCATGATCCGAGCCATTTTATCTTTTATTTAAAGCTCACCTTTTGATGACGATGATTCAATTTATTCATATATTATATATATATATAGAAAGAATCGGTTCACGAGTTTCCATCTGATCGTTTCCAAGTCGATTAATGGAACCATCCACGAGAGGGACATACTACATCATCATCCTCTCTTTCACAACTACTACCTTTTCGGGGAAACCTTGGCAATCATTCTGTATTCGGTTGTACATACGGATCTGTGTCATCAGGTAGCAAGCATAAGCCACTGGATCAATTTGCCCAAAAACAATCCAGCACAGGCATTATGAGATGATGGAACTCATCCACTGTAGAGAATGTTTCTCATTTCAAAAATCATAAATCATCGGTTCCCGAGTATCGAATCGAGCGTTGACGGGTCGATTAAATGCATTCTGAGTAGGGCACTACAATAACCGTCTTCGGCAATTAGCTTTTCGGCAAAACTTGTCGTCAACCATTCTTTTCACTTTCGGCGGCGTCTTTATGAGAGAGGGAGAGAGAGAGATGGATCTTTGTTATCTTTCACCACAGCCACTGGATGTGTTATCGCAAAGGCAGCTCAGGCATATAAAAAATGACATGGCGCTAATTGCTCTATTTACTCTTCGTAAGGAGCTTCCTCGTGTTGGCCAAGAGGATCGAAAAGAGCCGAAATTCCTGGGTAGCTTTGGTTCTTCTTCCCACAATTTCGTTCATCTATCAACTCGCAAGACGATCTTTCAAAAGGAGGTACGTTCGAAACAACAACAAATACAGCCGGTATGCACACGGTAGTGATACGAATCCTTTCGCTAACCTCGTCGCTCCATGCTTTTAGAACTGTCCGTATCATCTTCAAGACACGATCTGACGAAAATGAAGCTCTTTTTACTTCTTGTTTGCATCGCCTTCTGCATCGAACCGAATAATGCCATCTTTTGGAAGAAACAGCAACTAAACGATGAGGTTTCCTTCTTACGAAAAGAAGGAGGAGACGACAATCAAGCAAGTGTTCCAAATCCAAGAGATTCCAATGATCATGCCATTGGTATTGAACAAGACTTTGAAGATACATCATCGAGATTTCTTGAGCGTATCCTCAATCCCCAGACTTGTTCCTGCTCCGATGCACCCTCAACTGTGTCGTATTCCTTTAAGTGCGGGATATATGTCTACTATTGCACCAGCAAGATCACTTCGATCTGCAGCCAATCATTGCAAGCTGGTGTTATCCTAGTACCTTTGGATGATTCTCAATGTGCTGCCATGCAAGCCTTGAAACTGAAGGATACGTGTCTTCAGATTGGTCCAGTAACAAAAGCAGTTGCACTATCCCATAAAGTTTGCTACTCCTCTACAGATCCGATGGTTGGAATTAAGTTCGATGGAAAATGTGAACCATGCCAAAGCTATGTCCCACTACCAACAACTGCTCCCACTACTTCTCCACCTACAAGATCTCCAACATTTCAACCAACTGGTTCTCCCACTAGAAAGCCAACTGCTTCTCCCACCAGAAAGCCTACTGCTTCTCCCACTAGAAAGCCAACTGCTTCTCCCACCAGAAAGCCTACTGCTTCTCCAACCAATTCTCCCACCAAACAACCAACTGCTTCTCCAACAAATTCTCCCACTGAACAACCAACTGCTTCTCCAACCAATTCTCCCACTAAACAACCAACTGCTCCTCCAACCGCTCCCCCCACTGCGTCACCAACGGCATCACCGACTGCATCACCTACCGCCTCTCCCACTGCTTCACCAACTGCATCGCCGACTGCTTCACCTACCGCCTCTCCCACTACATCGCCACCGACTGCTTCGCCGACTGCTTCACCTACCGCCTCTCCCACTGCTTCACCAACTGCATCGCCGACTGCCTCACCCACTGCTTCGCCGACTGCTTCACCGACTGCATCACCTACCGCCTCTCCCACGGCCTCTCCCACTGCTTCACCAACTGCATCGCCGACTGCCTCACCCACTGCCTCACCAACTGCTTCTCCCACTGCATCGCCGACTGCTTCACCGACTGCATCACCTACCGCCTCTCCCACGGCTTCTCCCACGGCGTCACCAACTGCTTCACCAACTTCTTCACCTACCGCCTCTCCCACTGCTTCACCAACTGCATCGCCGACTGCCTCACCCACTGCTTCCCCGACGGCATCGCCTACCGCCTCTCCCACTGCTTCACCAACTGCATCACCTACCGCCTCTCCCACTGCTTCACCAACTGCATCGCCGACTGCCTCACCCACTGCCTCACCGACTGCTTCTCCCACTGCATCGCCGACTGCTTCACCGACTGCATCACCTACCGCCTCTCCCACGGCTTCTCCCACGGCGTCACCAACTGCTTCACCAACTTCTTCACCTACCGCCTCTCCCACTGCTTCACCAACTGCATCGCCGACTGCCTCACCCACTGCTTCCCCGACGGCATCGCCTACCGCCTCTCCCACTGCTTCACCAACTGCATCACCTACCGCCTCTCCCACGGCTTCTCCCACTACATCGCCCACGGCCTCTCCCACATTTCAACCAACCGCTTCTCCCACTAAGCAACCGACTGCATCTCCAACACTTCAACCAACCGCTTCTCCCACTAAGCAACCGACGGCATCTCCAACACTTCAACCAACCGCTTCTCCCACTAAACAACCAACAAGGTCCCCCACATTTCAACCAACACGTTCTCCTACCAGATTTCCAACACAAGCACCTACTCCTGCTCCCACCGCGTGTGTGACATCATCGACTGGAGACTGTAGGGTCAATGGCCAGCCTGACAATGGGCTTTGTTGCGATCAGCAGGCTGTCTGTAACTCTGCTGGTAAATGTGAGGTTGTAACTGGTCTCGTTGCATGTCCAATTACAACTCCTGAAACTCGAGGAGGTGTGTGTGCAGACAATGACGGAAATAATCAGCTACAATCAAACTGTGGTGAAAATTGTAATGCAGTTTGTAATTTGTCTTGCGGTTGCAACTTTGTGGCGAGCGAACCCAGTCTTTGCCAAAATGCTGCGGGGGGGAATTGTAAAGAAGCAATAATCCCTCCGGCTTTTGTTGGAATAGATGATGAATGGACTGGACCCTGCTGTAAGTGTGACTGTGCGGCAGCTCGTTTGAATTTTCCGTCGCTTTGTCCTGCACCCAGTGGATGAGGGCAACAAGAGAGATGATGATGGAAATTCGAAGAGTTACATCCTTCGTTTGATTTATTGGCTTTTTATTTTTAAATACATGATTTGAGTTGTAGGACGGAAATGAAAAAGGCGAGAGATGTCAACAACTTTTAGACTTTGATACGTGATGAGCTTTTGTGCTCAACCTTGCTTGATTAGGACGAGGGTGTAATCATATCGTCCAGAATTTATTAATGATTCTTCATTTTCAAAAAAATGCCAGCAGTATGATCTCGTACAAAACCTACCGTAGCTACTAGCTACGTAGTAAAAGAGGGGCAATTTTTGCTTCATCATAGGCTCGGTTGCGGTTTCTGCAACAAATACGAAACGTTGGTGGTCAAAGAGTCCTTTTATTTTCAATGTCGATTGATATGTGAATTTTCGACAGCTTGTTTTTCTACACCACATGCTTCAGTCGATAGTAGTGTACCTTGGGCACAATTCTCGTTTACAAAATTATTGTGGATTGCCTTTCTCTCTCGGACGATGATGATGATGGGCATGAGTGTCTTCACGAATTTAGTGGACCATAGGTCCACTTCGTAAGAAGAGTACCAAGTCCTACACAAGGTAGAAATGTACTAAGAGATTGTGTAGGAAAAGGAATCAGGAGTTTAAGACAAAATTTGAAAATAGTCGATTAAAAAGTGAAAAAGGTATCTTGTCTTGTGTAGTAAAAATGTTGTATTGAGGGAATTACGACATGTAATCGTAATTCACAGCTCAACATTTCCAATAGTTCACCTAGTAGCCAGCTAGAGAGAACAATTCCGTTTGCTCGTTCGACCGCAACTGCACGACGCACTGTATGCACGATGCTCGTCCACCTCTTCTGACTGTCTCGAGCGCCATCCGCGAATAAATGGGCAATCGACAGAAACATGCGATCCACCGCGGAAATAGTGGTGTTGTTTTCACTGTGCCCCGCTGCCTCCACTCTCTCTGTCATCCAATTCATAAGAAACCGCATATCGCATAGCGTCTTCTTCGACAGCCGGCGCCGAGCACCGTAGCCTCCAGTCCGACCGTGCATTTCGTCGTCCGCCAAAGGCACATTGTCTAGGTGCTTGACATCTCCATGCCCAAGACTGCGCAAGGGCGGAACAAGGCGTACTGTGTCTCCTATCCACCACTGCCGCCAAAAGTCTTGAACTCCACACCGCGGAAAGCGCCAATCAGCCGAAACACGATGAAAGCCGCCGCCATACATGTGTAGTGTGTAGCCCGCGCCCGTCTCGACTCGCTCCGGTAACGCCCCCTCGTTGCCTTGGCCTCCATGAAACTCAATCGTTCTGAATGGCATGTAGACGATCACTGCCGTGCTCGGTCAGCCAATCACCTTATGGATGGAGCACGAATTCAAAAATACGATAATGTCGCCGAGGTAGATACGACTTGTTCTACCCATCCCGGACATTGTTGAGAGCGAGATGTCCGCCAACAGCAGCAGCACCACCACCGTCACCACCATCAGGAGCAATATCAGCAGCGGCAGGAATAGGGCCGCCATCAACAACTATTTCCGCTGGATCGGGAAAAACGTTCATGATGCGGCGTGAAAATGCACGAACGGATGATGTGAGATTTTCTCATAAAAGTCATTTGCAAATTCCACAATCGGCCTACGAGTTGGTACGTACCCTACGGCGGTGGACTATGGTCCACCAAAACAGGAAATGATTTTGATGCACTTCAACTTACGTAGAATTGTGCGTAGAATTGTACTTAGGATCATTTCTGATCATGTCAGATTTGTCGGACTTTGGTCCACCAGGATCATATGGGGATGCAATTTCGGTCCCACAAAACCGGGTTAATGGGCATCACCTTTCGTCTCTAAAATCTACTGTTTAATAAATCAGGACATGTAATACTAACAGTAATATTGGATTACGTAGTATTAATAATGATATTGCATGGTCATGTCAAGCAAGAAGGGACTTACACACATCCGATAGTGCTGGTGCTGGCAGCCTTCAAACACTTGTACACCAACAATTAATTCAATTAAAAAGATGTAGGATAAGATGGGGGGGATTCAATGTACTTGGCTGTATGGAAGTAACAGCCAATAGTATACAACAAAGGAAATAGGCACAATAGAGATGGATAGAGAAAGATTGCCTTTCTTTATTGTGTACAACATGGTCGTATGTCAAGTCGGCATACAAAAACGAATGCAAACGAAAAAGTATTGGGTTTCCGAAGGTGGTTGTAGCATTTCTCCCCTTCCGAGACGGATGTTACAAACGACTGAAGTTACAACAGTGATTGGCGGATCGTTGACGCAATTGACTACAGGCAGAAGCAGGAAAGACACCTTGGGCCAATGCCATTTCCAAACCTCGACAGTTCAATCGGCCGTACCGTCCAGTGTCGGTAAGTTTGTTGTAATTGACTCTTGGTACTCTGCGATTGTCCAATCGGGGAAGACCACAAAGTCGACAAGCCGGATTTGGATCAATGAATTCAGAGGCGATCGGTGCCATAGGTGTACCGTAGCAGTTACAGTATCGGTCCACAATGTATTGGGCCGTCGCACACATGTGTCTCTCTCCCGGGGCGGCTGTATTGTCCACACGAACGTCCCGCATGGATTGCTTCATGAATCCACAGGTAAACGTTCTGCCGTTGGGAAGTGTAAACCTCTTCCCCGGGTTGGCCAAATCTCGAAAGCCACCTCCAGGAGGATTGCGACACACATTGCAAAACCGCTGGGCAGAGGAACCTGAGAAGGTGGACAGTAAGAGGAGAGCAACGAGAAGAAGGATCCGTTGCTTACTACCAAGGACGGTTGCGTTGAAAGATAAGGTAGTACTGATATTAGTTGAGAACATCATCATCATTAATATCTTTTCTCTTTTCTTGGTCTTGAAGTAAAGGTGTAATGCAGGAGTGTATTGGAAGCAGAAAAGAGAACGACGCGATGATAACAGAGAAAGAGGTGCTGTGTGGTGCGTTTCGTCCAAAACGCTCACGATAAATTGTGCGCTCGGCGAAAAGTCTACCGGTACGTCGTTTGTGCGGACGATTCCTTACGAGAGATTTCAAATTTTTAATAAATGAAATCATATTAGACGGAGTTGTCTTGAGATAGACAATGACTTGTGGTCCGAGATCGGATGGTGTAAACAGAACTATCTATTTACGGCGACATCTCAAGGAATATGTCCAGCACATGGCAAAGGAAACTTCTACCACCATTTAATTATTCCTTCATTATTTCAAAATTGGACTTCTCCAAAACAATCCTTAAGTAGAAAAAGGAACAGATCGTATTGACGCATCTCATTCGACGGATTCAGCAACAGCCCTTCGAACGTAGTGGTTGGAGTTGTCTCTGCATCGGACAATGACATCTCATATCAAGATGGTGGTGGCGGAAACACATGCTGATGACGTTGAACCCGTCGAGAGCAACTCACAACGAAGAAAATGCTGCTACCATGTTTAAGCTTCGATTCCCCAGATGTGTTCGCCTTTTACATAGGGACATCGGTGGAACGTCGGAATCAAAGTTTTTGGCGCTCGATCTTTTACGGGAGCCAAAGAGGAATCCCGTCCATTTGCCGTTGCAAATACTCCGTCCAAACAACGGTCGTGTTAAGTCGAGTATTCGCCATAGGAAACTTTCTTTGTCGCCTACGATGGTACGGAATACCGGTACAAAGCATCTGTGAGAATTTGGTACGATTGTTTACAGTTAAAGTTTTTCTCTCTCTATTACTCTATTACTACCGTACTCCGTGGGTAATACCGTAGCTACATACGGAAGGTAGTAGAGAGAGACTACCTCCGTCCGTCATAAAGACCGTCTGGATATTTACAACATGGTGTGTCGTACCGAACTACCGTATTGTACTACCTACCTACCTAAATATGTGTGAATACTCGGAGTTTTAGAAAAAATCTACTAATATTTGTTTCAGCTGCGATCGATTCCGAATCATCTGATGAGAAGTTGGCTCACCCTCCTGGCCCCCACGGGGGCGAGGCAACATTATGCAACAGCTTTCCCTCCACTCAGTACGCTGTTAGGTACCGGTACCCAGAGTCAGTACTGGAAAGGCAAAAAACTCACGAATGCCAAACCAGTGAGTGTCAATGCTGGGAAGGCAGCAATTAACCATATTAATTTTTTGTTGGGTGTGTTGATATCTTTTACCTGTTGCAACCCAATAAGGCGGATTATACGTTTAAAAGAAGCCTTCCATGCCAACCACCAGTAATCTTTCCAATGAAATAGTACCGTCCCTTTGCACGTGACACTCGGCTGAGTTATGATGCCATTTCTTCCACAGAAATGTCAATTCCCATCACGACTGTATTACCTAAATGTAAGTGGCCTAATGCTACGAAGCCTTCTTTGAGTATTTTTACTCCCATGGTGCAAAATTCAAATATTGCTTGTATTTCTCTTGTAAATAACTCGTTTCTGACCTTCTCGGGTACCAGTTAGATTTTTCGTGTATTTGACGATAATACTAGCCACTAGTAGTCGCGCACTCTTTGATATGCCACATAATTTTGTGTTATTTAGTTTTTGGCCGGATTTGCAGCTCTTATCCTGAAACCGTATTGTTGTATCATGAAATACCGAACGTATTCAGTGCGATTCGAATCATGACGCTTTCTAGTAGCTAGCTAGGTAGCCACTGTTTTAATGATTTTTTTGTTTGGAGACTTTTTTTCCCGCTATGACTTGTTGAATAGATCCCCCAACTTTTTTAAATCCTCATCACTGGGTCGACCTTCGCCGCCATCGCCACCACCGTCGTTCTTGGGCGGCGATGGAGGGGGTTTTCGAGGTCCTCTTCCACCCTTCCCCCGTGGTGGCGGTGGTAGATCATCGTCGTCATCTTCATCGTCATCATCATCATCATCGTCGTCGTCGTCGTCGTCATCATCATCACTGTCTTTATCCTTGAGATCTTTCAATTCGTCTTCAATGTCCGAATCGGCCTTGGTTTCATTGACACCAAAATATTCCGCCTTTTGTGCCTCCAATATTTCCAATCCCTTCTGGACGTACCTTTCTTCCCGTCGTCGTCGAAAGAATTCACGTGCACCCATGGCACCCCACGTAGGAATGA
Source organism: Nitzschia inconspicua (assembly GCA_019154785.2). NCBI lineage: Eukaryota > Bacillariophyta > Bacillariophyceae > Bacillariales > Bacillariaceae > Nitzschia > Nitzschia inconspicua. The sequence continues at coordinate 54,229 of JAGRRH010000003.1, forward strand.
ACAATGCGATACTAACTTTGATATACATGGACCGTTTTTGGAGTGGGTTGTCATCCTTGTTGGAAATACCGGCAAAGGATGGTTTGGTAGTCGCAATGGAGTTGGTAGGAGTAGATGCTGCGGAGGACTGGCCAAATTGCGCTCGGGGTGTGACTCGAGTGGCTGATGCAGCGGCACCTCGGGATTCATCTCCAAACAAGACATCATCATCATCGTCTTCAAAGTCGTCCCAGTCATCATCCGCCAGCTGGGAAGGAGAGGAGGATGCCTTAGGGGTTGTGGTGGTCAAAGATTTTTGTTGTTGCTGCTGTTGTTGTTGCTCTTTTCCACCACCTGCTGCTGCTAGTTCATCGGGAAGTGTTCCCTGTTCCATGGCCGTTGCCTGTTGTGCAGTCGATCCGGGACGAATACTATACACCCGTTCTTGTTGCAATTCGTGACTGTACTTCGCAGATGCGGGACGAGGTACTGTTGTTGTGGACAGAACACTGTTCAAGATAGAAGCAGCCAGTAACAATAAGTGACGTTTCTTGGGGCGATAGTTGTTGGGTTTGGAAGAAGAAGGAGATAATGATGATGTTGACAAGTGACTTTTGTTTCGGTTATTCAGTTTTCTTTTCGAAAGAAGTGTTTGGATTCGTTGAAAGGGTCTATTGGTTGGTGGAGGAGTATTGTTATACTCTTGTAGTGAGTCGTCATCCTCTTTTGGATTGTTATCATTACTTTCATCCTTGTTAACTGTCGCCATAAAAAGGGCTGATTTTGCTTCATTGGAAGAGCGAAACATCAAATCAACGCCATCGTTTGTGATGAACGTCGCCATATTTGAAACAGACCTTGAAGGCGATTTTTTGTGTGTTTGAAGTTTGGTTATTGGTGTGACAAGAGCTTCGTTCAATGGAAGGGTTATCAACGAAATGAACAGAAACAAACCGAGTAAGGTTACCCAAGATAAACGGATCATTTTCGTTTTGTTGCGATTGCAGATCCCACAAACATTTTTGTTGTTGTCACTATGAGAATTGGATGACGGAGGAACGTCCTTCTTCCTCTGTCGTCTTTTCGATAGTGTCATTTTCACTACTACTAAGAGGAAATATATGGAATGACACGACAGTGAGAATAGATATACCCGTAGTATTTTCGAGTGATAGCCACTTCAGTAGTAGAATGATGTTGTTGTGTTGAACTAACTGTAAACTATCTCAACAGTTGGTTGATTGCTTGATGATTGCGATTGACTTCTCATCATGAAAACTTTCGAAAATAGATTTTCACCCATTTTCCTCCACGCGGAATCAACGGGTACAATCGTCAATGACGTACGACAGTATCATAGACAGTAGGCTCGTGCAGATTCATCACTACAGGTCACACTACGTATGCTCCGATGGTATCATACTAAGTATGACGTACGACTAATACTGTGAAACGGTGGTGAAACTTCCAAAAATGATTGTTACAGTTAATAAAACAAAGATCTCTTAGCTTTCTTCCTCTATTCAAGACACCTTGTCCGCTACTGTCTCTCTCTTCGAAACGATGATCCTCATGATTCATGGGAACTGAATCCCCCATCCAGCTAGTTAATATTTCTCACGACAGTTAACAATCAAGACAAATGATTGTTAATCCAAAACATATTTAGTTACGTTCTTTCACTATTCTGATTGTCAACTTTTTGTTTAAATAGTTTACGCATGGGGACTGAGCTCCAGCATACCTCTCCGGTAGTTTCTTTGTGCAGGATTTGCATTTTTCACTTGTTCACCTGAATGAAAATCCATTTATCTCCGATAGATGTCACCCAAGGAATTACTCTTGCGGCCGAGATGTGCAACGCATCGAAGAAGTGAAACATATAAGAGGGTGATATGATACAATGCAACAATGATGTGCTGTTTTGATAATGCGGGCCAAAATCCGATCGTGGAGTTTGCGCGACGAACGTTGCCGATCAGATTTTTACTCCGAAATTTTATGGAAAACCTCTATTTCAGCCCATTTATTAGGCTATCTCCAGACCGACGCCGCTAAAGGCTTTGGGAAACTCAAATCGCCGTCAAGTTAAGCGTCTGTCCGTCGCCAGCGCCATTCTACCCGGCAGGCGCGCGCCAAAATTTAAATCTCAAAAAATGAGTTCATATTTTATTATCAATTAGTCCGCGCCATAATTTAATTACGACTTAGGTAGCTCCGATAAAGGACTCCCACGAACCAAATTCGTGGAAAGAACTTCACAGTCAGTAGGTTGTTGCGTTGTGTAGGAATTGTAGGAGTCGATGCGTGGAAAATACTTTGATGTTTTCAAAAACTCAAGTCCATGGAAAGTTGGTTGCTGCGTTGTGTAGGAATTGTACCAGAGGGTGCGTGGATGTCTCAGAATCTTTGAGGGCAGACAACTTGAGTGCAGCGACCAGCTTCGAGTCCATGGAACTTGGCAGGGAACATGTACTCATTTCCCTCTTTCAAACATTCACAAAGATTGTGCTTTGTACGATCACCATTCTTGGACTCATCGACTTCCTCAAACGATAGTTTACACTCCCAATCGCAGGAGCGATCGTACAGCTGTTGGAGTTCAGGATGGAGACCGGAGGAACGCTGTAACTGTGTTTCCGTGGGGACAATTGTCGTCGTGGTCATTGTAATCGCCTCTAGTTTGTGATACAGTGTGCAGTGTGCCGAACCCAAAAAAATAAAATTTTAAAGTTAGAAGTTGAATAAAAACAAATTCGGAAGTACCGCCAGTTTTATACGTATAAAGTGGTGAAGTTTTTGGAAAGAGATTCGAATTCTGGTGTTCCCGGCAGACTCGAAGGAGCCGGCCGGACAGAGCGCCGGCCGAAGAGGGCTTTCGGCGGGCAGGCGCTGAGTACGACGGACAGACGCTTAACTTGACGGCAATTTGAGTTTCCCGATAGGGGTCTTTACCCATCTCCAGACACAGAGATTTCGGATCGTTTTACCGGCCTGACCGGTAAAGGCCAAAAATCCCGCTAAAACAGGTACCGTATAGCGGAAAAAAAACGCTTTACCGGAGCACATCGTGATCGCGCCGGTAAACCCATATTCATTAAATATTATCCCCACGCATTAATTAATTTTTTTACGTAGATGTCCAAAAGACACAATAGAACATTTTTTTGTCTTCCCTCGCTGTCGCCTCTCTCTTTACTTAAATGTGAGGACATTCCAATTATGTACTTCATTGGCATACCAGTGACCATTTGGCTTAAGTATTGGACCTTTTTAAGGCCGCTCAACTCCAAACGTTTACAGGCCGGCTTATTCCAACTTTAAAAGTTTTTTTTCAGCCAATCAGAAGGTCTCATTTTAAAAGTTCAGGCGCTAGGCTTGGAGATAGCCTTAGTGACACAGTGAATGAATTTCTATCCAATTTGTAGTCGCGCGTCCAAATCTTCTGTTCGTTGGTGCGCATTTACAGTTACTAAAACATACTACGGTATGACGTACGCCTCGTCATCATGCATAAATAATATCTTACAAAATCGGATGGCTGAGACAGGCTATGATATGACTACCGGTACTACCGTAGGTATGATAGAACATGGAACGACAGACATACTGGACGGGTACATAGCGGATTCGTATCGAAACGATTGCATCATCGCTTTTAACCTAGCTATTAGTAGTGTATCCAAAAAAAGGGATCACAAAAGACTCGGTTCATCAAGGCAACTGAATAGTTTGCGAGGAGAAGACGAAGAAACAATTGGAGTATGATATCAACCGAAATTTTAATGCCTCGCAACTAGCGACTTCCAAGAGGGTTGGATACGTATTGTACCGTCCTGTCTGTCCTATGATTTTGTTTGGTAAAAGTCGTGCTCAGTTACTGCGTTGTTGGAAGGAACCATCACGTCCGTTTTCCAGCCGCGGAAAAAAGAGGTGACTTGCATATATTTCCCAACAAGATGAACGATACGGGTGGGAAAGCACGGTCGATGTAATATTCGAGAGGACTTCCATTCACGTTTGCCGGAACAGGCATGACAAAATTCAATCGCTTGATCATGTCGTAATTTTCATTCTGCTCAGACGATCAAAAGTACCTTTTTTTCGAAGCATTTTCACATACCAAATCCAAACCGACAAACCATTTTTTTTGTGATGTTGAGGCTGAAAATACCTAACGCCGTTGCTGCAAAACGTCTATCAAAGGAAAAACAATAACAATGTCTTGATTCCGAAGGAGAAATGAAATTGGCCATGGCTTGTCCCCATTTTGCCCAAGATCCAACAGTAAAAAGAATCGGAATGAATATGTGACAATTTTATCGTCGAGTAAAGGGAGTATCACTTTCCAAAACAAAATACATACTGATAATCCAACGAGCATCGATCGGTGGACTGGATATGAAACAAAAAAAAAGGAAGTTCCCACGAGGTAAGTCGAGTGATTCATTTGTTGACAGGATGAGGTACTGCCATTGGGTGTGTGTGCTCTTGGGGGTCTCGATGAAGAAACAATTAATTACAAATTTGGAAAAGAGTATGTGGTCATTTATCAATTGACTCTATCTCGCTGTTCATATTTTTTTTAACTGATATATCTGAGAGGTCAAAAAAAAAGTGCCACGAATGGACGACGACGCCTGCTGTTGTGGCATCGAGCGTTCGTTCTATGATTGTCGCGTTTTGTTGTTATTGTTGTTGTTTTACTGTGTATGAATTGGTCTCACAGTCAACGTTCATTGATTCTTCTGTGGATAGTAATATAGTATTGTATTCTGTTATTCAGATCCTGACAGGAGTCGATTCTTTTCTTGCAACAAGAAAAGAATCATGAAAGTTGTTTTTGGTTCCTTGTTGGTGATAAGTAATCTGTTATCATGACTCAATAGTAACAAAAATAAGATCTACTCGATAATGGCAATGTATAATTTCTATCTACGGCCTCTAGTAGTAGTTCCGTTCCGCATCTAAACGACATGATCCTACTGGTAAACCGTGTTTATACCGAATCTTATATTTTTAAAAGTATTCCTGACGTTGTATATTCTTGTCCATGGTTCAGTGATAGGCATTTATCAGCATGAGCACGGCATTATCACTGACGGTGCAAGGAGATGTCGCTTGTGATCTTGTTGTTGTTTTCTTTTCTCCAACGCCATTGTCGTTCTTGATTTCATGTCCGTCTTGTCCCGTTTCTGTTCCAGCACCCATCGTGTCATCGCTCTGATTTCCTAATCGACTGGAGTCTCGTAGCACAGAAATGCCACGGTTGCTGCTGCTGCTGCTGCTGCTGGATCTTGCTCTTTTCCTCACCGCCGGATGATCGGAATTTTGGTCCAACGCCGTGTACAGTTGGTTTCGTAATAATTGAAATGCATCGCTGGTCGATGAGTCCTGGACGAAGAGATGTGTTGCCAAGAATCCTTCCAACAATTGTCGTTGTTGTTCAAGGCTTGTTCTTTGGTCCGTTCCATGTTGGCTACAGCTGCTGCAACATTCCATGGCATTCAAAAGTACGGCCAATGTAATTTGAGACGATCGATACCGTCCAAAAGTGACGTAATCGTGCAAGGCATGTTCCAACTGACAGCGACAGAGATCTTGGAGTGTAGCAGTATCGATAATAGGGCACTGTTCGTTTGGGTCGTGTGCCAAGCCTCGTAGAAATAGTTGAACAAATTCCATGGGAGAAGGTGGATGTACCTTCCATTGAAGTACTTCCAGTACGTGTCGTTCCATATCCAACACTTGGATTTCCGAAAAGCCATTTTGGGATAATTGTTGTGCTACCACTTGAACGGAAAGACTCTTTCGACAATGTACCTTGATACAAGTGTAGAGACAAGTCAAGGCGGCCAATCGGTACTGTTCGGGAGTGTTGATTTGAGTTTCAACGACGAACCGATCCAAACAATTCAAAATGGTAAACGCCAAGGTTGTGGTGGTGTTGTCATCACTTGGTTGGACAAGATCAAAGGCGCCCGATACCTTGACGATCCATGGAGAGATTTGTGTTCGAAAGTGCAAGGATGACGATGGATAGGAACACGGCCATTTAGTAGTAGGAGACAAAGATGGTAATGATGATGATGCGTGACCACCATCGTACCGTTTCTCTTGTTGCAACATAGCTTGGAAGCTCTCCCTTACAACGTCAACAACAAAATGTGTCATCATTGTGGTTATTGATTACAAATTCAACAAAGAATAATATTGATGGAGAAGAAAAGAGACGGAAATGATTTGTGGTGTTTGTTGTACCATTAGTTAGTGCTACGTAGTACTGTAGTATGATGTTCGTGAAATTCATGAGCTGAATCTTCATCAAAACTACCGTATCCTGAAATGGAAGAAAAATGATCCCGGTAGTCTACCGAACTACGAATGGTAGTACCCTTGATGAAAGGAAGCAAGAGTAATAATAACGACGCATGCATCCCATTTCCCTTCGATAAGTGAACCACGTAATAAAAATATTAGTATGTCCCCCATCATGCATGTGTGTATTTCTACGAGTTAATAAGTCGTATCCGTCTTTCTCTTTTTCTTCTCACAACAGAGTATTGACTGTGAGTATGGACCGTTGTCTCTACGACAGAAGCCACGACGATTGTCGGAAACGGAAGGTAAGAAAGTTCAAACGTGGCGAGTCACTGAAGCGGATTCTATGTACTCCGAGTAGCTATGTAGAGGTGACGTCGATGGTGTAATGATGATGATGCAATACTACTACCGTTCGAGTTCCACGTTTTTTTAGTCCAGAACAAAAATCTAAACTCGATCGGGTAAAAAGCAACTACAGTAGGATATGGGGAGGGGGGCATTTGAAGTATCCGAGCATCGAGCAGGTCCAGTTTATTTACATTCATACACAGTGTAATACTCCGAGTAATAGTTAGTACTCGGAGTAGTATTTACTACCGTAGTACATGTTTTAGGTGTTAAAATTGACGATCGATCCTCTCTGTTATTTTTATTCCTGAATACGACGTCATCAATTTTGTTGCTTGAAGAGATGATATGTCGAAAGATACCTTTTTTTCAAATGATGGCCGACTTGCTCCGAATAGCCATCAAAACAGTTGTCAACCTCCGTGTCACTGAATGCATGTAGTAGTGTTCTTCCATCATGCCATCACGATGAAACGTAGTGACACTGAGTGGTGATACTACCGGTAGAGGAGTAGCTACGGTAATTAGTCTTGGCAAAGTCAAGAAGTCGGCATTGGCGAGCGAGGGTGAGGGAAAAGGTGTCACCCAGCCAGGTCTGTTCTCGTTGAGGTGGTATCCACCAAAGTACACCACCAGGTGTCAACTTCTGTCATCAACTGATGATAGCGAGCGACGAGAGGCTTCTCATTGACAAATGCATCTCAATTCTTTTTTTGTGAAAATTGGCCTGCATTGGCGCATTTTCGTTTGTCTAGCTAGTACAAGTAGTATCTTCGTATCTTCTTCACTTGATCTCTACTCATTTTTATCATCAATTCCTCTTCCTCTCTGAGATTATCTTCTTCCCCCGCGGCTCTTTTTCTTTTTTAAAAAATACCATGCGCCTTCTTTCGGCTCTTATTCTTTTGTGTTTGCCCACCTATTCGGCCGCATTTGCTCCCACTCAACATGCCTCGTTGTCCAGTCCTCTCTTTCGACAACAAGCGACGTTGGTGTCGGAACCGGAATCCTTACACAATCTATCCGACAATGTGTCGTCCAAATTGGAAAGCCTCATGGAAAAAGCCGATGATTTGCTCTTGAAACGGGCCATGGTACGTATTGAAATTGAAATAAATCAAAGACTCCTCAAGAATGAGTCTTCAAGCTCTACTTATTATGTATGCAAGCTACCTGTCCCTCAAATTTACTCCTTGCTTAAACTTCTTTGCCTTTATTTTTTTTAAAATGAACAGAGATTTGTGAATCATGCTCCCATCATTGTGACACTCGGAACCCTCCTCAAGCAACTCGAATCGACCAAATTTGGATTGGACATTGCACCTTCTGCCCTCAACATTGCGGCACCGGCCGGTTTGGGTTCCATTCCAACATGGATCGGCTATGCCCTCCCCGTTGTTGTCGTCACGCAAGTCGCTGCCGTCTTGCGCAGCAGTCTTGCCGAAGACAAGGACGAACTCTCTCAAGAAGACATATCGGCGACAGCTGTTTCTAACTTTGCCCTCGCTCGAGCCTTGCAAGCGCCAACTACTCTCAATTGGGCCATCGCTGCCGTCGCCTCGGGTTATTACACTCGTAAGCACGGCAAGGAAGATCCTAAAATGGCCAATCTGTCCATCCAAATCACGTCCAGTTTGGCCAGTGTTGCCACCGTTTTGGGTGTCGCGGCCAAATTACCCAACCTCATTCCTATCTTACAAGGACAAGAACACGTCACGGCCTTGGTCGGATTGTTGGGCTACCTTGGATTGGCCTCCCGTGAGGGCAACGGTACGGTAAAGAAGGTCGTCAATGCCGCCGTCATTGGGGGCGTTTTGATATCCAAAATTGCCAGTGGAGCCTTGAATGCCTCGAATCTGCTCCGAATCGATACCATCGTTACCGTCGCCACGGCATACGTCGCGGCCATTTCCATTGACAAGGCACGTGATGCCATCATGAATGATAACTAACTGACTGGAAGATACCAAAATACGAAAGAAGGTTGATTTTTTTTTGGATCGGAAGGGAGGACAATGAGGGTAACGAAGGAGTATGGGTACATCATGAAACAAAAACGTCAAACGGGGTTGGTGGAATCACAAAACATCAAAAGCACGCACGAACGCACAAGATCATCCACAACAAGGACAAGCGATTGCCGACGACAACCAAGAACAAACTCTTCCATACATAGTCGACATGTGCAATCCATCCCCGCTAGCTAGTTGCAGTGAATAACATTGAATAGTTTTGATGGTATAACATTGAATAGTTTTAATGGTATGTTTTGTTGATCATCTGAGAAAGTGTAAAATACCTCAAGCTTGTTTCATGTAGTTTCCTTTGGTATATAGCCGATTGATTGGAAAGAGGACTCAAATTCAAGGTGGCGCTTTGGATTTATCAACGATGCAAGGTCTCTCTCACAAAATACAGGAGGAATGAATGAATCAATAAAAACGGCTCTTTCTTGTTTGTGTTTGGCGAATCGTCACACCACGCTTCTGGGAAATCGATATCATATATATGCTTAGGTTGCCTTGGTCCAACGAAGGTAATGCTTAGGAAGATCTTTGCCCTTTTCCGAAGGAACATCTTCAATACGGTATCCATATTTTCCAAACATTTCGTCCGCTTGGGCATCCGTCAAAGGAAAGTTGACAATACACTCATCGCCAGGCTTCCAGTTCTGTAGGGATCACGATATCAAGATTGAAGGGTGACAAGAGGGTCATAGACCACACGTCAGGCCAAGGTCCAACCAACATCGGAGAACGGATGATGTCACATATTTGTCACGAATGCTACGTACCACGGGAGTGGCCAAACTTTGCTTGGCCGTCAACTGCAACGAGTCAATGACACGAATAATTTCGTCAAAGTTTCTTCCAGTGGAGGCTGGGTAAGTCATCATCAACGCAATCGATTTGTCTGGCTTCAAAATGTACACCGAACGGACAGTCAACGGAAGACCTTGAGCGTCCTTGTTGGAGGCATCAATGATACCAAGCTCGACAGCCTTGTCGCGATTGGGATCACAAAAGATAGGATAATCAAAGGTATCGAGCTTGCAAACATGCTTGATGTCTTCAATCCACTGTAAGATGGTCGGATGGTGGTTATGATCCTGTTGAGCCAATTACTAGAAATCCATTATCTCATTTTCTTATTGTTTTCACTTACTCCTTTGTGCGAGTCTCCATTGTTACACGAAAATCCACACAGCTTGACATTACGTTTTGCGAATTCCTCTTTGCGTTTGGCCGCTTCTCCTAGCTCCGTCGTACAAACGGGCGTGTAATCACCGGGGTGCATAAAGACCACACCCCAGGAATCTTGTAAATAGTCGTACAAATCAAAAGAATCGGTATCTTGCGTCGACCCAATCAAGTTTGGAAACTTTTTCAAAAGAGTAGGCGAAAAAAAAAAGAACAAGATGGAAAGTGACCCCGAAAAATTGGTTATAAGCGATGATTAAGCATTCAACCATTCTATTTCCGTATTTTCATTCATACCTTATCATTGATGCTGGGACCACCCATGATGTTGATAACGTTGTTAGATGATAAATACTGCGTACAGAACAAGAGCGAGATGAAAGAGGATCCAAACTGTCTTTTTTATGAGAACACAAGAGTTTGGATTTGTATGGTTTTTATTATTATTATATGTACGACGAACAAGGAGAATGAAAATGGAACAAATCACATTGAATCATGCTTTGCAATCGAGCGATGCCAAACAAAATACTTCGACGTATTACTCTGGTAGAGTATGACTTAGGCCTTAGTAGTGGTAGTAGTGTAGAGAGTCCAAAATTACATGGGAAATAGAACAAAGATCAAAATGAAGAAGCAATAATGCTATGCAATGTAGCAAGTCGAAACGAACGAATTACTGCGTAATTTTGATTTGTTTACTTACAGTGAAAGTACAGTGATTACAGCTACCTACTCCAGTAGTTGGGAAGTTGGGAAACGAAGTGTGGAGAATACAGATGGAATGGTAATAACAAAGCGCAACACTCATTCGCGAACTAAGTACGGTAAGTATTATTATTAAATGGAGTTGTCACTACTCGGACTCCCATCTCCCATCCCACCAAATACACAATAAACACGACACTTTCGGTTCATCGCGTTCCGATCGGCATCATCGTCGTCGGGGATCCGTTCCGCACGTCGAAAAAACACATGGACGGTCAAAATAGAAAGATTTCCATCGATATATATAATATGAAACAACGGATGACCGTACCGTATACCGTATCAATTCGGTACGTAGAGAGTACGGTACCGGTATACTAGCTAGAGAGGGTTTACATTCACAGTCAGTGTTGCTATTTGTACCGGTAGCTTGCAACCAACTCGACGGTATGATGGTACGGTCTTTGTGATATCTAACTGTAAATAATAAAATATCTAATGCGTGTGGACTTCATACCGGTACAGGTATGACGTACCAGGTACCACGGTGTACCTACCGTACTACCGTACTACATTACGACGAATTCCAGTACCAGGTACGGTAGATCGTACTTACAGTTATCGTACCGCACCGGTAGGTAGTCGTATTACAGGTATCATACGGTACTGTCCTTGCTATCGGTAGGTATTCTCCGTTCGATCTTCCGACGGTTACTGACTTTGAGAAGAAACGTCAATAATGCGTCACAATAGTAGAAAAGTTTTCATTTTATGCATCCGACGACTATGATGACACTACTACGTTTAAGTACTAATCTGCGACGACAATTAATGCATTTACAGTGAACCCGGTGAAGCGATTCACGAGAAGAATTTCGAACTTCGTCATCCATCATACTCCACCGTAGATACCGGTAGGTAGGGTAGTACGACGTAGTGGACACGACGGGCTTCACAGTAATTTGTGGTCTTGATCTCTTTTTGTTTGATCTATCTCCTGTTTGTTTTATTGTTGCTGTTGTGATAGACTCTGATGTACAAATGTACCGCAGGATGAATCATTTGGACCGCAATTACAGTATTTGAAAAGCAAACAAAACGACGGTGATTGAAGTCGACTACTAATACGTAGTTCACTGTCAGTCTGTAATCGTATATATCAATGAAGCAGAATACAGTATCCATAATGCAGTGGTTTGGCATGACTGTCCTTTGTCTTATGGTTACATCCAATCTGTCAATCTTCACAACTACAATCATTACAACCAATGCTTTTTCAGTGGCTCCCGCATTGGCTTCATCTTCCTCCAGCCATATTACAGAGGTGACTGTCAGAATGGAGAGTAAGGCATCTTTGAACGATAACATGGAAAAGGTCCCTCACCAAACGGCCACTAGGTTCAATACAACAACTACGACTTTTATGGATTCAAACGATGATGCAGCTCTCAATGAACTCCTTTTGAGGGATGCCTTGGATGATATTTCGTCCTTCCTCAAGGATACCAATACCGGGATTTTGTTGCGAAGTGACGATGAACGCCAACAACAATCGCTCCCATCACTACCACCGTCGATTTCAACAGCAACAATAGCCACTTGTTCAACGAACGCCCGCCACCAGCACGAACAACAACAACAGCAGCCACTCAATGAGATCATTTTCCATGCGAATACGATTCTCATAGATACAATTTACAATATCATTTGCCGTTTGTATCCTACAACTGGAACAACTCCAAAAGATTTTGGTACGAAGAGATCCAGTGCCTGGAGGAAATCATATCTACACACATAAGACTCTTTCTCATATTGACATATCATTGATTGAGTTTGATCAACAACAATTTACTTACTACTGGTTGGTCTCTTTTTCTTCTTCTTCCCTGTATACCTCAAAATATGACAGCCAAATTTTATGTTCTCGAGTCGGTTGCAAGGGTACCGTACTTTGCCTACTTGTCCTGTCTCCACCTTCGTGAAACATTTGGAGAACGGGACTGTACCGAAAAGGTAAGGACTGTTCAAAGAAAGGAGAAACGATTTGTTCAAGTTCATGGCTTGCTGCTGGATGGGATGAATCACTCACCCATATACGATGCATCATTGTCCTTGGTAGATGCGAATACATTACGCACAGGCGGACAATGAACTGCATCATTTGTTGATCATGGAAGAACTTGGTGGCAATCAACGTGCGATTGATCGGATCGTATCTGGAACTATTTGTTGTGTCTATTTTTGGTTTATCGTTCTTGTCTTTTCCATCCATGAATCGGCTGCCTATCATTTGGTAAGTACAAAGCAGAAGACAAGAAAAAGAGGAGACAAGGCAATTTAGTTACTCTGCAAAACTGACAAGTCATGTTCGGACAATAATCATCACACACCAACCTAACCTCCTTTAGAGCGAAGTCATTGAAGCACGGGCCTGCAATACATACACCAACTTTTTGGCAAATTTCGAAACACAACTTCAACAATTGCCTGTACCAGACGTGGCAATCGACTATTACGAACGAAAGAATCCGTATTGGTTGCACTTATTGTTGGACAACAACCAGCCCATCGATGAGCAGCAGCAGCAACAACAACAACAACAACAGAATCATCGCCGACGTCAACCAATGACGAGTTTGTACGATACCTTTTGTCACATTCGTGACGACGAAAAGGAGCATTGGACCAGTCTCTGCCGTTTGGTACAGTATGGAACGATACGACCTACGGCCAGTGGTGAGGATATCCAATCGACGTCTCCAACCAACAAAGGAAAATAAGAGTAAGGCAGTACATTTCCGTGCAAGCATTTCTTTTAAAAAAAAAGAAGCATTATCGTTTTTAACAATTGTAGCGCCACAAGTGTTTTGGTTCGGTTCTTTTTTTTCTCTCTCTACTTTTTTTTGTTTTGCTTTTTGGGTGGAATCCACGGTGCCTTTATCTTGCGGGTACGGAATTCCACAATATCCATACCGTCGAAACATTTGTGACTCATGATATCTTCGGCCCTGCCGTTCAACATTCCCAGCCGATACGAAGGCTCCTTTTCCAACAACCCATCCACCAATTTGCACAGTGCCTTACTGCCACCAGGAACGGGCATGTGTTGCTCGTGAATGATGGATTCGAAAACGTCGACTTGGTCCATACCGTCCACAAAGAAGGGATGGTCTCCACACACCATTTCGTAAAGCAAAACGCCCAAGGCCCACCAATCCACGGCTTCATTGTGGCCTTCACTGGTGATGATTTCGGGAGCTACATAGTTCGGTGTGCCGCAAGCAGTATATGTCTTGTCGGGCACGTACTTGGTGAAACCAAAATCACATAAGATGGGATATCCATCACTGTCAATGAGAACGTTTTCGGCCTTCATATCACGGTACACATATTTCTTGGAATGAATAAAGCTCAACGTATCGGCTAACAGGAAGGCATAAAACTTGGCATGTTCCTCACCCAAACCGCTGGTCCATGTACCGTCGGCTTCTTCCCGATGGACGACATCCCACAGTTCTCCACCTTCGGCAAGATTCATTAGCATGTAACGATGATCTTGGTCTTCGAAAATTTTGATCAAGCTAACCACAAAGGGATGGACACCAAATTTCGTCAAGAAGATGACCTCTCGTTTCAACGCATCCAGAACTTCCTTTTCCTTGGTAACCTTTTTAAGTGCGTAAAATTCTTCGGCGCCATTCAGATCCGTCTTGACCTTCCAAACTTCGCCAAAGGCACCTTCGCCAATCACGGACAAACGTTCCAAATCGTTCAATTGGACATTGCTCTTCACAAGGTTTTTGATCTTTTCCTTTTGCTCCTCGACATGTTTGGACGACTTCTTTTTGGGAACGACAGGCTTGGCCTGTTGGGCTTCTGGTAAGGCCCTTTCGTTGTTGTCAAGAATTTCTTGACAATCAATCAAGGACAATATCCCGATTATGCACGGTTCGTTGGTACTACTGACTCGGACATTCCATTGGGCCGGTAGTCGTGTATCCTTGGTTGGTTTGACTTCGGTCCCCGTCTGTTTGTTCATCGGCATGAGGAGTTGTTCGACGCCAAAGGACCCTCCCGCCTTGACGATATGACTGAAGCTGCCATCGTCGGTCGACAATGTGAGTTGTCCTTGTCGTACCAGATACAAACAGGGTTCGACCTGTTCTCCCTGCTTCATAAAGAGGGTCCCAGGTGCAAGGATCCGATCTTCAATCATTGCGGCTAACAAATCCAACGTGGCGGGTTTCAAATTGGCACTCTTGATACAATGGAAGTTGGCTAATTTCGTGGCATCGTCCAGTCGGGAGGTTTCCCTTGAGACGAAATTTTGTCCCAAAACTTTATCGGCCACGGCCTTTTCAATCATGTAGGCAGAACCATCCGATACTGCCTCAAGGTTTTGAACCGTCGGTTCGTTGCCTTGCGTACCCATGAGTGCCTTACGACCGATGTGATTCCCGGGACCGAGCACAAACTGCTTCTGTTGATCCGAGGTGAGTTTGAGGTTCCCCTCCTTGACGACGTAGAGAATTTCACCGTTCCGGGAGGGGAGGGTATCACCCTTTCGAAAGTACACGGGTCGCATAATGTCCGTGATGCGTTCAATGGCGTCTGTGGCATCGTTCTTCTTTCCCTTTTTCCTGGCTTCGGCATCCTTCGCGGCGATGAGTTTATTGAGAAAGGGTAATTTCTGGAGCTGTTTTTCCTTTTCCAAATTGGCCTGTTTGGCTTGAGATTGGATAATTCCACGATAGTCGGCATCGGACAATCGAAAGATTCTAGAATCTTGTTGGGCACGCATCTCCCGACGCTTTGCTTGTGCCTTGCCACCCATGAGATGGGGTTGAAGGATGGTGTGCAATCCACCAATCGTATCTCTGTGGACAACGATAATGATACGTTTGTAAAAATGAAAATAAGTCAGGCAAGGTGAGTGATGGGTACAACAGTCCAAGTGGACGGGACGTTGTTCTGATATTTGATCTTACCCTGCCGTTGCTGTGGCCACACGCTTTCCGGTTTCACCATCATTGAGATCGATTTCTCCCGACTCGATGACATACAAACAATTTTCATCGAAATGTTTATTTCCCGATTGTTCCACTGCTTCCTCTACGGTTTGTCCCTTTTTGATGAGTACGGTTTCAAAAGCCTTGACGAGTGCATCTCTCAACTCTTGAGTGGTCGTAGTAATGACCTTATTATTGTCGTTGTCACTGCTGTTGTTATCAAAACTATTGTTTTTACTGTTGGCCGAGCGCTTTTCTTTCAACAGGACAGTGTCTGTTAGGGCCTGCCACAAGAGTTCCGCTTCTGGTTGGGTTGGTTGAGGTAGATTTTCGGGTGGTTGGTAGGTCCGTGGATCGACCGAAAAGGAAGGTGTGCCATTCATCAACATTCCACCACCACCAGCAGCGGCAGTGGGTGTCTTGACGAGGGAGTAATGGTTGGAGATCTTGTTGTTGCTGCCTCGACCACTACTGTTGTTGCTAGCTTGTTTCTGTTGTTCCTTTTTGGCCAATAACGCCCTTTTGGCCTTTGCGTTTTTACGATTGTACTTTCGACTTTGCAGGTATCGTTCTCGTCGTGCCTGTTTCTCTTCTGCCTCTTGTGCCAGCGCCATTTCATTCAGTTCGATTTGTTCATTGAACCGATCGACCAATTCCGGCACCGTCATGCTCGATGCGGCCGAATCATGAAAGTATTGACGTTGTGCCATGGGAGAAGTATCCAAGAGTGACCGTCGTTGTTGCTGTTGTTCTTTGAGTTTAAAGACAGTCGATTTGGACACCTTGGCAGGTGGTGCCGGCGGAGGAGTCGTTGCTGCCCCGGCATGAGAATTGGTATGATTGGAATTGGATGGATTGTTTGTTGTCGTTGTCTTTTCCTTTTCGAATGTTTTCAACCGGCTGGAAATAGCGCTATTCCTTTTGTTGGAACTCATTGTTTTTTGTGACCACAGTCGTTATTAGTGTGTGAAGCCAATAAATGAATCGCAAATATCAATAGAAATATAAAATAAAAGCAAGAAAAAAGATAACGATGATGTGTGTTGTTTGTGACTACGCGATGATGTTTTCTTCAATATCTCTGTTTAAAATGAGTCCTGTTCCGGATAACGATGATGCCGATGGTTTGCTGATATCATCCAAGATAAGCTACAGCAGTGCCACTATCCGGCAAGTAAGTTGCAAAAGTAGAAGCAGTTGAAGTGCCAAGTGCAGATGATGATGTTTTGAAGAATGCATCAAGATCTACGATACGTACCGGTGGATAGATACAGAGGATTGTTCGGAAACAAACCAGACATTTGGACATCGGTCTTCCAAATAATAACCGGCAAAAAACTCAATTAAAAGTTGGTCTCTCTACTATTAACAGTAAGTAGAACAAAGTCTTAAGTCGCAGTACCGGGTTGTAAGATTTTTTGGAGGGTCATTATTTTTTAGGATGTCTTCCCCCCCAAAAAGAGTCATCGCCATCGAACCGGTGAAATACGAATTGTTGTGACAGTCATAATAGTATTATCCATGCCTCGAAGTTATAAGTACGCAGTGTATCTTTTAAAAGAATATTATAATAAAAATAAAAATACCGTACACTACGACGTCTTCTAATTTACGGAATAGATTGAATGGATTACTGTAATGTAATAAAATTGCTAAAAATTACGGAATATTTATAATGTTATTAACAGTAGTACTGCGGGATGGATCAATTTCATGCTGACGGACTGATCTTTCTGTTGGTGGTACATTTCTTGATGATGACGTCAAGAACATTCTGGGCAATGTACGACGTACGTCGTACTCTTGTACTGTGGAGACAAGACTACAGTACGATAACTTCATCATCATCGTCATCATCACCACCGATCCATTATTATTTCTCTATTGCTACACCATAAAAATGTTACTACGTAATGATTATCTTTTGCAGTTACGACGTATCTATTATATTATCTACGACGTACATTACTACTACATTACCAACTCAACACGGCCATGACGATGCCGATGCCGACTTGTGATCGACAATCTACTTTACAAACGGAAACAAGACTAATAAGAAGACAACTGGTGCCTCCTCCATGCTGTGTCGGAATGAGGTTTAAGCAAACGATGTCATTGTCACTCCTTCTTCTTTTTGTTATATTGTCATGCGTGATGACAGTTCCAACCTTTGCTTGGACCCAACAGCAACAACAGAACCAGAAGCATAAGCAGATCCAGGAGCCACAGGCGACAACAATAGTCAACGACAACAATATTCATGATGTCATCTCCTCACGCCGCCAGGCTCTGCAATCGACTTTGACGTCTTCGGTGGCGGTCTTCACAACTGCTACAGCTGCGGCTGTTTCATCAAGTATGGCAGTAGTACCCTTACCTGTCTTGGCCAAAGAATCGTCATCCATCAATACCAAATTATTGAATCTTTCCAATGATGAGTTGGCAGTCAAAATTACCTCCGACGTCGTCGATCGTCAATTCCTTGTCACGGGACGTCTCACCCGTGAACTCTACGATGAATCGGCAACCTTTACCGATGAAATCGACACGTACCAACTGGATCAATGGATGAAGGGGACACAAAAACTATTCGTCGCCAACAAGTCTCATGTCGATCTAGAACCGAACTCGTTACAAGTGTCCAACGATCAAGTTACGTTCCGATTCCAAGAAACGCTTTGTTTCAATATCCCCCTTGTCTATCCGACGGTATATCTCTCGGGGAAGGTTCTATTGAAACGAAATCCCGACACCGGATTGATCACATCGTATCAAGAACAATGGGATCAAGATGTCAATACCGTCTTGAAAAGTGCCAAATTGTTTAGTTAAAAAAAAATGGGTCAACTCTGTACTAACTGCAACAAGAATTAAAGCAGAAGCAACCAAAAACAGTCTATTTTTGTATGTGTACGTCTTCCAAACTATCCTTCAAATCATTCGTCAAAATTGTATCGAGAAAGAAGTAGATATTCAGATGATGATGATGAGAGCTTACAGTTAGGTCTTAGTGTAGTGGACTACCGTAATACTAATACGTCGAAAGGGTTCTCTGAAGGAGGGGAACCACCATCAGAAGGGAGGGGGGGAGGAAATATGTCGTTGCTTCCCTTTGTTCCCATTGTTGTCATTTGAGAGTGGGAAGTGGGACGGCGAACACACAACAACAACAACAAACGTCGACACGACAGAATGACACGTCATCGTCATCATCATCAATCTCGTCTCGACGACGACGACAACTGAAGAAAAAAAAAATCGATCGATCTCCACTACAATAGCTGCAAACAAAAAAAACTACCAAGAACAGCAATCACAACACAAAGACACACTACTAATCCAACAGACAGCAAGCAATCCATCTATTCATATATTCATCCATCATGAAGGCCTGCACAACCGCAATCCTTTCTCTTTTGGCCGGATCCACTTTTGCCTTTGCTCCAACCAGAACCAGAACAACCGTATCCAAAACAACATCATCTACATTGAAAGCTGTTGACATTTCTGACTTGCCCGGTGCCATTGATCCTATGGGACCTTGGGATCCTTTAGGATTCGCTGAGAAGGCTGATATTCCCACCATGAAGCGATACCGAGAAGCCGAGGTGAGGCAATCTTTATAAAATCGTCTGTCGTCTGTCGTTTGTCGTATCGTCTTGGGAAATATCTATGAGAGGACGACCTACGGTACCATGGGACACGTACGTTTCTGGTGAACTAACATCTTTCCGATCCTTTCTCTCTTCTGTTCTGACTTCTTCCTGTGGTTGCAACTGTCTTTCTTGACGTTGTTTTCTTCTCGATAGGTCACGCACGGCCGGGTTGCAATGTTGGCCGTTCTTGGATTCTTGGTGGGAGAAGCAGTTGCTGGCAATTCTCTTCTTTTTGATGGTACCGTTACTGGACCCGCCATTACGCACCTGTCTCAAATCCCCAACGGATTTTGTAAGTTCAACAACTCTCTCTTTCTCTTGAAGAAGAAGAAGAAATGCAATGGAATGCAAAAATGACCATGGAATCTAATGTGTGTGTTCATTCGTTCTATAATCTTTGCCATGTATACCATTTCAGGGATTTTCTTGGTCATTGCTATTGGTGCCAGTGAACAAACTCGGGCGACCATTGGATGGGTCGAACCAGAGAAGTTGCCGGTCGACCAACCAGGCAAACTCCGTGAGGATTATGTTCCAGGAGATATTGGCTTTGATCCACTCGGTTTGAAACCTGTTGAACCAGCCGAAATGTGGATCATGCAAACCAAAGAATTACAAAACGGACGATTGGCAATGTTGGCCGCTGCAGGATTCATGGCACAAGAACTTGTCAACGGAAAGGGCATCCTCGAAAACTTGCAAGGATAAATACATTTACACAATCATCATTGGCAGTAATAATTAATACAACAACAAAAAACACTACTTATTATAACAGCCTCTTTTGAATTCCCTTCATTGGAATGCAATAGTATGTTCTGTAATCAATTTATCGAACAGCAATCCGACAACCAATCCGAGAAACGCATGCTGGACGCTTTCGTCCACCATCCGGAAGCAGAATACTAATCAAAAGGAAGGATCCTCCATGTCTTACATACTTCGGTAGTAGCATATACCGTACTACGTATTATACTTATAAAAAATCGAGACAACAATCAAGAAAGGAGCTACCATAGATAGTAGGCTCATCCATCATCATGTGGTGTGGACGTTGAGAAGTGGCTAACTCTCACGGTCCATGAGAGTTGCGTTGGTCTCGTCTATCAAATCAATTAAAAAATATTATATAATATAAGTCGATGAAGATGTAGACGAAAGTTCCAAATAAGGTATTTAATGTGGGCGGTTGAAATATGCTTATTGTTTGCGACCTTAAATAACCCTTGTTATCGCCTTTTGTTTAATTACCAAATTCACCAGTCCGCCCAACGCATTTGTGATTTCGCCATTACACCAAGTCGTAAAAAATTGCGTTTCTTCCAACTTACTGTTATAACATTCCGGTAGCTCTTTGAGATGAGTGGTTTCCTCTGATTGCTCTTGAATTGTCATCTTCCTGACACCGACGGTGCAGTGCCATCAGAGCTTGTCTACTACAAATACTACCGGTACTTGAGGTTCCTTCAGACTGGCAAATCATCTACTGCCGACCAAGATGGGGATCCTACCATCGTCCAAGAGGCGGAACTTTTCCCAAGTGGGAGCTCTCGTCTTACTGATACTAGCGTTCTCAAACGACAATAAAAGGATATTGACTGGTTGTCGAGCCGAGAGCTTGAGAGCCACTATCAGAAGTAAAGAAGATCGTGAATTCTATCATCAGTTTGTGCTGCAAGATTTGATGAGTTATCCAACAGCAAATCCTTCTGCAGGTGAGATCTTTTTCAAACAAGCTGAGATTAAGAGAAAGGCTCAAGTCGTTTTCTAATCTTACACACTCTTCTCTTTCAGAACCGTCTGTACAGCCATCACTAGAGCCTTCGACGGAACCTTCGGCAGAGCCTTCGACGGAACCTTCCATCGAACCCACAATCGCTCCAACAGAATCTCCTACTGCCAGTCCCACTCAAAGTCCCACTTTTTCTCCCACAAAAAGCCCAACTTTTTCTCCTACAAAAAGTCCAACAGTCAGTCCTACCAAAAGTCCAACCAAGAGCCCCACCACTGCACCAACAGCTACGCCAACAAAGAGTCCTACCAAGGCGCCAACCGCTCCTCCAACAATTCCACCGGTCCCAGTGCCACAACCTACTATAACACCCACGAAAAGCCCAACTGTTGCACCAACAGACTTCCCGACGGAGTTCCCAACCGAGTTCCCAACGGAGTCACCAACCGATTCGCCAACTTTTTTCCCAACCACGGTTCCATCCTCTACGATCTTCCCCACGGAATCACCGACGAAACAACCAACAACACCTCCTCCCACTCTACCCGCTCCCACCCCTGTACCGACTGTTCCTTGTAATCTGTCGGTAGAAGGCCGCGCCGCTCTAATTAATATTTTCATTCGCGTCGTTTCAAATCCCGCCGATGTTGACACGCCCGGATCGCCACAATTTTTGGCCACTCGATGGATCATCGAACAAGACCCTGCCTACCTCTGCCCCCAAGATCCGAATCTGATTCAACGCTACGTTATGGCTGTGATTTACTTTTCGACACGGGGCGATCGATGGACGCAATGTGGACGACCAATCGATCTGACATCTGCCGAAAGCATTGCAGAAGCAAATGCCAATTGCAATTTGGCCTTGCCCACTGGCCAAGGTTCCGATGCCTGGTTGTCACCCTCACAAGAATGTTTCTGGGGAGCTGTCGGGTGCAACAGTTCAAACAATGTTATCCGGATCCAGATGGGTACGATGAAGACATTGGGAAAAGAATTGTTTTCTAGTGTACCCGAAAATGACTTGACATTCTAACCAACATCAATATTTCTGTCTTTTCGTTTTCTTTTCCACTACTTTTTGCGTCAGAACGAAATGGTGTGGCCGGAACACTCCCCTTTGAAATGAGTCGATTGGAAGACTTGAGAGGACTTCTTTTGGAAGAAGGTGTCTTGACGGGAACCTTGCCTACGGAACTTGGTGAAGTTCGAACGTTAGAGTAAGTTTTTGAGCGTATGCAGATTCTGGTTCGGACGTGGAACATCACCGTTCATGTCACTGCCCATTCGTTTGTCTCTTTCTCAATTCTGTTTCCGATTGTAGACAAATCGACCTCAACTTCAATTTATTACAGGGCCCCATTCCGGAAGAATATTTTTCCTTGACGAATCTACGAACGCTCGACTTGAATGACAACGAACTAACGGGTACCGTTAGTACCAGAATTGGCAACTTGGCCCGTCTTAGTTTTTTCCAGTTGGAAAACAACGTCATGACGGGCACCGTACCGTCTCAAATGGGTGCCCTCAATTTATTGGAAGGTAAATGATATATGACGATGATGTCGCGTTCACTTGCATCTACCTCTTTGTGCTCCTCTTTGACAAGTCTCATCTCTTTTCTGCTTTTTATTCTTTTGATCACAACGTCACTTTTTTTTTGGGTTTAGTTGCCACGTTGGACAACAATCAATTGAGCGGTACTATGCCGTGCAGTGCTTTGAACAGAACAGGCAACTTGCAAGTATTGACATCGGACTGTTTGGGGGCACCCAACCGACCGTCACCTCCTCTGGTGGTGTGCGAATGCTGCACTCGATGCTTATAAAGAAAAAAAAATAGGAAGTCTTGAAAGCGTGCAAAAACTACAATTCATAAAATAGCTCTGACCAAGCAAACGAAAAGCATACGCCGGAAGCAACGACCGTAACCGGACAACGGTAAATTTTCCAGTATTGCTGTTCGGAGGAGTTTTTCAGTGGAATCCCAGTGTGATCCTTTGCGCTTCGTGCCAACCTTGTCCGGACGTCTCTATTGGTTTCGACACAGCGTGGTAACAGATTCATTCAGCGACCTGCATTTCCGGATAATAGCTTTGACAAAAAAGCGATACTACCTACAATAGCAAGTACGTAGAATAGGTACCTACCGGTAGCTAGCTACCGGTAGTTAACTGTAAGTGCTACTAAGTACGTAGAAGATTTCCTGAATGCCAATGGAAATGCGATCCCCAGAAGTGTTGCAAAGAAAACAGATGGAGATGAACGGATTCCCTATAAAAGCAACAAATTCGAATCCATTTTGGACGCCGGAATGTACAAGTAAATATGATGGGTACCGAAACGACTGGTGTTCAACCAACTCTTCAACCACAAAATCGACCGGAAAGTCCCAGAACATATGGGTAACAAGGATACCTTTGAGTGTATCTTTCCATGAAGGACGAGAGGCAGAACACTCAGCCTATATCAATTTGGGAAAACAATTCCTCAAGCACACTTCCTCACGTTCCCTAACCCGAAACGCCGCAAATGGCAAACTGCCAAGCGACAACCATCAGACATCGATATGAGTCATTGAATAAAGATCCACGTATCCTGAAACCGCTACTGTGTGCCCTGAACCAATGGCTCCATGGTACAACTATTCACAACCACTGCTTTCACACGGCTTGTATAGAAAACATACTCTTAAAAATTGATTTTCCAACCCGTCAAGATACTTTTCCCACCCCTTTGGATGGAGCCGAACGACTCTGCGTCGAATGTATACTGATTATACAATTCGTACCGTTAGATTCGTACCGTTATTGTCGAGGTTTGCATTGAAAACGTGCTCAAGAATTGATTTCCCAACCCGTCGAGGTATTTTTTCCATCCTTTACGCGCGTTGGGGAAAAAAATTTCCACCTCTGAGAATGGAGCCAATATCTGATGCCTTCCGTTACATCTTTTGGCAGATTTCCAACGACTCTGTGTCGAATGGATACTGATTATACAATTTGTACCGTTATTGGCAAGGTTTGTATTGAAAAAATGCTCAAGAATGGATTTCCCAACCCGTCGAGGTATTTTTTCCATCCCTTTACGCGCGTTAGGAATGTTTTCCCACCTCTGTGGATGGAGCCGATATCTGACGCCTTCCGTCACATCTTCCGGCAAAATTCCAACGACGCTGTGACGAATGGATACATATGATATGATCCGTACCGTTATTGTCAAGGTTTGTATTGGAAGCATCGTCAAGAATTGATTTCCCTACCTGTGTTGGTATATTTCCCGTCGCTTTACGCGCGTTAGAAATGATTTTCCACCCCTGTGGATCGACCCGATGCCTTCCATCACATCTTTCGGCAAAATTCCAACGAACCTGCGTCGAATAGATACTGATTATACAGTTCGTACCGTTAATGTCAAGGTTTGTATTGAAAACATGCTCAAGAATCGAATTCCCAACCCGTCGTGGTATTTTTCCCAACCAATTACGTGCGTTAGGAATATTTTCCCAAACCTGAAGATTGAGCCGACATCAGATGCCTTCCGTCACATCTTTCGGCATATTTCCAACGACTTTAGTGTCGAATGGATACTGATTATACAATTCGTACCGTTATTGTCAAGGTTTTGTATTGAAAACATCGTCAAGAATTGATTTCCCAACCCGTCGAGGTATTTTTCCCATCGTTTGAACGCGCGTTGGGAATGATTTCCCAAACCTGTGGATCGAGACGATATCTGATGCCTTCCGTCACATCTTTCGGCATATTTCCAACGACTTTAGTGTCGAATGGATACTGATTATACAATTCGTACCGTTATTGTCAAGGTTTTGTATTGAAAACATCGTCAAGAATTGATTTCCCCTCCCGTCGAGGAATAATGTTTCCTAACCCTTTACGCGCGTTAGGAATGTTTTCTCATCTGTGGATGCAGCCGATATCTCTGATGCCTTCCGTCAAAAGTCTTTCGGCATTTTTCCAACGGCTCTTGTGTCGAATGGATACTGATTAATACCATTCGTAACGTGATTGTCAAGGTTTGTTTGTATTGAAAACACAACATCGTCAATACTTGATATCCCACCTCGTAAAAGAGGTACTTTTTCCCCAACTCTGTGTGTATCGAATCGATATCTGTGGGGCAAATTTCGAGCAATTCGGTCTCGAATAGAGAGATACCGGATTATACACAATAATATTTCGTAATGCTATATATTACTACGTATTATTTATGCTTGCATAGACATCTACCTGACAGTAATGGATGTATCAAGCCCCGTCGATAGAATTGTACCATCGGTTTTTATGATATATATATCGTGGTGGTTCTCTCTTGTTTGGGTTTTCGTTTTTTGTATGTATCCTGCTCCTGCTGTGGATTTTTGTAGAGCATTCTGGAATGTATTTTTTTTTGTTTTTTTTTTGGCGAGAAAAACGTTGGTTGGAGGTATTTTTCATGGGAGGAAACTTGGGTGGTACTACTGTTGTGTCATCATCCAGATAGTTGCACCTGGACACACTGAAAGTCGGTCAGGGACAAAACGACTGAAGGAGCTGGTGTACCCGTTGTTTGTTGTTGTTTGTTTGTTGTTGTCGTACTAGAGTAGGTAGCTACCGTAGCTACCTGGTAGCTAGCTAGGTAGAATAGTAGGAGAAGGATGATGAATCAACGTCACACAGATATCAGCGACGTTGGTTCCGGTAGGACCCGTCTTGACTAATGGTGGTGGTGGTACTATCATAGTTGGTTCGTCGTGATCAGAATTATCGTCTTGTTGTTGTTGTTGTTGATTTTGTTGTTGCAATTGTAATTGTTGTCCTATTTCGTTGAAAAATGTGTAGGCATCGTGTCGTCGTAAGGCCTGTTGAGCTTGTACTTTACTACTACTACTGGT
Organism: Nitzschia inconspicua; assembly: GCA_019154785.2. Taxonomy (NCBI): domain Eukaryota; phylum Bacillariophyta; class Bacillariophyceae; order Bacillariales; family Bacillariaceae; genus Nitzschia; species Nitzschia inconspicua. Next base: position 80,081 of record JAGRRH010000003.1, read on the forward strand.
GTTGTTGTTGTTGTTGTTGTTGTTGTTGTTGTTGATTGTGGTCGATGTGACGACGGCACCTGCCGCATCACAATTTGGTCCGTCACCACCATCGGTACCGACACTTGCCAAGACGATATTCTGTAACGACATTGCCTCGAGTTGTATCGCCGCCGATAATGCCAATTCTTGATTTCGACCGCCCTTACCAATACTACTATTACTAGTACCGTTGTTGTTGTTGGTATTGTGGTTGTTGTTGTTGTTGAGTGTAACGGTCGTTTCACCACCGGCAATGAGTGCCACGGGTAAGGACGATGCCATGGCAAAATTATGATGGTTGGTGGTATCGTTGTTGTTGTTGGTATCAATAGTATTATTATTGTTGTTGTTGTTGTTGTTGGAGAGTGTCGATTGCAAATGTTTGGCCAATTGGACGTATACTTTGGCAACTTCCTTCGCTTCACCTTGCATTTCCGTTCCGAGTATGATGGGATGATATCCCAATTGTTGTGCTTTTCGTGCGGCAGCTTGTACCGCCAAGGCGTTATTCCCCACCAAAATGGTACTACTATGACGACAATACTCATCTTCTGTTTCTTCTTGTTTTTCTTTTTGTTGTTGTTGTTGTTGTTGTTGTTGTTCTTGTTCGAGTCCATCTTTCAATAGTTGTACCACACGTGGTGGTAATTGTGATAGGAAGGATGAAGATGATGGTTGTTGATGTTGATCTTGATCTTGTTGATCTTGTTGATTCATGATGATATCCCATGCATCTTGATAGGTCGACGTGTCTGGTACAACGGTCGGTCCGGACGCGATGAGATCGAGCGGATCACCCAACACGTCCGATAGGACCAACGCGATGGTCGTGGAGGGATGACTGATACGGGTTATACCACCACCCTTGACGGTATGTTCCAACTTTTTCCGAATCACGTTCATTTGAGTGATGTCCATCCCCGAACGTAACAACAACGTGTTGACGGTTCGTATATCCTCCAATGTCAACGGTGATGATGGACGACACAACAACGAGGACCCACCACCACTGATGAGACAGAACGTTAGCGTCGTCGTACGTGATGACGCGTACGACCGTAAAACACGGATCAAATGATTCGTGGCGGTGATCGACCGGTCATCGGGAACGGGATGCGACGCCTCGTAAACAGTAATGTTGTGTCGTTCCAACATCTGTACCTCATCCGGTGTGGCATGTCCATCCTTGCAAATCACAACACCGACACATGGAAGGGTATTCTTCTTCTTACTGTTGTTATTATTATTACTGTTGTTGTCGTCGTCGTCGTTTGGATAGAGTTGTTGTATTGTTGCAGTGGCCATGGCTGACGATGCCTTTCCAAAGGCAACAATGACAATTTGGTTGTAATCGTTCAAATCAATTTTCATTGTAGTATCAGTAGTAGTAGTAGTAGTATTTGTAGTACTTCTTGTAGTATTTGTAGTAGTATTTGTAGTGTTCGTCTTCTTGTTGTGTTGTTGTTGTTGTTGTTGTTGTTCTCGTCGTACCAAGTTGGTTTGAATGGTAAGAATCGGTTGATGATTTTGATTCGTATTCTTAGTAGTAGTAGTAGTAGCAGTAGTAGTATTGGTGGTCGTAGTTGGATCTTCCTCATCATCATCGTCATCATCATCATTGTTGTTGTTGTTGTTTGTGTTTGTGTTGTTTGTGGAAATGGAAATGGCATTTTGAATGGCCGTGTAGGGATTCACCGCATGAATGGCACTGTCAACGATTTGCAAGGCATGTCTTGTCATGTCTCCTTCCAAGCGAGACAAAGGACAACATTGTCGTTGTCGTTGTCGTGATACGGATGATTCGAGTGATGATTCCAGTGATGATGATGGGATGGTCTGCTTTTGTTGTTCTGTATCATCAGAAGATGACATCATATTCATTATTCTTCCTCTACTATTACTACTACTGCAACTTCTTATACTTCTTCTTATAGATGGTAGCACTGACAGTGAATATAATGTTCTTGTGGATAATGACGATGATAATGATAGTAGTAACATCTTAACAATAACATTATTCTTGTCGTCGCTTTACGATACACGGCAGTAGAAGATGATGAGATGAGGCCTGCGATTGAGATGAGATAAAAGATATGAGATGAACCGGTGTATCGTATGATGATAGTAGACACGTTTCACCAACTACTCCGAGTACCGGTACTACCTACTACTGTTGTACCGACAACGACAAAAAATTCGAAAATTGCACATAATAACAGTAGACACGTGGAATGATGGAACTACCAAAAAAGGTATGATAAAAGTACCGTATGTATTATGGGGACTCACTACTATCGGTATGTATCATACCTACTCTCTCGAATCTAGTAGTACGTAGCTAGCTAGAGCGTAGGTATCATACCTCTAGATACAGGCAGCTACTACTACGGGAGCTATTCATAACTTTAGGGGAGCCCTTATTACGGTATTATTACGTAGTACGTATTTCAATTTTTGTTGTTGTTGTTGTTGTTGTTGTTGTTGTTGTTGTTGTTGTTGATGATTTTTTTTTGTTGTCAATGAGATCCCGTCGCTGGTAATCCCAAAAGTTGTTTGACGAGGTCGTACACGACCAGTTGACTTGTGATGATCATACCGACATGGACCATCCGTGCTGACGTCCCACGAAAGAATTCGGCCGGTCCGCCTCGTTGATAAATCGTTCGGACGACCCGTCCAAACGCTCCCGGACGGTCACCACCACCCTGGTACGTCTCTGTTAGGATCATATCTCCCGGTTGGCTGCAGAGACAGGCCACCATGGACGCACAAAAGGCGGCGACGATGCTTACCAGCCACTTTTGGACACCGGCAGACAACGTGACACGGCGGGACAACACCACTTGATACAACGTCGCGGCGATGATATCGAACGATACCTGCTTCCCGAACGTGTACGGGACCTGTTTCGCCAACATGGCCCACGTCCCACTCATCATCTGTACAAATCCGTCCTGTCGGATGAGTTTCGGGATGCCCGTCAGTACGGTATCGTCCCTGTATTGGACGTCCGTCACCTGTTTGATCCGTAAGGATTCCATGGGAACCAACAGGACGGCTGCCACCGCACCCGCCAGGAAACTCGACCAGACAAAGGCCAGACTGGGATTGTCCGGAAAGAACACCGTACTCAATATAGGTTTGCATACCTCGTACACGCCAAACTTCATGGCACCCTCCACACCGTAACCGATCACGGTCGGACCCAACCCTTGTAACAACGTCGTCGGACCGTCCGTTTGACAAATCTGGACCGTCGCATCCAACAAACCACCCTTGTATTTCTGCACAAATAAAATAAAATCAATCAGTCAATCAATCATCATCCATCATCATGAACAACAATAAATAGTCGGATGAGAGAAAGAGAAAGAGAGAGAAGAAAGATGATTGTTGTGAGTCACGAGGATAGACAGTAGACATAATACCCAAAAATATCCGAATTTCGGAGTGAGGACAACAACTAATGATGAATGGTTTTTGCCGTTTGTTGCTTTTCAGTTTGTTTTATGGGGTTTGTTGTTTTCGTGGTTTGTTGTTTTCATTGTTTTGTCGTACCTTTGGATCGGCTTGTAGTCTCGTCTTGACGACGTCAATGGGAGTGGTAATACCATGAGAAAAGGCGGCACACGTTCCACCGGCAACAAAGTAACGATAATCGATCGATTTGAGTGCCTGTAAGGCTGCCGATCCAGCTGCCGATGGTGATGCATGAACGGATCCCATCTGATGGAAGACCAACAAGACACCCACCAGGAGGGATGACAACACGGACCGTGACGAACTAGTATCCTTCTTCATGATGGTTTTGGTTGGTAGTGTTGGTAGTCGTGGTCGTGGTTGTGGTCGTGATGATGATTCTGTTGTTGGTGTTGGGGAAGAACAATAAAGAATTGTTTTGTTTTGTTTCACTCGTTACTGTTTCTTTGGAGTGTATTACGTAGTAGTATATCTGTCGAAAAAACTTTGGTTGTACAGTATTAATACTATGTTGTGGTATTATAATCCTGGACAGACAATTATTATTTTTGTACTGTGTTGTGGTATTTGAGATCAGAGACGTTGTGTTCGGACATCGGACATCGGACGATGAGATGATGTTGATGAGAGGATGGATCGGAAGCGGATGGATGGATTCGATCGATTTTTTGACACCTGTCGCGAATCTTTTTTCCCTTCGTTTTGTTGTACCGGTAGCCCCGTACAGGTAGTCTTCTGTACAGTACCGGTAGTATTACGGTACTGGGTCTGTACCTGGTACGGTAGTTGGTAGTTGCCGTCCAGAAGTCATTTGTGGAGAGTTGAAGAGAGTTTCGCTTCCGTCTGTCCCTCATCAAGTTGGAGTTGCTGTTCCGTTATTACAGCAGCTATGATACGATGGTACTGGAATCCTAAAAGGACTACCGGTACAGGTACGGTAGGTATCATACCGGTTCGTACCATAACTCTGAAGGACTGTAGGACGTATTGTCCTACTTGCCTGAGGACTACAGCACGGCAAACAGAGTTAAGAAGAAGATTGAAAGCAGAGGAAGGTCATTCACTGTAACGTTGGTTGCCGTGTAAAAAAAAAATCCAAAAGAAGAAGAAGAAATCGGTTCCATCTGTTGGAAACAAACTAGCTACCGTAGCTAGCTACTAGCTAGCTAGCTAGCTAGATAGCAGAATCGTTGAAAAGGGATTCAACCAAAAAATACAATTGTTATGGGAACAATCAAAGAGTGGTTGGGAATGCTGCCGCTGGAGTACAAGGAACGAAATACATACACTACTACAACGGATGACGATCCAATGGTTGCGTCGTTTAGTAAACGGAAAGGGGGGGGGGGGGGGGGGGGCATGCACATGCATGAATCGACGACTGTACATCCAAGACACAGCAGCAGCAGCAGCAGAAAATACTTGTCTGGAGTGTGGTTTCGCACATATCATAGCTTCGCCGCGGGTAGTAACGACTACCTAACGGCAGAAGTATTTAAGCACTCTTCTACTACCGGGAGTCGTAGCTCGTATGATACTCCGTGATAAAAGGAAAGCAAACTATCTGTAAGAAATTTTCATTTATTACAGCCAGCAGCCAACAGTAGTAGCTACCCAATGAGTACCTAGTAGCTCGACGACACCACTGAGCGATCCGAAATCAGGCTTTCAGTATCCGATACAATAAAAATAGTATGCTGATCGTTTCAAACACACGATTGAGACACAGTTGGATGCAACTGAAAGACGAGTCATTTACAATACTCCGCTGCTCATAAAATGGATGATGTATTTGTATGATTTTGCCATCATCACAGCTGTTAAAATGATTCGTACCCTCAAGTAGGTACTACAACTTCCGTTAGTATTATAACACTTTGTCATCAAATAAATAGGTGGTGGATGGTTACTACAGTTTCTACAAGCTATGTGGGAATAGTAATAGAGTTTGTACTGGTTTGTATTTGGGGGGAAGTTGGTTGATTGATTGTATAGTAGTTGCCGATCTTGTCGTCATGTCTATTACACCTAAGACATGCACGATGTGATGAGAGGAAGTGATACTGCCGTTTCTTCTGCTGCAAGAACAAAGAAAGGAGACATCCCATTCATGTCCTTTTTTCTTTCTTGCAACAAAACCAATCATCTAAAAAAAGACTTTTCAATCATAATAATAACAACAACACCACAATATACAATCCATGTTCCAGTATTTCTCCTAAAGTTTACTTGAGCTTCTTCTTGGGACGTAGCTGAGATGTATGTCCACATTTCTTCTTGCGACAGTTGGTGGCACGAGGTGGAAGACGGGCATAACACTTGCGACAGACGGCCTTGTCACAGTTGTATTGTTTCGCCAACATGGCCAACGTTGGATCGTACACACCACCACGAAGACGCAAGACTAGATGCAGAGTCGATTCCTTTTGGATGTTGTAATCGCTCAACGTACGTCCGTCTTCCAATTGTTTACCCGCAAAAATCAGACGTTGTTGGTCGGGAGGAATGCCCTCCTTGTCTTGGATCTTGGTCTTCACGTTGTCAATCGTGTCAGACGGCTCCACGTCCAATGTGATCGTTTTACCCGTCAGGGTCTTGACAAAGATCTGCATGGTCAGAGTGTACCAATATAGGAAAAAGGTAGGATACACAAGGAGATAGTAGGAGACAACAATAAAAACAGGAGTAACGACTCTTGGTATGCTGTTGTATGCAACAAGGTTGTTGCTTCGTTGTTGGCACCGTGCTTCGTACCGTTTGTTTGGAACGTAGGAACACGGTACATGATGTACGTATCGTTGATTTCCTTTTTTTAGAAAGCAAGTAAGCGGTACAGAAGGTAGATGACATCATGATTGACTTCTTTGACCAGAGGCTAACATATTATAATACAGTACCTAGGTATGAAGGTAGTATCGAAGAAAATGAATCAGTACGTTCGATCTCTCAAGTCTGAACCATGTGCTAGCTAGCTTGCTACTGCTTACAGTTAGCACTTGGCAATACAAATTCCTTTGTTTCTCATTTCACATGTCAGTCTCGTCGTTTCCAGAAGAGTAGGATTGTAGGATTTTGCGAAGTGATCCAAACGCACGTCGAATTGTGGACCGACAAAAGCCAGTGGCACCATACGTCGTAATAACTGTCAGAGGCGCATGAAATAAAAAAGAATGTGAGAAACCTAATGCTGGAGTAATTTCGTAATTGATCCCTTATCGATTTATACTTTACTACGTATATGTTACTGTGGAGCTTTCTCCTGTTCTTGCTTCCTCTTTGTTAGAAGCATACCGTACAACAATCAGGTTGTGAACACCTTAATCGCGGATTTTCCCCCGCACAATTCGCTGACAAGAAACTCAACGATCCCCTGGTTCGTAAGTTGCATATCTCTTGAGGCATTGTCCCCGTCAAATCCGTGAAATGCAAAAACAGATTCACCAAATTACTCAATCGACCCAACTCAGTGGGCACTGGACCACTAATACCCGTATCAAATAACGACAATTGCTGCATATCATTGAACTCACTCAAAAAAATCGGTATCGTTCCCGTTATAGATGGATTGTTGTTTAGATAAAGCGTGCGCAGCATATCTAAATTCGACCATTCCGCCGGTATCGTTCCCGACAGATCGTTACGGTCCAACCGAAGAAATACCAATCGATCCAATTCACCAATCTCTGGCGGCAATGTCCCTGTGAACAAATTGGAATCAGCAAATAATGCTTGCAAGTTGATCAAGTTTGCGAAGTTGGGACTGAGAGTACCAGTCAACTCATTCTGGTCAATATCCAAGATCGCAAGCCGGGTCGCCTGGAATAACTCTTCCGGAATTGTTCCGCTAAGCATATTCGAGTCCAAATCCAAAGTCATTAAACGTTCCAACATACCCAAAGTCGTTGGAATGGTTCCTGTCAAGAAGTTAAAGCCTTGGTCCATGTCACCATCAAAATCCAAATCTTCCAATTGCTCTAAAAAGCCCAATTCGTTGGGCAAGAAGCCTACCAAGTTGTTATCGTCGATGGATATGCCGCTGATACGCATACGGTTGCATGTGATTCCGAACCAAAAGCAAACATCTTGTGCACTCAGGAATCGAGTGCTTTCCGATGCACAAGGACTCAATGTCGAAGCTGATCTTGCGTTGCATTCCGACCAACCGTCGCCAGCTGTGGCAAAGTACAAGACGGCTAGGATGTAGCGTTGTTGGACGTTCCGCGTGTCATCTGGACACACCTGCACAGAATCTACATTGATCAACCAATTGTACGCTTGTCTCTGGGGTGTCCCATCGATCGTAACGTCACTGCCACTGTACATCACGACTTGGGCGAGGATTTGATCTGCTCGTTCGGCAGGCGATAATCCTGGACAAACGGGTGATTCGGTTGGCAACGGGGCAACGGGTGGGAAAAGAGGTGGCAGCCCATTCGGAGATGGTGTAACGGGTACAGGGTCGACGGGAGGAAATAGCGTCGGAGGTGGAGATGGTGCTTGGTTGGGAGGATCGGTTGGATCTCCAGGCAATGGGGCAATTGGTGGGAAAAGAGTTGGCTGTTCCAATGGGATGTCGGTCGGCTCAGGCTCCTGAATTTGCACTGGAGGATCGACTGTTGGTTGAGGTGTCGGAACTCCAGTGGGCAACTCAGTTGGAGATGGTGTAACGGGTATAGGGTCGACGGGAGGAAACAGTGTCGGAGGTGGAGATGGTGGTTGGTTGGGAGGATCGGTTGGATCTCCAGGCAATGGCGCAATTGGTGGGAAAAGAGTTGGCTGTTCCAATGGGACGTCGGTCGGCTCAGGCTCCTGAATTTGCACTGGAGGATCGACTGTTGGTTGAGGCGTCGGAACCCGAGTGGGCTGCTCATTTGGAGAGGGTGTAACGGGTATAGGGACGACGGGTGGAAACAATGGCGGGGGTGGAGATGGTGATTGGTTGGGAGGATCAGTTGGATCTCCTGGCAAAGGATCTGTAGTTACGTCATTAGGACTTGGTGTTGGATCTCCTGGCAATGGGGCAATGGGTGGGAAGAGGGTTGGTTGTGCCAATGGAACGTCGGTAGGCACTGGCTCCTGGATTTGTACTGGTGCAACCGGAGAGATTGCTGATGGACTGATTGGTGCTTCGACGGAAATAGGGCTGACGGGAGCAAACAATGTTGGTAAAGGAGTTGGTGGTCCAATGGGAATCGGAGCGATGGGAGGAAACAATGTTGGTATTGGAGATGGTTGTGCCAATGGTAAGTCGGTAGGTACTGGCTCCTGAATTTGTGCTGGTGCAATCGGAGAGATTGCTGATGGACTGATTGGTCCTTCGACGGAAATAGGGCTGACGGGAGCAAACAATGTTGGTAAAGGAGTTGGTGGTCCAATGGGTATGGGAGCGATGGGAGGAAACAATGTCGGTATTGGAGTTGGTCTGGGACTTTCTGGTACAGGAGCAACGGGAGGAAACAATGTCGGTGGTGGAGTCAACTCTGACGGCTGTGTGTCAACAGAAATTTATTGTAAGATTTAAAACAGCTGCAGCAAACGATTCCAAATCCAAGATATATCTTCATGACGTACCCCCGTTGGCAAACTCATACTCATGCTTTCCACAAGGGCTTGTAGCTCTTTAGCAGCAAACATGGCCTCCATTTGTTGCACTCGAACATGCTGGTTTAATTCACTCAAGGAATTTCGGCCACCAAAGACCTGTGCCACTTGGCCAAACCCATCGTATCGGTGCGCTGATGATTGGAAGGATCGAGAGACTGCCTCCCATTGTTGCGTCAACAGCTGCCGTTGAAGATTGTTGCTGCTTTTATCCTCCCTTGCAGATAGTTGTCGGCTTGTCCTACGAAGCCGCGATGGTTTGTTGGACATTGCTTCACCTCTTTGATCAAGATTATCATTATTTTGCTGTTCGTGATTTAGTCGTCCAAATTCGTCTTCCAACGACGACTGCAATATTATCGATTCTGTTGGATATTGCTGTAGTTCATCATCTGATTCGTCAACGTAGCGCTCTTGTAGTGATGGTCGTGTCTTTTTAGATACCACGTGGCTTATGGCCGATCCTAGTAAGATGACGATGAAGGCTTTCTTGAGAGCTCTAGATGCCGCCATCGTGTCCAAAAATATTCCTGCCACTTCTACTAAATTTGTTGCTATCGCAAGTTGTCGCCGTAAGGTGGATGTTGCTATTGTCGGAGCAGTGCAAGGGCTGGATGTGACGATGATGTTGTACGGAGTAGTAGTTAGGAAAGTAGTGGCGTCTATTGCTGATGGTAATACGACCGCAAGTAACTACCACTGTAGCATTCTGGTGTGGTGATGAAGATGGTGAGGGCAAGGATGATACCCGTGTGGAGTTCCCACCGTTGGCAGGCAAGCAACCAACAACAGACAGCCAATTATTCTCCTTACGACAAAGAAGTCGTTGGGGGGCAAAGGATAATTCGATCCATTCCATTCTTCTACCGATGGTAGTAGTCTTGTCATCAAAATCAGAAAGGGGAAAGGGATCATGTCCCATCGCAGCACATTTTAAAATGCATCCGACGGTTAATGATATGTGGTGATACCGATAGTATTATTATCTTTTCAGAGATGTATATCATCATTTAAGATGGTTGCGTTTCAGGTCGCGTATCTTCCGCAATTTAGGTTAATGGACGAACTGGCCGTTACAATGCGTCGGTTTAAATTTCTTATTCGCAACAACCCCTCATTCTCGTCTCTCGTGATCCCAAAAATGGCGCGCCATTTTACCGTGGCTTTGATGGTTGCCCAGTGTGGAACAAAACATTGCTACTACTGTTTTCCCAGGCCTACTCTCAATGGATCAAACCAACGGAGAGTCCTGTTATATATCATGCCGAATATCTCGTGGTGCATTGCCCATGGCGGCAACCAGTTGGAATCAGAATCAACCCAAAATGGTGAACATACCAAGTTTCGGCCGGGTACGTTCTTGATATCGTCGAAATCTGCAGTCCCTCAATTCTCAAGTACGATAATGGAGTCGCATAGAACCGACTGTATTGATATATTAAATTTTTGCAGCGTTGAAAGTGATCTAGATACTTCTGAAGAAAAGAGAATGATTCATTGAGTGTGTCTTAAGTGGAAAAGCGACTGTAGTGGCTGCCGTTTCGTTCTAGAATCAGCAGGTGACCAGCTTGGGATGACTTCCTGGAGGGAGGAATACTTGCTTATACCATTAGTCGGGGTCATCTTATGTCGAGATATTATTTCGCAGAAGATTGAGTAACGAGCAGTGCTGTATAAATGAAGAAAATCGATTGTTTTCGCTCAAATACTACACGCCGTTGCCAAGAATGTACATAGTGGCGTAGAAGGGATCCAAAATAACACAGCGATTAAACTAAAATCTTCTGTATTTGTGGCTCAATTCTATTAAATATCTACCGTCTACCTCTTATTGAATCAAGTTTGCTTACGGTACCTCAAATCATCCTTGGTCTTGGATTGTATGGTTTCCCCATAACACATCTATGCCGATATTGCGTAGAAGAGAACCCAATGATTCTTGGGCAACTGAACCAAAATTTACTTTATGCGGGGCTCGATTATTACTAGCACATACAGCCTACTTATTATTGAATCAAGTTTGCTTATACTAACTGAAATCATTGTCTTGGTTAGGATTGGATTGTCTTGTACATCCTACGGATCAGCGCCTCTATGCAGATGTGGCGAAGAAGGGATCCAAAACAAAACAGTGATGCTTCGGCGACCAAACCAATAAACTACTGTACATGAGGCTAAATTAACAACGTATACCGTCTACTAAGAGACTCTCATTGAATAAGACTTGCTGGCAACAACTCAAATCATCCTTTGTTTTGGACTTTCTTGTACATCCTGCCCAGCAGCTCATTCGGTTGAATTGAAAATGGGCAGAATCACCTCTCCAACCTAGGACGATTGCTGATATCGTCCAGTAGTAGAATCATGCAAGTACTGGACCTGTTTTCATGAATTTGAAATCGAGTTGGAGGGGAATGGCACGACTCTTCGATGAAAAATTATTTCTTACGTAGTAGTGTATTGAAACATTAGTTCATCCTTCGTGATGTTCGAGATCGACATTAACCCTGCATCCTACTAACAGTAAAGCATTTGCTACTGTAGGACTACTCTCTTCATTGAGATAAGGATAAATAAAACGCATTTGTTCCAAGAAATATTTGAAGATTTGGGGCATTTTCGTCGATGAGTACAACAAAGATTTTGGACAATCAAAAATAAAGTTTTAGAACATAGACATGGTTGACGCGCTGACGACATTGTCTGCTGCGGTCGAGATTGTTACTCTTCTAACTTGCCGAGCCTGTGATGGTGATCATGAAAATGATGGAAATGTTTTATACAAAGTGAGTTGCGCTGGTATGGCCGAGTCCCCCCGTCCCCCACGTGGCAACATTGTTACTTTTGTTTCCGTCGCACAATCGACGAAATCTGATTTTCTACCCGTTTTAGTTGCTCAAGAAAAAGTAGGAGTCACTGACGTCAACTTCGGCGGGTTGTCCTTCGGGAGATGGTGGGACATACGTCTCGTCAACCATGTAAGGCTCGACCACGGCAGTCAAGGGAAAGACCATGGAAGGAGCCGTGTTGATAACTCGAATAGTACTGGCCCCAGAACGGCTGGGTTTCTCCGTTTTCCGAAAAGATATCAATGGTCTGCTTGGAGTCGTTGGGTCCTTGGACGAGTTCTAATCGGGCATGGAGTGGCCGACCATCCGTTTTCAACAACACTTGGACACTTTCGACGTGCTTTTCGAACCGGAAAGATTCCATAGAGTCTTCTCCATTAATGAACATATGCATGCCCAAATCGTCTAGGGTGCGTACGATGGCGCCCGTACCCGCCACCTTGTTGCCACCGGCCATGGCATCTTCGACGTCAGCAACGACGCATGCTCCCATGGGGAATTCCATCGGTCCCAAGTTGCGAATGGCAATGGAACTCTGATCGGGAGGAACTTCCAAGACGGCGCTGAAGGGATAGTCCATTCCGTTGTCCGATCGGACACTGATGCGTTGAGGAGTGCTGTCGGGGCCTGTCCAAAACTTCGACCAAGCCTGAAAGAGGAGTTCCATCATTCTTCAAGAGGACTTGGACACGTTCCACATCTTCGTTTTCAATGGTCCACGTCTTCAAGGCCTTGTATATTCTTTGGAGTGGCAGGTCCCCACAGAGAATCGATGGCACCTTGGACCGCGCCTCGAGGAGCTGCTTGACGCTTGCGTTGGGATAAGTCATACATTTTTCGTGATTGTGGAGGTGGAGGGCCACCACGACGACGCATGGGAGGAGGGGCCATGGTACGTGGAGGTGCGTTTGAACCAAAGGTACCGATATCAAACGGAGCAATAAACTGGTCTCGCTGATAGGCTTCGTTTTCGTTGATACGGTATGGCAACGCAGTGCTGAAGGATGTTGTTGTTGTCTTGGCGGGCCCATGAGAGAGGATGAAGGCAAGAACGCAGGAGACGGATTGTTGGAGAACAAATAGAGAAAGGATTTGACTGCGGATCTTCATCATGGTGTTTATTTGAATGGAGAGTTGACAAAGAAACAGATCTGGCGCGAAATTGTGAAGAGGTAGGTAATGAAAGATTTCGTGGACGAGAAAGAGATAACTGTAAATGAGGATGGGCGCCCTGGAAATGTCTTGGCGATCACGCGTAGTTGACCGTAGCATTGTTGATCTAAATGATTTTCTCCAATTATACGAATATAAAGATATCATTCAGACGTCACATAGAACAAACTTAATGAACTAACGGTTTTCCTTTTTGGTACATAGCATTTCGGATTGACGTCTCTCGTTTTATTTGGTCGCAAAAGAAATATTTAATAATACTTCCTACTACGGCAGCGTTCGAGGTTCGAAGGACTTCCTCTCTACTAAATACGGTAGAAAATAGTGTCTACTCAACCGTCATCCTCAATTATGGAAATTTACGTCAATTGAGGGTGGTTTTGTTAAGCCAACGGATTGGTCAGGTTAACTATCGCATTCAGAATGGTCTGAATGGTGTTCGGACAATACACGGAAGTGTCAATCCGTTTCATAGAGATCTTTTAAAAGGTAACTACCATCGGCAGGAACGAATTTTTGCGCGTTGTGAACATCCAATTTTTCCGGTTCTTCATGGCACAATGCATCCACAATCCACAGCAAATTGAGATTCTTCCCTTGGTTAACGGCATTATGAACACTAGTACAATGTCTCAAACAACCATTGGCTCATGCCCCGCGGCCCCGAAGGCTCCCAGTTAGGTTTCAAGCTTGGTAGTTGGCGCAAAATGTTTAGCGAAAGCCTGGATGGTGACGGATCTTTCGGTCGCTACGGATCTTTCGCCAAGACCAAGATTCTGGAGGGTGTCGTACTGGAGAGTATCAGCATAGTGATTGTGAAATATGATTTAGGTTGTGGCCACCTGAAGGACGTGATCATGCACTACAGAAGCGTTGAAGTTGTCTCTGAAAGTGTACATGCAAATCCGTCGACTGCCTCTCTCCTTTTGCAACTCCCTTCTCCTGTGACTGCCCCTGCTATGGACCCTGCTCTTTCTCCTCCAACTGAAGTGGGTACTGCTACTCGGCCCCTGCTGTTGCATCATCGCCCGCTTTCCGTGTTGTCATCGAGAGATTGTAACGGGTATAGGGACGACGGGTGGAAACAGTGTCGGAGGTGGGGACGGTGGTTGGTTGGCCGGATCGGTTGGCAACGGGGCAATCGGTGGGAAGAGAGGTGGCTGCTCATTCGGAGAGGGTGTAACGGGTATAGGGACGACGGGTGGAAACAGTGTCGGAGGTGGGGACGGTGGTTGGTTGGCCGGATCGGTTGGCAACGGGGCAATCGGTGGGAAGAGAGGTGGCTGCTCATTCGGAGAGGGTGTAACGGGTATAGGGTCGACGGGAGGAAACAGTGTCGGAGGTGGAGACGATGGTTGGTTGGGAGGATCGGATGGATCTCCAGGCAATGGGGCAATTGGTGGGAAAAGAGTCGGTTGGGCCAATGGGACCTCGATCGGCTCCTGCTCCTGAATTTGGACAGGAGGCTCGACTGTTGGTTGAAACGTCGGAAACCGAGCGGTCTGGTCATTTGGAGAGATTGTAACGGGTATAGGGACGACGGGTGGAAACAGTGTCGGAGGTGGGGACGGTGGTTGGTTGGCCGGATCGGTTGGCAACGGGGCAATCGGTGGGAAGAGAGGTGGCTGCTCATTCGGAGAGGGTGTAACGGGTATAGGGTCGACGGGAGGAAACAGTGTCGGAGGTGGAGACGGTGGTTGGTCGGGAGGATCGGATGGATCTCCAGGCAATGGGGCAATTGGTGGGAAAAGAGTCGGTTGGGGCAATGGGACCTCGATCGGCTCCTGCTCCTGAATTTGGACAGGAGGCTCGACTGTTGGTTGAGGCGTCGGAACCCGAGTGGGCTGCTCATTTGGAGAGGGTGTAACGGGTATAGGGTCAACGGGAGGAAACAGTGTCGGAGGTGGAGACGGTGGTTGGTTGGGAGGATCGGTTGGCAACGGGGCAATCGGTGGGAAAAGAGGTGGCTGCTCATTTGGAGAAGGTGTAACGGGTATAGGGACGACGGGTGGAAACAGTGTCGGAGGTGGGGACGGTGGTTGGTTGGCCGGATCGGTTGGCAACGGGGCAATCGGTGGGAAGAGAGGTGGCTGCTCATTCGGAGAGGGTGTAACGGGTATAGGGTCGACGGGAGGAAACAGTGTCGGAGGTGGAGACGGTGGTTGGTCGGGAGGATCGGTTGGATCTCCAGGCAATGGGGCAATTGGTGGGAAAAGAGTCGGTTGGGCCAATGGGACCTCGATCGGCTCCTGCTCCTGAATTTGGACAGGAGGCTCGACTGTTGGTTGAGGCGTCGGAACCCGAGTGGGCTGCTCATTTGGAGAGGGTGTAACGGGTATAGGGACGACGGGTGGAAACAATGGCGGGGGTGGAGATGGTGATTGGGTGGGAGGATCAGTTGGATCTCCTGGCAAAGGATCTGTATTTACGTCATTAGGACTTGGTATTGGATTTCCTGGCAAAGGCGCAATTGGTGGGAAGAGGGTTGGTTGTGCCAATGGTACGTCGGTAGGCACTGGCTCCTGGATTTGTACTGGTGCAATCGCAGAGAAAGCTATTGGACTGATTGGCGCTACGACGGAAATAGGGCTAACTGGAGGAAACATGGTTGGTATGGGACTTGATGGCCCGATGGGAGGAAACAATGTTGGCATTGGAGATGGTCGTGCCAATGGTACGTCGGTAGGCACTGGCTCCTGGATTTGTACTGGTGCAATGGGAGAGATTGCTAATGGGCTGATTGGCGCTACGACGGAAATAGGGCTGACGGGAGCAAACAGTGTCGGTAAGGGAGTTGGTGGTCCAATGGGTATGGGAGCGATGGAAGTTAACAATGTCGATATTGGAGTTGGTCTGGGACTTTCTGGTACAGGAGCAACGGGAGGAAACAATGTTGGTATTGGAGATGGTTGTGCCAATGTTGGTAAAGGAGTTGGTGGTCCAATGGGAATCGGAGCGATGGGAGGAAACAATGTTGGTATTGGAGATGGTTGTGCCAATGGTAAGTCGGTAGGTACTGGCTCCTGAATTTGTGCTGGTGCAATCGGAGAGATTGCTGATGGACTGATTGGTCCTTCGACGGAAATAGGGCTGACGGGAGCAAACAATGTTGGTAAAGGAGTTGGTGGTCCAATGGGTATGGGAGCGATGGGAGGAAACAATGTCGGTATTGGAGTTGGTCTGGGACTTTCTGGTACAGGAGCAACGGGAGGAAACAATGTCGGTGGTGGAGTCAACTCTGACGGCTGTGTGTCAACAGAAATTTATTGTAAGATTTAAAACAGCTGCAGCAAACGATTCCAAATCCAAGATATATCTTCATGACGTACCCCCGTTGGCAAACTCATACTCATGCTTTCCACAAGGGCTTGTAGCTCTTTAGCAGCAAACATGGCCTCCATTTGTTGCACTCGAACATGCTGGTTTAATTCACTCAAGGAATTTCGGCCACCAAAGACCTGTGCCACTTGGCCAAACCCATCGTATCGGTGCGCTGATGATTGGAAGGATCGAGAGACTGCCTCCCATTGTTGCGTCAACAGCTGCCGTTGAAGATTGTTGCTGCTTTTATCCTCCCTTGCAGATAGTTGTCGGCTTGTCCTACGAAGCCGCGATGGTTTGTTGGACATTGCTTCACCTCTTTGATCAAGATTATCATTATTTTGCTGTTCGTGATTTAGTCGTCCAAATTCGTCTTCCAACGACGACTGCAATATTATCGATTCTGTTGGATATTGCTGTAGTTCATCATCTGATTCGTCAACGTAGCGCTCTTGTAGTGATGGTCGTGTCTTTTTAGATACCACGTGGCTTATGGCCGATCCTAGTAAGATGACGATGAAGGCTTTCTTGAGAGCTCTAGATGCCGCCATCGTGTCCAAAAGATATTCCTGCCACTTCTACTAAATTTGTTGCTATCGCAAGTTGTCGCCGTAAGGTGGATGTTGCTATTGTCGGAGCAGTGCAAGGGCTGGATGTGACGATGATGTTGTACGGAGTAGTAGTTAGGAAAGTAGTGGCGTCTATTGCCGATGGTAATACGACCGCAAGTAACTACCACTGTAGCATTCTGGTGTGGTGATGAAGATGGTGAGAGCAAGGATGATACCCGTGTGGAGTTCCCACCGTTGGCAGGCAAGCAACCAACAACAGACAGCCAATTATTCTCCTTGCGACAAAGAAGTCGTTGGGAGGCAGCCAAACGATAATTCGATCCATTCCATTCTTCTACCGATGGTAGTAGTCTTGTCATCAAAATCAGGAAGGGGAAAGGGATCACGTCCCATCGCAGCACATTTTAAAATGCATCCGACGGTTAATGATATGTGGTGATACCGATAGTATTATTATCTTTTCAGAGATGTATATCATCATTTAAGATGGTTGCGTTTCAGGTCGCGTATCTTCCGCAATTTAGAATGATGGACGATCTGGCCGTTACAATGCGTCCGTTAAAATCTCTTATTCGCAACAACCCCTCATCATTCTCGTCTCACGTGATCCCAAAAAAATGGCGCGCCATTTTTGTTTACCATGGCCTTGATGGTTGCATCGTGTGGAACAAAAAACAAAACATTGCTACTACTGTTTTCCCAGGCCTGCTCTCAATGGATCAAAATTACGGAAAATCCTGTTATATATCATGCCGAATATCTCGTGTTGCATTGACGGATCCCATGGCGGCAACCAGTTGGAATCAGAATCAACCCTTAATGGTGAACATACCGAATTTCGGCCGGGTACGTCTTTGTTATCGTCCAAATCTGCAGTCCCTCAATTCTCAAGTACGATAATGGAGTCGCATAGAAGCGACTGTATTGATATATTGAATTTTTTGTAGCGTTGGAAGTGATATAGATACTTCTGATGAAAAGAGAATGATTCATTGAGTATGTCTTAAGTGGAAAAGCGACTTTAGTGGCTGCCTTTTCGTTCTAGAATCAGCAGGTGACCAGCTTGGGATGGCTTCCTGGAGGGAGGAATACTTGCTTATACCGTTAGTCGGGGTCATCTCATGTCGAGATGAAGGAAATCGATTGTGACTCTCAAGTACTACACGCCTTTACCAATGTACATCGTGGCGTAGAAGAGATCCAAAATAACACATCGATCAAACCAAAATCTTCTGTATTTGTGGCTCAATGCTATTAAATATCTACCGTCTACCTCTTATTGAATCAAGTTTGCTTACGGTACCTCAAATCATCCTTGGTCTTGGATTGTATGGTTCCCCCATAACACATCCATTCCGATGTTGCGTAGAAGAGATCCGAAACAAAACAATGATTCTTGGGCGACTGAACCAAAATTTACTTTATGCGGGGCTCGATTATAAATAGCACATACTGTCTACCTATTATTGAATCAAATTTGCTTATACTAATTAAAATCATCTATTGTCTTGGATTGGATTGTCTTGTACATCCTGCCGATCAGCACCTCTAATGCAGATGTGGCGTAGAAGGGATCCCAATCAAAACAGTGATGCTTTGGCGACCAAACCAAAAAGCTACTGTATATGAGGCTCAATTGACGACGTATACCGTCTACTAAGAGACTCTTATTGAATAAGACTTGCTGGCAACACCTCAAATCATCCTTTGTTTTGGACTTTCTTGTACATCCTGCCCAGCAGCTCATTCGGTTGAATTGAAAATTAGCAGAATCACCTCTCCAACCTAGGACGAGTTCTGATATCGTCCAGTAGTAGAATCATGCAAGTACTCGACTCGTTTTCATCAATTTGAAATCGAGTTGGAGAGGAATGACACGACTCTTCGATGAAAAATTACTTCTTACATAGTAATGTATATTGAATCATTAGTTTATCCTTCGTGATGTTCGACATCGACATTCAGTTTGAAGTATTTGAGGCATTTTCGTCGATGGGTACACACAACAAAGATTTTGGACAGTCAAAAATTAAGTTTTAGAACATAGACATGGTTGACGCGCTGACGACATTGTCTGCTGCGGTCGAGATTGTTACTCTTCTAAGAGCTTGCGATGGTGATCATGAAAATGATGGAAATGTTTTGTACAAAGTGAGTTGCGCTGGTACGGCCGAGTCCCCCCGTCCCCCACGTGGCAACATCGTTTCTTTAGTTTCCGTCGCACAATCGACGAAATCTGATTTTCTACCCGTTTTAGTTGCTCAAGAAAAAGTAGGAGTCACTGACGTCAACTTCGGCGGGTTGTCCTTCGGGAGATGGTGGCACATACGTCTCGTCAACCATGTAAGGCTCGACCACGGCAGTCAAGGGGAAGACCATGGAAGGAGCCGTGTTAATAACTCGAATAGTACTGGCCCCGGGAGTATCAATGACTGCAAAGAACGGCTGGGTTTCTCCGTTTTCCGAAAAGATATCAATGGTCTGCTTGGAGTCGTTGGGTCCTTGGACGAGTTCTAATCGGGCATGGAGTGGCCGACCATCCGTTTTCAGCAACACTTGGACACTTTCGACGTGCTTTTCGAACCGGAAAGATTCCATAGAATCTTCTCCATTAATAAACATATGCATACCCAAGTCGTCTAGGGTGCGAACGATGGCGCCCGTACCCGCCACCTTATTGCCACCGGCCATGGCATCTTCGACGTCAGCAACGACGCATGCTCCCATGGGGAATTCCATCGGTCCCAAGTTGCGAATGGCAATGGAACTCTGATCGGGAGGAACTTCCAAGACGGCGCTGAAGGGATAGTCCATTCCATTGTCGGATCGAACACTGATGCGTTGAGGAGTACTGTCGGGACCTGTCCAAACTTCGACCAAGCCTGCAAGAGGAGTTCCATCATTCTTCAAGAGGACTTGGACACGTTCCACATCTTCGTTTTCAATGGTCCACGTCTTCAAGGCCTTGTTTCCTTGTATATTCTTCGGAGTGGCAGTTCCCCACAGAGAATCGATGGCACCTTGGACCGCGCCTCGACGGGCTGCTTGACGCTTGCGTTGGGACAAGTCATACATCTTTCGTGATGGTGGAGGTGGAGGACCACCACGACGACGCATGGGAGGAGGGACCATGGTACGTGGAGGAGCGCTAGCACCAAAGGTACCGATATCAAACGGAGCAATAAACTGGTCTCGCTGATAGGCTTCGTTTTCGTTGATACGGTATGGCAACGCAGTGCTGGTCTTGGCGGGCCCAGGAGAAACAATGAAGGCAAGAACGCCAGAGACGGATTGTTGGAGAACAAAGAGAGAAAGAATTTGACTGCGAATCTTCATCATGGTGTATATTTGAATGGAGAGTTGATGAAAGAAGAGATAATAAAGTAGTACGAAGTAGGAAGTAATGAGAATATTCCAAAGAAACAGATCTGGCGCGAAATTGTGATGAGGTAGGTAATGAAAGATTTCGCGGACGAGAGGAGAGATAAATGAGGATGGGGCGCCTTCTTGGCGATCACGCGTTGTTGACCGTTGCCTTGTTGATCGAACGGAATTTTTCCAAATATACAGATATTTAGATATCATTCAGACGTCACATAGAACAAACTTCATGAAATAACAGTTTTCCTTTTTGGTACATAGCATTTCGGATTGACGTCTCTCATTTTATTTGGTCGCAAAAGAAATTAAAATAGTATCACGACCGACCTGTAGGTACAAAGGTATTCACAGTCAATATGTCCCTTCAGTCGGTAGGTACGTACTACCATTCTCGGAGTACATAGTACGTATTATAGTACTACAGTACTTTGCTACCTTGCTACTTGCTCTGACGTATGATTCGAAGTGATGACCTTGACGTCACTGTTGACTTGCCCTGCCGACGTGCCATTCCACATTCAAAAATTGTCCGAGTATTATTATTTTCCTGATTGCCTCTTTGCGATTCGCTTTTGCCACCACTGCCATTGCCACTGCGATTCTGCCGCGATTGCCACCGCTACTGCTTGCCATGATACGTCGCAAACCGATTCTGCCATTGCTTGTCGACATACGTTGTTGTTTTGCCACTGCCGTTCCTTGCCGATACGTCAATGCACGTCGTCTTGCCCATTGCGATTCCCTTCGCCTGCCATTTGCCATGGCTTCTAATACAAGTCACCTAACCTCTTGGATCGAGGATATTATGGATGTTACTGTTGTTGAGTGTAGAAATGTACAGCAACGTTGCCTGTCGATGGATTCCTATGTTGTATGCCTACCGATGATGTGCTAATGACATCCTTCCAAGATCTTGTATGGTCGATGCCGGTCGGTAGGCGTTTTTTACAGGCTTTTCATCAGCTTCTTCTCTCAGAAGCTACCCACAAGACCAGCCAGGAAAATTGACCACTGATCACATTTGGAGTGAAGGACGAGGAGGGCAGGATCACAAGTTGTGACTCGGGCATTGGCGCCAAATGAAAGGGCCTGGATGTTTCGGTGGTTGTTGCAGACGGTTGTACCTGCAATAATTGGGAAGGCACCTTGTGAAAGAAATAAGGCTTGTTGTTACTGATGGTGACATCATCGGTTTCACAAAGTGTGTTTGCCGTCGTTGTGGTTGGCACGTTGTTCACCAAGGATGGAGGTACCATGTAGGTTCCGTTGGTAGAAGCAATGAAGCCAAAGAAATAACCAACAGAATTAAAAGTTGGGTGTATTTGCTCATGAAATCCATTGAAACCTCGGACGAGTACAAAGCGTAAGTTGTTTCGACTGTGAATCAGTTTCTGTTTGCAACACACACCGCATCATGAAACCATGAAATCTCAAACATTGTAACTTCTGACCCTGCGCTGCAGACAGTTCAAAGGCTCTCCTCTTCTCTTCTCCTATGTGAATTCAGAGGATGTCGTGAAAGTAATTGGTGACGACACTGCTGACAACGTTTTTGTCTTTCTACGCTCACATGTCTTCGTTCGTTCATGGACAACACTGAGTGAAGTGCTTCTACATCGACGTGCGCGGGTTGGATGCATACTCCAAACACTTGCCGGGAAGGGGTTCCAACTAATGTGTCAAGTATGGTGAGTATCGGGGTTCTTCCAAATATATCACAAGCAAAGGCCACCAAGGTAACGATTAACCAGGATGAAGACAAGTTTCCACAAGAATTCATTGCAAGCCGGGACAATACAGAGCGGTTCCATTTCTCAGAGAGGTGCAACGTGGTGCAAGTCGAGACCTGGTGAAGCAATCCAATTGTTTTTTTTTGTTTGCAAGATGTGCAGCATATCTACTATAAATAGTTCAACAACAATCCAGAATAACCCTTTGAAACGTCATGACATCCGTCAGTTCGACTTCTTGTTTGTTTTATTTCAAAAACCATGGCTTTGATGCGTCTGTCAACGCCAAACAGAACGACTATCATAGTTTTTATTGTATTATTAGTCGTCATCCTCGGACAGTTCATCCAATGCGGTCGTCGTTGTTGTTGTTGTTCTTGTTGTTGCGGCGGCTGTTGGTCCATTCATTCCATCAAACAATCCCGGTGGCATCATAGTACCTCCGCCTCCCATGGATGCTTCGGCCCCCTGCATCATGGCATTCATCAAATCGTTGGGATCCATTTGGGAATACATATCGGCAGCTGCCCTCATGGCAGCCGCCCACGCGGCCGGGTCGTTCAACAGTTCCTCCATACCCGGCATACCGCCCATCATCGATCTGAGCATGGGGTTTTGCAAGATCATTTGTCGGGATTGTTCCAACTTTTCTGGATCGTTCATGTATTCGGTCAAGAGCGGAGATTTCATCATGTTGGCCATGGCCTCCATGGATTCTTGCATGGACGGCATGGCACCATTACTATTATTACCACTGACACCGCCACCACCACCCATCATTTGATTGACCATGTCTTCCATGGCTTTGGTGTCGACACCGGCGGATTGCATCATTTCCTGGAGAGACGACGCTTCGTCAGGAGACGAAGAGGATGTCGTTGTTGCTGTTTTGGTTGTTGTTGTTGTTGTTGAGGAGACAGTAGCAGTATTCTTGTTCTTTTTTCCACCACCAGCAGTACTGGTACTTGAAGTGGTACTACTACTCGATGTGGAGGGAACACAATTTAACACGGCCCCGTCCGAAACTCCTGCCTCTTGCAACAAAGACTCCGCACCACCCTTCTGTAACGATTTTCCCTGAAAGAGGATCCGTCCCTGTTGGGAAGGTGCAATTCCAGAGGCTTCATGGATACGTTCCTGCAAGTCCTTGAGTGTAGTAACATTTTCAATGTCGTACTTTTTCCCCTTTAATGTTACCTGTACATTCGAAATGAGACTTTTGGGTGCAGACGTGGCAAGTGTCGTCGTCGTCGTCGCGTCAAAGAAGAAGAAACAATACAACCACAAGAGAAGTGGCTAACAAATGTTTTTTAAAAAAGCAATCCACAACAAAAAAGGATCCAGTGAGATCATTGCCATGCCATACAAATGCTATGCCATACAAATGCTATTTTCTGTCTTGTTTTGAATTTGGATCCATGCTGTATGCACGAGACCGTTCATATTTTCAGTGCGTCTCTGGTGGTGTATACAGTTGTAGCTACTAGACATTCATTTTAAGAAACCTATACGTACCAGTTGAAGGAAAGAGATGATGATTCTCATGGTTGCGACGATACAGATATCTGAATTAGGTGTGTTCAGTTAATAAGGTGACAGTCATAAGGTGATGATGTGTGGTTGTGTGTGTGAGTGAGTATGCGATGGAAACAATTGGAATAAAACTCCGCTTGGATGATGGTGTAGTAGAAGGTAATACCGTACTTATCGGCGGCACATTTGACAGTCATGAAGTGAAGATTGACTGTGAAGACAACATTGAACATTGTGCCACGCGGCACCATTCCACGATAGAGCGTGCTTGCGCGCTCAATTTCCTATGCGCTTCTCGTTTCTCAGCTACCATAGGTGCTTTATTACAAACCAATCTCCCGTCCCTACCCACCTACCTACTTACTTACCTACCTATCTACCTACCTACCTATCCACCTACCTACCTACCTAGCTAGTAGAGTGTATCATACCTTAATAATCTTGATTTTTATTTGCACACAGTTAAAATAAAATTGACTCTCTGCGATTTTTAGGAGATATTTTTCGAATCCTTATGAGGAGAATAATAATAAGATGATTGATGTTATTATTTAGGTTAATGAACATGACAATTAACGAGTTTCGGATCGAATGGCCTTCTCAATAATAACGATTCGGAGGAAAAAGCTCTTCGGAATGGAGAATATATTCCCCTGAAGCAAGACATGAATTAACTGTAAGATAGATACTAAGTATATGATACTCCTACAGAGGGGTATTCCCCTGAAGTCGGAGTACCGTGGTAGGGTATCTTACCGGCCGAAGAACAATGAAAACGTCCAATCCTTTCCTTGGCAAAGATTCCTTCCCACTGGGGCACAAGGTCGTGTAGGTGGGATGCATACTTAATACAGTACTAGCTGTACCTAAGTGCGGTAGTATTATTGTCTACTGAGTGTATTGGTGTTCTGCAGATGTTGACGTGTTTCCGATCACGGTCAATCTTGATGCTACTTTCTTGTTCCTTTGTGGCGAAATCTCTCCGTTTGTTCATTGGATATTTACAATTATGACGAAGATTAAGCCGAAAGAAAAAAAGCCTGTCTAACTTTATTTAGTGTTACTACGTCTTATACATGTTAGACAAAATGGGAGATAGTGCAGAGTCGTGATGTCAGGTGTTCCTACCATGATCAGAGGCTTAATAATGCTTCTCGGATTGGAAGGTTAGTTGTATTAAATGAGGTAGTATCCACAATCTCTTTCCTTCTCTATCCTTCGCGGTAGAACGATGTAATCTTGTAAATTCTCGAGGAACACCCTGTTGGCGAACGGGACAATCAACATTTGCAGTTAAAAAAGTTGGATGCGAGGAGAAATATTTCCTTCTCGGGAGTGGCCCTGACGTAGCTACCGTAGCTATCTACCCATAGCGGGGTAGCTACCGTAGTAGAGCATTTTTACTCCTCTCATTGGTTTTGTACAATCGCAACACTGCACACTCCATCATCTCACTCATCGTTGCAAGTTTTATGCCTTCACTGACAACGAACTATAAAAACGACGTAAACAAAGAAAACATCATCATGACAATGACCTCAAGTTCTTTCGATGAACGATCTTTGTGGAAAAAGTCAGTCGTTCCCGTCCGTGGACGAAGATGGTTTGTGTGGTTGCTTTGCATCCATGCCGGACTTGTTTCGACTGCCAGCATTCCATTGGTCGAGGCTCGATCGAATCCCCTTTCATTTCTTTGGAAGAAACAAACAGATACAATAGATGGATCGACACAACAAGCAGAATCTGATGTACCAGCACCATCGGAGCATTCCTTGATTCGAAAACATCACATGGATCTCGATCGATTCAACGCCGCACGCGTTGAAACCATTCAAGTGTCCCAACTGACCTTGTCTACTGCGTCTACTGAACCAAAATATTCATCGGATGGGTCTGTGGACTATACTGTCAACCAACAAAAGGATACTTCCGTTAAACATAAGCACGACCGATTTCTTCGACCAAAGACGCAACAGACAAAGAAAAAGAAGCGTGATCAAGATAGGGACAAGCAAAAGAGCAATCCAACAACATCGCAAACCATTCCAAAGCGGACAGAACAGTCGTCTAATGTCTTCAACAGATCTGCTAGTGGAAAGAAGGTTGGAGACGACGACGACGACGACGACGGCGATGACACCGATAGCAGTGGAAGCAATACTAAAGCGTCCTATGAATCCAAAAAAGGCGGAAGCGATAATGAACATACAAAAGATGGTAGTAGTGGTAAGAAGGTTGGAGACGACGACGATGATGATGAAACCGAAAGCAGTGGAAGCAATACTAAAGCGTCCTATGAATCCAAGAAAGGAGGAAGCAAAAATGGACAAACAGAGGATGGTGAAATCAAGAATGGAGGAACCTCAGAGGGAAAAGGAGCAAAAAAGGGTGCAGACAACAGTGGCAAAATCTATTCTGAAAAAAATGTTGGGAAAAAAGGAGCCGAGGAAGGTAAAGAGAAAAAAAACAGTAAAAAAGAAAGTGTAGATATTGATCCTGTAAGAAATTTTGGCAAAAAAAAACAAAAAGGGAAAAAAAATGAAGAGGAGGATGACAATATTACAGTTGGGGGAGGAAAAGCAAAGAATTCCAAAAAAAAATCAAGCAAGCAAAAAAGCAAAAAGGGTAAAAAAAATGGCGGGAATGATTTGGGGGGAGGAGGAAGCAACACCTCGTCTGCTCCAGCCATGGATCCAACAGGTAGTCCAACAATGACCAATAATGACCCAACTTCCTCTAACACTAACCAACCAAATGCTGCTGTGGCAACAGATCCACCAACTGCCTCTCCAACCAACTCACCGACTGCCTCTCCTACAGGATCTCCTGTCACCACTGTTGAACCCACTAGTTCTCCCACCACTTCACCAACAGTATCACCCATTGCTGCTGGGGCAACAGATCCACCAACTGCCTCTCCCACCGGCTCACCGACTGCCTCTCCTACAGGATCTCCTGTCACCACTGTTGAACCCACTAGTTCTCCCACCACTTCACCAACAGTATCACCCATTGCTGCTGGGGCAACAGATCCACCAACTGCCTCTCCCACCGGCTCACCGACTGCCTCTCCTACAGGATCTCCTGTCACCACTGTTGAACCCACTAGTTCTCCCACCACTTCACCAACAGTATCACCCATTGCTGCTGGGGCAACAGATCCACCAACTGCCTCTCCCACCGGCTCACCGACTGCCTCTCCTACAGGATCTCCTGTCACCACTGTTGAACCCACTAGTTCTCCCACCACTTCACCAACAGTATCACCCATTGCTGCTGGGGCAACAGATCCACCAACTGCCTCTCCCACCGGCTCACCGACTGCGTCTCCTACAGGATCTCCTGTCACCACTGTTGAACCCACTAGTTCTCCCACCCCTTCACCAACAGTATCACCCATTGCTGCTGGGGCAACAGATCCACCAACTGCCTCTCCCACCGGCTCACCGACTGCGTCTCCTACAGGATCTCCTGTCACCACTGTTGAACCCACTAGTTCTCCCACCACTTCACCAACAGTATCACCCATTGCTGCTGGGGCAACAGATCCACCAACTGCCTCTCCCACCGGCTCACCGACTGCGTCTCCTACAGGATCTCCTGTCACCACTGTTGAACCCACTAGTTCTCCCACCACTTCACCAACAGTATCACCCATTGCTGCTGGGGCAACAGATCCACCAACTGCCTCTCCCACCGGCTCACCGACTGCCTCTCCTACAGGATCTCCTGTCACCACTGTTGAACCCACTAGTTCTCCCACCACTTCACCAACAGTATCACCCATTGCTGCTGGGGCAACAGATCCACCAACTGCCTCTCCCACCGGCTCACCGACTGCCTCTCCTACAGGATCTCCTGTCACCACTGTTGAACCCACTAGTTCTCCCACCACTTCACCAACAGTATCACCCATTGCTGCTGGGGCAACAGATCCACCAACTGCCTCTCCCACCGGCTCACCGACTGCGTCTCCTACAGGATCTCCTGTCACCACTGTTGAACCCACTAGTTCTCCCACCACTTCACCAACAGTATCACCCATTGCTGCTGGGGCAACAGATCCACCAACTGCCTCTCCCACCGGCTCACCGACTGCGTCTCCTACAGGATCTCCTGTCACCACTGTTGAACCCACTAGTTCTCCCACCACTTCACCAACAGTATCACCCATTGCTGCTGCCTCTCCCACCAGCTCACCAACTGCCTCTCCTACAGGATCTCTGACTGCCTCTCCTACAGGATCTCCTGTCACCACTGTTGAACCCACTAGTTCTCCCACCACTTCACCAACAGTATCACCCATTGCTGCTGGGGCAACAGATCCACCAACTGCCTCTCCCACCGGCTCACCGACTGCGTCTCCTACAGGATCTCCTGTCACCACTGTTGAACCCACTAGTTCTCCCACCACTTCACCAACAGTATCACCCATTGCTGCTGCCTCTCCCACCAGCTCACCAACTGCCTCTCCCACCGGCTCACCGACTGCGTCTCCTACAGGATCTCCTGTCACCACTGTTGAACCCACTAGTTCTCCCACCACTTCACCAACAGTATCACCCATTGCTGCTGGGGCAACAGATCCACCAACTGCCTCTCCCACCGGCTCACCGACTGCCTCTCCTACAGGATCTCCTGTCACCACTGTTGAACCCACTAGTTCTCCCACCACTTCACCAACAGTATCATCCATTGCTGCTGGGGCAACAGATCCACCAACTGCCTCTCCCACCGGCTCACCGACTGCGTCTCCTACAGGATCTCCTGTCACCACTGTTGAACCCACTAGTTCTCCCACCACTTCACCAACAGTATCACCCATTGCTGCTGGGGCAACAGATCCACCAACTGCCTCTCCCACCGGCTCACCGACTGCCTCTCCTACAGGATCTCCTGTCACCACTGTTGAACCCACTAGTTCTCCCACCACTTCACCAACAGTATCACCCATTGCTGCTGGGGCAACAGATCCACCAACTGCCTCTCCCACCGGCTCACCGACTGCGTCTCCTACAGGATCTCCTGTCACCACTGTTGAACCCACTAGTTCTCCCACCACTTCACCAACAGTATCACCCATTGCTGCTGGGGCAACAGATCCACCAACTGCCTCTCCCACCGGCTCACCGACTGCGTCTCCTACAGGATCTCCTGTCACCACTGTTGAACCCACTAGTTCTCCCACCACTTCACCAACAGTATCACCCATTGCTGCTGGGGCAACAGATCCACCAACTGCCTCTCCCACCGGCTCACCGACTGCCTCTCCTACAGGATCTCCTGTCACCACTGTTGAACCCACTAGTTCTCCCACCACTTCACCAACAGTATCACCCATTGCTGCTGGGGCAACAGATCCACCAACTGCCTCTCCCACCGGCTCACCGACTGCGTCTCCTACAGGATCTCCTGTCACCACTGTTGAACCCACTAGTTCTCCCACCCCTTCACCAACAGTATCACCCATTGCTGCTGGGGCAACAGATCCACCAACTGCCTCTCCCACCGGCTCACCGACTGCCTCTCCTACAGGATCTCCTGTCACCACTGTTGAACCCACTAGTTCTCCCACCACTTCACCAACAGTATCACCCATTGCTGCTGGGGCAACAGATCCACCAACTGCCTCTCCCACCGGCTCACCGACTGCGTCTCCTACAGGATCTCCTGTCACCACTGTTGAACCCACTAGTTCTCCCACCACTTCACCAACAGTATCACCCATTGCTGCTGCCTCTCCCACCGGCTCACCAACTGCCTCTCCTACAGGATCTCTGACTGCCTCTCCTACAGGATCTCCTGTCACCACTGTTGAACCCACTAGTTCTCCCACCCCTTCACCAACAGTATCACCCATTGCTGCTGGGGCAACAGATCCACCAACTGCCTCTCCCACCGGCTCACCGACTGCCTCTCCTACAGGATCTCCTGTCACCACTGTTGAACCCACTAGTTCTCCCACCACTTCACCAACAGTATCACCCATTGCTGCTGGGGCAACAGATCCACCAACTGCCTCTCCCACCGGCTCACCGACTGCCTCTCCTACAGGATCTCCTGTCACCACTGTTGAACCCACTAGTTCTCCCACCACTTCACCAACAGTATCACCCATTGCTGCTGGGGCAACAGATCCACCAACTGCCTCTCCCACCGGCTCACCGACTGCCTCTCCTACAGGATCTCCTGTCACCACTGTTGAACCCACTAGTTCTCCCACCACTTCACCAACAGTATCACCCATTGCTGCTGCCTCTCCCACCGGCTCACCAACTGCCTCTCCTACAGGATCTCTGACTGCCTCTCCTACAGGATCTCCTGTCACCACTGTTGAACCCACTAGTTCTCCCACCACTTCACCAACAGTATCACCCATTGCTGCTGGGGCAACAGATCCACCAACTGCCTCTCCCACCGGCTCACCGACTGCGTCTCCTACAGGATCTCCTGTCACCACTGTTGAACCCACTAGTTCTCCCACCACTTCACCAACAGTATCACCCATTGCTGCTGGGGCAACAGATCCACCAACTGCCTCTCCCACCGGCTCACCGACTGCCTCTCCTACAGGATCTCCTGTCACCACTGTTGAACCCACTAGTTCTCCCACCACTTCACCAACAGTATCACCCATTGCTGCTGGGGCAACAGATCCACCAACTGCCTCTCCCACCGGCTCACCGACTGCCTCTCCTACAGGATCTCCTGTCACCACTGTTGAACCCACTAGTTCTCCCACCACTTCACCAACAGTATCACCCATTGCTGCTGGGGCAACAGATCCACCAACTGCCTCTCCCACCGGCTCACCGACTGCGTCTCCTACAGGATCTCCTGTCACCACTGTTGAACCCACTAGTTCTCCCACCCCTTCACCAACAGTATCACCCATTGCTGCTGGGGCAACAGATCCACCAACTGCCTCTCCCACCGGCTCACCGACTGCCTCTCCTACAGGATCTCCTGTCACCACTGTTGAACCCACTAGTTCTCCCACCACTTCACCAACAGTATCACCCATTGCTGCTGGGGCAACAGATCCACCAACTGCCTCTCCCACCGGCTCACCGACTGCCTCTCCTACAGGATCTCCTGTCACCACTATTGAACCCACTAGTTCTCCCACCACTTCACCAACAGTATCACCCATTGCTGCTGGGGCAACAGCTCCACCAACTGCCTCTCCCACCGGCTCACCGACTGCGTCTCCTACAGGATCTCCTGTCACCACTGTTGAACCCACTAGTTCTCCCACCCCTTCACCAACAGTATCACCCATTGCTGCTGGGGCAACAGATCCACCAACTGCCTCTCCCACCGGCTCACCGACTTCACCAACAGTATCACCCATTGCTGCTGGGGCAACAGATCCACCAACTGCCTCTCCCACCGGCTCACCGACTGCCTCTCCTACAGGATCTCCTGTCACCACTGTTGAACCCACTAGTTCTCCCACCACTTCACCAACAGTATCACCCATTGCTGCTGGGGCAACAGATCCACCAACTGCCTCTCCCACCGGCTCACCGACTGCGTCTCCTACAGGATCTCCTGTCACCACTGTTGAACCCACTAGTTCTCCCACCACTTCACCAACAGTATCACCCATTGCTGCTGGGGCAACAGATCCACCAACTGCCTCTCCCACCGGCTCACCGACTGCGTCTCCTACAGGATCTCCTGTCACCACTGTTGAACCCACTAGTTCTCCCACCACTTCACCAACAGTATCACCCATTGCTGCTGGGGCAACAGATCCACCAACTGCCTCTCCCACCGGCTCACCGACTGCGTCTCCTACAGGATCTCCTGTCACCACTGTTGAACCCACTAGTTCTCCCACCACTTCACCAACAGTATCACCCATTGCTGCTGGGGCAACAGATCCACCAACTGCCTCTCCCACCGGCTCACCGACTGCCTCTCCTACAGGATCTCCTGTCACCACTGTTGAACCCACTAGTTCTCCCACCCCTTCACCAACAGTATCACCCATTGCTGCTGGGGCAACAGATCCACCAACTGCCTCTCCCACCGGCTCACCGACTGCCTCTCCTACAGGATCTCCTGTCACCACTGTTGAACCCACTAGTTCTCCCACCACTTCACCAACAGTATCACCCATTGCTGCTGGGGCAACAGATCCACCAACTGCCTCTCCCACCGGCTCACCGACTGCCTCTCCTACAGGATCTCCTGTCACCACTGTTGAACCCACTAGTTCTCCCACCCCTTCACCAACAGTATCACCCATTGCTGCTGGGGCAACAGATCCACCAACTGCCTCTCCCACCGGCTCACCGACTGCCTCTCCTACAGGATCTCCTGTCACCACTGTTGAACCCACTAGTTCTCCCACCACTTCACCAACAGTATCACCCATTGCTTCTGGGGCAACAGATCCACCAACTGC
Source organism: Nitzschia inconspicua (assembly GCA_019154785.2). Classification (NCBI taxonomy): domain Eukaryota; phylum Bacillariophyta; class Bacillariophyceae; order Bacillariales; family Bacillariaceae; genus Nitzschia; species Nitzschia inconspicua. The sequence goes on from JAGRRH010000003.1 coordinate 112,158, forward strand.
CTCTCCCACCGGCTCACCGACTGCCTCTCCTACAGGATCTCCTGTCACCACTGTTGAACCCACTAGTTCTCCCACCCCTTCACCAACAGTATCACCCATTGCTGCTGGGGCAACAGATCCACCAACTGCCTCTCCCACCGGCTCACCGACTGCGTCTCCTACAGGATCTCCTGTCACCACTGTTGAACCCACTAGTTCTCCCACCACTTCACCAACAGTATCACCCATTGCTGCTGGGGCAACAGATCCACCAACTGCCTCTCCCACCGGCTCACCGACTGCCTCTCCTACAGGATCTCCTGTCACCACTGTTGAACCCACTAGTTCTCCCACCACTTCACCAACAGTATCACCCATTGCTGCTGGGGCAACAGATCCACCAACTGCCTCTCCCACCGGCTCACCGACTGCCTCTCCTACAGGATCTCCTGTCACCACTGTTGAACCCACTAGTTCTCCCACCACTTCACCAACAGTATCACCCATTGCTGCTGGGGCAACAGATCCACCAACTGCCTCTCCCACCGGCTCACCGACTGCGTCTCCTACAGGATCTCCTGTCACCACTGTTGAACCCACTAGTTCTCCCACCCCTTCACCAACAGTATCACCCATTGCTGCTGGGGCAACAGATCCACCAACTGCCTCTCCCACCGGCTCACCGACTGCCTCTCCTACAGGATCTCCTGTCACCACTGTTGAACCCACTAGTTCTCCCACCACTTCACCAACAGTATCACCCATTGCTGCTGGGGCAACAGATCCACCAACTGCCTCTCCCACCGGCTCACTGACTGCCTCTCCTACAGGATCTCCTGTCACCACTGTTGAACCCACTAGTTCTCCCACCACTTCACCAACAGTATCACCCATTGCTGCTGGGGCAACAGATCCACCAACTGCCTCTCCCACCGGCTCACCGACTGCCTCTCCTACAGGATCTCCTGTCACCACTGTTGAACCCACTAGTTCTCCCACCACTTCACCAACAGTATCACCCATTGCTGCTGGGGCAACAGATCCACCAACTGCCTCTCCCACCGGCTCACCGACTGCCTCTCCTACAGGATCTCCTGTCACCACTGTTGAACCCACTAGTTCTCCCACCACTTCACCAACAGTATCACCCATTGCTGCTGGGGCAACAGATCCACCAACTGCCTCTCCCACCGGCTCACCGACTGCGTCTCCTACAGGATCTCCTGTCACCACTGTTGAACCCACTAGTTCTCCCACCCCTTCACCAACAGTATCACCCATTGCTTCTGGGGCAACAGATCCACCAACTGCCTCTCCCACCGGCTCACCGACTGCCTCTCCTACAGGATCTCCTGTCACCACTGTTGAACCCACTAGCCCCCCTACCACCCCTCCAACCAGCCAACCAACAGTATTTGCCACCTTCCTTCCAACCTTCCCTCCAACTTTCTCCCCTACTTTACATTCAACGGTATTGCCTACAAACTTGCCCACTTTTCTACCGACTGTATTTCCTACTCTCCACCCAACAGTGTTGCCTACACCTTTACCCACTGATCCTCCAACTCCATTTCCTACTTTCCAACCAACAGTATTGCCTACTACCTCACCCACTCTTCAACCAACTGTATTGCCAACATCCCAACCAACGTTCACCCTAACTTCAATACCTACTCTCCACCCAACAGTGTTGCCCACATCATTACCCACTTCTCCTCCAACTCCATTTCCTACTCCCCAACCAACAGTATTGCCTACAACCTTACCCACTCTTCAACCAACTGTTTTGCCAACATCCCAACCAACGTTCACCCCAACTTTAATACCTACTCTCCACCCAACAGTGTTGCCAACATCTTTACCCACTTTTCCTCCAACTCCATTTCCTACTCCCCAACCAACAGTATTGCCTACTTTGGCCCCTACTAATCTTCCTACTCTTCAACCAACAGCCATTCCAACTCTTTCAGCAACATCATTACCTACGACACGGCCACCAACTCTTCCTCCTACCCTAGCTCCAACTCCTCCTCCTACATGTATTGGTACTGGTAGTGCAACTGGAAGCTGTGTTGTCAGTGGAGTACGGGATAACACATTATGTTGTGATCCTGCTGCTGTGTGCAACTCTGTTGGTCGTTGTGAAATTGTTTCTGGAGTTGCTGCATGTCCATCATCTACTTCCCGTTCCGGCGTTTGTGCATATGATACGACTGGCACTACACTTCAATCGAATTGTGGTGGAAATTGTGTAGCGGTATGTAATTTATCCTGCGGTTGTAGATTTGTTTCAGGCACAAACATATCAAATCTCTGTGGCAATGCAGGTGGAGGCAACTGCAGTGGTGCAGCCATTCCTCCCAACTACAGTGGCAGTTCTACCGGATGGGGTGGACCTTGCTGTGCCTGTAACTGTGCCACAGCTCGTTCAAATTTTCCGACATTATGTCCAGCCCCTACATGATGATCTTTTTATAACTTTAGAGAAAAAGTGAAGCATAACTCTGTGATACTTTGGCATAATCAACACCACAATTATAAACCACGCCATCGTTCTATTGTTAAATTATTGTTTTGTTTGACCACTGTGTCACGCAAAATTACGGTTTGTTGATGTACCTTGTCCTCGTTGCAATTCTGCTTCACAACTCTACTACTGTAGTAGCTTTTACAAAGACAGATTGGCCATACATACTCCGATACGTTTGAACAGTAGGACACCTGGTACACTACCGTCCAATAGTACATAGTACGACGTCGGTGATTTGTTATTACTCGGAGTAGTATCCTGCCTGTCTGCAGCAGCAAAGGGCCACAGTGAGTCAAACAATCCTTCACGACCGTAAGAGCGACATGGCAGTTGCGGATTCCGTGATCAATTTTTATTTATTGGGTTCAACAGGGTATATGGTGCCGCGTATCTTCTTCTTTTGTTTTGGGTGACCAATGGAGGACGAGAACGGTTTTGCAATGGATTGTTGCATTCTGGACATGGGACCTATCCTCTTGTCCATAATCCTTTTTTCCCTTTATTAGTCCACAACCAGAAGAGTTTCGACCACAATAGGGTGATTTTTCCTATGAGACCTAGCTACCTAGTAGAGCAGTCAGGTTTGTTGGACGGTACTATATAAGATAGTAATCCACATTATGAAGAGTCATGGTCTAGGGTGCAATTCCGTAGCATGATACTTATAACCTTTTAAGTCCTCCTTTTGTTGATGCTATGATGATGGCAAAGGTGTTGTTGTTGTTGTTGTTGTTGTTGTTGTTGATGATGATGATGTTGTTGATGTTATTGACGTAAAGTTGCGGTTGTTGTATTGTATTGCATTCCTCGAGTCTCTACTACCGTAGTAGCTTTTTTTCTCTTCACTTTGGTTTACGACTTGTATTTGGAGCATCGTAACACTTCTCCAATTTTGCGTTGTACATGCCTTGAATATCTTATGCGTCGATTGTCAATTGTTGGGACAAGAAAAGTTTTGCGTGGAGAGTGATCCGTGTGTGAATAACTCCACTCCTGTCTGTCCGACAGGCTTCCAGTAACAAGTTGCGACGGTTGACTTATTAGGGGGGTTCCATAGTGGAGACAAGAGACAGATTGGTGTCAAGTGGACGAAAGATCGTGTACGGTGTATCGTACTCGGAGTAGAAAAAACTACCACAAGTAACACAAACAACAATTAGGTATGGTAGTACGTCGTAGGTTCGTTCATACTACCAGTAGGTACGGGTATTTTATTTAATGTTAATACGGTACTCTCGAGACTCGAGTACTCGGAGTAGTACATACTGATTCCATCTTGTTAGTAAGGTATGATAACTGTTTCAGGGGGTACTACGGTACCGGTACCTACCGTAGTCGTATCCAATGCGTTGTTTGACGAGCGATGTTTGCTGTTTGTACTGATAGAGAGTTGACGACAAGTACGACTTGCTGTTAGTAGGAGTTGTTGTTCGAACTACCACAGGGGTGGAGCATCGTTGGGCAGCGATTTGATTGGCTAGAAGGAGTAAAAGACGTCACAACGACATAATTAAATTTAACGAGCGACACAAATTTTACATAACACCAAGACATTATTCAGGCTTGGCATGCTTGCATGTTGCTGAAAAAATTTCTGAATTACTCCGAGAATACAAAGATTCCATCCCAAAAAAAAAAGAAACAGCAACAACAAGTCATTTGTCTTCGTTTACAATGACGAAGTGCCCCACTGCAGAGTAATTTGTCGACCGTTTTAGCAGCTACACTACGTCGGTTTTTCTATCTGTACTTGTAGTACAACTGAATAACACGATAATGATAAATCCATACGCGAAAGTGGGGCAGCGCCACACTCACAATCTGTCTCCACATCACAATCTGTCTCCATCATGGGTCCCCAAAGCCAACGTCGAAACACCTTGGCTAAACGAACTGCCAAATTGAAAGGCAGTGCTGGATACAGAAACAAGAAGAAGAGGATAGCAAAGGCTGGTGACCAACTGACACTCACAGGTGAAGTAGCGTTTGACGTACTGAGGCACTGCAATGTGTGCATTAATAGGCGACTTGGCAAAAAAGAACTTCACAGAGCACACCACAAACTTTGTCCCAATAATCGACGCACTCGAGGAATAACCTCCAACACGACATTGGAATCAAATAAATATTCAAAGAAATGGAAGAAGCATTTTGCTGCTCCATTAAAGCAAAGTGAGAAGCTACACTCGAGCAATGTCACACCGCGGTGGCAGTCAAGCAACCCTTGCCAACAGTCTGTTCCGGAACAACCTCAGCAGCAATGGATTGTCGCCAAGCCACCCATTGAGCCAAACTTTATCTACGTTCCACATACAACAGCCACAATGTTTCCGACAAACCAAATGCCTTTGCCAGGATTCCAGTGGATGCCACCGCAACCGACCCAACAACAACAAGAAATGTGTTTGCTGACATTGCCACGGATGCCACCGCAACCGACCCAACAACAAATGTACAGTGCCAACACTGTCACTAATGGCGGGTTTTGCTGCAATAAGTACTTCTTTTGGTACATCAGTCATAACAGAAAAGGGCGCCCCCCGCACGAGCATCAATGTCTAGATAGAATTCAATTCAAGAGAGATATGCGTTTGGGACAAGAAACGAATAGTAGCATTTAAATGTAGTGTGTCTGTTTCTAAAAGCGTTTTGTAATTTGCCGCTGCAAGTATTACTACTCTAGTCCTATTTATGCTATTCTACCACAAAAGGGCGTTCATTCCTGCTACAGATATTCGTTGTTGCGATACAAACAGGATTGCATACATCGGAACGAATTCTTGTATGTACGATGTACGTAGTGGAGAGTAAACACGAGCATTCATGCCGAGACCGTACTCTCATACTGTAGAACAATACTCGTGTGTGGTGTTCGGGACCTACTTGAGTACCACACCTCTTCGACGTACGACGTATCGTACTTGATACTAGGAGTACCAGTACACTCCTTGTTTTTTACAGCTACTTTTTTCGAACTTTTGGTATTGCCGGCGTGAAAAATAGGTGGGAATGATCATTTGTGCCAGTTTGTTTAAAGGATGGGGGAAAGAGATGCACATCTTCGTTTTCACCATATATACAGGGACATCCAACATGTCACTGTGATGTTCCTTCGCATTTTCTTAATTCGATATATTCCTGGAACATGGAATTCTCCTCCCTTCTTTTCCTTTCTCTTTCCTTCTTTCCCCCCTTTCTGGCGGCACGTTCCCCCCATATTTTCCTGTGGGGTGGAGCATCGTTGGGCAGCGATTTGATTGGCTAGAAGGAGTAAAAGACGTCACAACGACATAATTAAATTTAACGAGCGACACAAATTTTACATAACACCAAGACATTATTCAGGCTTGGCATGCTTGCATGTTGCTGAAAAAATTTCTGAATTACTCCGAGAATACAAAGATTCCATCCCAAAAAAAAAAGAAACAGCAACAACAAGTCATTTGTCTTCGTTTACAATGACGAAGTGCCCCACTGCAGAGTAATTTGTCGACCGTTTTAGCAGCTACACTACGTCGGTTTTTCTATCTGTACTTGTAGTACAACTGAATAACACGATAATGATAAATCCATACGCGAAAGTGGGGCAGCGCCACACTCACAATCTGTCTCCACATCACAATCTGTCTCCATCATGGGTCCCCAAAGCCAACGTCGAAACACCTTGGCTAAACGAACTGCCAAATTGAAAGGCAGTGCTGGATACAGAAACAAGAAGAAGAGGATAGCAAAGGCTGGTGACCAACTGACACTCACAGGTGAAGTAGCGTTTGACGTACTGAGGCACTGCAATGTGTGCATTAATAGGCGACTTGGCAAAAAAGAACTTCACAGAGCACACCACAAACTTTGTCCCAATAATCGACGCACTCGAGGAATAACCTCCAACACGACATTGGAATCAAATAAATATTCAAAGAAATGGAAGAAGCATTTTGCTGCTCCATTAAAGCAAAGTGAGAAGCTACACTCGAGCAATGTCACACCGCGGTGGCAGTCAAGCAACCCTTGCCAACAGTCTGTTCCGGAACAACCTCAGCAGCAATGGATTGTCGCCAAGCCACCCATTGAGCCAAACTTTATCTACGTTCCACATACAACAGCCACAATGTTTCCGACAAACCAAATGCCTTTGCCAGGATTCCAGTGGATGCCACCGCAACCGACCCAACAACAACAAGAAATGTGTTTGCTGACATTGCCACGGATGCCACCGCAACCGACCCAACAACAAATGTACAGTGCCAACACTGTCACTAATGGCGGGTTTTGCTGCAATAAGTACTTCTTTTGGTACATCAGTCATAACAGAAAAGGGCGCCCCCCGCACGAGCATCAATGTCTAGATAGAATTCAATTCAAGAGAGATATGCGTTTGGGACAAGAAACGAATAGTAGCATTTAAATGTAGTGTGTCTGTTTCTAAAAGCGTTTTGTAATTTGCCGCTGCAAGTATTACTACTCTAGTCCTATTTATGCTATTCTACCACAAAAGGGCGTTCATTCCTGCTACAGATATTCGTTGTTGCGATACAAACAGGATTGCATACATCGGAACGAATTCTTGTATGTACGATGTACGTAGTGGAGAGTAAACACGAGCATTCATGCCGAGACCGTACTCTCATACTGTAGAACAATACTCGTGTGTGGTGTTCGGGACCTACTTGAGTACCACACCTCTTCGACGTACGACGTATCGTACTTGATACTAGGAGTACCAGTACACTCCTTGTTTTTTACAGCTACTTTTTTCGAACTTTTGGTATTGCCGGCGTGAAAAATAGGTGGGAATGATCATTTGTGCCAGTTTGTTTAAAGGATGGGGGAAAGAGATGCACATCTTCGTTTTCACCATATATACAGGGACATCCAACATGTCACTGTGATGTTCCTTCGCATTTTCTTAATTCGATATATTCCTGGAACATGGAATTCTCCTCCCTTCTTTTCCTTTCTCTTTCCTTCTTTCCCCCCTTTCTGGCGGCACGTTCCCCCCATATTTTCACGGGTAGATCACTTTCTTCTATCTACCGGTTTGTAGTCCTACACTGGCTCATGGATATGATGCAAAATACTAGAAGACTACCACTACCAAGTGGAGGTTACTACTCACTGGACTGTCGGGCAAGACAACCGTCATCGAGATTTTGAACGACAAAACCCAAAAACAACGTGTCGGATCTACTGTTTCCAAACCATTTATTTGTAATATCATCATGATGTGATGGTTATTTTTACTGTCACATATTTTATCAGCTTGACGCCCGGCAATAACATATATACTATTATTTGTCACTGCCGTGCTCCAAAACTTTGGTTTTTATTCAACATCATCCATCTTCAATCTGTCAATGTCGGGTAGGACTGACGATGAGAATGATGATGTTCCTTTTCCTCTTATTTCTTTCATTCCTCGGGGGTGCCTCTCTCCCCATTCCACCACCCTTCTACTATATCGCTTTCTGTTATGTTTTTTAAAAAAAATCCATTTCCGATACACTCCAAAAAAGCAAGCAAGCAAACAACACGACAAAAGCAAGCTCCATGGAACAATCCCGGTAAGTCAATCCAATCCTGCAGCAGTAGCAGCAGTGATGATGAGATACAAGTGAGAGGAATGGTGTTGGGTGAAAAAAGAACTGAGTGCGCCAAAGGTTGTATGACAGTTTACCATGAAGTTTTAAACCTTCGTTTCGGTCCCCGGCAGCCGGAGAACAAAGCTGACGATACTGCACCAGAGCCTTTCGACGATTTGGAATCACCCCATCAATTGATGCAAGCCTCTTTCAGAAAAAGAAAAAGCATTACCACCGTACAGAGGATAATGGATTCACATTGACAAACAAGATGTTGGTTCGATTCAGTGGTGTGGTGGGAGCTTTTACGAACAGATGGTGTCTTTTGAGCATTTTTTTTTACAATTTCGACCGATCGCAACTTCAGATTGGAGATACTGACCAGTCGAACGACAAACAATTGGCGTATAATTTTTGGAAAACCACTTGATACCTTTTATGAAGAAAGTGTTTCACAATTGCACTGCACGCTTACTCTCATTTTCGCCTTATTCAAGACCGAAATTGTATCACACCATCTTCCGCACGTTTTCGGACTCGGAAATTTATGATGTCGACGATTTTTGTCCGTCAATTTCGAAGAAAGATGAGTCACAGATAGGTGGTGCCAAGATGGAATGAGAATTACTTTTCCGGTGTTTTTTTTGGCACCACTCCTTGTAGGTGTTGATGCGTCATGCCGTCGCTCGGTCGACCTCCTTTTTTTCCTTCATTGGTTCCATCTTCCTGATCAACATACATCATCGTTCGGCACACTCTATGGTCCTATGCGATGAGTGCTTGCTTTGTAAACTTTCTGAATGGCACCATACCATGAAACCCCCGCGGTCGTCATCATGGAAAAGATGTCTTCAAAAGTCTTTCGACACACTTCTTGATAATCGACTTGCTTTTCTTCGAAAGAATTGAAGAGAAATTCGATGGCGAGATCTTGATGCTGGAATAATCATATGGCATCTCGCTGTACAATGTTTTGCTGTTGTTGTATTCTCTTTGACAAACGGTCATTTTAGAGAATTCATCCCGAGTAAGATATTTGGCTCCTCCAATGCAGAACTTGCGCATCTAGGCATTATCACCGATGAGTACATGGATCAGTCGCTTGCGTTTTACCAAAAGGTTTTGTTTCTTTTTTTTTATATTTGATGACGAACGAGGGTGCGTGTGTTTCCTTTTCAAAGGTAGCGATCGTAGTTTCAACTTCCAGGTACTGTACGATTCTCTTGCAGGGTATCTTCTGCAGAAGGTTTTAAAAGTACACCAAATAATGGAATGGACGATGGAATTTATCGAACGGCCGACACTGGACTTGATCTTTGTACTATGCACCTCCCAAGGCAGCTTTATTAACTTAAATTTATGACAATTTCCTCCTCCTCATCATTCCTTCTAAGTAGGCCTCTGGCACTTGAAAGTTAGAGGGCGTCATCAAAGGCGAATGACAACGCTGCTTCACGAAGAAGTAGAAATTGTAGCTCCAGCCTGCCAATGCTACCAAGCCACCAGATCTCTATTAGAAGGAGCCAAACTGACAGTGAGTATTGTTGAATATGGTTTCATTTGTTCGAAAGTAACGATAATATTACCGTAGTCTAGCTAGCTAGTGTCTATTATTAGCTACTAGAGTAATATTTTGTTACCAAGTCGCGCAATCAGAGTGGAGGAATAGGTATTGTTGTGCACCGTCCCGATGAAATACTACCTCTAGCTAGTAGAGCTAGTAATACGGAAGCCCTCTACTGGTAAGGCGTTGTCTAATTAGAGTAGATGAACTTTTAGCCTTTTGGATTGGAAAAAATGTTTCGGAGGAATCATAAATAATTACGGGGTTTCAGCGCTGAAATAGTGTATCGCCCTTTCCTTAAGCACGAGCATGGGAACGTGGCCGACATTATTCGTGCCTTCATAGGAAAAGGAGATGGGTCGCTCTTTCTTGCCCACGACTCGTGTGAAAATTCTCCAGACGCGGATTCGACAAACGCATGACGTAAATGTTTCGTGTCAATTTCGTTTTCTAATAATTATTAGATTACCCAACTTCCTCGGTTCGTTTAGTTATCTATCTGCTCGTTCATTCGTGACGGATGGAGCCCTGACAATAAATTGATAAGCCCAATCATTAGATTTTCGTTCGTGGCGACTGAATCGGAAATCCAGAAAGGACTGTTTTGCTGTTAGTCAACTCTAAAATAGGAAGGCTTCTCGGGTGCAGGTACACCTATCCTCATATCTCAGTCTTTGCCACGCTTCGTCTAGGTACCTGGACTTGTTCCATTTTGGACATGGTCCATTTTGGATCTTTGAAATGATTTGTCCTTGTCCATCGTCTGTATTCAACAGCATCGATGATTGGGACAATGTCACACGAAATAATGGATATCTTTTGGGCTCTTGGTTTGTTTGTTTTTGATTTGAACCCATCCATAATCTCCTGTCACCTCCTCTCTTATACACAAATATTTGTAAACGAACAAAAAAATCAGGTAACAAACAAGCAATCCTGAGAACAATGACTGACAGCCGATTTTTGTACAAGACTGCAGTTCCTGTTTGTGGCCGCGGTCACCTCCTCGTGCTGTTGCTTTGTATGTATGCTGGACTTGTTTCAATTGGCAGCATTTCATTTGCCGAGGCTCGATCAAGCACCTTTTCGTATCTTTGGAAGAAACAACCAGGCAAGTTGGATGGATCGACTCAACCAGCCGATTCTGATGTATCAGAATCATCCGAGCATTCATTGATTCGAACGCATCATGTGGTCGACAGCAATCGTGCTTCCAAATTGACGTTGTCATCTATGTCTCCGCCAACAAAAAAAATGGTTGAGCATGTAGATGATACGGTCAACCAAAACGAGGATGCTTCTATACAAGACCAACATAACCGATTCCTTCGACCCAAGATGAAACAAACAAAGAAAAAAAAGGGAGATAGGAACATACAACAGAATAATCACGCAACATCGCAAGCCATTCCAAACCGAACAGAACGGTCTTCAACCTTCATTATCAGAACTGTTGTCGGGAAAAAGGGTGGAGATGACGACGATGACGATGATAATACCATAGGGAAAAAAGCAAAAGAAGAAAAAACAAATGGAAAAGGGAAAAAAAGAAATAATTCTGGAAAGAAAGGTGTAAGATCTCCCATAACATCTCCGACAGGTATTCCAACAGGATCTCCAACAGGATCTCCAATATCTGTAATCACTGGTGAACCAACATCGCAACCAACCACCCAACCAACAGTACAACCCATAAATGAAACGAGCGAGCAACCAAATGTCTCTCCCACAGCATCTCCCTCCGCCTCTCCCACTGCCTCCCCAGCTGCATCGCCCTCAGCAACTCCAACAACGAATCCCACAACATCTCCTACCGCATCGCCGACAGAATCTCCAACTCCCTCTCCCACCGCCTCCCCCATGGAATCTCCAAGCGCCTCTCCCACCGCATCACCGACAGCATCTCCAACTTCATCGCCCACCGCTTCTCCCGCTTCCTCTCCACCCACATCACCGACAGCATCTCCCACTGTATCTCCCACCGCATCACCGACAGCATCTCCCACTGATTCTCCAACCGTATCTCCCACGGCATCTCCCACTGTTTCTCCAACTGCATTACCCACGGAATCTCCTATTGCTTCTCCCACCACTTCTCCCACGGCATCACCGACAGCGTCTCCCACTTCCTCTCCCACCGCATCACCGACAGCATCTCCCACTTCCTCTCCCATTGCTTCTCCCACCGCTTCTCCCACGGCATCGCCAACAGCGTCACCAACTGAATCTCCCACCGCATCGCCAACTGCCTCTCCCACTGCTTCTCCCACCGCATCACCGACAGCATCTCCTACTGCTTCTCCCACGGCCTCTCCCACCTCATCACCGACAGCATCTCCCACCTCATCACCGACAGCATCTCCCACTGCCTCTCCCACTGCTACTCCCACGGCATCTCCCACGGCCTCTCCCACCTCATCACCGACAGCATCTCCCACGGCATCGCCAACAGCGTTACCGACAGCATCTCCCACCGCATCTCCCACCGCATCTCCCACTGCCTCTCCCACCGCATCACCGACAGAATCTCCCACCGCATCTCCCACTGCTTCTCCAACGGCAACTCCCACTGCTTCTCCCACGGCATCGCCAACAGCGTCTCCAACTTCCTCTCCCACTTCCTCTTCCACTTCCTCTCCCACGGCATCACCGACATCATCACCGACATCATCTCCCACTACTTCTCCCACGGCATCTCCCACTGCCTCTCCCACTGCCTCTCCTACTGCTTCTCCCACGGCATCTCCCACTGCTTCTCCCACGGCATCTCCCACTGCTTCTCCCACGGCATCTCCCACTGCCTCTCCAACAGCATCTCCCACTGCATCTCCCACTACTTCTCCGACAGCGTCTCCAACAGCCTCTCCCACTGCCTCACCGACAGCATCTCCCACGGCATCTCCCACGGCATCTCCCACCGCATCACCGACAGCATCTCCCACTGCCTCTCCCACTGCCAATCCTACTGCTTCTCCCACTGCATCTCCCACTACTTCTCCGACAGCGTCTCCAACAGCCTCTCCCACTGCCTCACCGACAGCATCTCCCACTGCTTCTCCCACGGCATCTCCCACCGCATCACCGACAGCATCTCCCACGGCATCACCGACAGCATCTCCCACTGCGTCTCCCACTGCGTCTCCCACTGCGTCTCCCACTGCGTCTCCAACTGCTTCTCCCACTGCTTCTCCCACTGCGTCTCCCACTGCGTCTCCAACTGCTTCTCCCACTGCTTCTCCCACTGCGTCCCCTACTGCTTCTCCCACGGCCTCTCCCACTGCTTCTCCAACGGCAACTCCCACTGCTTCTCCCACGGCATCTCCCACTACTTCTCCCACGGCATCTCCCACTGCCTCTCCCACTGCCTCTCCTACTGCTTCTCCCACGGCATCTCCCACTGCTTCTCCCACGGCATCTCCCACTGCTTCTCCCACGGCATCTCCCACTGCCTCTCCAACAGCATCTCCCACTGCATCTCCCACTACTTCTCCGACAGCGTCTCCAACAGCCTCTCCCACTGCCTCACCGACAGCATCTCCCACGGCATCTCCCACGGCATCTCCCACCGCATCACCGACAGCATCTCCCACTGCCTCTCCCACTGCCAATCCTACTGCTTCTCCCACTGCATCTCCCACTACTTCTCCGACAGCGTCTCCAACAGCCTCTCCCACTGCCTCACCGACAGCATCTCCCACTGCTTCTCCCACGGCATCTCCCACCGCATCACCGACAGCATCTCCCACGGCATCACCGACAGCATCTCCCACTGCGTCTCCCACTGCGTCTCCCACTGCGTCTCCCACTGCGTCTCCAACTGCTTCTCCCACTGCTTCTCCCACTGCGTCTCCCACTGCGTCTCCAACTGCTTCTCCCACTGCTTCTCCCACTGCGTCCCCTACTGCTTCTCCCACGGCCTCTCCCACTGCTTCTCCCACGGCCTCTCCCACTGCATCACCGACAGCATCTCCGACAGCGTCTCCAACTGCAGAAACTTAATGTATATCTTCCAACGAAGCAGAAACCGACGCCATCTCCCACTGCACCTACGACATCGCCTTCGTCATCACTGACAACAATTCGTACGGCATTCCCCACTCTTCTACATCCCAATTCAAATTCTCCGTTTGACAAAACTATCCAAAAAATCTGGTTGGAATAAACCAGTTCACCATGCATATTTTACGAAAGTGGGTGGAGTTGGTCCCATTTCAACAAAACTACTGTTATCTACGACAATGCTGTTTCAGTCGTAAAGGAATGACAACGATAGATACATAGAAGGACACACACTAACAACGAATACGCTAACAGTACTCGTAGCAACAAAGTTTCAAATAAAAATGGATTTGGATGTTTCCATATTGCTTCAAAAAAACCTATTGCGATTTATAGAGAACCGATTGGTTGTGGGTACACTTTGTGGATGTATTGTCCATACCTTGACGGGGCATTCACAGTCGATGATGGTTTTTTTTAAAAAAATGACGAGTAGTGATTCGACACTTCTCGACGACAGACACTCCCGATGAATTGTGCCATTTTGTGTACGAGTAAGCGGCTGCAGCAGCAAAGGGCCAAGAACACTCATGGGAATACCATCGAACATGATGTCGTGGTAAGTGAATGTAGGTTTTCATCTGCAATAACAGTAACAGGTGCTATCGATACAAACAGCAGTGGAGTTTGTTTCTTGCGGTTGCATTGGGATTCATCAAAAGTTTGACAGCGGTGACCGGCTCATACAAATCGTCTGCTGGTGAGGTGAGGGTTGTCCTCTTTTTGTTGATGCTGTGATGATGGCAAAGGTGTTGTTGTTGTTGTTGATGATGATGTTATTGGCGTAAAGCTGCGGTTGTTGTATTGTGTTGCATTCCTCGAGTCTCTACTACCGTAGTAGCTTTTTTCTCTTCACTTTGGTTTTACGACTTGTATTTAGAGCAGCGTAACACTTCTCCAATTTTGCGTTGTACATGCCTTGAATATCTTATGCGTCGATTGTCGATTGTTGGGACCAAAAACAAAGTTTTGCGTGGAGAGTGATCCGTATGTGAATACCTTCACTCCTCTCCGACAGCCTTCCAGTAAAAAATTGCGACGGTTGACTTTGGGGGTTCCGTAGTGGAGACAAGAGACAGATTGATTGGTGTCAAGTGGACGAAAGATCATGGGTGTGGTTGCTGCCTGTCACAAGGATCTTCAAAGCCGTCATCATCAATTCATGAATGCAATGCACTCGAACTTGACGGGAAGTAGACTGATTGGGAAGGTCATCGGATGTTGTGGACAGTCCAGTCGACAAGATTGATGATGATGATGATGATGATGATGATGATGCTAATAAATGCTGCTGCTGATGATGACAATACGACAAAACCGCTCTCGATGAGAGGGTGGCGAACAGGCCTCGGTGCACAAGCTTGTTTTCGGTGAAATCACAGTCAATAGTTTTATTACTACTACCACTATTTTTTATTGGGCTTAATTATTCTTCGGTGCTGGTTGAAGTCTTACGTACAAAGGCCACGAACTGTAAGAAAAGCGTGCAAACTACCGTGTACGGTACTGTGTATCGTAGAAAAAACTACCACAAGTAACACAAACGACAATCAACGGTATTTCGGTACTAATAACAGTAACAACACCCTCCACGGCACATGACACAACGACGGAATCACAACGTGAAGGTAAAAGCCAAGAAATTCAACTTCAACGAGGGATCCGTCTACGAGGGAGGTGACAGCGGCGCTTTGCTCGTTGTGTCGTTGTACCATCAGCAGTGACGGATGACGATGCCGAACGATTCTGGAAATGGACCATTTCAGCTACCGAGGGCGTGCGATCCGACGATTTCAGTCGTCACTTGAAGCAGGGACATCCGATGAAATGGAATCGAGTGCAAGAAGCAAGCAGCGACATCCGATGAAATGGAACCGAGTGCTCAAGCTTGCCAGTGGTGGAGAAAAGCACAAATTCTATGTGGAGAAAGAATCTGCCCGAGTTGTCAAACATGCGATCTTTTGTCCAGCCGGAATGGAGTAGGAAAGCTCGCATCGTTTGCAAAGCATAAATTCCAAATTCATGATTGATCCCGAAATCATCAAGACTCTGATCATCAGACAACAATCGATGAATGAAGCAGCAGCCACATGACGACAACAACGTTATATCAACGATTGCAACTTTCTTGCTCCGATTGGTCACTACAGGAATATCCAACTTGTGCGCCCGAGCGTGACAACCGTAACAAACTCATGAGATCCATCACCCCCCTGTGCTGCCCTGTGAATTGTGTGTGGTACTTTCGAGAGACTTTGTGTCTTGCTTTGGGAGATCAAAGAATCCGACTTGGAACACATTGATGTGCAGCTTCGTAAAGCTGCGTCTAACATTGAAGGGGCAAGGTGGATTTGCACAAATGCTGCACGATGCCCAAACATCGTGTGCTGCTGTTCAATTGTCGGAGTCTACTTGGAAGTGAGTTTGAACAATTGAGAAAGTTTTGTGGGGCCGTTGCAAGCAGTATGCCAAGTACAAGAAGGGTTGAGTCCGATTTTCTCCTTGATCAATTGGACGAAGGATCCCAACTTGCAAAGGCCTGAGTGACTATTCCCTTGAATCGACACTGCATTGCAAGCAAAATAAGAAGCTCAGAGACCTCATTCAATAATTCTACCAGTAGAAGATAGACAAAAACATTGACGTTTAAAGGCATTACATAGCGTGCACCGAAAATGAAAAGAATTCAAGGTTTCAAAGGGCACCGAAAATCGAAATATGGGCGGCCTGGTGGCTATTGGGGGCGTTCTGGGACGTTGAACGTGATCTTCCATGTGATGACGATGACGATGATGATGTCTGTTGTAGAAATCAAATAAAAATATATATCATGAAATCCATATTCCATCATTCCATCATCATTGTTGATGGACTACTACAACGTATTTTAAGAGTAATAATCCCAGGACGTACGATACGACATCAGTAACATCTTTACAGTTATTCATAGTACCGGTAGCTAGTATTGGTTGACGGTTGACGATACTTTGGGTTCATTTTTGGTTTGGGTGTTGGGTGTGACGGGAGCAAGGCTGCCATACTACTATTCTGGTATTAACGGTAGTGGCTCCCGGTACCTCTACTCCGTGGTAATGGTACTTTCTCTCGTTGCTAACGTAGGTAGGTACTCCAATAGAGCAGTTAGGTATTTGTAGTCTCTACTCCGAGTAGCAAACAGATCAAGATTGTTGCTGTTGCTAAAAGTTGTATCATACCGAACAAAATCCTGCATGTTTTTTTGGGGAGTGATGGACTTCTCTGGAATATTCTTTGTTCGTAATGTGCTATCGGCCGTGCAGTTATCGCGACATTCCATTGATCATTGTCACTGGGATTTATTCTGTTGATGTTGATGTTGTTGTTGTTGGAAGCGATGGTGTTCTGTTCTGACTGTGAAGAATGATCCGTTTTCGAAGTTGTTTGAGGGGTGATGATGTTCATGATTTTATTAGGAACGTATACTTAACAGTAAAACTACGACTTAGCCTCCGGACGTTCCAATCCCTTTTATGAATGGAGAATATTTATTGTGTGGAACGAGCATAGATGAATTTATCATTACGCCGTAAGTTATTCGAGGAACAATTATAGATAAAAGAACTAATGAATGTGCTGTGTAGTGTGTAGGCCACTCGACAAGAACCGCGTTATTAATCGGAGAATACAATGTTGAAATGAGAGAGTTTGTCGATGTCTAGCAAGACGCGCAACGTGAAGCCAATGAAGCCGAATGCGAAAATGCCCAATACATTGCGAATACAATTGTCAGAATGGCAACTACAATTACAACGGCAACAATGGAAACAACTACCGGTAGTACTGTACGTATCAACGCTTGATGGATGCACTATTGTTTTGACGAACAAGATCAGGAGGATGCGCGAAAATGTTCTAACTGTAAGTGGCTTGCAAGAGGACTAGCGCGCATAACGTCTAACGCCCTACCGTTATCATATCTAGGTAATTGTAGGTGTACCTTTCGTGGCCATTTGCTTTGTGAGTACTGCGTTTCTACACAAATCTCGCGTATGTACATCTACGTAAAAGGTGGTACTTGAAGACAGACAGACACCAACAAAAACCAAAAATTTTTGACCATGTCTCTAGCTAGTTTAAAACATCAATATCTCCACAACTAGCTACAGAAAATTCGATTTTTAAGACTTCAACTAGTGCTACTGTTATCATTGTCATCGAAATCGTCATCATTTCGTGGTTCCAAGTCATCGTTGTTGTCATCGTCATCGATTTCCAAAATCATGCAGTCGCGGAACAATTTCCCTCGTCTGCGTTCCACGAGACTATTTCCACCATTGTCATCAACAATACAATGAAGGACAATCTTCAGTCTTTCATGTACGTTTTGAAATGCACTTGGTGACAAGTAATTGTTCCATGCATCGTCAACACTTCTTGCCAAGGCATCCGGATGGCTCCCTCGCCTTTGGTGAACACGGTTCACCACGGCTTGGATGCTCATCCAGATGCCTACCGAGTAGATCAAGCATATTTGTTTCTGGCGACCTTGTATTTTCCATACTGATTGAGCTTTATATTCGTTCCATAGTACACTAATACTGTGCCATAGCATCATGGGAACCGTGCCCTCCGGCATTGTTCATGATTAGGTAGATAGTCTCATCTCGTCTCACCCACTGATACGCGGATCGCAGAGCAGCCCCAATTTCGGGTATCTTTCGGAGCATAAAGTCAGAATCACAACTTATATCTTCCTCCACCTTATCTCCGGCTTCTTGTTGAACAGATACTTCCAAATCTTGCAATTGGATCACAACTTGAACTCCATCCTCATTTGTTCGAATTCCGAGTTCATTGACAATATCAATGGGATGAAGCTCCTTCCATACCTTCACTCCTTGTCTTGTATACGTATAATACCCAATCACCAACCTATCTGATACGTATTCATCCAAATCATAGTGCGTCTTGATCTCTTCAAGCAGCGCCTCGGCAGTCATACCCTCCGTCACGAGCAGTTGGATCCACTCACCCGATTTAATGGCCTGAAGAATATCAACATCCACTGAATACCTTGTATTTCTTGATGCCCTTGCTAAGATTTTTGTTCGTGAAACGCGCTGCAGACAAACTTTCTCATCAAAACCCTTTTGGAGCTGTGGACATGCCTCAACTCCCAAGTACATCACCTTTGCTGGATGCCTACGGGACCGGATTCGAGGCGGTTGATATACTCGTACTTTACCATTTACCGATACTGTAGGAGGGAGAATCCTCACACGACGCCTCTTGTTTGTTGTATAAAACCTTTTCTCATCAAGAAAGGCCACCGGTGCCTGTGACAAGTAACGTCAGAAGTTCTAAGTGTTCTGCAGTAACGAACAACTCTAAGCACACCTACCTCCATCGCTTACCTGCATTTGTTCTTGAAAGACGTGGCCGATCTAAATCCAGAGCAGCAGCAAATTCTATTGCAGAATGAATGGTTGCAGCCACATACTTAATCTGCTCCTCATTTAATGGTGTTGTTGGATCAGTTTGTACACGGCTCGCAATTCGCGAGTTCATAACATGCCTCGCAAAATCTTTCACCTTTGCTACGAGTTTTCGACTTGTCGTTTTCCTTGGAAGTTGTTCATTGCTTACTTGCAGAGCTTCCTCCTGAAGAAGAGGAGTTCTGTAGATCGGGTTACCAACACAGAAGAAATAACTGCGCCTTGCATGCTTTGTTCGAATAGTAGTGATATCCATCTTGACCGTTGATATCATCGACTTTGTTAACTCATCCCATTGACTCACATTACAGTCGATCTCCTTGACAACAGACGTCACCCTTGGTCGAAGCAATGAACATTTTGATAGTAATGGCAGTAAGTATTGCCATTCAACTCCTGTCCCAACACCTATGTCGTCTTCATAGCTGTCAAGCGGCAGAATTCGATACCAATACCCATGCGCAGCCTGAGCCAAAATCTGTTGCACAAGATCAAAGCATTCTTTCGTACCTTGGCCGAGTCTGTGGATCCCAGCTGCATTTACAGCCAGACGCCTCTGATGCTTCCTGTCCCTGAACGGATCCACAGATGCTGCAACCTTACCTCCCGATGACCGTCGCTTTGTTACCATGGTGAAAGATATGTTTTCCTGATGTAGAGGCTGGTAGCATCGCTGCTGCTGTAGATTTGGCGAAAGTGGAAGAGGCCCGGCGTGCACTTCCAGGCATAATGACTAGATTGTGTAAAAATGTACGAGAATATACATACAAGCGCTTTTACGTGCTCCTCAGTAGCCACAATGCCTGTGGCCACGAAAGGTACTATTATTTGTATTACAGCACGTTGATTTTGTACCATGAAGTAAAAGTCATTGTACAATTTATAGTACAATTTATAGTACCAGGTACAATTTAAAATACAATTTATAGTACAATTCATGGTACCTGGTACAATTCATCACAAATCATAGTACAATTCATAGTACAATTCAAAGTACAATCTTTGAGCAGCCGAACGACAAAAACAGCATAACCAACAACTACAAAAAAATTGAAAACAATGGTAGACTCTAGCTAGAGTAGCTACTACGTAGTAGCTAGTAAACAAATGCATGTGACATCCATTACACTTGCTACTACCATAATTGAGCTGCAGTCTTACCAAGATTTGCAAGCGTCATTCTAAATCAAATTCCAAGAGCGAAAAGTATATTCCATTTCGGATAGCACCAGCCACATCTTTGCTCTTTGAATGTTGTCTCGATCAGTGGTATTGATATCAATTCCTAGTCATAGGTCTTCATCTTAGTTTTCGCACAAAGCGTCATCTATTTCATCATGCTTCTTCTTGTTAGATTTATCATCAGTGACCTCATCCCTCGCTGTTTTCGTAGCTCTAGCTCTGGGACTGACCCTGCGGGATGTGGCCGATGCAATAATCGACCCAGGAGGGTCTATGCGGATGACACTTATGGTTAGAATACACATTATTCAGCTTAAAATGCACTAATTTTCTGTGTTCATGTTCTCCGTACCAACAGCAATACCAAGGCTTTCGAGGGCAGGCAGCAGTGATGCCATCGACAGAGTTCTATTTTTTCTTCACGGATGTTCGGGAATCTTCTCCATCAATCGCCATTGTCCAGACAATAAATGGCAAGAATGTCCAGATTTCATTGCCATCTGTGAGTACCGGTAGTAGGAAAACCATGCAACAGCGACACGAAACCAAACACAACAGATTAGTTCGTATTCCATGCACGAATCCAGCGGATGCGAGTCCAAGCTGCAACCTTTCCGCTGCAGTGACTGGTGCGTTTTTCCGATGTGATACTCTCGTAGGTGTTGCTGTCTTCTTCCTGCCGCCGTTTCTCTTAAAGTCTGCATTTCTCTACCGCCCCCTCAAATAAATCTTCGCGGCACATATTTCAGACAAAAGATATAAACAACTCCATCCTACGTAGTACTATGTACTTATAGTTGAAACTTCAAGTCTAATAATCTAGCTAGCGGACGGCGAAAGACGAGGTGATGGATGCAATGATGATGTTACATACTAGGAGTACGTAATAGTACGGTACGTATTTCACGTATTGATTTACGTACCTAGGTAATGCTCGGAATGCCGGTACTGAAGTACGGTACTGTACCTACCGTAGCATCTTATAACGTGTACTATAAAATGTACTATAAAAATGTACTATAAAATGTACTATAAAAATGTACTATAAAATGTACTAATTTGTACTATCTCTATGGTCGTTTGTACTATGACTCCTGGGGATTTGTACTATTCGGAGTTGACGGGGCGATCTTTTAAAGACAGACGTAACGGTTTGCGAACGCCGGATAACCGTTGAGGCTGTTGTAAAGCGCATTATAACGCATCCTCCAGGTGGATTTGTTGGTTGGAAAGCGTGGTACGAAGTCGTTTTCAACAATAGCCCGACAAAAATGAGATGTGATGCTTTCTTCCGATTCACGAGTTGAGAATCCTGTAAGTACATCACTAATTAATGAAGCTTAAAGCCGATTCACGAGTTTCGGGCTCGTCCCCTTCTCTCCATTGAACAACATAATGGCCTTCATAACGTGAGACACCGCATTGAAGAATAATTGATAGAAACAACTTAATGAAACAACACGAAGCATGCTGGGATTGTCCCCACTTGTTGACAAGGACAAAAGGGAAAGGACCATTTTTTCACTTTGAAACCCATTTGGACTTATGCAAACAATCAGAAATGCATGGTTCAAGGCCCAGGATCCAGCGTATGAAAGATTCACTTATCCAATCTCTCCATCTCTCTCTATCCCTCTCTTGTTTTAGCAACCAAGCAACATGGACGTTCTCATTGTTCTACCTTCATACGATCATTATTGGTGAACGTGAATTGTATGATATTCCAACAGAAATAGTAGTAGTAGTACGTTTCACTTACTACATTCATCGTTACTACCTGTTTGTGCCTTCTCCTCGCTGCATCCATCCCATTTTACATTTGCAAGTATTGTGAGGTCGTTTGCATTTGTGAAAAACAACAACCAACCCTCCTCGACCAAGAATTGAGACCTTTCGATATTTGAGAACGATCGATCGAACGGACAAACCAACAAACATACAAATCAATCAAACAAGCATGACAATGACTACGAACTTGAATCAGAGCCGGTCGTTGTGCAACAAGATGAAGACTGATAATCCTCCTATCTTTGGCCGAAGCTGGCTCGTGCTGTTGCTTTGCATCTATGCCGGAGTCGTTTCGATTTGGAACATCCCATTTGCCGAAGCACGATCCAACCCCCTTTCCTTTCTTTGGAAGAAGCAACAGACAAGCAGCTTGGAACAAGAAGAGTCTGTTGTGTCACAACCATCGGAGCATTCATTGCTGCGAAAACATCATGTGGATCTCGATCGATTCAACACAGCACGTGTTGACAGTGTTCTCGTTTCGAAACTAACCCCGTCTACTGAATCTCTCGAAGCGACACCATCAGATACGTCCAGTGATGATGCTATGGCCGACCAAGACAAGGATGGTTCCGCTATGAACATCCAGCACGTTCGAATCCTCAGTCCCAAGTCGCAACAGAAGAAGAAAAAGAAGAAGAATACTCGAGCAAGGATCAAGCGAAACAATAATCCTACCACAGTTCAGACCATCCCAAAGAGAACAGAAGAGTCGTCTACCGTCTTTACTGGCAATCTTATTGGAAAAAAGGGCGGAGACGACGACGATGATGATGACAACACCGACAGCAGTGATCGCGACAGCGGAAGCATTGCAACAGAGAACAATGGAGCCAAAAAAGGCGGTGCTGACAATGGTAACGAAGATGGTGGCCAAGTCGACGCAGGAGGAACCTCCGAAGGCAAAGGAGCCAAGAAAGGTGGAGGTAACGATAATGGTAACGAAGACAGAGGTGGTATTGATAACGGAAATGGTAATTCTGGTAAAGGAATTGGAAAAAAGGGAGGAAGCAGCGGCGACGATGATGATACTACTGAGGACGGTGGTGGACTTGATGGCGGTGGCAAGGGCATTGGGAAAAAAAGTGGTAAGAAAGGCGGTGATGATGATGACGACAACAGTTCCTCTCCCTCTCCTCCCACGCCTGTGCCTACATTGAATGAAGGGACCACAACAGATCCTCCAGATGATGATGATGATGACGTAGGAAAAAAGAGAGCAAGAGGAAAGAAGGGCGATGATGACGACGATGGTCCTACAACACGCCCATCAAGCCCTCCTACATCTCCCCCTCCCACTGTCCCACCAACTTTGCCACCAACAAGTCCTCCCACTAGTTCACCCAACCAACAAACTGGATCTGATCCTCCCATTACAAGAGCTCCAACATCTCCAACTCAACCACCAACCACCCAAGTCCCTGCTACTCCGGCCCCTATCACTCCAGCTCCAATCTCCCCAGCACCTACTACTCCGGCACCTACCACCCCAGCTCCTACCACTTCAACCCCAACAACCCCTGCACCTACAACTGCCTCTCCTACCACACCAGCCCCTACCACCCCCTATCCTACCACATCAGTACCTACAACCCCGGCTCCTGCAACTCCAGCACCTACCAGTCCTGCCCCAAGAACCCCTGTGCCAACATCTTCACCTCCCACTGTCCAACCAACTGTGCCTCCAACTTCACCACCAACACGTCTTCCCACTGGCTCACCAAACCAACAAACTAGATCTGATCCTCCCAATACAAGGGCCCCAACTCAACCACCAACCACCCCAGTACCAACACCTCCTACTCCTACCACCCCAGCTCCCCCCACTCCAGCCCCTACCACTCAAACCCCTGCACCCACCACAAAAGCTCCTAACACCCCAGCCCCGACAACTCTAGCACCTACCACCCCAGCACCAACAACTCCCGCTCCTACCTCTCCCACTCCTACCACCCCAGCACCAACAGCTTCAGCACCAACGACTCAAGCCCCTACAACCCCATCCTCCACATCCCCAGTGCCTACAACCGCAGCACCAACAACACCCACTCCTACCACTCCAACCCCTGTCCTACCCACACCTAAACCAACCCATCTTTTCACACCTAAACCAACACAGGTCCCCCCAACACAAAAACCATCCAGACCCCCTACACCTAACCCAACCCCTGTTCCATTCACAAAAACACCAACCAGTTCTCCCACACCCAATTCAACCCCTTTTCCATACACAAAAAAGCCAACCCGTCCTCCCACATCCAAGCCAACCCCAGAACCAACTACAGAACCAATAACACCAGAACCGACTCCAGATCCGACACAAGAACTGACTCCTGCTCCTACTCCAGAACCAACAACACCAGAACCTACTTCTGAACCCACACCAGAATTGACTCCTGATCCTACCCCAGAACCAACAACACCAGAACCTACACCTGATCCTACACCTGATCCTACCCCTGAACCAACAACACCAGAACCTACTCCTGATCCCACCCCAGAGCCAACTCCAGAAACAACAACAATAGAACCTACGCCAGAACCTACTCCTGAACCCACCCTAGAACCAACCCCAGATCCCACACCAGAACCAACCACAGAGCCAACTCCAGAGCCAACTCCAAACCCAACCCCTGTCCTAACCACGCCTAAACCAACCCCTGTCCCACCCACACCAAAACCAACTCGTCTTTTCACACCAAAACCAACACAGGTTCCCCCAACACAAAAACCATCCAGACCTCCTACACCTAACCCAACCCCTGTTCCATACACAAAAAAGCCAACAAGTTCTCCCACACCCAAGCCAACTCCTTTTCCATACACAAAAAAGCCAACCAATTCTCCAACACCCAAGCCAACCCCAGAACCAACTCCAGAACCAACAACCCCTGATCCTACTCCAGAACCAACAACACCAGAACCTACACCTGAACCCACACCAGAACAGAAAACACCAGAACCTACTCCTGATCCCACCACGGAACCAACCCCAGAGCCAACTCCGGAAACAACAACAACAGAACCCACGCCAGAACCTACTCCTCAACCCACCCTAGAACCAACCCCAGATCCCACACCAGAACCAACCACAGAGCCAACTCCAGAGCCAACTCCAGAGCCAACCCCTGTCCTAACCACGCCTAAACCAACCTCTGTCCTACCCACACCAAAACCAACCCATCTTTTCACACCTAAACCATCACAGGTCCCCCCAACACAAAAACCATCCAGACCCCCTACACCCAACCCAAACCCTGTTCCATACACAAAAAAACCAACCAGTTCTCCCACACCCAAGCCAACCCCTTTTCCATACACAAAGAAGCCAACCCGTTCTCCAACATCCAAGCCAACCCCAGAACCAACTCCAGAACCAACAACACCTGAACCTACCCCAGAACCAACAACACCTGAACCAACCCCTGATCCTACCCCAGAACCAACACCACCAGAACCAACAACACCAGAACCTACACCTGATCCTACCCCTGAACCAACAACACCAGAACCTACTCCTGATCCCACCACAGAACCAACCCCAGAGCCAACTCCAGAAAAAACAACAACAGAACCTACACCAGAACCTACTCCTGAACCCACCCTAGAACCAACTCCAGATCCCACACCAGAACCAACCACAGAGCCAACTCCAGAGCCAACCCCTGTCCTAACCACGCCTAAACCAACCCGTGTCCCACCCACATCAAAACCAACCCATCTTTTCACACCTAAACCAACACAGGTCCCCCCAACACAAAAACCATCCAGACCTCCTACACCCAACCCAACCCCTGTTCCAAACACAAAAAATCCAACCAGTTCTCCCACACCCAAGCCAACCCCTTTTCCATACACAAAGAAGCCAACCCGTTCTCCAACATCCAAGCCAACCCCAGAACCAACTCCAGAACCAACAACACCTGAACCTACCCCAGAACCAACAACACCTGAACCAACCCCTGATCCTACCCCAGAACCAACAACACCAGAACCAACAACACCAGAACCTACACCTGATCCTACCCTTGAACCAACAACACCAGAACCTACTCCTGATCCCACCCCAGAACCAACCCCAGAGCCAACTCCAGAAACAACAACAACAGAACCTACGCCAGAACCTACTCCTGAACCCACCCTAGAACCAACTCCAGATCCCACACCAGAACCAACCACAGAGCCAACTCCAGAGCCAACCCCTGTCCTAACCACGCCTAAACCAACCTCTGTCCTACCCACACCTAAACCAACCCATCTTGTCACACCTAAACCAACACAGGTCCCCCCAACACAAAAACCATCCAGACCTCCTACACCTAACCCAACCCCTGTTCCATTCACAAAAAAGCCAACAAGATCTCCCACACCCAAGCCAACCCCTTTTCCATACACAAAGAAGCCAACCCGTTCTCCAACATCCAAGCCAACCCCAGAACCAACTCCAGAACCAACAACACCTGAACCTACCCCAGAACCAACAACACCTGAACCAACCCCTGATCCTACCCCAGAACCAACAACACCAGAACCAACAACACCAGAACCTACACCTGATCCTACCCCTGAACCAACAACACCAGAACCTACTCCTGATCCCACCCTAGAACCAACCCCAGAGCCAACTCCAGAAATAACAACAACAGAACCTACGCCAGAACCTACGCCAGAACCTTCACCTGAACCCACCCTAGAACCAACTCCAGATCCCACACCAGAACCAACCACAGAGCCAACTCCAGAGCCAACTCCAGAGCCAACTCCAGAGCCAACCACTGTCCTAACCACGCCTAAGCCAACCCGTGTCCCACCCACACCAAAACCAACCCATTTTTTCACACCTAAACCAACACAGGTCCCCCCAACACAAAAACCATCCAGACCTCCTACACCCAACCCAACCCCAGTTCCATACACAAAAAAGCCAACCCGTCCTCCCACATCCAAGCCAACCCCTTTTCCATACACAGAAAAGCCAACCCGTTCTCCAACATCCAAGCCAACCCCAGAACCAACTCCAGAACCAACAACACCTGAACCTACCCCAGAACCAACAACACCAGAACCAACAACACCAGAACCTACACCTGATCCTACCCTTGAACCAACAACACCAGAACCTACTCCTGATCCCACCCCAGAACCAACCCCAGAGCCAACTCCAGAAATAACAACAACAGAACCTACGCCAGAACCTACGCCAGAACCTACACCTGAACCCACCCTAGAACCAACTCCAGATCCCACACCAGAACCAACCACAGAGCCAACTCCAGAGCCAACTCCAGAGCCAACCCCTGTCCTAACCACGCCTAAACCAACCTCTGTCCTACCCACACCTAAACCAACCCATCTTTTCACACCTAAACCAACACAGGTCCCCCCAACACAAAAACCATCCAGACCCCCTACACCTAACCCAACCCCTGTTCCATTCACAAAAAAGCCAACAAGATCTCCCACACCCAAGCCAACCCCTTTTCCATACACAAAGAAGCCAACCCGTTCTCCAACATCCAAGCCAACCCCAGAACCAACTCCAGAACCAACAACACCTGAACCTACCCCAGAACCAACAACACCTGAACCAACCCCTGATCCTACCCCAGAACCAACAACACCAGAACCAACAACACCAGAACCTACACCTGATCCTACCCCTGAACCAACAACACCAGAACCTACTCCTGATCCCACCCCAGAAACAACCCCAGAGCCAACTCCAGAAACAACAACAACAGAACCTACGCCAGAACCTACTCCTCAACCCACCCTAGAACCAACCCCAGATCCCACACCAGAACCAACCACAGAGCCAACTCCAGAGCCAACTCCAGAGCCAACCCCTGTCCTAACCACGCCTAAACCAACCTCTGTCCTACCCACACCTAAACCAACCCATCTTTTCACACCTAAACCAACACAGGTCCCCCCAACACAAAAACCATCCAGACCCCCTACACCTAACCCAACCCCTGTTCCATTCACAAAAAAGCCAACAAGATCTCCCACACCCAAGCCAACCCCTTTTCCATACACAAAGAAGCCAACCCGTTCTCCAACATCCAAGCCAACCCCAGAACCAACTCCAGAACCAACAACACCAGAACCGACTCCAGATCCGACTCCAGAACCAACAACACCTGAACCAACCCCTGATCCTACCCCAGAACCAACAACACCAGAACCAACAACACCAGAACCTACACCTGATCCTACCCCTGAACCAACTTTGGATCCCACACCAGAGCCAACGCCTGAGCCCTCTCTAGAACCAACACCATATCCAACCCCTGTCCCACCCACACCAACACCAACTATTTCACCCACTCTTGCTCCAACAGAGGCACCAACCTTACCCCCAACCATTCCACCAACTATTTCTCCAACAGTGGCACCGACCTTTCCCCCCACTCCATATCCAACGCTGCAACCGACGCCAGCCATTTGTTGCAGGGATGCCGTCACTTGGAAATGTGGACAGAATCTGTTTTATTGTCCAGAAGTCCGACAGACCTGTCGGCAATCATTGAATGGTAGTAGTGTTTTTATCAAATTGACAACGGAACAATGCATTGCAATGAAGGGATTGCAGATAGGTCAACCCTGCAACAAGGTTCCAGGAGTCGATTCCAGCAATCTTTCTCACCAGGTCTGTGTGGATTGGTTCAAGAAGGACACTACAAGTTGTAAATTGTGCCAGGATCTTGCGCCCATCCCGACCCCACCACCATAAATGTTTCCCTCTTTTTAGGTGCGGAAAGCCACCAAAAAAAATTAAAAAAAAAAACGAAAGAAAGAACCGGCAGGCATCAATGAAGGAAGGGATCACACAAGAAACAACGCAAAAATTGTATTCCATCCCTCCCACCGATTCCAAAATACATAGCTGAAAATTTAGTACGTTACTACACATCGTGATGCTCCTTTAAATACACACATTACATAATTATACAGAAATATATATATAGATATATACTTGTCCTATCGTGTTGTTGTTGTCGTTGCACCCACTGTTTTGTTTTATTACTCGGAATAGCTTGCAGCATCCACCAAAAAAGAGAAAAAATAGAGATAGGTAGGTATGCAAGTAGGTACACTATCGTACTACCATAGCTACGTCGTAGTACCTACCGTAGACTACGGCAGCCATCGGTAGGTACGATACCGTGTATGTCTCGATACTTTTTTTCTCCACAACGGCCAGTGTGTAGTGCATACGGTAGGTATGTATCATACATAGTAGGAGAATGGTATCATAGAGATGACCGAACCACCATGATGTTGTTGACTGGGAGGGAATAGTCTTCGAAGGGCGAAGGATGCATCCAGCTTCTTGGAGTACCGTACCAGGTACCCAATGCTACGGTACCTGTACACACTACGGTATTCGGGGAGAAATTAACAGTAAAGCTCAACTATTTGCCGTAGCGGTACTCTACGACTGTACTACAGGTAACTGGTACCGGATTTCGACGATTGCTGCAGATGGAGATGGAAACTTGTGGTGGCGGTGGCGTTCGTAGCAAAAGTTGATACTGTTGTCGACTGTGATTGTTCTACTAACATGATGATTGACTTGATGGAAAGAGACGGCCGGGAGGGACGTCACAGAACAACAACAACAACAAGAAGAAGAAGAAGTAGTAGTAGTAGATGTAGTAGTAGAAGTAGAAGTAGCTTATGCACTTTGGCAACGACACTGCAGCTGTCGCTACTTTCACTACCACTAATACAACTGCTTTTATTAATGTCGTCCAGTGTGACAGGACAGTCGAACAATAAGAAGATGATCCACCACCACCACCAGCAGTACCAACACTCAATGGACGACATTTTCGTATTACTGTCGTACAAGAGAACGGGTTTTTGGATATTGATGACAACAACAGCTACAACAACAACATCTACAACAACAGTTCCAATCGTTCATCATCATCCTCTCCTACGGCATCTCCCACGGCAAGACCGACAGACCTTCCCCTACAACCTTAAACTGTATCCTCCCACGGAATCATAACAGACGTTATCTCCCACTTCACCTACCACGACATCTCCGACATGATCTCCGACAGTACCTTCCACGGCATCGTCGACGTCAATCGCCGACAAGAATTCCTACGGCATCTCCCATCCTTTCTATTATTATAATGGGTTTTGGCATTTGAAGAAGAGAAAAAAAAAACTGGCTTAATAAAATAAACGAGTTCACTATTTTTTTTTCGTTTTTTTTTGGGAAATGACGAATAGTACCCAATGAATTGTGCCGTTAATCTTGTTGTGAGAGTAGGCGGCGACTGCAGCAGCAGCAGCAAAAGGTCCACACACACCGTTGCAATACTGTAGTAAAATAGTTTTATGGTTGTCAATTTAGTGAATAGAATGAAATGGAATGGAAGGAACAAATCTTTCATGTCCGTCGGAGCGACATGTCAATTTGCGGAATCCGTGATACAAAATTTTACACTACTATTCTACTAGAGAGTATAATATTTTGGGTTCGAGTCCAGGGTATGATATTTTGCCACGTGTTTTTTGTTTTTGTGGACCAAGGGTGGACGGGGCGAGGACAGTTCCTGAATTTTGGATTGTGAAATGTAGGATGTATGTATGTAGGTTTTGACATGCAATGACATTGGTGCTATTGATACAAGCACAGCGGAGTTTTTCTTGCACTTGCATTGGATTCATCAAACAGTTTGATCCATGAAAAAGTTTTGACAGCAGTGGCCAACTCATACAAATCTGATCGCCTGCTTGTGAGGTGAGGGTTTGTGTGGGTGTTGGGTTGTC
This sequence comes from Nitzschia inconspicua, assembly GCA_019154785.2. Classification (NCBI taxonomy): domain Eukaryota; phylum Bacillariophyta; class Bacillariophyceae; order Bacillariales; family Bacillariaceae; genus Nitzschia; species Nitzschia inconspicua. The sequence continues at coordinate 143,106 of JAGRRH010000003.1, forward strand.
CTCTTTCTGTTGATACTCTGAGGGACAAAAATTGTGTGTGGAGAATGATCCGTGTGGAGGGAGACCTCTCCTCCCCGTCCGACATGTCCTTGCAACAATATATATTATAATATATCATTCTGTTTTCCGACGTCGACTTTGGCGTTCCATAATAATGGAGAACAGAGACAGATTAGTATTATTGTTTCGGTGTAAAATGGAGGGAAATATCGTGGGTATGACTGATGGTGCCTGTCACAAGGATCTTCCAACAACAACAACAAAAAACATTTTCATCATCACCAAATCAGGATTCAGGAATACAATGTACTCGAATTCGACGGGGAAGTGATCTGATTGGGAAGGTCATCGGATGTTGCTTGTTTTGGACAGTCCAGTGGTCGACAAGATGATGATGATGATGATGATGATGACTTTAGACGACAAAACCGCTCTGATGGGGGGTGGCGAGTGGCGAGTGCCGATAAATTATTTGAAAAATCAGACATCTCTCTACTCTAGTAGCTATCATACCTAGAGAGTAGAGAGGTACTAGGTATGATACTACGTAGTGATAGAGTATTACCAATAATTAATTCGTAAGAATGGAATAATCCCAAGAATCGCGACGTCACAGTCAGTAAACATCTCTCTACAGGTATATATCATACTCGGAGTATTATGTATCATACGACTTCGTAGTAGCTATTCATATAAAATATGGCTGCTCTCTCTAGCTATGATACTTAGCTAGCTACCTAGACTAGAGTACAGGTATCATACGGTACCGGTACTTTTACGCTATCATACCATCGGGCGAACTACGGTACCGTCACCGTATGATAGGTCGACGGTTGAATATATATATTATTTACTTCGGGTTCATTTTTGGTTTGGGTGTGGCGGGAGTACGGCTGCCATACTTTCTCTACTGCTATTACGGACGTCTAGGGGTAGTATCATAGCTAACCGGTACCGCTACCTACTCCGTGGTAATAATAAATAAGGTACTTTCAACTTTCTCTCTTTGTTAGCGTGAGTACCGATATTCGATGCTGATGATGATTGTTGCTGTTGCTCCTCCAAGTTTGAAAGTTGTACCAGTGTGGAAATCCTGCATGGCTTTTTCCCCCCTTCTTTTTTCGGGAGGGATGGAACTTTCTCCGGAAGATTTTTGTTCGTAGTGTGTGTGTGTGTGTGTGTGTGTGTGTGTGTGTGTGTGTGTGTGTGTGTGTGTGTGTGTGTGCTATCGGTCGTGCAATTATCGAGATATTCCATTGACACCAATGTCACCGGTCACTGGGATTTATTCTCTGTTGTTGTTGTTGCTGCTGCTGATGCTGCTGCTGCTGTTGTTGGACATAATGCGATGGAGTTCTAAAAGAACGATCCGTTTCAAACTAGAGTTGTTTGAAGGCTGCTACTTTTTTACAGTGAGATACGTAGTATTATTATTTATGACTGTGATGTTATTATATGATATATTGTTGTTATTGAAAAAAAGTACGACTACATCACCGGACGCTCCAATCCCTTTTATGAATGGAGAATACGAGAATACCCGTTGTGTGGAACGAACCTCTCTCTCTAGTAGAGATGACGACATCATTTACTCACAGTCAATTAAGACGCTGTAAGTACCCGGTACTCGAACACAGAACATTATTGGGAGTGGCACTCGACGCTCGACGAGAACACGAAGAAATCGACGAGAACTCCAAAGAAATGTAGCATGATGAACGCGTTATATGACTGTGAATTCTTGCTTGAGAGATCGTTGTTCGGAAAGCAAGGAACGACGTTTCATTCAACAAAAAAAGCCCCAGAATCTACACTGTCTTTCGATTCACGAGTTGGAAATCATGAAATCATGATTGAATACTTTTAAGTACATCATAATTAATGAAACTTGAAGCCGATTCACGAGTTTCGGACTCGTCCTGTTTCTCTCTATTGCACGACGTAAATGGCCTTCATAATGTGAGACACTGCGTTAAAGAATAGTTGATGGGTAGAACTTAAGGAAACAACCCAAAGCATGCTTTTAGGTTGACCCCACTTGGACAAGGACAAAAGGGAAAGGACCATTTTTTCACTTTGAAACCTATATGCACACAATCCAGACATGAATGGTACAGGCATAGCACCCGGCGTATGAAGGATTCACTTATTACCTGGCCCGTGTTGCATCCAATCTCTCAATCTTTCGTCGGTATCCCTCTCTTGTTTTTTGCAACCCACTTGGACGTTCACATATTGTTCTATACCTTCACACGATCATTGTCGGTGAACGTGAATTGTATGATATTCTAGCAGAAGAAGTAGTAGTAGTACGTTTTACTTACTGCATTCATCGTTACTACGGTACTTTGTGTGTTCTTGTCCTCGCTTCATCTAGCATCCTATTTCACATTTTGCAAGGATTTGTGCCGTCGTTAGCATTTTGTGAAAGACAACAACCAAGCAACCATCCTCGACCAAGAATTGATACCTTTCGTGATTCGAAAACGATCAAACGGACAAACCAACATACATTCAAATCGATCAAACAATCATGACAATGACTACGAAGTTTGATGAGAGCCCATCGTGGTTGTGCAACAAGACGAAGACTGATGTTCCTCCTATCTTTGGCCGAAGCCGGCTCGTGCTGTTGCTTTGCATCTATACTGGAGTCGTTTCCACTTGTAACATCCCATTTGCCGAAGCTCGATCCAACCCCCTTTCCTTTCTTTGGAAGAAGCAACAGACAAGCAGCAGCTTAGAACAAGAAGAGTCTGTTGTGTCACAACCATCGGAGCATTCATTGCTACGAAAACATCATGTGGATCTCGATCGATTCAACGCAGCACGTGTTGACAGTGTTCCTGTTTCCCAACTAACTTCGTCTACTGCATCTCTCGAAGCGACACCATCAGATACTAAGTCCAGTGATGATGCTATGGCCGACCAAGACGAGGATGGTTCCGCTATGAACATCCAGCACGTTCGATTCCTCAGTCCCAAATCGCAACAGAAGAAGAAAAAGAAGAAGGATACTCGAGCAAGGAACAAGCGAAACAATAATCCTACCACGGTCCAAACTATCCCAAAGAGAACAGAAGAGTCGTCTACCGTCTTCACCGGCACTCTTGTCGGAAAGAAGGGCGGAGACGACGATGATGATGATGACAACACCGACAGCAGTGGTCGTGACAGTGGAAGCATCGGAACAGTGAACAATGGAGCCAAGAAAGGTGGTACTGACAATGGTAACGAAGATAGTGGCCAGATCGATGCTGGAGGAACCTCCGGCGGCAAAGGAGCCAAGAAAGGTAGAGGTAATAATAATGGTAATGAAGACAGTGGTGGTATTGATGGCAGGGATAATACTTCTGGGAAAGGAATTGGAAAAAAAGGAGGAAACATCGGCGGCGGAGATGATGATACTACAGAGGACGGCGGCGGAGTTGATGGCGGTGGCAAGGGCTCTGGGAAAAAGAGTGGCAAGAAAGGCGGTGATGGTGATGATGACGACGACGACGATCCCTCTGATGGAGGTACCTCTCCGTCTCATTCCCCTCAACGTACACCTGTGCCTACATTGAACGAAGGGAGCACAACAGATCCTCCAGATGGCGATGACGATGATGATGATGTAGGCAAAGGAAAAAAGGGAGCAAGAGGAAAGAAGGGCGATGATGACGATGATGTTCCTACAAAACGCCCATCAACGCCTCCTACATCAACATCTCCCACTATCCAACCAACTGCACCTCCAACTTTGCCACCAACAAGTCCTCCCACTAATTCACCAAATCAACAAACTGGATCTGATCCTCCCATTACAAGAGCTCCAACATCTCCAACTCAACCACCAACCACGCAAGCCCCTGCTACTCCAACCCCAACAACCCCTGCACCTACAACTCCTGCTCCTGCAACTCCAGCACCCACCACTCCTGCCCCAATTTCCCCTGTGCCAACATCTTTCCCTCCCACTGTTCAGCCAACTGCGCCGCCAACTATGCAACCAACAAGTCCTCCCACTAGTTCACCAAACCAACAAACTGGATCTGATCCTCCCATTACAAGGACTCCTACAACCCCAGCACCTTCCACTCCAGCCCCTACAACTCCAGCTCCCACCACTCCAGCTCCTACCACTCTGGCTCCAACCACTCCGGCACCTACCACTCCGGCTCCCACCACTCCGGCCCCTACTACTCCCACCCCAACAACCCCGGCTCCCAACACTCCAGCTCCTACAACTCCTGCCCCTACAACTCCTGCCCCTACCACTCCAGCTCCTACAACTCCTGCTCCTTCCACCCCTGCTCCTACAACACCAGCACCTACAACTCTAGCTCCTACTACTTTTGCCCCTACTACTCCGGCTCCCACCACTCCTGCCCCTACAACTCCAGCCCCTGCCACTCCCACCCCAACAACCCCTGCTCCAACAACTCCAGCCCCAACAACCCCGGCTCCTACCACCCCAGCTCCTACAACTCCGGCACCTACCGCTCCAACTCCTACCAACCCTGCTCCTACAACACCAGCACCTACAACTCTAGCTCCTACGACTCCCGCCCCTACTACTCCAGCACCTACCACCCCAGCTCCAACTACTCCAGCCCCTGCCACTCCCACCCCAACAACCCTGGCTCCCACAACTCCAGCCCCAACAACTCCAGCCCCAACAACTCCGGCTCCCACCACTCCAGCTCCTACTACTCTGGCTCCAACCACTCTGGCACCTACAACACCAGCTCCTACCACCCCTGCTCCTACAACACCAGCACCTACAACTCTAGCTCCTACGACTCCTGCCCCTACTACTCCGGCTCCCACCACTCCTGCCCCTACTACTCCGGCTCCCACCACTCCTGCCCCTACAACTCCAGCACCTACAACTCCAGCCCCTACCACCCCAGCTCCTACCACTCCAGCTCCCACTACTCTGGCACCTACAACTCCTGCCCCTAGCACTCTTTCTCCTACCACCCCAGCTCCTACCACTCCAGCTCCCACTACTCCGGCACCTACAACTCCTGCCCCTACTACTCCGGCTCCAATTACTCCGGCTCCAACTACTCCCGCACCTACAACTCCAGCTCCTACCACTCTGGCTCCAACTACTCCGGCTCCAACTACTCCGGCACCTACAACACCAGCTCCTACAACACCAGCACCTACCACTCCTTCTCCTACATCTCCAGCACCTACTACTCTAGCCCCTACAGCCTCTCCCACTGCCTCCCCCACAGTATCACCAACCAAGTCACCGACCGGATCTCCAACAGTTTCTCCCACTGTGTCACCGACCAAGTCACCAACCGGATCTCCAACAGCTTCTCCCACTGGGTCACCGACCAAGTCACCAACCGGATCTCCAACAGCTTCTCCCACTGTGTCACCGACCAAATCACCAACTGGATCTCCAGCAGTTTCTCCCACACCAGCTCCTACAACACCAGCACCTACCACTCCTTCTCCTACAACTCCTGCACCTACTACTCCAGCTCCTACCACTCCGGCTCCAACTACTCCCGCTCCTACCACTCCAGCACCTACCACCCCAGCACCAACAACACCCGCTCCTACCACTCCTGCCCCTACCAGATGTCCCTGCAATGAAAATTCTGGTCCAGATGCCATTGCTTGGAAGTGTGCAAACACTCTCTTCTTCTGTCCAGGGGCAATTCTCTGTGACAAGTGGCCAGGTGAAAGAACAGTGCTAACGCCAGAGCAATGTGTAAGTATGCAAGAGGCAAGAACACCACTTCAACAAAAATGTGTTGTTCCCACTGACGAGGGCCTGCGAGGTCTATCGTATATTGGTTGCTCCATTGATGGAACTTTAGTCAAATGGGATGGTCAATGTGACTCTTGCAGCAACACTCCTCTGGCCACCCCAGCACCAACCACCCTAGCCCCTACAGCTTCTCCCACTGCCTCCCCCACAGTATCACCAACCAAGTCACCGACCGGATCTCCAACAGTTTCTCCCACTGTGTCACCGACCAAGTCACCGACCGGATCTCCAACAGCTTCTCCCACTGGGTCACCGACCAAGTCACCAACTGGATCTCCAACAGCTTCTCCCACTGTGTCACCGACCAAGTCACCAACTGGATCTCCAACAGCTTCTCCCACTGTATCACCGACCAAGTCACCAACTGGATCTCCAACAGCTTCTCCCACTGGGTCACCAACCAAGTCACCAACTGGATCTCCAACAGCTTCTCCCACTGGGTCACCGACCAAGTCACCAACGGGATCTCCAACAGCTTCTCCCACTGGGTCACCGACCAAGTCTCCAACGGGATCTCCAACAGTTTCTCCCACTGGGTCACCGACCAAGTCACCCACCGGATCTCCAACAGTTTCTCCCACACTAGCACCGACCAAGTCACCAACAGCTTCTCCCACTGTGTCACCGACCAAGTCACCAACATTGGCTCCCACACTAGCACCGACCAAGTCACCGACGTTTGCTCCCACACTAGCACCTACTCCTGCTCCCACTTGTGTGACATCAACTACGGGAGACTGTAGAGTGGGTGGACAGCCTGACAATGGACTATGTTGTGATCCCCTTGCTGTATGTAACTCTGCTGGTAAATGTGAGGTTGTAACCAATGTGGTTGCATGTCCAATTGATGCTTCATCATCTCCTGATGAACGAGGGGGTGTTTGCGCCTTCAATGATAATAAACCACTAAATTCTGACTGTGGTGCAACTTGCAATGCTGTGTGCAACTTGTCATGCGGTTGCAACTTTGTGAATAGTGAACCAGATCTTTGCAGGAATACGGGGGGGGGGAATTGCAAGGATGCAGCGATTCCTCCGGCTTTTATTAATACCAGCGAAAAATGGACTGGACCCTGCTGTAAGTGTGAGTGTGCGAAAGCTCGTAAGGATTTTCCGTCTCTTTGTCCTCCTCCTCCGTAGGTAGGGGATACGGAATATACTAATGGTGGACACAAAACCAAATAACATTCACTGTAATAACTGTAAATAGTAGACTAGCTACCTAGCCTAGGGTAGTATTAATAGTGTATTATACATTTTTTATGATACCTCGCTCTATAGATAGTACCTGTTGATACTACCTCCTACCGTAACTGTAACGGTAAGTACCGTAGACTACCGGTACAACTACCGTAGGTATGATAGTCGTATTAGAGTAGTACTAGTAGTATCGGTTCAAAGATACTGTATACTACCGGTACCTAGGTACGTAGACAGGTACCGGCGTTACCTATTACTTCGAGGTACCGTATTATCTATCATACGGTATGATATCATGCGTGTACGGCGGTGTACGCTATTATGCTGACTGTGAGTCGTACCACCGTATTTCATACCTGATGATACGTTGCAGTCAGTACGGTGTCATTACGGTAGTTCGTAGTAATACCGTACCTTCGAAGTACGGTACCGATACCGTAGCTATCATACAGGTACCGTATGCTACCGGTGCCGGTACGTATGGTACGACCCTGGTTCACAACACTCTGTCCTATGATACATACGTACCTATGCATGCCGGTACCGCACGATAGAGTCTATCATACGGTAGCGTAGAGGGTGTGTCATACCACCCGTATGAAATACAACTCTTTGGTATGTATGTATCATACGACTGTTCGTCGTCGTCGTTGTTGTTGTTGTCGTCGTTATTATTTTCGAGACAAAGAATGAAGAGACGATGATGGAAACTTGTGGTGGCGGTGGCGTTCGTAGCAAAGGTGATACTGTTGTCGACTGTGATTGTTCTACTAACATGATGATTGACTTGATGGAAAGAGACGGCCGGGAGAAACGTCACAGAACAAGAAGAAGAACAAGAAGAAGAAGAAGTAGTAGTAGTAGTAGATGTAGTAGTAGAAGTGGCTTCTGCACTTTTGCAACGATGCTACAACAACTACAACTACTACTACTTTTATTGTCATGCATTATTATCGTTGTAAAAGGACAATCGAATTATGATGATGATGATCCTCCTCCACCACCACCACCAGTACCAACACTCAATGGACGACATTTTCGTATTACTGTCGTACAAGAGAACGGGTTTTTGGATATTGATGACAACAGTTACAACAACAGCAGCTACAACAACAGTTCCAATCGTTCATCATCATCATCTTCTTCTTCTTCTTCCATAAACAATAACAATAACAAACATCATCATCAAAGTTATCACGACAATTTACGGAATATCACCTATCATGGTTATCTGATTGATATGATATATGCCATTGCCGAAAAGGCAAACTTTACCTTTACGTTACTACCACCCAGTGGAATGGGATCCGCTTGTGTCCCAAGAATTAGTACTGACATTCACAACAACAACAACAATGATATTCACAGCAACAACAGCAACAACACTACCAATAATATAAATGATACAGAATCATCTTCGAAACTCTACGACAAGATGTACCGAACGCAATACAATTGTGGAGCATCCGATGTCAATGACGGTACCGTATTTGGAAATAGTACGACAAACACTACTACAACAGCTACATCAACAACTACCACATCAACGGACATGTATCTGGGAATGTTTTATGTTTCTCCCGCTCGACAACTCATCAATCACTTTACCATACCCTTCTTACCGCCCTATTCGGGGACGTTGGCAATGTTTGGAACGGCGACACACATTCCAGATTTTCCATCCTTGGTACAACAACAACAACAACAACAACAACAACAAATATCACTGGACAAGAATGATACTACTACTACCACTACCTCATCATCCACATCATCGTCATCATCGATTCCTTCTGCTCATCCTCCCGTCGTGGGTGTACAAGTGACTGCCGAAACGACGTGTGGTCCCGCGGGGACGGCTCTCATTCAAGTCCTACAAGATTCGTATCCTGGATTGTCTATCAAAGGTATATACGGCGATGAAGAAGCGATCTATCAACATTTTTACAACGGCAGTTGTACCGTGTACATCACCGACGGACCGATCGCGGCACAATACATCCTTCGACGGTCCCGATCGGGACAATGTACCGATCGACACGGTGCACCGTTGGGTGTCATCGGACGACCCATGCCCTTTGGATTGTCTCATTATGCCATCGGGATACGAAACGATATTCCTCAAACCGTCGTCGATACGATCAGTTATTGGATGAACATACTCATGACGTGTAATCCACTCGATCCCAACGGAGATTGTCCCGACGGGAACTTTGCATCCTTTTACGATGGACAGGGTGGAACCGGCACCGAATGTGGATACGTATTGTTTCCGGAACCACCAACGGACGGAATGAAACCATCGGTCATCGTTGGAATCGTTTTGGGGACGTCCTTCTTCATGTTCATGATGGTCCTGTTATGGCATCGATACCGTATCAACACCCAACAACGACAGTTCGTCAAAGACAATCAAATCGCAATCGAAAAGGCCGAACGGGAACGGGAATTCAACGAATTCATGGTACGTACCCCAAAAAAAATTTTAAAAAAAGTCACAACAAAACAAACAAACAAAAACAAACAAACAAAAACAAACAAACAAACCGAAAAACATGCTGTTGCTACTGTGTGCTGTGTGACTTATTTCTTACACCTCTCTCTCTATCTCTCTCTCTCTCCTATACTTTCTCTCTCTCTCTCTCTCTGTCTTTATATATTAATTTGCAGGCCCACGAGATTCGGAATCCGTTGGCATCGGCATTGGCAGCCCTTAACTTTGTCTCGTCCAAAACGTCCGACAGGAACGTCGTTCCCGATGAACAACAACGTGCCTTGGTACAAAGTGACGTCCGTGTCATCGATTCCAGCTTACAATTTGTGAACGAACTCCTCCGAAACATGCTCGATTTGCATCGTTCCTCCAAGGGACATGGGATCAAACTGCACATGGTCCCCACCGATGTCATGAAGGACATATTAGAACCCGTAGCGTCGATATTGTACATGCGTGGTGCATCGGTTGACATCATCACGGAATGTCATCCACCCAACTTGTACATTTTGGCCGATCGGATGAGGTTGAAACAAATATTGTTGAACCTGGCCTTCAATGCGACCAAATTCGTCGAACGGGGATTCATACGGTTACGTGCGGCCGTCGTCACGACCACCACGACGAAAACGACGACGAAGGAGAACGAGGATCAAGAATCGGTGGTATTGTACGTAGAAGATTCCGGTCCGGGAATACCACAATCCAAACGCAAGGCACTCTTCACCAAGTTTCAAGACAGTTTGGACGTGTTGAATCAAGGGACCGGTATCGGTCTCGCCTTGTGCAAAAAGTTATCCCTACTCATGGGTACGTCTTGTCTTGTCACCAAAATATTGGTCTTCTACAAAAGCTCGTTCGTTCGCTCGCTCGCTCGTTTCTCTTTGTTTTTCCTTACACTTTTTGATTTGTATCCATTTGTTGTTGTTTCCAACATTGTGTATCATAGACGCTTCACTGTACTTGGATGAGTCGTTCGACAGTGGTATCCCAAATTGTCCCGGAACGTGCTTCACGATGAATCTCAATCAACCTCCCATGGGGACAGAAATTACCAGCGGATCCTTACACTTTGTCTTTGGACAAAACAACCGACAATCCGGCATGGGCGAATCAACTTGTTTTTCCGTCCGAGAGGCCGCCGAAAAGACACTACCAGATGATTTGAACGTACTGTACGTTTTTTTGTCATTTCACTGTCACTATTTCAGTAGTTTTTTGTCTGTGAATCGTCCCCCCACCCAAAAAAATCTCCACTCACGCTCACAAACTCGTCAATTCATCTTTCTTCGCGTTACCTCTCTCTCTCTTTCACTAAAGATTCGTCGACGATGATGCGATGCTACGAAAAATGTTTGGACGGGTCCTGAATAGCGTCGCTCCGAGTTGGAAAATGACCGAGGCATCCAACGGAGAAACGGCACTCCGTCTCATTGAGGAAAAGGAGTTTGATTTGATCTTTGTCGACCAGTACATGTCAGTTCCCAATTTACTGTTGCCTTGTTCTCTTTTGACCGTTTTATTATTATTGATTCTCACCTATATTCTATTACATATCTTTGTGTACTTTTTTGTTGTATGCAGGGCTTCCGTAGAGAAGCAGATGCTTGGTACGGAGACTGTTTATGCGTTGCGGTCCAAGGGAGTCAAAGCCATCATTTGTGGATTGAGCGCCAACGATGTAGAAGACCAGTTTTTCAACTCGGGAGCCAACTATTTCATGTATAAGCCGTTTCCTTGCAAGAAGGTAGGAATGAGTTGTATTGGTTGGGGTGTGGACAAAGCCCATTGTTGAACTATCGCAAACTTACACTTACCATTGTTTCCTGCTTGTTGGGACAGGACGCTTTGATGGACGAACTAGTACAGCTATTGAGGTCTCAAGGGGCTCATGAAGAAAAAGTAGCAACGCCATAGAAAGAATAAATGGGGAACAAACCGCTACTCATAAATAGAATTCACTACTGTTAAATCCAATGTGGCATGGTCTTGTGGCACAAGAATGATAAGTTTCACAATAACTCATTCACACCAATTGGTGTATCAAACAACATCGATGATCAGCAGGGGAATGGCAGGTGTGTACCCATTGCAGTTGCCAACGGATCCATCCGCATCTTCCTTCTGGGGATCACTCAAAATAGGACTGTCGATAGTAGTTGAAAAATAGCAAGCGTAGTTGCTGATTGCATTACTATTGCCATTGGACCCTGGTGCACATTTGATCTCCTCTGGAAATCCGGAACCAAATCCCTGTAAAAAAAAACGGATATTAGAGATCAATGATTGTTTGGATGTATTTATAAATGAACAAACAAGTAGTAATCTACTCACTCCAACTTCCACAGCTTTGCGCATATGAGCGCAATAGCAAACTGGAGGTGGAACAAAGACCGAGACTGAAAAAAACACAACATTTTGATTAGAAGCAAAATGATGAATGGAGTTCAGTGAGTGTTTTTTTGACCGTCCAAAGACCAACCTGTCCATTATACGCTTCAACTTACCACCCAATCTTCCTGTAGTGAGGATATCACACACTGTCGCGTCTAACTGAGATGTAGGATCAATCCAAATGAATTCCGAGTTTTGGCTTGGCTGCTGGTTACACACGCCCTTGCTGGGATCGGCGGATACGACTTGATTTTCATCTTGACAAATAAAAATACTATTTCCGCACTTGAAGGAGATGGTTTGAGAGAAATCACACTGGAAACTTCCTGAAGTCGTTGGAGCTGGGACAGGAGAAGTACTAGGCAACACAGGTGGCGGTGTTGGAGCTGGGATAGGAAGAGAGATTGGCGGTGCTGTTGGAGGCAGCACAGGAGCAATAGTAGGAGGAAGGAATGGAGGTGACGTTGGTGGAGGTAGAGGAGGGGGGGTTTGCGTTGTTGCGGGAGCTGATGTTGAAGGTACGCGAGAGTCATCATTCGAGAAATCAAAGTCCTCGTCACCGGAGAAGCCAGGGTCCTCGTCGTCGCCAAGGTCCTCATCATCAACCTCTTCTTCGCAATACTCTCCCTTCTTTCCGAACAAAGTTCCTTTCTTACCAATAACGTATGTCTTTTTGCCCTCCGGAGTATTATCGTCATCGTCACCATCGACGATCCCGAGGTCACCACTCCCCTTGTCCTTCTTGCCACTGTTGAGATCAGATGCCATAAACTCGCCTTGAACATATGCCAAATTATTCAAAATGCCCAACGAGCGTTCCTCTTGATGGTTTTCCTCTCGTGTTTTCACACCACGGAAGGTCGCACTGGAAATACTCGTAGCCAAGACCAAAAGCAGGACGAGTAGATTCTTGCGGGGGGATGAGGGAACCATATTGAACATCATGAAGGTCGATCCAAAAATATGACTTGTTGGTTTTCGTTTTCAGCCACGAAAAATCAAACGCAACATCCTTGATACAGCATAGCATGGATGATTGGTGTACAGAGGAAGGAGGCAAACTAAGAGTCAACGGCTGGTACACAGCATGCACCGCGGCAGTATCTAAACAAAGACACGGATTCACACGGGATCCATGCTGTGTGCAACGATTAAGGTGGGCACCAACATACGAAAAATTTCAATAACCATCAAGTCATGCTCTGGATTTCACGAAGCAAGCGTTGATGATAACTGCCTGTTGGTTCCGTAATAAGGATAAAACGCTCCTAATTGAGTCGTGCAGCTAAGAGAGATAGACTTTGTCGAGAACAGTTGCGCTGTCCACGATGAATTATTTTCTATTATGTACTATATTACTGTAAAAATTGATTCATTCGACACTCTTCCCTCCATAGTTTCAAGTTGATGTTTCAAAATTTCGACGTACGACTTGGTATACGAAATACAAACTTACTACTCGGAATACGACTAGCAATTGGTTGTAGAGTAAACGAACGTAAAAAAACTATCTCTGCTCTCTAGACTTTCGTCAGAATTTCGCGAGAATTCTGAAATTTTTACATCGCACGATGGATCCAAAATATGGGCGAATCTTTTGATATATATTTATTGACTGTGAATACTACCTCTACTATCTTCTACTAGCTAGTACGAGATTGTACTTGGCTTTTGAATTTTTTCTTGGACAGCGGATCCGAAAATTCCAGAGAGCATATTATCTTTTAGAATAGTAGTTCTTCACAGTTCATCATTATTATCGACGACATTTTGGAGAACTCTCTGATGCATGAACGAACCAGTGATGGACCAGTGATCACCATGACCGACGACAAGACCAGTCTCATTACAATCCTATCATCCGATCATGGTCGGCTTCGTCGCGAGCAACGTGACATTCGAAAACGAGACTTACAGAAGGCACTCAAATACGGATCCCGTCAGGTACGTTACTGAAATTTCTCCTCATAGATTTTCGAGAGAAATCCAGACCAATTGACTCCTTTTTTGCGTTTCTTGCCGCCAAAGCTATCTTGGGGTCAACGATACATGATCAAATATGATGGAGTAAGTAGTTTACGTAATAAAATGCTTCTTGTTTCCTGGTATTCATTGTTCTGAATCACTGCAAATATCTGCTTCTGTCCCATTAGATAGTGTTTATTACTGACAAGACTTGTCGAAAGGAAGTAACAGCGTTTCCAGCTCCTATGGACCTCGCTCCGGTGGATGACAAATCATATACTGAGCACGAAGGAGCTAAGGAGGTGATTGAAAAGAAACCAGAAATGTGTTCGTCCCACACTGTTCTTGTAATTGATACCAGCGGATCCATGAAGACCCATGACATCAAACTTCACCGCGATAGACAGGTTGCAGCATTCACTACAGTTGCATTGGAATATGTGGCAGAGCAACTTTTCAACGAATCTGCAAACAATCGTGATGTTGTGTCGCTCATCGAGTTCAACAATAGAGCACAAATTGTCTTTGAGCGAGAGCCAGTGAGTTGGATCCTTTTCAACAAGTTATTGAAGCGACGAGATATTGAAAAAAGATTCGTAGATCGTGAATACGGCCGTGTCACCGATTCCATCCACTACGACAGCAATTATTTGCCAGCACTGGGTGAGCAATACAGTAAAACAGAACGGTCGCGTATCTTTTTCTTTGACTTACCTTTTATCTCATTTAAAAGAGGAGGCGGAAAAAATCCTGCAGAAAGGCTTCCATGACGACTGTGCTCTGTCCTTATTTTTTATTTCCGACGGATCGCCTACCGATGCTGGTCATCTAGGTATCACTCCAATGGCTGCTGGGCGCATGATGAAGGAAAAGGTCAGCGCCATTGCAGTTCGTTTCGTTGATCACATTAACATGTCCTTTGTTGGATTTGGCAATTCGTATCTTGATTTTTCTTCCCTCGAGTCCATTTGCAAGGCCGCAAACGAGGCAGCCGGGATCGAACTCGCCACATTCTTCTATTGTGATAAGCTCGCTCATTCTGTAGGAACTGCTGTTACAAGCCTTGCATCTAGTACCATGCTAACAAAGACAGCCCTCATGACTGGAGGAAGACTTACAAAGAAGAACATGAGGACAGACATAATTTCAGAAGCGAACACTGACGCTTCCCAATGGGATTTTTTCTTAATTATTGGCCACTATGCTTACCATCCTGAAACGGAGGACTTCGTTCCATTCGGTGGACTCCCGCCGGGGTGAGTACTTTCGACTTTCGAAACGATTATGCCAATATTCTTCTTTCCTAATAAAGCCCTGCGAAATTTCAATAGAGCTTTCACAGAGGAAAATCGAGAAGAAGTCCAAACGATGATCAAATGCAATGCCTATCCACCATGGTTAGCATTGAACAAGGCACACTGTGGAGTGAGTATCAACTTTGTAAATTGCTGTAAATCGAAAGCCACATTTTCCTTCTCTCACTTTGCTTTTGTGGTAGACGGGTGCCGAACGAGTTGCATTTCGTTGCCAACTTGCGGATGGTCCAACGTCTATGAAGTTCCGATTGGGCCATTTGGTTGCCAAAGAGACTCTCAGAACGGACCGTATCGACGAACTGATATCGTTCCATAAGAGCTTTTGTGAAACACAAAGTCTGGCGGCTCATCTAGCAAACCAATTCAACAAGAGGCTCCGTGGGCTGCCAAACTATTCTCGGGAAACGACTCCTCGCGTTTCTTTCTTGAAGTGTACTGTTCTGCTTCTCGATGATCCCCAATGGCCAGGTGGTGAACGAGGTGTGTTGGTCGAAAAACAGTTGGATACTGTCAAGTTTGGATGGCGTAAGTGGAACAACAATTTTGGTGGAGTCGATGGACAAATCATGCATCGGCCGATGGACGTGACCTACGAGCTTGCGCAGCTGCATGTGCCACCCACAGAAATGATTGAGGAGGAATCGGAGTTGGATTCTGATGAAGATGATGACGAGGATCTTTTTGAAACGTCATCTAAAAGTAGTGACAGCATCATGGACACTTGCAGCGAAGACCAATTTTCTCCATCTGACTACCTCCAAGCGTTTTCGTAAGTTCGAAGTTACAGTATGCCATAACCCCCAACACTCGCCGCCGACACTCATCGATTTCCGCTGCCTGTCGCTTCCGAAAAAGACACTTCACGTACTTGTTCACCAACAAAAGGTTGTTGGTTTGTGACTTGCAGGGTGTTTACAATACTGACATGGTTCCTCCGACTTTTGAGTTGAGTGACCCTGCCATTCACTATCGCAGCAAGAGCAAAGGTAGCGAGAAGACCATGGTGTACGGTCGTACTGACCGTGGGCATTCCGGCATCACTAAATTCTTCAACACCCACAAGTGTACAGATATTTGTAAGATTCTCCAACTCAGCCAAAAAAAGCAAAAATGGAGGAAGGAGTGGCATCGCAACTTTACTGAGGACATGAAGAACAACTTTGGCTTTTAGAAGAAAAAGAAAGAAGAGATCGTATGAAGAGCAACAGATTGCTGTAATGGTGACGTATGATACAAGCAGATTTGTTGTCGGATCATCAGGCCTCACGAACAAGTCGAAGGTTTTGACGGATCAAGGTATTAACGTACCGTGGCATTAGGTACCGACCGTGCACAGCTAACGGTAGTTACACTTGGAGGATCGCAGCGACAATACCGGTAGTCGAAAAAATGGTCGAAATCTATGACTGCCTTCACTACTGACACTCTATGGTATGATACCTCTCTAGAGATACTAACAGTAAGTAGATAGTTACCGTAATAACGATAGCTACTACTTAGAGAGAACAAGTAATTAATTGTAATTTTAAATGTTTGTTCGCGCGCACATCAAGCTTGGTAACGTCAATAACGGTTGGAATGAGCTTCAACGGTCGCAAAATCGGTTGGAACTGTGCTTTTTTAGAGTCTTCAATCAAAAAATGTTGTGATCTTGATGAGAGAGTGAGGAGATTCCATCCTCTTGTCGTGTCGACATGTACTCTTTAAGCAACCAAGTATGAAAATGATTTCTTCATTGCATGTTTCCATGGTATGGAGCCGACGGGTATCCGCTGTTTTTTTGTTCCTCTTGATCATCGGCACGTTCGTCGAATCCAACGTTACCGATACCGTCACTGTAGGTGACGTGATTTGTATCGAAGGCTACGTTATGGATCGATATTGCATTGATAATGTTCGACTACTCGATAACCCACGAGAAGAGACATTGAAACGGCCGGAGTAAGTACATTTGATGAAGAAATGGATTGATTGGGTGTAAATCTTGCTCGTGATTCTTATTCGAAACGGTTCATCACATCCTATTTCGTCAGTTTGCATACAGTCCATTGCTTGGTGGATGTGGGTATATGCAGAAACTCTTTTTTTGAAATATTAACTCCGCCCCCTCCTGGAAGCGACACCTATGGGGTAGGATGGCGACTGAAGGAAGACGATCCAGACGAAGCTGGCATTTCATCCAAGGACAAAATTATTCAACTGGCACGAAAAGTAGGAGATCCCGAAAATTGGTGTTCGACTTGCGAAGACGGTGGTATGGAACAAGAAGGATTTCGAGCTACCATCAGAGCAAGAGTAGAAGCCTTGGCCACTGCAGGAGCTCCTCCAATAGTGTCCGTCATGGAAGCTCATTCGTCTAGTATCGTTAATCCCAACACCTTGGAGTCAACATTGGTAGCACAAAGTCCCTGTCAACACTTTTTTGGGATACCAGAGTTCCCCGAAATGACCTCTACACCCACATCTCAACCTTCTTTGACTCTACCGGCTACAACAATTACACCAACTTTAGTTGCAATTTCATCTCCTATTCCGAGTCCGACCGTTACTACAGTACCAACTCCGGAACGCACAGTTGCTGCCCTTTCGTCCGACTTTCCTTCGGATATGCCCTCGGACATGCCGTCAGAGTTTCCTTCCTCATCTCCTTCCCTTGTGCAATTGGCATTGTCCACTGAAAAAGAAGAGGCGGGCAGAACGAGTCTGGAGCCGATTTCATCTGCTTCACTAGGAACTGGCGTTTCGACTACCCCCGAATCTGACGAATTCCCGGCCGATAACTCAGCAGCTTCCGTATTGACGTCATCCTCATACCTTGCCAAAGTCACGACAGCTGCAGCAGTGGTCCTTGCTTTGGTTTTCTAACAGTTTTGCGCGCTGTCGCATCAACAAATGTCATGCGGCCACGGCACACGTAACATAATGCCTTTGATACAACACCAAGATGCAGTTAGCATGCTGTTCAACCCTACTGGAAAACTTGGAATCGGTCGGCCAACGAAACTACAAAATGAAGAAACAGTAACATTGCTGTTCGATCGTTACAAATATTGTTTTATCGCCAGGATGGCGGATGTAAAGCATTCCATGGTGGTCTGATCGTACTGTTCAGCTACATGCTGTGGCGATGATGACAAGCTGCAGGGCGATTCAACAGCATGTGGACGCCGCGGTTGGTCAAATAGACTGCATTCTCGAACTCCATCATAATCGACCTGTTTTCAACACTAACTAGCAGAGCATTGTAAGAATGTAGTTGCAGCTGTAATAAAATCCACGCTACAAAGAAGTCCTCCCCGGGAAAACTCCATAATCGACGTTGTTTCACTTCTAGCTAGCTAGTAGAAGATTTTTTGAGAATGAATGCAGTTGCAGCAATACAATCCACGCTGCAAAGAAGTCCTCCCCGGGAAAATTGAAGAAATCGATGTACATCGTCAAGAACACATTTGAAAGCTGTAACAACATTCGGCGAAAAAAAAAGTCAATGCAGAGATTGAAAAAGAGAAGAGAAGATATCATCAGACAGCATCTTTCGGCGAGTCAAGCCGGAGGTAATAATAACTAGGAGTACATAGGATTGCTTGCGACGAATAACGAAGGAAGCTTGTTTGCTGCGAAAAAGTAATGAAGAATCTCAAGGTTCCGGTAAAGCCGTCCTTTTGGATATTTCCCTGTCAGTATTATTTTTATTTACAGTTCAAAAAAATACACTATGTAGCTATGATAGCTTGTACTACCTGTAGTACGTTTGGGGCAATTTCGTCCAGAGCTAGATGTTGTGGTGTCAAGTTACCAGTTTTACGGATATGCTCGAGAAATACGTGAATGTGGGTCCTTTTCGGCATGGAGAGCATCAATAACCACGAGTGTTTGATAAATGAATGATGGCAGTTGGGCACGGAGTAGCAATCGTGTTCCATTGATTGGCAATGTTTTAATAATACTGCGCCGGATGATGCTGAGACGAGCTTTCTTCATGGTGTTGTTGTGGTTGTTGCTGCTGAGGTTGCGTTTGGAGTTGTAGCTGTTGCTGCTGCGGTGCTTGCTGGATCTGTGTCGGATCCAGGTGTTGCTGTTGTTGATCGCCCATTATGTAGGGATAGACCGAGCCCAGCGCCTGTTCTCGCATATCATACTGGGGCATTGTATGTTGCTGTTGGTGATGATGTTGGATTAGGTTTTGTCCTTGCATCGCTTGTTGTTGTTGTTGCTGCTGCTGTTGTGGTTGCAAGGGATTAGCGGTATGATGCAAGGGAATTGTTGGTAGATTGGAGTTGTAAATCGGTAAATTGATCGGAGTTGTCACAAAAGAAGCTTGCTGTGCCCCAACGGTCCCAGGTGCAATGTTTTGCATAAATTGTTGTTGCCCGAGGTCTTGTCCCTGTTGCGGGTTGTGTACAGCCATTGGTGCAGAAACAGAGGCGTACTGAAGCATCTGTTGTTGTTGCTGTTGTTGCTGTTGTTGCTGCTGTTCTGTTTGGTTTTGCGGATGCTGGAGTTGAAAATTAGTAGTTGGGACAGGCTGCGGCTGATGCAATTGTTGTTCCGTCGTTGTTTGTGCTTCTTCATTGTCGTCTTGTTCTTCCGTGTCTGCACTTTCCAAACCATCCGGTTGCGTCGTAAACGACGAGTGGTGAGACGCCCTTGCTTTCGTCGCCTGCTCGGCCATGATGTGTTCCCGCAAGTGCAGCTTGGCCTTGGTTTTACACACATGAGGTGCCACCCAAGCAAATCCTATCGCTTCTAGCATCTCTTGCCTTTCTTTGGTCAATGGCGACTTGCGTCCTCGCATCTTGTCGTAATAGAAGCCGCGTTGCTTCATGACCCACTTTCCCAATACCCTATTGGGCGGATAGTTCTATGTGAAAAGGAAGAACAGGAAAAGAAGAAGAAAAAGGTAAGTGGAGGAGAGGAATCACATACTATGAATACTACGTATCCATTTCCCTTTTTATTATTTTTTCTTGATATACATAATATACATACCTGTGGTACGTTGCAATCTCCAAAGTCGCGTTTGTACTCGAGCAATTCTTGGTACCGATCTTCCCATTTCATTGCGTAGGGTCGGACCCTCCATTCAAACCCGATGGATTCTAACTGTTTGATCCGGTGCATGGGGATGGTCTGTCGTGGCCGCGATCGAGGTGCCAACTTGGACACGTCCGACGTTGTATTGACGTACAGTTCTCTCTGAATCTTGACCCACCAGGAGAGTCTCCCGTGACCCTTTTGTGGGACGTTACAATGTCCATGCTGTTCCTTAAACTTGGCCAATTCTCGAAAATGACTCTGCCAGATCTCTTCGAAGTCTTCATTGGGGAATTCCCATACAAAGCCGAGATGCGACAAGACTTGCACACGTTCGTCATCGAGACGCATATTATCCTGCACGGCGAATCCGACGGGGAGAAAGGCCCCATTGGCGGCTTCGGCAGCGGGATCCGCCAGTACCGTTACTGGTTTGTTATCACCGATTGTGCCGTCAATGTTGTTGCCTTGTTTCTGCTGTTGATGTTGGTGTTGTCGTCGCTTTTTGTTTTCCTTACGAATCCGGTCGACCCATTTGCCAAGGACACCACCTCTTTTCATTGGAACACGACAATGTCCCTTGGCCATTTTGAACCGAAGGAGCTCATAGACCATGTCATTGAAGGATGCGGAAGCCAAATTCAAATACGTGGTCGGTACAAATGGTGTACCGGTCGTCATGTCGGTAGGCGAGTCGTTGTTGGAGGTACGGGGCGTTTTGAATGGTTGCGAATAGGTGCTATCGTCATCATTTTCGTCATCATTGTTGTTGTTGTTGTCACCCCCCTCGTTTTCGTCTCCATGATCCGTAGACCCGTTAGTAATATTCGTTGGATGGGAAGACGACTCGAGTATAGATCCTGGCTTGCCTGCCGGAATCAAATAGCCAAAGGCATCGTATCCTGGACTTGGTTGATAATGCATCATTTCACGTTGGTAACGTAACAAGTCTTCCGCCTCGGCTACCTTCCACTTTTGTACCGTCTTTCGTGAGAGTTGTTCAAAGGCGGCAGCCTTTTGAGAGGCAAAGTTTTTGGGTAATTTCGATGCCGAACCGTGTTTTTGAATGTATGCCTTGCGAGATTCCCATTGAAACATTTCCAGGGCAGTCCGAGGAGGACGTGGAGCGCCCGTATCTCGCTGTCGTTTCTTGTACGTTCGTTTGCGTTTGGGACGGACGGGAGAAGCAGCAGCAGCAGTAGCTGCTGCAACAACAAGGTCAGTGCTGTTGTCATTATCATCATTATTATTGGTAGTAGCAGTAGTGTAGTCGTCGACTGGAAGTTCTTCCAGTTGGTCTGTTCTAGTAGTGTTTGTTTCGGCTACTGCTGCTGCTGCTGCTATTGCTGCTGTACAAACTTGAAGTTGTGATGGAGGAATGTCTTCATCTGGCATTTGTGCCGTGTGTTCGTTGTCGTCGCCACCATCTTCCATCATGGTTGCAGTGTGAAGATTGATACACTTTGGTTTTACTTATGATGAAAGATACGGAAGATACGGTGTCAGTTAAAATGTGAGAGGGAAAGAAAAAATGATAAGGATGAAAGAGAGATGATTGGCATCAACACAAAACATGAAGTAATTAGTCTACTCCTTCCATTGGAAAAGAGAGCTTAAGACATGCACTCAATAGCGAAGACAATGCACGAAGTTTGTCGTGGTGTGATCGATGCAACAATGTTACCAAGGGAACAAGGGGTCTTGCACTCCCAAGCCAGAGAGAGAAAGTTATGTTACTTCCATCGAATTTTTGCGCGAATTCGCGCATTGGAATGATCGCGAAGAACCGTTGAGGTCGCCAGTCGGCAACCATCTGGAATTCATCACACTGTTCGGTCTCGTTTGACACACGTCAAACTAATAAATGGTGGACATACCGGTAGGTACCCCGGTATACCGGTAGTACTACCTGTACTGTTCCCCACTACTGTTTGAGCTACGACGACATACCGTTCTACCACACTACGTCAACGTAGTATCATATACGTAGTAACTATAAATCCAAAATGGCATTTTATGGATTCTCTCCCTTCACACATTTCGCAATGTCAATGCCATCATTATTGATAGAAACAGCTTTGAGTTCTTCGTAACGTTGCTTCAATTGTGTCAGTACATCGACTTGTGTTTGTGTGGTGGTCGAATTCATCAAATCATTCAATTCGTACGGATCGTGTTCCAAGTCGAATACTTGTTCGATCGCACCATTGTTGTTCCTCTTTTCATACCGTACATACTTGTACTTTTTCGTAACGAGGGAGGATGAAGTGAGGATATCAGCTAGAGGAAACTCGTAGTAGAAATCCTCTCTCCATGGATGTGACTCGCTCACGCGGCCCAAATACAAGTCGGCAATATCTCGTCCTTGCATGTGAGGACTTGGCTTCAATCCAGCTGCTCCCAAAATTGTCTCTGCTAAATCGACATTAAGTGTAAAGCGATCTTCCAACGTTCCTCGCTTTTCGGGAGGGATTCGAGGATCATGAATGATCAATGGGACGCGGATGGACTCTTCAAAGGGATGCCATTTGCCTGCCAATCCATGATTGCCCAACATCATACCATTGTCACAAGTAAAGATGATCAAAGTGCTTTCATAGAGTCCTTGTCGTTTCAGTTCTTGGACGATTTCTCTGGAAGCATCGTCGACGTTGGTAATGAGCGCGTTATAGTTCCGCATGCTCTCTTGAAACTGTTCGTCTGAGAAAAAAATACGAATTTCCAGAGAATGGATTCAACAATGAGATAAAAAAAATTCTTTGTTTTGAACGATTTGTCAAACAGAATGCTTCGACTCACCAGTCTTCCATCGTTGATAGAATCGATTTTCGGACATTCGGAAAAGGTTTGGGGGCAGTGCCTCATATGCTTGCGTGACATTGTACGGTCGATGAAAGGTGACTTTCTCATAGAGTTTCTTGTAGTGTTGTGTTGGATCCCATTGCCCCCCTGGCTCACGGGATTCTCCCACGGGCTTGGGTGGATAAAATGCTTGAAAACAAAAAGAGAGAGAAAGGCATGTTATAAGAAAACAAACCAAGATACAGCAGCTGATGCGGTGGAGAGTATCTGCTTTTGTTTCACATACCAATTGTCAAGGCAAAGGGTGAATCTTTGGGTCGGGCATGTCTCAAAAAGTAGAGGGCATCTTCCTTGGACAAATCGGCTGCTGGCAGTTTTTCATTCTTCTTTCCTCGTCGTTCGGTGTAGTTGGAAAAGAGATGTTGTTGATTAGCAAAATGTGGTCCAGGTGGTTGCCAATGATATCCTTCGTGCAAGCTGGTCCACTTGAATTGGACGCAATAGCAATTTGAAGTGTATATCATTTTTTTGGGTGTACGATAGTGTATGAGTCGATGTCAAAGAAGTTTCGTTGTTCTCGCACGGATTTTTTGCCCGTAGGCGATCATCTCATTCAGCCCTACTAGAGCGCCCTAACTTACTTTGAACTCAGATTGAAAAAAGCGACGACTGTTGTGGTATTGCCACTTTCCAACATGTCCCACAAAGTATCCTGCATCCTTTTGTAAGCGTGCCACCCACAAGTCCTTCCAATATTCTGGAAATGCAAAGGTAGGGCAAGATAGGCTCTCGGCCTTGTGTCGTGAGACATATTGTCCCGTGAATAGTGTGGCGCGAGAGATCCAACAAATCGATGTAGTCACAGCATTGTGGGTAAAACGAATCCCATCTTTGGCCAATTCGGACAGAAACGGTGTAAAGATGGTGTTTCCATTGGGAAGCGACTGTTGGACATCTTGTAATGAATCGTGTCGCCAGTCGTCTGGAAACAATATCAAAATGTTGAGTGGCGTTTTTGGAACAGAAGCTGATAGTACTTTCTCTTGCTTTTGCTGTTGCATTATTTTTGTCACCTCCCATCCCATATAATCCATTGTACGTCGACTGTTGCTGCTGGCCATGAACATGATCGAGAAAGATGCTGAACATGCTGCCACCATCAAGGGAAAGGCAACCTGAAGGCATGTCGACTTGAAAGGGAAGCAAGGCATTTTCCCCCTAATTTGGAGGGAATAATGCAGTAATATTCTTGATAGAGAAGAGCGTGACAGTTCTATGTTCTATCAATTTTATCTTCGAAGTTGTATTGATTTTTGTAGTCTTTGCAAGAATTTGCTCGGGACATGGGGCGGTTTTTTGGGCGTAAACGCATGTTTGGAACATGCACGCATGTTTGGCTTTTTGTGCCCTCGAAATTCTTCAACATCCCTCACGACAAACTTCACCCCTCCTTAGCTACATGCGTTACGATAGGAGCATTGTCCCAACAGACTTTTTAAGACGATGATTTCAAGTTGTGAGAGTTGGTATAAGTACTACTGTAGTAGTATTTTTGAATAAGACGTCCAGACCAACTGCGAATCACATCACTGTGTTGGGCGTGTTGACATTATACCTTCTATTGAAGTTCTACCGGTATTGGCAGGGTGATACCTGTTCTTGTTGGAACTCACAGTCAGTCAACATCGTAGATTGCACGACTGGAAGTCCTTAGAAAAATTGAGTTGTGTAAGCAACTTCTATAACAACATCCAGCTTTTCCAAGTATTTGAACGTGATGCCCAGAAGAAGGCCATTCATAAGAAAAGGATAGTTTGCCTATGCCTGAACTCTTCTTGACTACATTTGGAATATTGGATTTGTTACAAGGATTTCCACTAAAAAACCGAAGAGGATACTATACATCGGAATCTTCCAAAATTTGTTGTCAGTCTTCTACCAGACTCCGTAGTTTATGGATTCTGCCCCTTTACGCATTTCGCAATGTCAATACCATCATTATTGATCGCGGTGTATTTGAGTTCTTCGAAACGTTGCTTCAATGGTGTCAGTACATCGACTTTTGCTATGCCCGAGTTCATCAAATCATTCAATTCGTACGGATCGTGTTCCAAGTCGAATAGCTGTTCGACTGCACCATTATTGTTTGGTTTTTCATATCTCACGTATTTGTACTTTTTGGTAACAAGGGAGGATGAACTGACGAGATCAGCCAGAGGAAACTCGTAGTAGAAATCCTCCCTCCATGGATGCGATTCGTTCACACGGCTCAAATACAAGTCGGCAATATCTCGTCCTTGCATGTGAGGACTTGGCTTCAACCCAGCTGCTCCCAGAATCGTCTCTGCCAAATCGATATTAAGTGTAAAGCGGTCATCTAGCTTCCCTCGCTTTTCAGCAGGCATTCGAGGATCATGAATGATCAAAGGGACACGGATGGACTCTTCAAAAGGGTGCCATTTGCCACCCAATCCATGATGGCCCAGCATCATACCATTGTCACAAGTAAATATGATCATGGTGTTTTCGTATATTCCTTGTCGTTTCAGTTCTTGGACGATTTCTCTGGAAGCATTGTCGACGTTGGTAATGAGCGCGTTATAGTTCCGCATGCTCTCTTGAAACTGCTCGTCTACAAAAAAGTAGTGCGAAATACAGAATGGTTGGAAGAATACAGTTAACTGTTAGTATCGCACAATGGATTTGGCAGAAGAAAAAAAAGATCATCATGCTTCAACTCACCAGTCCTCCATCTTTGATAGAACCGATTTTCGGAAACTCGAAAAAGGTTTGGGGGCAAAGCCTCGTATGCTTGCGTGACATTGTACGGTCGATGAAAGGTGACGTTCTCATAGAGTTTCTTGTAGTGTTGCGGTGGCTCCCACTGCCCCCCTGGCTCACGGGATTCTCCCACGGGTTTGGGTGGATAGAATGCTATGAAAAAAGCAAGAGAAAGACATGTTATAAGAAAACGAACCAAGACACGGCTGGTGTAGTGGAAAGTATCGGCACTTCTATCACATACCAACTGTCAAGGCAAATGGTGTAGTGTTCTGATTGCCGTTTCCATCTTTGGGTCGGACATGTCTCAAAAAGTAGAGGGCATCTTCCTTGGACAAATCGGCTGCTGGTAATTTCTCATTCCATCGTCCTCGTCGTTCGGTGTAGTTGGTAAAGAGGTGTTGTTGATTAGCAAAATGTGGCCCCGGCGGTTGCCAATGATACCCCTCCTGCAAGCTGGTCCACTTTTGATCAAAGTCGACCACAGAATTGTTCACGAGTGAATGGAATGCATGGTTGAGGGGAAGTCTTGCAACTTCTGTCACGTTTCTTCTACTCTTCGAACTTACATTGAACGCCGATTGAAAGAACCGATGGCTGTTGTAATAATGCCACTTTCCGACATGTCCCACAAAGTATCCTGCATCCTTTTGTAAACGTGTCACCCACGAATCCTTCCAATATTCTGGCAATGTGAACGTGGGACAGAACAGTCGCTCCGCCCTGTGACGGGAGAAATATTGTCCCGTAAAAAGTGTTGCACGAGAAATCCAACATATCGATGTAGTGACTGCATTGTGGGTAAATCGAATCCCATCTTTGGCCAATTCCGACAGAAATGGTGTAAAGATGGTGTTACCATTGGGTATTGTTTGCTGTGCATCTTGAAGAGAGTCGTGTCGCCAATCATCTGGATACAATATCAAAATGTTGAGTGGTGTTTTGGGCAGTGATGACGATGTGGAGGGGGATCTTATTTTCGGTTCTCGTCGAATGACTGTCTTGATATCCCATCCCAAAGAATAATTTGTTGTCCGTCGACTGTTATCGCTGCCCATGGATATGACAGAAAACGTGGCGGAACATGCCACCATCAAGGCGAAGGCTATCCGAACACATGTCGACGTAGAGGGGTTGCCCCGCTTGAATAGAGCATTCTCATTACGAGAAGATGATGTTGGAGTTGTGTCTGTTAATCGAATCGGCATTGAATTGGAAGAAAGATTTGAAACGAGAGGTCGATCCTTTCACTCTATTAATGGTTGTAGTGGAACAGGTTTCTCTACTAGGTAGTAGAGTAGTACGACGTAGAGAGGAGAAGAGGTGATGATAATAATATATATTTGTTGTTGTTGTCCTCCAGCTGTGCACGGAGCGTGATAAGAGGGACTCGTGTCGGAAACCATCGCGATTCTGTGACGATAATAATAACAGTAAAAGAAAACGAAAATCCCCAATAAATATGATACTCCGGTGCTACTGAATCGGTACAAAGGAAGAAAACCAAAAAATGGGACAGCAACGCTTCTTCAGATTCGCGCTTTTCGTGAACGACAGAGAGATCCTATAAAAAAAAACCGTTGTTGTTCGTTCATCAGCAGTTTAACCGAGAAGATGATGTCATATGATCGATTGAGTCAATTTGAGATGGTCATGGTCATGGGACAAGGTCACGAAAACACGCCCACCAAGATTGAATAAAACATGATGTCTTGTCTTCTTTGCAAGAACGACAGTGCGGATATTTCATTTCATCACATCATCATCAATCATCGACATCGTCATTGAATCATTCATCATCATTATTTAATTCTCCTACGGTACCGGTAGCTACTTGCAAGTAAAGGACGTATAATCGCAGTCTAACTCTACCTTTTATTGTTGGCTTCCAACAACGACACGTCTACCAGAAGCTGGTTCCACCAAGCGACAACAACAAATATTGGTGATTTGCATATTCTTAATTGCTATAATATCACTCCGAAGTATATAGAAACTCAACATTCAACATGCATTCGCCAGTACAACAACGGCTCGATGACGATGCAGATGCTGCTGCCGCCAAACGCCGTATTGAAGAAGAAATGGCCAAAATCCAAGCCACTACCCAACAAAAGCGTGTCCAAAAAATGAAGACACTTGTCGGAGAACAGGCGTCACCGGTCAAAGATCGAAAGGGATACGTCCAATTGTCTCACGAACAGTTTGTGAAAAGGGGAACACTGCCCGAAGAAAAGAAGAAACCCGATTTGGAAGAACTGTTACCAGAAATCACTACCGAACATACCGTGGCAGCACGCAAACAAGCGTATGCGACCAAACTAGAAGAATTTTCCAACAAGGGCAGGGAACATTTTCAGCAACTGCCGGATGGACATGAGTCACTTGACGTGCCATTTTCTTCTTCATCATCGTTATCGTCACCCGTCAAGGAGTATAAGGCAATTGCAGCCGCCAATGCTACCAAGTCGTCTGGAACTAGTGTAGGACCACCCACCTTGTTTGCTTATGATCCAGTAAAAGATGCCAATCAACAAGCGTCGTCCAAAACCAAAGGATCATCCACTGGTAATATCAACAACAAGAATACAACCAACGCTTTGACACCAAAGAATTGGGACGGTACAACCTTCTATACGTTGATCGACTTGCGACAACGACGTGTTCCCAAAGATATTGATTGGAAGAACCGAGAACAATATTTGAGTGATGCAGACTTTCAACAGGCCTTTGGCATGTCCAAAAACGAATTTGCAGTCCAACCCAAATGGAAACGAGACAAGTTGAAACAGGGACTATATCTCTTTTAACGTAACAAATGCGGACAGAAGAGAATGAAACAAAGCTCCTCTAGAGGGGAAGGTTTTTACACAGTAGAGTATTTGATTTCACACCACTTTATTTTCTTTCGATAAAATATAATAGCTCTTAAAAGCATTCGGTGCAACAAGCGCAAGTCACGTTCGTAGTAGTACAATCGACCGTCAAAGTTTCCAATGCCGAAGGAAACTTGTTATCGAATCGTCGCAAACCACAGATCGATGCCGGCATAGTACCAGTCAGTATAGCATTGTGATCCAGTCGCAAAACTTCCAGCAATGACCATTGACCAGGACCAACGGATGGTATCGTTCCATTCAGATGATTGTATTGGAGTTCCAAAACTCTCAACGAGTCAAAATTGGTCAGCACCCATGGTATAGTGCCTACCAAACCATTATGATCCAGCGAGATTTCTTGCAACGAAGTGGTGGCAGGTGATGCAATCGTCACTATCGCGTCCAAGGACCCCGTTAGATCATTTCCGGACATCCACAGCCGACGCAGTGATGACGGCAACATATTCGACTGTGACCCCTTCATGGTCAACAGATTATATGACACTTGATAATTTTCCAATTGGGTCAACCCAACCATATTTGGCAAGGCAACTCCCGCCAGAAAGTTTTCTTCTACATCGAAACTCTTCAATTGTGTCAACGCCAACGACGGAATGGTGCCACTGAGGGCATTCTGAGACAAACGGAGTTCCTGGAGCGACGACAACAACGACAATTCGGTGGGAATGGTCCCGATCAACCCATTGCTGGCTGGGGCAAAAGAACAAAGAAAGAAATAGATGGATACTGTTGAGTCATTCTCATCACGATACTTCCACCTTTCCTGCTACTACTGCAAGAACACTTACACAAATCGATTTCAGTTATTTCACGGCTCTCCACCTTGCACACGATACCGTACCAGTCGCATACTTCCACTTGCGTCGATAGCCAGTGTCCGTTGCTGATCCAAAAATCGTCCCCACGGGTCGAAAAATACAAGACGGCCAAGGCGTACCGCTGCTTGACTTGCAACTCATCTTCACACAGTCCACCGGCCCTCATAATCGAGTCCATATCGAGTAGCCAGTTCCAAGCTTTAGATTGTGGTGAAGTAGTTGTCCTTGCGTTGAAACTGGCCCGGGGGCGTTTTAGATCCGAAATGGATGCTTGCCATGGTCTTCCCACTTGCGATTCTTGCTGTTTTTGATCCATTTTGCCGTCTGGACGCAGTGGTGTCAATCGAAGAATATCGACCATGGCACTTTCACGAAATGCCACGTCCAAGCATCGATTCTCCTCCACGACCAGTCCGGGATCGTCTTCCTTGCTCTTCTTATCTTTCTTTTTCACTGGATTGAATTCGGCCATTCGATTTTCGGGCGTTGCGGCGGGTTGGAGACTACTAGTATTTTGCGGTTCGACATTGCGCCTTCCGTGGCCCAATGTGGATCGATTGGATCGCTGTCTTGCTGTCACAAGCACAACGCAGGTGACATAGAAGTATAGAAAGCTGTTCCCAATGTTCATCGTTTTTCGCAGTGCTTCAGAATTTGCTTGCACAGTTCCGGATGATGGGTAGTCAACAAAGATGTTTGTCTGTCACATCGCAGCTGCCATCGTTGTTGTTGTTGTTGCTGTTGTTGAAAAAGCAAGCATGGTTGTCACGATTCCATTCAAGGAAATTTTTCGATTCTGTCAAAATCGAGGAAAGGCATCCGTCCGTTGTGTCCGTCTCGGTAGTTTCAGTTGGGTCGTGTTGGCTAGAAAAGTCCAATGGTCGACGGAAGCTGCTGGTGAGGTGCGGAAAAAGTTTCGATGATGCGAATTTGCGTCGATCCATCAGTAGAGACATCTTCCTCCCTCTCGAAGAGGCAAGTGTACTCCCCAAATAAATTTTCTGGATGGGAAATTTTCTATACAAGATCAGATGATTTCCCTTCATGGCTCGCAGAGTCGCCATAGCAGTCGCAGAAACAGTAGCGTTGGAGTCGTAATCCAATTGTAACATGCATCATTTTCGTTCAGTAGATTACATCCACCTCCCTTTGGGTGAATAAAAATTGAAACGATTGGGTTGGAAATGTTTTTCAACAATGAAGATGGTGGATTGACTGTGAATATGTATCATACGACTGCGACGAAGTATGATTACACAACAGCAAACTGACTGTGAAGAACTGTGATACAATTTACGGTATGATTCACTGTCAAGGCGGTGGTACCGGTAGTATTGTCGTACCGTCCTCTGAGTTGTACCGGTAGTCTATCGTACATCCTACCGAAGGGTAGTACGTGGTAGTAGAATTCATTGTCATTGTCGTCGGCGAAGGGCGAAGGGTCAAAAGATATCATCAATCCCGCACGAATGGAGGCACGCTCCACCAATGAGATGGAATGATGAGTCGAATACCCCGGAGTACGGTAGTATGAACGTGCGAATCATTCACAGTCAGTCTGTCTCTGTTGGAATGCTTTCGAACTTACAGTTAGAAGTCCGAGTAGTTCTGACTGTGAGTTAAGACGAGGCGTTCATCTTGATCTAGTGGCGCCATCAATCATGACATCTACATCCCACTGTCGTTGGCTTCATATTATCAAATTCGTTGGCATCTCCTTATTATTACTCCGCTATGGTTTGGCAAAAGCCTCCTCAGAGGATCCGGAAGGAAATTTTACATCCGGAGCCAAACTGGAACGGAATCAAAAACACAACCAACGCAAAGAGCAACAGGGAGAGGAGCAACAACAACAATATTACGGCAAGATATCCTATAGATCCACCGGACAAACGCATTCAGCGCTACGTTCTTCGCTGTACGAAACGGACCACACCAAAAATCGTTCCGAAACAAACAATCCGATCCAATCCGAAGAGTCTGTTCAACGAGATGAATACATTATCAACAGAATCACTACTCCAGCCACAAATCCTATTCAGTCGTCGTCGGATGATCCAATACCATCTACGCCGCTTCAACAATCCTTCCTTCAGCGAACGTTGTCCAGCAAAAAGAAAAGTGAATTACAAGACTTTCAGCAAGAATGGCACCAACTGGATCCCAACGATCGTTTCTTGGCAGCGGTTGGCATGATTGTTGCCTTTTTGATATGTTGGTGTCTCATGACTTGTCTTTGCAATTGTCTGCGAGCGTGTTGCTTTGGGAATACCAGGCCACAACGCCATCAATATACGGAAATTGATTCCATGGGTCGGAGGGTAGTCTATCGCGATTCCTATGTAGCAGGCCGCAATCCCAATCGTCCCTGCCTCAATCTCTTGTGGGGTGCCTGCTGCTTTGAACTGATCTGTCGCGACAACCAAGACGTGGATTGTTGTCAACTGTGTTGTCCCCTCATGATCGTGGAATGTTGCTGCCCCCCTTAAGATCAAACGAAAGCACTACCCTTGCGTAACCTGTCTCACTCAATTCGTTGTTGAATATTTCAAAAGGACTCGCATCATGCTTGGTGCGTCCCATGCGCGATTTCTTTGTATAAGAACGCCCATACCAACATCTTAAACCTGGCTGGCAAGGTATAGCAGCATATGTTGCAGCAAATACACTAAAATTATTCCTGTCACCATCATCGACCATTCAGTGAGACTTCGGCACATTGTTTCACGGAGTACTGTCGTAGAAAATTCATTTCTCAAAAGTGTTTCACGGTGGCAATTGGACGGAGAGGGTGGCTCAAGCCAGGTTTGTCAGAGCATGGGGAACGAAGTATCCATAGACTTTCTGTCGTTGCAATCAAAGAGATCGTCCGATCAGTGGTCAGTACAAGCTGCAGCGGCAAATGCTTCTCGTACTAAGGGGGGCGATTGGAGGCAAGGAAATGGAGGGAGAATGTCGTTCAATGATTCTTCTTCAAACTGGAGAATGGAAAACGTTGTTCAGTGCAGTACGACAGTAAGTATTCTTATTTGAGACTTCAGATAAACGATACATGATCGAATTGCATCACTGCAATGAGGTCTTCCTTCGTCATTAGTAGTAACTGCGAGAAGGACGGGCTAGTCGTCGGTACGTTTCTCGTGTTCTCTTTCCATCCCCCTCTTGAAAAAATAATCTTAGTTATCTTCATGGTATACAGAACACATCTACTTTGGGAACAGCATCGAATAACAATTCTGTCTACAACGTATGATCTCACTCTTGGTGTTTTTGGCTTTTAGCTCACGCCTTCTTTGCTTTAGAACACCCATCAATAATGAGGGAGATATTACGTCCAGCCTTGTTCGCAGCGACAATGTATGATATGGTAATCTTTCACACCAACACTTGAATTGAACTTATACAGCCAATGGTGAAGAGCCAGCTTGCGGTATGATGTACATCAGGATGTCATTCTGGGAGGAAATGAGGCCTTGTCTTTTTCTTAAGTAATTCACTACGTATTTATCAGTTTGTTTGCATACATACAAGTGAAAGCAGAATCGACGTCGGTTATTACTTTCTGTCCATGTAGACGTAGGAAGAATCACTAAATATTAGATACAACTCCCTATTGCTTCCGTCCTTTCTCCCTATTCAACGGATCCGCCAATGCCTCATCTAAAAAGGATGAGGAGGAACTGGAGACAATAGCAAGTGCTTCACTAATGGTAGAGAGTAGTTTCTCGCGCCCGGAAGAATAGCGTATCATAGTATTTTCTGGTGTTCGGATAATACTATCATACAGTAGTAAATAATTCTACCGCAGTCTACATGATCATGAATTAGCGTATGATGCCGTTGTATTAGCGTATCCCACTCTGCATTACGTTAACTACGGTTTCTAAGGTACCGGTTGGTACGGTACGGTAGTCGTGTGGCACACGGTTCCAGTAGACTGCGGTAGGTACCGTGGTACCGCAACGGTACTACCGTAACCGTAGGTAGCTTGTTGAGAGAGCAGCTATTAGCTTGTGAAACTATTTTAACAGTAAATAATATACGTAGTAATATAACTGTAACGTGAAACTTGACCACTACAATCATTTCCACACCTTAACAGTAGTAAATGTACTTACTGTTTCCCGCATTCCCAGGTATTATATATGTATTACTGCTTCACTGCTGTATCTTTCATCAAGGCATGGGGAACAACAACAACAGAACTCACACTCAGGTACGAACCGTACCATTTACCATGACGACTTCAGCAGCAAATTCTTTTTCGTACGGAGTAGTTCGTAGTAGTACAACCTAGAGCGACGTACGACGTACCGGTACTATGTAGAATTCGAAGTACCGTACTATGATATTATGTATCATACTTCTCTCTTGATACGTTCGTGCTGACACTACGTAGCAGTACGACCACAACAATATTATTATCATACTGTGTGAAAGCTGTTGTTGACGCCAGCCCATGTCGAAATTTTAAAACTCTTTAAGTATATAAATGTAGTCGTTGGTTGATTATTGATGGATCTTCGGATCTGTTTGTTGAAATATCAGCATGTTTGTTCGCGGAAATGAAGCGCGTCGATGCGATTTCGGTCACAATCGACAAGTAATCGCAGCTTGTGTTCCTTTCTGGTGTGCAATACTGACGCATTGAGGCTGATTGGTCCAACGAACCGAACGACCGAGCGAACGCATGTAGTTTGCACTACAGTAGTACCGTAGTAGCGAAGGAGAAGCATCATCTTCCACATCCATCAACATACAAAAAAAAAAAAAGTTCTGAGCGATTGATGGATAAAGGGAAGAAAGAAATAATACTCTCTCTCTCTCTCTCTATTATCTGTACGACGTATTATTTTTTCTTTTCCACTCATCCTTCATAATAAAAAATATTTGATTATATACATTTACATCATTGATCATCGACACAATCGAATTCTTTTTCTACATCATCCAGAATAATGAAAATCTCTAGCAAAGCTCTTGCCATCTTTCTTGTGCTGTCTTCTGTCAACCCACCATCAATGATGAAGACGTCGTCGACGATGACGATGACAGCTGGTACAGTTACTGCCTTTCAAATTCCGTATCCAAGCCACCACAATAATCATAACAATCATCATCACAACAACAACAACATGTTTCGTCGAAGACGATTACCGTCCAGTCCTTCCACCATTATTACGACGACAAAGACAACTACATCATCACTGTATTATCGTGACGGTCCCGACGTCGATTTGTACGAACATGTGACAGCCGAAGTTTTACGACCAGATGTGACCGTTCCACCCGCTGCCAAACGAGCGTTTATTGTCACAGATGAAGATGAGGAACGAGACGCCCAAAAGAAGCAACAACAGCAACGTCATCATCAAGCATCGTCTTCTACGTTCGAACCACCGTCAGTTTGGGAAACATCCAAAGTACAAACGATCGAAGGTGGATGTTTGAAAACATTCACCATGGACAGTCCTGAAGTAGAACATGTTCAATTACTTTTGAAGAATGATGGGACACCTCTCAACGCCAAGGCTGATGTTTTTTGTGGACCTGGCAATGCTCCTATGCAATTGGCAGTCTACAGTGATGATGGAGCACGATTTCCGTTTTCGGGTGTTATTTGTACTCCCTACATGGTGTCACATTCGATTGGGGTCAAAAACAGTGGCCCGATCGATGAGAATCCCATGAACGCGGTCGTATTGGCTGATATGGAACATATTTATGGCAACAGAAAAGATTCCCATCTATACGACCAGGGCAATTTAGCACAACTTACACACAGATTGTTGGAATTCGGTACACTACGACGCATTCATGGTGGAGACGACCAAGTATTTGCCTTTCATAAACCTGTTGAAAGTGTTCAGATCCTTTTAAAGACGGATGGTCGGCCCTGCCAAGCACGCATTGAACTATGTTCCGACGGAGATACCATCGCCCAAGTCGTTGAGGTATACAGTGAAGATGGACACGCACGACCCTTCTTTGCTGTACTCGATACACCGGGTTTGTCCAACATGGTTCGGGTCGTCAATGTGGGCGATCCATCTTTTCCCATTTCTGCTTGTGTCGAACCCTTCATGGTCGATGCCGACTACCAACCGCCATCGTCCGCACAACAACAAGACCATCCACGCGTCGTACACAACATTGGTCTGGAGGATATGCCACCACCACCACCGAATCACCATCATACTATGGGGCAACAACCACGGCCACCACCGCCTCGTCCGAATCCTATACCCGTCGATCCGTTCATTGTTGGTGGCAATATCGGATTTCCAGGGATCGAAGATGATGTTGGGTTCTTTTTTGTGGACTAGGTAGACGGGTATCATGATAATCAAAAAATGACTCCGTA
Source organism: Nitzschia inconspicua (assembly GCA_019154785.2). NCBI lineage: Eukaryota > Bacillariophyta > Bacillariophyceae > Bacillariales > Bacillariaceae > Nitzschia > Nitzschia inconspicua. The sequence goes on from JAGRRH010000003.1 coordinate 178,950, forward strand.
CACTCATCTTGGGCCGGGGGACATGGGCAAACAACACAATCGCACATAAACGCGCAATCACCGAAACAACAAAATCAAAAAGAAATTTGTAGCATCTTGTATGGGCAGCGATGGATGGCGATCACTCACAAACGATATCATAGGATTTTACATCCCACTTTTACAGCAATCTGTACTTCTTGGCGAACTATAGACACAATGTAATACTAACAGTAATCACGAAATATTCTTTTCATTCATTTTTGAAACGTACCCAAATCCTTACTTTTTGTGGTTGTAGGTAACCAACCATCCATGATACACACCAAAGTACAGCTTTTTGTCGCTCGACCAATACTCGAGAAGAAAAGTTACGAACAGAAAAAAAAGAAAAAGTGTGTGGAACAGTGACACATTATTGTTATTAATGTTAGTAGAAGTAGTAGTATAGTCTATGTAGCTTGTGCTTGGCCGGTACTTTCCTCGTCGCTGGACGTTTCTTCATGGCCATCTACCATGCCCAAACTTACCAATGAGCACCACGATTGTGACTTTTTGACGGTTACACGATGGCTGTTTGTTGTTGTTGTTGTTGTTTCTGCTGCTGCTGCTGCTGCTGCTGAGACCAGTGGGGGTGTTTCTGTAATGGAAGTCATATGAGACAAAGACGATGTTGTCGACACAACATCGTCATTGATACTGGAAGGAATCGTAGGGGCTGTTTGCATCGTTGTGTTGTCCTCGGACAAACCATGGGGAGACTCCTTGTTGGTAGTACCATGAGAATCCGGATTGGAAACGCCGGCAGCAGCAGAAATTGCGGTGGTTGGATGGAACTCGCTGGTCATGCTGCAAACTTCGTTTTTGTTGGTCGATGGTACCATCCCAACGTTGTTGTTGGATTTCAGATCGTCGTATAGTTTCGTCAATGTCATCTTTGCCTCTTTCATGGTCGGTCGGTGATGCATGTCATGATGCCAACAGGCAGCCACAAGATCGGCCAATTCCTTGGACCATTGCGCTCGTGGCAACGTCGGTCGTAACCGTCCCTCCACTAAAATGGCACGATCCAACGAGGCGTCCCCATCAAAGAATATTCCATGGTTGGCGGCATTCCCTCCCCTCTCAACTGTATCGGAAATGGCTTCAAATTCTGCGTAGGCTTTGGGATGAAGCGACAACATCTCCCATACAATCAACCCAATCGAGTACACGTCCGATTTCAAATTGTACGGTTCCGAACGAGAAATTTCCGGACAGATGTACCGTCGACTTCCCACTTGTTGTGTCAGATGTGGATACACGTCCACGTTGGGATCGTCCTCTGGTTGTCCATCGTCACCGTTCTGTTGTCGTGGAATGACACGGGACATGTCCATATCAAACACTTTCAGTGTTTGGATGGTACGGCGATGTACAAAGCCAATGTTGGCCGCTGACGAAAAACGAAAAACAAAAAATAAATGATTCGTGTTGTATGTAGGAGAGAGAGAGAGAAAGAATGGTGTGTATTCCCCCCCCCCCCCCAAAAAAAAAAGAACAGAAAAGGAAGACATGAGGTTGGGTGAGAGAGAATTGTAAGTTCCAAATCCTGCAAAACATCCTCACGCACACAAAAATGAAAACGTACGTACGCTTCAAATCACGATGGAGGATCCGCTTATCATGCATATAGGCCAAGGCATCGGCCAATTCTATACATCGTTGCAGTCTTGTCATGAAGAAGGAATGTTGTTTGTCGACCAATGCCTTTTGGGCCTGTGGGGAACGGTAGGATAAGCCATGCTCACCGTTTCGGTGTGACGATGGACTGCCACTGAATAATCGAGACAAGAATCCTTTCTTTTTGGATGGTTCGGTAGGATCCCCCTCCGATGATGATTTGCCTGCTGGTGGAGATGTTGTTGGTGTTGTATGGTGGTAGTAGTAGCCATAGGCATAATCACGTCCCAATCGATCCTGTAGGAACAAATCTTCGTCTCTCCAATCGCCTCCCGTTCCCATTTTATCTTTCAATGTGGTGGATAGTTCTTGTAGTACCAGAAAGAATCCGTCGTGTTGTCCCGTGAGGAATCCTGCCAATCCTTGATGACTCCATCCCTTCAGATCGATAATGTTGGGATGCAGTTGCAATGCTTGCAACAAAAGTCCTTCTTTGATGAGATCGGCAACTCCCGTGGACAATTCACTCGCAGAGAGTTTCAATTTGGGTCGTAACGTCTTGATAACGATCTTATCCGGACGATGATGATGAAATGCCTTGTTGTTGCTGTTGTTGTTGTTGTTGAGATATTGTTGTTGTTGACCAGTGGGTGTAGTTACATTCACGGTTGTACCGTTGGTGGAATCTTGCACTTGATAGACGCAATGAAAATGTCCATGACCCAACATATGAGTCAATTTGTATTGCGAATGAGACATTTTGGGAATTACGGGCAACGTCGTTTTGGCCAATGTCACTCCGTACAGGTCTTCCAGACCGGATCCAGAATATCGCAATCGCTGAGAGGCCCATTCCACCATGTTCCTGGCATCGTTGGACGATAAGAGCGGCTTGGATGCAATTTGGAACGACCCCGAACCACCGGTGTGACTGCTGCTGCCATCCTCTTTGATGGAGGAAGACGATGGCGGTGTTTCCGAAAGGATACGACGTAGTCGTTTCAAATTGACGTTGACGTTGACATCGGTGTTGGCGTTTGGTTGTTCGGATGAGGATGTCATGTTATTGTTGACAATCAATCATAAACTTCTTTTGTTATGGTGTGTTTGGTTTGTGGTACGTAGTATGAAACAGGGATCACAACAACAACCAACAAAATGACGATGATGTTTCCTTACTGCGCTCTCTCTCTCTCTCTACCTAGCTAGAGCGAGGACTGATGAGAGCAAAAAAAAGGGATCTTTTTCTTTTTTTCTTGGTTTCTGGAGGAAGGTTTCTTTCTCAGAGAGAGAGAGAGAGAAAGAGAGAGATACAAGAACAACGTTCCTATTACTGTTTTCTCCCTATACAACGTTTCTGAGATCTCCGTGTTGTTGTTGAACCCCCAAGTATTAACTGTAAATAGTGTGGTATATATTGCTATGATGCGTGCAAAAGTCATTACAACAAACAGCAGCAACACATCATCGTCATGCAATTCACAGCCAATTGATGCTCGTCAACAGAAACTGTTGCTTGTAACAGTCAGAACCTTGATTTCAAAGGACAATACAAAGAGATGATGATTATTTTGTGTGTACGTAGTAAAAAAGTTGTCCAAGAAGAGTAAATTAACTGTAAGAAACCATCCTCCAGCATGTGTGAGTATTCACTGTCACATTATTCTTTCTTGGAAGCAAGTTCAAAGAACTGTTTAGGCCTTGAGGATAGATCCATGAGATGATGATCAAATCTCTCTTGATGGGAGAAAAGCTGACGCAAGCAACGATCGCAACCGGAAACAACGTAATGAATGTACTCTAGTACTTATTTACAGTACGGCACTCTTATACGTATGTACTAACTGTAATAAGTCGTGCCGTATTTGGGTACTGTTAGCACGTACGACCGATACCACCAGTACGGTAGTACGTAGTACTCCAGTATTTCTAATTTTCACAAATGTCCCGGTGGTAGTAGTATGTACCATGAACGGTACAAGCATACGAACACCGCATTATGGAACAGAAATTATTTGTATGTATAATAAGAGTAGGAGTTATTATACTTCGGACTTTTATTGCAGTGCTTGCTAGACTTACAGTTAGCACGGTAGCAACGTTCCGGTACTACAGGTACGGTACCGGTATTTTATATTCTACTTCGGAAAGTGAACGGAGCGAACCCTCCAATGTTCGTGACATCGTGTATCTTTTGTCGAAATGATAACAAATTCCATCCTGGTCAAGAGAGCTTTTCAGGGTTCTTCTAAAAAAAAATCTTTTGTTTGAGAGCAATCAGCAGTGTGTATGTATGATACAGCTGAAATACGCGCATAACAACAACAACAACAACAACAACAACAACAACAACAACAACAACAAACAGATCTTAGCCATGTTGTCGCCCTTTCGAATGCTTAGCAAGGTAGCCATCCTTCTAGCAATCTTTTCTGGAAGATTTGCAGCATTGGCTGATGACACGAATGGTGGGTGTGAAGATGACAGTTCCGCCCTCGATTCTTGTATGGGATCGGAAGGTGCTACGCAGGAGCAAGTGAGCGCTTGCAACACTTGCATCCAAAGTGTGTACACCAACTATGGATTTGAAACGGGAGATGCCTGTGCCGAAACCAATCCTCAGGCCTGTTCGGCATTGGAAGCATGCTACGGAGACTGTTTCGAGGCATGTTTTGACCAAATGTTCACCTACGGCGAATGCGGAGTCAACGCCGCACGTACAGCAAATGGCGGCGAAGACTGTGAGGCCATGTCGTGTGACCTTGCAGAGGTGACCGGTGATCCGAATGCTACCGACCCCCCAGCAGCAGGCTCCGATGGTGTGATGTTCGTATCGTCTCCAGGAGTTTGGACGTTGACTGTATTAGCCGCGAGTTTCTTGGCGAATATTACTATTTAAAAGAGATACCATCTTGTTGTTGTTATCATCAATGTGTGCTGTGGTGTGTGTGTGTGTATGTGCAAATTGTAAAAAAGGCCGTAAAACAAATACATTACTAGACCTGCCGCCTGCTCCTCGTGACACTCTTACTCTATTGATAGTAGTGATATCTAGTAGCGAGTTCACCGTTTTTTTCGTTGTCTTTTCGGCCTCAATCCTGGCATGGATCTTCACTCCTTCGAATATGTTGTGGTAAACAATCTCTCTTCGTCCTCCTTTATTCCTCTTTTGTTGGTGAACCGGTGCAAAAAGCACCAACGACTAGCTAGTAGCAGTTACATACTGTTGCTACAGTTATGATATTGACTGTGACTAAATAAAGTTTTCAAATTGGTCTGTGGTGATGAGTTTTCTTTTTTTTGTGGCCCTTTCGAGGTGGGGCGAAGCCTTGATTGATCATAGGTACCACGGGAGGGAGTTACAGTTTCAGTTAGAACGAGATTACGAGTCTGTGCACGTTTGGAAAATGCTCTAGCTTGTGGCATACCGTGTATCATACCACTCTGTTTTCACAGCTGGTCTTCCACCAAAACGATGTTGGTATCATACGACGTACCGGTACTCCAGTAGCTACCAGGGTATAAACAATTTCGTCTGTCAGTCGTTCCTTTATGACCATCACCGCCAGTGAAAGTCGTATCCCCCAAACATCACCACAAACATCACCACAACTGTCTCGACGACATTCTTATTATTTTAGGTATTATTTTATTTTGGTTTTCTGTCATATCGCACCTACCATCATCATCACTCTACTACAAGACGGTACTCCTCCTCATTCAATTGGATTGAATTGGAATCGTCGTTTACAATTCAGAGAGTGGAGTATGAAGAGGAGACGACAAGAACAACAATCACCAGTTGTAGTAACCAATGTTGTCCAAGAAAACGGCGATGGTTCCGAACTGAAATTCAAATTCAAATCCAACCAACGGCTGTTCGTCTCTGTCATAATCTTATCACTTGTCTTGTCAACGGTGCACAATCCTTTCATCATGGGAAATAAAGTGCATATAGGTTGGAGTCACCTCTTTTCTCATTCCAATCCACTTCTTCTTGTGGAAGCATGGACGTCTCCTTCTCTTAGAATGTCATCCCACCGAAAATGTTTTCACATGGCATCCCGATGGTCGTCTACCTTTTCACCATCTCGCCAATCTTCCCTGTTGAGTTTGTCTTCCCAACAATCACTACCATCAGCAACAAAGAATTATCCTTCCTGTCTTTTTAGCAGCAACAGTACTGCCAATTCGGATCATTTCCAAGAAGAACTCACATCCAACAGTACCAGTACCATCCTTTCCATCGATAAAGATGTTCGTACCATGGACCCGGAACAGTTGCTTGCTACATGGCGAGAGTTACCCGTAATCAATCCTACGGTGACGTTTGACACGTTACTCGTTCCATCGTCGTCATTGCAAACCTACGTTCAACATCCGTCGTTACAGTCAATTTTGGCCAAACCCACCAACTGCGAGTTGCTCCAACATGTCCATCCCCGGATCAAACTTGTACAAGACTACAAGGATGATGGTGCTGCAACCGGCAAGAAACAACTGCTTTTGTTGTCTTCCTCATCCTTTTCCAATAACATTGATCACTCAGACTCATCACTCCAACAACTCCTCGATCAAGATCCTGCCATCGAACGGGGTCCACCGCTTTCCATCTCGTTATCCTATCAACAACTATCATTTCAATACATCTTACAACAACTGTTGCCACTACATTTGTTACCACCACCATCGGCATACGAACAGATTGGACATATTGCCCATTTTAATTTGAAGGAACCGTATCAACCGTATCAACAATGGATCGGACAAGTATTGGTCGCCACCACGCCGGGGATCGATACCGTCGTCCAAAAGGTGGGAACCGTCTCTGGCAAGTACCGGACGTACCAGTATGAGATTCTTGCCGACACGAGACGACCAATTTCACAAGGCAACAACCAATCAACCAACAACACTATATCATCATCATCATCATCATCATTAGAAACGACTCACATGGAGGATGGCGTTCAAATTCAATTGAATGTAGCCAAATGTTATTGGTGTACCCGATTGTCGGGAGAACGACAACAAGTCCTTCAGGATATATTGCGTTCCAAACAACCGAACCAATCACTGGTAGTGGCCGATGTCTTTTGTGGAGTCGGTGCTGTATGCTTGTTGTTGGCCAAGAAACGGCAACAGCAGCAGCAGCAACAACAACAAACAAAAATCAAATCACAAAAGAAACGGAACAAGAGAGATAGCGGCAACGACATTCCTACAAAAACATCACCCAGCGCTACCACTCGTATCATTGCCAACGATTGGAATCCCACAGCCATTGAATATTTCCGCCGATCCATTCATGGCAACAATTTGAACGATTCTCAATTTGACTTGTCCTGTATGGAAGCATACGATTTTTTGATCGATCTGGGTTCCAATGAAGACAATTTTGAAAACATCGCCAAGGATGACGTGGGTGAACCAAAAAACCAGATCAATACTTCACTCTCGCCGAAGCCACTACCCGATCATGTGTTGATGAACTTTCCACTGGGGGCGCCCACCTTTTTGGGAGCGCTGCGGTGGTGGCCGTGGAAACGAATCGAAGCAAAGAAACGAACCGATGGCATGTACCCTCGCTTTCATGTTTACACCTTTGCAAGGGCCACCACGGTGGGGGGCGATGATGAAGAAGAAGTAGCGGTAGACATCATTGCCAACGAGCTGCTACCCGTAATTGGTGGTGGCAGTGCAACTGTCGATAATGATAGCGAAAGCAACGATGACGGGGATGATTTGCCAGCTAAATCATCTACACAACAGCACCGCCGCCACGAATTGAATCAAGAATTCGATGCCAAAGTGTCGACTCGATTGGTTCGGGATGTAGCTCCCGGAAAGGTGGTGGTGTGCGTCAGCTTTTCATGTACGCCCAAACTCATTCGGTACATGCAGGGGGAATATTTCTAAAAAAATTGACATATATACGATGTGGGAAATCATGTAACAGGAAATTGAAAATCATACTGCCTGTATCAATGATATTAGTGTGTCTCTCGTCCGCATTTCAAGAATTTACTTTGCCTAGAGATGCGCATAACATTTTTGACTGTGAGCAGCCCTTGCACCTTCTTCTGAGTAGTGTATTTGATCGGAACTAATATTGCTCCCCATTACCTTGACAATTAGTTTGAAAACTTTCCAAGGATGGAGAGGAAAGAAGGAATGGGATCGCATCTTCATTTCAAATCACGCAAAAAAGCAACAAGATACCAATAACACCTTCTAAACGTACTCTCGTACGGGAAAGCCAGTGTATTAAAAGTAAGTTCGAAAACTTTCCAAGGATAGAGAGGAAAGAAGGAATGGGATCGCATCTTCATTTCAAATCAACACAAAGGCAACAAGATACCTACGTCTTTGGTGTACGCAAACAATAACACCTTGTAACTGAAAACGCAATGTCGAAGGAAGTGTAAAAAATACTGCGAGGAATATTATACACGTTGTAGTACAAAGTTGATTCAACGCGCAGCAAAAACTAACCCGACACCTGCCGGACTCGAACCGACGCGGGGGAACCCCAATAGATTTCGAATCTATCGCCTTAACCAACTCGGCCAAAGTGTCACCATCTGTAGAAAGGAGAAATTATACAATATAAAATAAATTGATGTATTTCTGTCGTAGATTGTGTCACTACCTTCTATCCATTTCTCACTACAGTTAGACATGGACCTTGAAGGTAGCTAGTAGTTGGCATCATCGTGAATAGAATGTATTTCTTTTCTCTTTACCATTGGCCACACACCGGATAGAAGTTCTACGACTTACTACATCGTACCTAGTCGCAGTGGATTTATGCAAAGTATCATCATCGATCGAGTATGATGAATTTTTCCTGGCCCATCATGCCATCAACTTTCAAATAATCATTGCGAGTTCCAAAATCGCTTGGCCCTCTTGCCCCACCACAGATTCCGCACAAAAAAAGTAAAATAAAAAACATCATAGAATACAATGGCATTGGCATAGCGACTATTTCAGTAGATTATGTATTGACCACCAGCCAAATTTGTTCTGCTTGGGTCTTTGGACGGATAACTGACAGGAAGAAGTTCAAACCACACTTTATTAAAAGAATCAACTATCCCAAATATCCGTGTGGGTTACTTTGTAGCAAGTTTTGCGGTCAAGAGGTTCCTCGTGGCAAACCAAGCAGTAGCAGTCCCTAAAACGACCGAACTGGATTGCATGGCTAAATCCAAGCTTCCTGCCCAGTCGGCCAAGGCTCCCATCGAGGATGCTCCAATCAAAAAGCCAACATCACCCGAAGTTCTCAACAGCGCAATTGCCTGTGCTCGTTTTTGATCGTCCACTCGATCCGAAATGTACGCCAAAGGACTTGTCGACAATAGTGTTGATCCAACAGCCCACATTCCCAACACGGCCGCCATTTGTTCCATACCATGAGTATTGTCGCAAAATGGGAGAGCCAGCATAGAGGCAGAGATCAAAGTGCAACCACCAATGATACCAGGAACCTTACCAATTCGATCTACCAGCTTTGCAAAAATTGGATTCCCCAATACTTGTACGGCCGACATTCCCTGTTTTCGGTTGGAAAAAGAAGAAGAAAAGTGTCAGTAAGATATCTATTGGATCTTTTTGAAGTGTTCGGTTCGTTTTATATTTCTAATAGCACGTACCATATACACTTGACCAACTTGAGTTGCTGTCATGCTCAATCCGTCGGGGTTGGTCAAAATCAAGGGCAACAACGTCATTTGGCTTCCAGCCAATGCGACCCAGTAAAATGCGTTCATGATACAAACATTCCGTACGGGTGCTTCCGATAGTAACGGTACCCATTGTCCCAATGCCTTTTGGAATGCTTCACCGATGGACACGGTGGACTCTTTGTCGGTGTTTGGGGTCGTTTGCTGCGGTGACTGCGTCTCCTGCTGCCAAGGAAATTTCATGTTGTGTTTGGTCATTGTTTCATCGAGTAACGCGTTGTTGATGGCTGCCAACAATATGTACGACGCACCGACCGATAAAAACAATGGATTTAAGCCAACTTGATCGACCAACATCCCCCCCAACGCTGGTCCTAACGCGGTACCGGCAGCAAAGGCCGACATGATGGGTGCGAACGTACTGGCACGATTCAACGGTGTCGAAATGTCTGTCACGGTCATGGTGGCCGCCGTCGACAACGCCGCGACGCCCAATCCCGTGAGCAATCGACACACGTACAGCTGTTCGAAACCGTTGGCCATCCCAATGGCACCCACACCGGCCGAAATGAGGATCATGGAATATACCAAGTAGGGTTTCCGTCCGTCCCGTTCTACCAAGACGGCAAAGGGGATGTTTCCGACCATTTTTGCCAAGGCGAAGGCCGAAACGACCATGCCATATTCTCCCGCTGTCAATCCCAAATTTTGTACCACAAAAGGCTGGGAATAGAGCAATGGTAACGAACCAATCGATAACGACAAAACGACAAAAAAGGAACGGTGAGCCTATAACCGAGTATAAAGTATTACGACGACATTTTTCTTGAAGTTCTCATTGGATAACGGGTCTCATTGGATAACGTACCATGGCTGGTGTCGTGACACCGACAGTACTTCCTACCATAAGCATACTGATAGTCAATGGTGCGATGCGTTGAAAGTCGACCGCCTTGGCCGAATCTTGGAGTCGTGTCACAAATTGTTGTTGACCCAACCGTGTTATTGTTGTAGTATTGTTGCTGAGTTGCAAAAAGTTCCACAATTGTTGTGATTGCAATTCTATGTATTGTTGTCGCCACTTTTGTCGCCACTGTAGTATTTGTTGTTGTTGTTGTTGTTGTTGTAAGAGGTATGATGTTTTATCGTCGTCTGGTGGTATTATTGGACTTGGTGTGGTTTTTGTTTCCATTTCTTCTATCCTATGATGCATGTAAGAGCATAACTGTTCTTTGGAAAGTTCTTTGTTGTTGATGGTGGTATCATCTGACACTTCCTTTCCTTCCATCGTCATAGTAGTAGCAGTTGGAGCACGTAGAATATCGTTGAACCGTTGTTCCAATTCGTCTCGAGAAAACTGTTCCAAACGCAAATACCGATATACGTCTCGTGTCTCCATGGTTTTTCGCGGATCCAAAGATTGTATCCATTTCGGTATGGAAGAGGACGGTGACTGTGACAACGACGACGACGTCGTCGTGGTTGTTGTAGAAGTCGACGACGATGCGAAGGTTCGTTTCTGTTTCGAAACAACACTGTTGTTGTAATACTTGTGAGGTTGCCGTGTGTTCAATTCCAATTTCAATTTCGATGTATTCTGGGAGCATTCGCCGAAGGCATCCATTGTTCTATCTTGCGATGAAAGAGATATCAATCGATTGGAAGGTGATAAGGAGTGTTGTGCGGCAACAGCAACAGCAGTAGTTGTAGAGTGACAATTAGAATGATAATATTGTTGTTGAGGAACAACAATGGGATGCCGATGATACCGACTTTTTGGACGAAAGATTACGCTGTTGGTGTCGGGATTGTTGTTGTTGTGAAATAATGTTCTCCTCCTTTTGGTCTTGGTTAGGATGGAACTTGTCAGCAGAAACCCTCCCCGTCTGCTGCATGACTGTAATCCGTGATGAAAGAAAGTTTCCATGGTTGAAAATGAAAGTAATTAGGACGATATATTCGTAAAGAATGATGTTGTTGATGATAAAAGTTCCCTTCCGATGAATCGATGTGACAGTGACTACCGGTACTCTACCACTAGAGCCAGCTACCTACTACCGTAGCTACAAAGGATTCATTCGATTGTGTTCGTTCGGGCGATCTTTCGTGAAAATGATTGACTGTGAATCAGAGAGGCGAGGATCGATGCGATGGATAGGAAGGAATCATCAGGCCTCGGAACGAAGAACAAACTTCATAGTGGCGACTAGTAGGTATGTGCGTCGCCGTGTGACTTTCAACCGTCATCACAGTCAACGAACGAACTAACGGTACTTGATGGAGGTACGATCGCACGGTACTACCGTAGGTAGGTAGAAATACTCCAGTAATACTCTCACATGTCAGTGCATTTCTACTAGAGTACGGTAGCTAATACTCTACTACTCTAGCTACGGAGTAGTAGCTACCTAGACCGGTACCAGCTATCATACCGTAGTAGAAGTCAGAAGTTGTACGATACCTCTACTCTACCGGTAGACTTCTTCAACGGTACGACTGAAGTACGACTCAATAAGTAGACTACCTAAGAAAGTGGCGCTTGCAATCGACTCCTCTCCCCCAAAAACTGTTGATGGACGAGCCAAAAAGCAATTTTAGGAAGGGATTTTGTCGGTTCTCCGCCGGTTCTCAGGTTTCGTTGAAGGTGTCAGTCAACGACTCATCTTAATCATTGAAATGAACTTGAAATCGTTGAAAAGGGCGTTGAGTATCTAGAAAGTGTCATTCAAACTGTATCAGTGCAATAACATATAAATTCTTATTTATACCGACCACAAATTCAAACTAGAACGCCGTTTCTTCATTCGCCCGCCGAACTGTCCATGATGAATGCCTTTCCAACTGTTGCATTCGCCATGCCTAATAAAATAACAGCACAAAAAATCTCTCTTTCTTCCACTCCAATTCTCCCATCATCATCATACTACAGACTACAAGTGGTAGAACTCTTTCTCTTCTGCGTCCTGTGGAACATTCTTATTCCACATTGATCGATTGTTACATATATTAACAGTTAATACACTGTTGTGTTTTGAGTTGTACACCACCACCAGCAGGTATCATAGAAAGTGTGTGAAAGCAGAACAGAATCGGCTGTGAGAAGAAGGGAGTTGTGCACTAATAACAGTAAAAGACATGACTGTGAAAGAGGAAACGAAGACAGACAAGAACACGAACAACTCTCCAACGAAACAAGACACGAATCTTCCCCCTTCTGCTGACAGTGGGGTTGCTATTGACAGTGAATCAACAAACGATACATCTTTTTCTGGGAACGCTAACACTTTGAAACAGCAGAACGAAGTCACTATGCCACCAGCAGCAGCAGCAGCAGCTGTGGTAGATACATCTGACTCCAACGTTGCAGGGAGCACCATGTCCACCGCCAAAAATTCCGGCGGACATTCTCTGCAGTTCCCATTCAAGCTTCATGACATGCTCCAAATGGCGGAAGAAACCGGCAAGGATCATATCGTTTCTTGGATGCCGGAAGGACGAGGCTTCAAGGTTCACAACAAGGAGGCATTTTGTGAACATATCATGCCCGTTTACTTCTCGAGCAACAAGTACAAGACCTTTCAACGATCTCTCAACTTGTGGGGCTTTGAATCGGTATCCAAGGGACCCAATCGAGGTGCATGTTATCACGAAAGCTTTGTCAAGGGTCAGCCGGAACTGTAAGTCTCTCTCTCTTTCTCTCTCTTTTGTTCATGCTAATACCAACTGCAAATGCAAAATGCTTGGTGCTTTCTGTTGTTGGTTGTTCGGCCGATTGTCTATTCCCCTTTTTTTACTGACTGTCCCGAATTGTTGTATTCTCTACCAACAGATGTCATTCCATGAATCGTGTCAAGGTCAAGGGAAAGGGCTCCCGATCGGACGGCAACAATACCAAACAGCTTCGGAACGGCGTGACGAACTCTACAATCCCCCAACAGATGCAGCAGCAACAACAAAAACAACAACAGGGAAATATCGCATCGTTTATCAGGGGCAACAACAGCAAGAACGGGATGCCCGATCCTCAAGCCGCCGCCGCATTGGCAATGGCCACGGCAGCTGTGAACCCACAACTTGCCATGATGAACGCCGCTGCCGCTGCTGGTTTCTTCAATCCTGCCATGATGGGGTTCCACCCCGCCGCCGCCGCCGCCATGTTCGGGATGAATCCTGCCATGTCAGCCGCGTTGTTCAATCCTAACATGTTTCAAGCTGCGGCCCTTCAGCAGCAACAACAACAGCAGCAGCAACAACAAGCTCTGGCTCAACTTACTACCAAGACCGCCATGAACAGTACTACTCCTGCGCCATCAATGCTACCACCTGCCGCATCGGTTCCGGCTCTACCTGCTTTTTTCACGGGAGGAGGAAACAACACAGGACGTGGGGAACCAACATCAACGGCCGAGGTGTAAATAGAAAGCCAAAAACAACATCCATGTTGTTTTGGATAATGTTGGAAATGTTGGTCGGTGGGTTTGTTATCTCGGTGTGTTGTGTTTTTCGTGTGTGTGTGTGTTATGTTTCATGAAGAAAGTACGACGGCAGATTTCTTTACAATATATACACGGTTAATTAGAAGCAAGAATTTTGCTGACGCTTGTTCATGATTCGTGTACAGAAGAAACAAGTGTACGCTACCAATGTTGGGATGTAAAAGTTTTCGTGGAAAAGTGTCTGCTTTTTTTTTTACTGGTTGTTTGATCAACTTCGGTCGACCGTGTTTTTTTTTTGGGGGGGTCAACTATCTTTTGGACGACGACAAGTGCAACAGTTTGGCAAGCGCGTCCATAGTTTGGATGGCCTGTTCAATCTCGATTTTGGCTTCGTCATAGTATCGTTGGGATGGTACCCCACTCGTTGATGTGGTAGTAAAGATGGCCATGTAGGCCGATCCATCGGCTTGATTGATAGCTGCAACAAGTTCCTCTGCAAGTTCATTAAATTCGACAATGTCGTCTAGTATGTCGGCAGCAGCAGCTTGTTCCTTGAGTACCTTCAAGACCTTATTGATCCCATACAGGCCCGATGTCAAACCGACTGTACCAAGATACCGTCGGACGTTGTCTCCACCACCTTTAGAAATGATATCGTCATAATTGTCGATCAAATATCGTAACGATTGACGTCCCTGTTGAAACCGATCGATAGCTTGATCTAAAGTCAAATCTTTACCGACTTGAAATACCGTTTGTGTGTCTTGCATGGTAACAGCGTGAACGACGACTTGTTGTCTGTCGACCGGTGAGAATCCTGCTGTGAGCGAAAAAAGTCCTCCTGTTGTCAGTATCATTCGTAAATATTGTTGTCGACCAAATACACGTCTTGATGCCAACGGATTGATCGGAATCGATGTACAGTGTCTTCCCGACATGGATCTCAACGATTGTTGCTGATGAGAGAACAATACTTGTTGTTGTTGTTCATAACTTTCATGACTTTCGTTGCTGTTGCTGCTGCTGCTATGTTGATACATCATAATTTGGTAAGGATCTCGAGAGTACATTCTACTAGTAGAATGCTTCCCAATAATCCGTTCCAGTTTCAAGGCATGACAACAGCATCCAACCACAACAACTGAGAACAACAACAACAACGATTGCCGCCACCGCCACAACGAATGTATGCTGGTGCGTTGGTAGTGAACAGTGATTGGCCGGTCGTCTTTGTTGGCCTGTTTACCCTTCAATTGTTTCAATCTCATTCGATATACTAGGTTGATTGTATGTGTATTAAAACGATTACACTACTCCACTCGCAGTAGCTACAAGCAGAAGGGGGGAGTTGGGATGGAATATTATTAATTGCGGTTTTCTACTACTGGAGAAGTACGGTATGAAACCGTACATACATCTTGGAAAATGATGCCACAGTGTGTACGACCGTACGTAAGATTTTGCATCCATCCGCCGGGATGTCAAAGGTATCTTCAATCTTCATCACAGTCATTCTTGATCTTCCGTTTGTTGGGGTAAGCTCGAAGATGACATCAACACCCAAAAAATTGATACTACGTGGTATGAAGAACCTACCGGTACATACCTACCTACTGGTACCTACCGGGTAGACCTATTGTACCACCGGTATCGTAGTCGTTCATTTGCTACTACTGTTTTACAGTGTTTCATAACTGGTACCTACCGTACATAGTATTAATACCTAATAGATTTATCTGTTAACAGTAAAATTGTACATAGCATTGTAGTAGTAACTCCGACTTCTACTACCGATGTAATCGAGTCAGTTGTTCGCTTCTTCCAATGATGAGTTTTTAGTAGTAGAATATCCTTTTTTTTACAACATCATACTACCAAAGATCATCGTAGCTAGAGTAGAGATGCAATGCTCCCGATTTTAGTACTCGTACTCTATAAGAAAAACAAGGTGCATTAACTCCTGCTTTGAGAGATGCTGGCTGCGTTCTAACTGTAGAATAATTACTACGTATTTGTAGTACGTAATACTTGGTGGACTGGAGTTATTTTGCTGGCAACATCTTCTTGTTCTGTCATGCATGTGACCTTCGTTACACTTGCTGTCTTCTTCCACAACCCATGTCGGGTGTGAAAGGCAAAACCATCATAATGACGTGACCAAAATAGTAGTAGTACATCATTACTTAGTATATATCAGACGCAATTTAAAGAGGTTTGTGTGTGTGGGTTGCACTCTTCAGTCGAACATTTCAAATCGCACGTTCAGCATACTCCCTTTTCTTCTCAAAGGAGGAATATCTCGTCGTACCTTTATGCATCGTCGCTGGTACTCTTTTTATTGCTTCCGGCACCAGTGTCTTCGTAGTTGATAATCACTTCGATTGAGGATATATTCGCGCATACCTCGTTGATGAAGATTTGCAACAGGCAAAGTGCCACAAAGGAAACGACCGAACAGACAGCGTAATACGCCATAAGCAATGGGAGAGGTGCTGTATTGGCCAACGCATAAAAGTTGACCAGGCTCAACAATAAAAGGGATCCAAAAAAGAGTCCAAATTGAAACCGTAACGATTCAAAGAAGGATTCGAGGCGCAAGTGTCCTGGCAAGGAACGCGACCGTAGTGCCACAACGACAGCTGGAAACAAGAGAGCAATGGGCATCCAGTACTTTGTAAAGACGTACAAGACAAACGCTGCAACAACGTTGTGAATGTATGCTGACTTGATAAAGTTGGAAGCATAAAAAGAAACGGCCTGAAGAAAAATCCCAACCATAATTCCAAAAAAGTAAGACTTGCTCAAGACGTTGCATCGTGCATGAATCACCGTAGTGTTGTTGTTGCTGGAGGCGTCTTCGTCGTTGTCGTCATCATCATCCTTGTTGGAGGCGATGCTGCCGGTACTTCCCATGGTCGATGATGATCGTTCCAGAAAAGGAGCTTCCAAATCACGGACGATTCTGCTGTTTTGATGCTCTTCGTCGAGAGACTTGTTGACAACGGGAGCTGGTCGTTTGAACATTTTGAATAGCTACTTCAAGGGAAAAGCTTGTTGCAGTGTATGAAAAGAAAAATTGATGACTTCAAGTGGTTGCTGCTTTTGTATTTCCATTTGGTGGAGAGAAGGAAAAACACGACGGGTCGGCGGAATGAAGGGAACCAAGATAGAAAAAAAATAGGAAGGTTGAAAAAATGGGACAGGGCATATCAAACTTCAAATGATTCAACTGTGAAGCAGTTGACAAATTTTGATCTAAGACCACTACCTAGGTAGGTAGTAGAGTACAACACGAATTCGTTGGTTGTTCCACCCGGTAAGAACGCCGTTGAAAATGCTCAACTAACAACATTCTTCGTAGCTTAAATGCCACATGTTCAAAATGCCAATCATACAAGAAGTCGTTCCCGGGCATCTGATTGGACATCCATCGATAACTGATATAACAAGGTTGAGGTTACAAGCCTATTATGATACTTACAGTGAAACCTTACAGTTAATACCTAATACGAGCCTCCACTACTATCTCATCATTTTACGGCTACCGGTAGAAGACGTCTATCATACATATCCAACATTTTTTAGCCTACTGCAGTTTCATTTGTTACAAAATTCAACTAACTTTAAAAACGAACAATTTTTTTCAGCTAGCTACCGTAGCTCTGGTGCTGTGCTGTCGGCACCCTCCCCGTCAACTCGTCGTTTTTCGTCAATACTGTCGTCATCGTAGTAATCGTCCCCAATGGTCAAGTACCCATCCAACCATTCACCAATTACTCGCAGCGCCAGTAAAGTGAAGGTCATGTTCATGATGCGCGCACGGAACGGTCCTCGCACTATAATACCTGCAGTAAACAAGCTGAATGCCACCAAGGGGCGTGGTATGGTGTTGTTGACACTACCCCATCGACACAGTGACCCAAAAAGACGAGCGGCAAATATCGCTAAGGTCCGCAACAAAAGAGACAAGGAACTTGAATGCAAGGCTTGATAGATATCGCTTCCAAACGATCCGTTGTCACTTCGACGATATTGTGAAGGATACCGGCCACGGCCACCACCATTGCCCCCAAACAAGATCGAAATCAACGATCCATCCTGCTGCCAAAATGGTGTATCATCCGCATGTTTTCGGGTATATGCACGGCTACGACCGTTAGATCTTCTTGATTTCGTCGCACGCCCTCGTGCGTACGACAAGGCATCGCTGCCGGTCTCTTTGGCTGCATCATTCCTTTCCTTATTCATCCATCGTTGATACGTCTCGCCGTCTTTGTGAATACCCAGCAAATAGTCGACTTGTTCCTCAAGTTTGTCCCTCCAATGACGTTCCGACGATGGTGGTGAGAACGGTGACACGGACGGTTGTTTCGGAGGCTTTGGACGATCTGGAGCAGTCCGCTTTCTGCTGTTGTGTTTATCAATTTTCGGTTCGCCATCGCCCGGACCCCAAAGCATAGAATCCACAGAATCTGCCAGGAAGTCTCCCAATCGATTCAATCCATCCTTGACTTCTCCGTCATCGTCCACAGTGAATCCAGCGCGATCGGTACCGTAGGGCGAGTAGACACGCCGTCTCGATTTACGGTCGTTCCTCGAACTCGGATGTTGGGTCGCGCCCGTTGTTGTTGTTGGAGTTGTTGTGGGTGCAGAAATCATGGGTCGTCTAGGAGTCCTTTTTCTCGGTGCGTAGTCTTCTGGGATCGTACGCATTCGACTTGCTGTACGTCCATACGTCATTGAAACTGGTCGTCGATGCTGTTTTTCGTCTTGTTGGCTTCTAGAAGTTGTGGTAGGGGTAACAAATCTCACAACGGTCTGTTCCCTTTTTCGTTTCTCCATTATTTGTGCTTGCAACGCCTCCTTGCGTTTTCTATCACGCATTCGTTCTTGTCGTACTTCCCATTCTTCCGGAGTAAGTAGTTCCACTTCAATCGCGTCAGTAACGTCTTCTTGTTCTGCTAAAACCTTGGCGTCGTCAACGGTATAAGAATATGTGTCTGATACTTCCAAGACTTCCCTTTCCGTTTCTTTTGCAAAAGTAGTTTCCGTATGTGCTTTTGATAGTTCTACCGAGTCATGCCCTGGTTTGACATGTGGCGTCATGGACGTTTGATGGGCGGTCGACAACAACCCCTCCAACTCTTGACGGGACGCTGTCGGTGAAAAGGACACGTTTAATTCTTCAAGTTCTTTGAGAATTTCTTGTATTGGTCGAACTCTCTTCGCAACATTGTCCTTTGGTATCTTTTCTGGTTCGGAAGTATCCACAACCAGAACATTGGTCCGGTGGTGGATTCGTTGTGTATGATTTGTTTTTGTAGATATCGTTTTAGCATTATCCTCCTTGTACAAAGGAGTGTTAGATGGCCCTTTCTTTGTGTCGCTGTATCCAGAGGTTGGCCGAACAGTGTTAGTTCTACTTGTACTCGTAGCTTGAATATCTTCTTTTCTATTCGGTACTACTCTGCCTTGTGGTTCTTGTTGTTGTCGTTGTGGTGTTGGATTTTGCTGCTGCTGCTGTTGCTGCTGGTGGTGGTGTCGACGACGACGACGACGGCTCTTCCGAGCTGCATATCCGTATCCTCCTGCCTCCACTTCATCTTCGTATGTCCAATCCATCCAATTTGTTACTAACTTGTGTGTGGTTTGTTTGGCCGCTTTGGTGGCTTTTTGTCCCAGAGTAATCCATCGGTCCGGTACGATCCTATTCTGCAATGGAGATGCCACATGATCTTGGACCCATGATACGGATCGAGCCACTGGTTGTTTCTGTTGTTGTTGTTGTTGTTGACGACGACGACGACGACGATGATTTTGTCGTCGTAACATTTGTTCATCCAAACGTTCGTTTTGAGTTTGACTGTGAGCGACATCCGCACTGTTTTTATTGGGTCCGATACCAACAGTCGATGATGGCCTTGTTGTTGGACGATTCGTAGTTGACGTTGGGGAATTGTTGAATCTATTGTCGGATGTCTCCTGTTTTTGATGTTGACGTTGTTTTTCTTTGGGGGTTGTGCTTTTCGATGACATTTCTGTAGAAGAATCCGTCTGCACCGTTTTTTGCTTGGAGGATGAATAATGTTGTTGTGGGTACGTGTTTGTGTTTGTGTTGGTTGTCGGTTTCGATTTTTCCCATTCGGAGACAGGTGTAACAGTGTTGGTACCTGTTGTCGGTTTGGAAGATACCGTGTCGACAGTCGAATCCAACAAAAAGGAATCCCTTTCCAATCTTTGCTGCAATAAACGCAATTCAAGATCTTTCCGATTGGCTGTTGGTGAAAAAACGATATCAAGATCTTCCAGTTGTCTTAAAATATCGCTCAGTGACAGTGACTGACAGTGAATGGTAGAAGACACATCATCACAACCACTATTGTCATCATCATCACTACCGATACGGTTCTTTTCGGGTTGTATGATGTCGTCATGTCGTTTGGTCCATAAGATCCAACGATCTCGTTGGTATGA
Source organism: Nitzschia inconspicua (assembly GCA_019154785.2). Taxonomy (NCBI): domain Eukaryota; phylum Bacillariophyta; class Bacillariophyceae; order Bacillariales; family Bacillariaceae; genus Nitzschia; species Nitzschia inconspicua. Next base: position 199,189 of record JAGRRH010000003.1, read on the forward strand.
TTCCCTTTTGGTTGTTGAGAGTGGTGGTTGTCGTTGTCGTTGTTGTTGTCGTTGTCGGACAAGAATAGGAATATCTTTCATCGTTCCTTGAAACGCCAAGGCTTGATTCTGCCGTTCCTTCACAACAACGATAGGTAAAATGAAAAGGAGAAACAACCTCACTACAAAACTATCGAAAAAGAATGGCAAAACGTCAACGCCAACAATTCTTGTACCACCACCTGTCCGTGACAACAACATCATTTTGTTCTTCTTCTACTCCGTATTCCGGGGAAAATAGGAGCAGTGCCAGTTTTTCTTTTCTTTTTTCTCTTCTTTTCAACCCTCTTTACAAACAATCCAACAACAACAAATTGTTAGAACTCGTTGATGGGTCATGGTTCTTGTTGTGTTGAATCAGCTACAGCGGATCTACCATACGTACCTGGACAACGAATTCACACATGCCAGGACAGGCAACAAACAATACGACGGCCCCGAAACAAAAATAACAGAATAAAATAGGAGGGAAGACGTCGGTGCGAGTTCGGAACCTTCCACGTGTCACTACTGAAATTCTACTCGGTGTATCTACCGGTACATCCAGTTTTGTATCACACGTATCGGTAGGAAGGTAGGTACTGATAGTTTCTATTATACATACGAAGTAATGTTATGAACATGAAATAATCTACTTTATGGCTATGCCAACTACTACCTAGCTACCGGCAGTTCCGTATCTAAAAGTTGACATGATACTGCTTGGAGATTGGGGTGAGAGCATTTTGGTCACGACCTTCGACTATCGGAGATTCAAATTTTACTCGTATTAACAGTAATAACTGTAAACTGTAAATTCAAAGCAACCTGCGAAGCCTCGTTTTTTACAAAAAAAATAGACTATTTATACTTCTCGTGTATTTATGTCAAAGATGATGCTTTGTTCTTGTCCGTGTATCCATCTATGCAATCTCGACGGATTGCAGACTTACGACCAAAAACAAGTTTGTTCGTTGTTTTGTTGACTACTAGCTAGGTAGTATAGTAGAAAGATAAAGAAACTTGTTGTCTGTCCAAGATTGATTGGTGGTTCCTATCGTCGTCCTGTCTCATCGCCTTCGTTTCCGTCGGGGGAATACAGCTGTTGTTCAGGCCCAATCGGATTGACAGTGAGTCGTCGAACGCACTCTCTTGTCTTGCAGAAACGCAAGTAGTTCAAGCCAACATCAGGTTGGCACAAGCTACAACTCTCGCTTATTATGCTGCCGCCGGGCTGCTGCCAACCAGACGATTGCTTGCATTGAAGCCATGGAATCTAGTAGTAGAGTTCCCTCTTCAATGTTTGGTGAAAACCTGTTTAAATGGATGGATGTTTTTTGTCGATTATGAATATCCATTATTATCATTGTTCCTTGAAACGCCAAGGCTTGGTTCTTTCGTTCCTTCGTTACGACGATGTAAGGCAAAAGGAAGATGAGAATCAACAACCGAATGATAGTGACATCATCATTCCAAAACCACGGCGACATGCCAGCGATTCTTTCACATGTGAGCAACGTGGTCAATCTGGAGATTGGGGATAACAAAAACCCAAGTCTCTTCTTCTTCCTGCTTTTCAACGATCTTGAATTTGGAACCCGTTAATAATGGTCATGGTGTCACGGTAGTGTCGATCCGATCTAGCGGATCTAGAGAGGTACCGGGAGCCAGCTTGGCAACTGTTTGCTGTGTTAACAACCAACTTTAAATGACTGCAGCTTCTATGATACGGTAGGTATGATAGATAGTAGCGTGTCCGTCGTACTGTCGCAGGACGAACGCAACGTAAAAATCTCTCCCTCCGTAACGGTATGATACGGTAATCTTACGACGTATATTATCATCGTTTTAACAGTAACATACTTCGGGAGTACCTAATAGTTAGCGTCCTGCAATACACAGTACGGTACTTTTAAAAAGCCTAAATCTCCACTCTAACTGTAAATCGTAGTGGGCACTGTATGGTACCGGTGTATTAAAACTTCGACCCAATGGCAGGTATCATACGTCTGATAGTACATACGTGTATGTCGAGGTGACGCCGCGCTACTAGCAAATTGATAGAGTGAAGAATTCTTCCTACTTTATCCGAACTGACTATGTTTTTGTGACACGCTTAATTCATTCAAGATACTCTTAAGGAATCCAAGAAGTAAAAATGATCAAGTGCTTTTAGGTTTCTCGGAGGAAAAGAAGGTCTATTCTTAACAATTCGCTGCAAGGATGACTTAATTTACACACAGTCACGCGGGAATCACATTCCTTGGACTGTCCTAACCAACTCTGCGTTAGATTGGCTGGATCGGAATCAAATAACGATACAGGTAGGTACTGCAGAACTTGCACTCGACATAAATACCGGTAGTTACCCAAACAGGTACGTGTTCTGACTGTGAGGACGAGTTCTGAGGTACAACTTGTCTTATCGACAAACGAAGCATGCCGTTCATCGAAGTTCTCGAACTTCTCATTTTATCTGGTAACTCGATCACAAAATGTTCCTTCCTTAGACCTGACATTTAACGCAAACGATAAGTATCCGCTAAAATATCGCTGGACTTGGTTCGCGGTTCCGAAGCCTTAACGATCCTTGAAAAGTTGAAGTGAAGGAGTAAAAAAATTGGGAAGCTTCAAGTACAAGCAAAAAAAGCGAACAAACTATTTTATCTCTGGTGATCTCCGGTCTGAAGCACCTTAATTACTGTCGGCGACGTTCTTCGGAACGTAGAGTCATGATTTTATCACCGGTGTCGAAGCTCTCTGCGGGCATTGCATTTGGTCAACCACAAATTTATCTCTTCAGTCCTCCATAGGAACACTGACAAATTGCAACGTCTCTCTTTCGAACAACTCATAACATTTCTTCTACCGGCAAAAGGTCAAAAACAGATCGAGAGACACTTTTTGATCGACATTTTCAAACAACAATCACAACAACCGCAACCACCACAACAACAAGTACAACACACCCTTGTGAAACCAAGACCACGATGATGATGACCTTTTCTGCCAAAGAAGACAATTCCGGTTTATCCAAGGTAACAACTACCTTAATGGAGAAGACCAAAAAAGAAGAGACCACCAAGAATGAAACAACACCTTCTTTCAAGCCTAACGAGGTCAATGAAATTGAATCGGAGGACGTTGAAAAATCGGAGGACACAACTGAGAGTAAGGAAGGTACCCTCAGATACCTTCCCAAGAACAAAAAGCCTGATGCAGCATTGACATTTCCGGAGAAGGTACGCCATTGCATGTTTATTAGTCTTGTTTGTTGAGGATGCTTTGGTTGTCACGGTGTTCGCCTCATTGTGCCTGTTGTTGCTTTGGCTTTCTCACTGTACTTATCGACCTCTATCTATCTCTCTTCATTTTATAGATGATGAGCTTGATGAAGTTCGCTGCCAAGTCTGGAGATCCAGAGACGTATTGCGTTGCATGGTTACCCGATGGAAAAAGCTTTGTTATTCGGGATCCAGATGGATTCACTCGCAAAGTACTTCCCAAGTTCTTCAAGGCCACCAAGTTCAGTTCCTTCACTCGAAAGTGTAAGTCTGGAGCGATGACCGTTTCAATGGAAGGTGGTAGCATCCAATTTCGCACTCACACCACTGAGTCTCTATCATGTTTCGTCTCTCTCTCTCTCTCGTTCGTAGTATATCGATGGGGTTTCCGTCAAGTGAACCGTGGCATCGGACCGGACGATCCTATCATCTTTGGCAACGAGTACTTCCAGCGTGACAACGCGGAACTCATGACCAAAATGAGATCGACTACCGCCGCCTCGACTCGCAAGCAAGAAGAAGATAACCTACAAACGATGCTCGCTCAAAAACGTGCCCTCGATTCCCGGGAGGCCGATCGGGAGCAGAAGAGGATGCTCCTTTCTACTCTCATGCAACAGAATATGATGCAACAGAACTTTGGAAACTTTCCTCCTCAAAACACTGTCCAGAACTTTCAGCCGAACCAGTTCTTGATGCAAAGCTTGCAGCAACAACAGCAGCAGCAGCAATCACAGGGAATGTTTGGAAGTAACAACAGTGGAAGCCAAAATATGCAGCTCATGAATGCGTTCGGAAACGGAAACTTTTCCACTTCCAATAGCAATGGAGGAGTGGGTGGACTCAAACCCTTTGATCTCCTGGCGGCTCAACAGCAGCAATACAACCAAGTCAATGTCAGCAACAATGCGCCCAACTTCAACCCGTTACTCAATTTCCAGCTACCAACTTCCAACAATAACGGTCTTGGTATTAATAATAACAACAACAATATGAGCAACTTGGCGAACGTCAATATGATGAACATGAGTACCAGCTCGATGACGGGAAGCTTGAACAACCTTCCCAACAACGCTAACAATATGATGGGACTGGGAGGAACGGGAGGAGCCATGTCCAACCAAAATCCTAGCACTACTGTGCAAATCGTCAACGCCGCTATCAATGCCTTGAAGCATGCTCCATGAGAGCCCATAATATCACGTTGTTACTACACACTTTCTGCTGTGAATCGATCACATCAAGGAAGTCTATTCTGTCTACATTTGAAAGATCTACGGATTGCTCTCAGCTAACTAGCTAGCAACGGATTACTACCCATTTACATTCTTTTACTCTACACTGTAATATATCCTACCAGTAGCTGGTAGAGTACCGTAATTCTACGTTGTTCTTTGTTGCTGCTATATATTACTGCATATTTGTCCGTGGTAGTTCTGAATGAAGAAGACGTACAGAAAAATTTTAAAAATAATAGTCGAGCGACATAGAGAGATGAAGATGGCTTCTCTTGCTATGATACAACGCCATGCTAAGAACAATTTTCGAAACCCTAATATGGATACACTCAGTAAGAACAAATGTCGACGTCTTGATATATTCGATTTATAATGTCGACGTCTTGATATATTCGATTTATCTCTAAGTAATTGGTTTCTGTTTTCATCTGTACGTTATCTGTCCTCGACAGTTTTTCTCAAATAGTAATAATCGTAATAGCAGACGTACAAGCCTCTTCGTTTCGAGACGAAAGGTCAGAAGTCCAATCCTCAAGCGGAAGGTTCTCATTTGTAACCTTGGAATTGGATTTCGTAGTCCACATATTATTTCCACGTAGGTAGTACGTATGAACACCCTCTCCGCTAATACTGTGAATTCGGTACAGCCCACACTTCTACCGTAGCTATTTGATAGACCAGTCTACCGTAATAATAAAACAGATTGAAAAAACAATAAAACCACAAACCACACAGCTAGCTGGTAAAGTACCGTAATTCTGCTATGTATTACTACACACTACTCTCTTTAGTAGTGCAGAGTATTTATTTTGTAATTTTCCGTGGTAAACAGTTCTGAATGAGGACCTACAGAAATTTTTTTAACTTTAAAAAAGTCGAGCGACAGATAGAGAGATGAAGATGTATTACCTCTCGCTTCTCTTGCTACAACGCGATGCTACGAATAATTTTCAAAACCCTAAATATGGATACACTCAGTCTGAACTAACGTCTTGATATTTTCGATTTATCTCTAACAAACTGGTTTCTGTTTTCATCTTTATGTGCGCGATAGTTTTTCCCAAATAGTAATCGTAATTGCAGACGTACAAGCCTCTTCGTTTCGGGACGAAACGTCAGAAGTCCAATCCTCAAGCGGAAGGTTCTCATTTGTAACCTTGGAATTGGATGTAGAAGTCGACATAATATTTCCACGTAGGTATCATAGTACACATGAACACCCTTTCCGCTAATACCTGTAATTTCGGTACAGCCCACACTCCAACCGTAGCTATTTGATAGAGCAGTCTACTACCGTAACGATAAAATCTACGACAAGCCAGAAGCGTCAGGCAAGGGAAGTGCATAATAATGTCATTGCCTGCATGCTCAGGTCTTGTCCGCCGTTGGACTAGTGTTTGGAGTCGGGATTCGAGCAGTAGACGGGCGGAGGACAGACACAAGACCAGAGTTGCAGGCATCACACATATCCAAGCACACAATTCCTGCAACGCTGCAATCCCCATCGCTATGAGATAGCAATGGAGATTCCGTGTTTTTTCAAAAGCAGGCCTTGTGCTCTTGTGTGAACTGTAGCTCTGGCAACTCATGTTAGTTCGCCATAGCTAATTTCGTTCCCTCTCTAGATACTACTTCGTACGTTTACGCCACCACATATGTAGCAACCTAGCACCTCTATGGTGGCATACGTACGTACCTACCCAGACTATCGAGCACTGGGATTGCAGAGAAGCTGAGGCGGCGTCGGGAGAGATTGAAAAAAACAATATTATTACTGTAAAACCACAAACCACTCTCTCATCACAGCTTTCATAGAGTAGCTACGTGGAGGAGCAAGACTTGTACTCCGAGTACTGTAATAGTCTACCAGTATATGTACCTAGGTAGGTAGCTCGTCGTGTATGCTACGGTGTCGAAACAGTTGTTCTGGCAGTACCGAAATAATTTGTCAGGGAACCTCTATGGGACTCCAGTAGTAAGCATAAAGCATACACTACTAAAGTAAGGAAGAAGTTATGCCTATGAGTGCTGATGGACCATTATGGTCTGTACGTCATCCGTGGTTGTTCTGACATAAAATCAATAAAATGAAACAGGGAAGAAAGGAACAGGAGATCAAAAAATATCTCGCTTCCAGCAGCAAGTGATGGCTGAAAATTTCGAAACTTTTAAATGACTTTTACTATTAATAATCCTTTTAACTGTAAGTAATCGGTTTCTATTTTCATCCGAACTTTCGTGTCCGCGATAATTTTTCCCACAATCAATCAATAATAGAGAGAGTTTTAACGATTCTACAGAAGTTGTATTGTATGCTTACAGTTGTTGACAATACTACGTACCGTACTCCGAGTAGCAGTAGCCGATGTTGAGGTTGGTTTCACTTTTTCGAGAGAAGTTCGATCCTCAAGCGGAAGGTTCTCATTTGTAACAACAACAAGTTCATTGATATATATTCAAAGTCAATATCCCTACAATATTATACCGTCCCAATTTGGGACGGTGGCCTATTTCCAACCCTAACCGATTTTGCATACCGTCCCAATTTGGGACGGTATGAGCAGATTTTTAGTTGTACAGAAAATTGGTTTTTATCACAACATCGACGTTTATTAACACACCAAACTCTTCTTCCTTACTATGCTGAGGAACTTCCACCTTGATTTCCCTTGTCAGACTGCTTTTCCGTCGTTACTACTGAGTCGAATTTTTTGGGTCGGAATGTTTAGGGATAAGGTTAAATTTTGGCGCGCCACAATACACGACGGTCCCCGCTCCTCGAAACGTCATCGTCTATCACGTTTTCGTTGAAACAACCTTGAGGTTATGTTACAATACTGATGGGTTGTTGTTCACACAACATTTCTTTATCCTTTAGTGACAAACTTCTCCAAAATATTCAACATGCCACCTGATCCATTCACCGGAATTCCTGCTGACATTCAGGCCTTCAGCTGCTGCATACACTCCCCCTCTCTACCGCTTCTGGTAACGATCTTGAAGTAGCCTTTGATCGAGGGTATGGAAAACTTAGCAGTGTGGAAGCAATCGCTAGCCGCAACCTTCACGTTGTTACGGTTGCTGGGACACTCGGTTCTCGGCATCCGTTCAACACTCCCGATGAATGGATTTCCACCCTGAATAAATGGAAAACCAAAAGGGGCGTGGATCAACAGAAAATCCTTTCATGGACACTTCTGTGTGAGAATTGGAACCTGCGGGGAGACCCAATGCTCGGAGAAGAAGTGCGCATTGCTGAGCGAACTAAGGTGGGAGAAAAACCCATATACGCCATTGCTCTCAGGGAAGTCTTTGACAGAAAGAACCCAGTGAAGTACCTAAAATTTTTTGCATCCAAAAACCACCGCCCGAACACCTTCGTTGCTGTCGAGCGCAATGAGCATCTTGACCAGAACGTGTTATTCTCCCCCAAAACACCATCACCGGAACGCTCATCCGTCGAACAGGCTCTGTTGCAGTCCGCACAGCCCCTAACAGTTGGGCAGCGGTGCGCAGACTGGTTCCTGATGAAATCAATGCTACTTTCAGGGACAATGGCAGGAAAAATTGGTACGTATGAAGCAGAACCGTCCGGAGCGGCTCTCTCATCCATTATGGAGGAATGCATAGTATCATGGTTTGGACGCCACAAAAGCACCGCCATGATGGCAAGTGGTACCCGCAACGAGAACCCCACTTTAGACAGGCTGAGGTCGTCTGTGAAATGCATGAAGGGAATCTTTGAAGTGGGTCTCTTACGCTGGAACAGGAATCATGCAATTGGGGTATCACCTGATGCAATCTGTCGTCTTGTTGTGGAGGACGCACCCGATCCAGTACTGTGCTGTTAAGAGATCAAAACGAGGGTTTCCGAAAGTACAATTGCAAAAGCAGAACTGGCAAGGAAAAAGCATGGCAGTTTTGTCAATTGTTACTATGGTGATGCGGTGTTTAATGATTGCGTTCCTGCCGCCAATCGAAGTCAAGTGCTCCATCAAGCTCTGGTAACCGGATTTCAACATGGTGTGTTCGTTGTTTGCAAACTGGAAGAGGGGCAGGGGAGCATCGTTCAAATTGTTGCCATCAGAATATCTACCGAAAAAAGAGATGAATATGCCAAAAACCTGTGTAAGGTGGTTAACCCACTCCTTGGGTTCCTTCACAACGAAGACGTTATTGCGCGAGGAATTTTGATGGACAGTGACTTTCCAGATTGGGTGACTGACCCCCAGCGAACGATCTTGAAGACAAGGGCAAAACTGTACTATGGGCACCTGAAACTCATAACCACAGAAGAGGGAGATCTGCGACCAACAAAGCCAGTGTCAATTTACAAGCATTCAACGCAGTATCGCTACAACAAGCACAAACCAGGGCTTGATAAGAATACGGAGATTTCGGATAGGGTAGCGTTTCACACAACGGGTCCTTTTGAAGCAAAGTACGTCTTCAGAATGCTGGACGCGGTCATGGTCAATGCCTGGAGAGCATATCAGGCAGTGACTGTGATTTCACCGTGGCTACGTGCGCTCGGGTCACACCCTTCATTGGCACAGGTGAGAACTAAACTCAACAACTTTGTGGGGGTAGAAGATTTTGTTGCAGATGTTGCTTTGGAATGTCTAAGGTGTTTGGCGGCACAGAAGGCCATCCCACTGTTTCCGGCAGACGTACCACAAGAAGAAAGGGAAGAACGGCAGTTCAAGAGTGAATTTTCCGAGTACAAAAGAAAGCATGGATGGCCAATCAGAAAATTTGCTTTGAAGAAGTTTGCTAGCGATCCATTCCTAAATAAACTGAGGCTATGCACTTTTGTGGATCACAGGCCCCAACGTATCAGGGACGTCCAACCAGTAATCCGTGAGAACGGGACTTCCCAAAAGGTGGTGAGGAGGAAATGTGTATTGTGTTTTGTCCCTGGGAAGATGATTCCAGGATCATCCACTATCAAGTCAAAAGAGATAGCCAACAACAGCACATACATGTGCCCAACATGTATGGTTGTGCTGTGCAAAAAAACTGTTGGAAATTCGGGTGCGAAATCGTGTCATACATTGTGGCATGAACGCCACAATTTGGAGGCAGAGGGGAGCAAATGTAGGAAGCGCCTAAGGGTGGCAAGGGAGATGAATGATGATGAAGCACAAAAAAGGAAGCTTCACGCAACAAATGCCTCTATCAAGAGACATTCGCCAGCAAAAACGAGCCAACAGACCCAACGAAGCCAGACTCAGGTGGCAATAAACGATCCACAAGATCCACAAGATTCATTTGATGCCGTTGAAAACGTTGTCGAACATGTTTTGGAGAACCTAATGGAAATGGAGCATGGAGAGGAACACGGTGACGAGGAAAAAGAAGAAGACAAACACGACTTCTTAGACATGGAAGAATACAGTGATGGAAGTGACGAGAAGGAGTAGAATCGAGGATTGATGGTTAACTACAAAGGTGATAGTTTTAGTACCATTATACCTCTATTAGTATGAAAAGAAACAACTGAAATAGTAGTATCTAGCTATTGATGGCTAGTAGTAGTATTATTGCCTACTAGCTAGCTCTACTAGAGAGTAGTTTGACGTAAGGTACGACGTATTAGTACAACACGTATGCTCAAACGGTATGTAGGTAGGAGGCTACGTAGCCCTGGTATCACTTCACACCGTCCCAAATTGGGACGGTATGATTTTTTGTGTAGGCGCTGTAAAAAAACATACCATACCGTCCCATTGATGGGACGGTATCGAAAATTGTAGGGATATTTTTTCTTTTTTGCGGCAAAAAAACATTGAAGACAGAAAAGGGTATTCGAAGCTGCGGTAGCATTCCGCAGTACCCCTCTTCTTTGTTGTGGCTCCACACAACAACCCAAACTTGTTTTTTGGGTCTGACCGTCTGAACCAATTCTTTACAAATTGGGGAAGATGGGCTTCTAGCTACGGTCATCTCTCTAGCTACCGTAGCTGGTTTGCTACTCCTGTCGTAGCAAGGTGACAGATTGTAAAATACTTTTGCAGAGGCTACATCACCACCAGCAGAAATCAAGACAGAGCATTATACAACACTTAACTTATGGAAAAGGTTCGCCTACGGTAGTGGAGCTCTATTGTTTTGCAAGCTACCAAATCTCAGGATTTTTCTCCAGTATATATATTGTTATTATGTCCTTATCCTCGCACATCCTGGCGTTTTTTTTTGCAAAAAAAATGATGCTGTCGTAGACAAAATCCCAAGTGATTGGGATTTACTGAATAACACAACAGACCTTCACACCAGGAGGGCATCCCAAGACTCCAGCCAGTCCTTCCGCTTTGCCGGTTGGCATCGAGGACGATGCTGCTGCTGCTGCCACTCGACCATCGCCAGCAGCGTCGTCACCTGTATCGTCGGGGGCAAACCCTAACTTGACCACATCGGCGAGCTTCTTTAAGGTGACGGTCTCTCCAAACAGATATTCGTCGGAAATCTTGCAAGAATACGCCCCCTCCAACCGACCTTTGAATTGAGAAATGCTCATACTATCCAGTATTGTCACAAGGGCCGTGTCATTATCAATCGAATCGGGCGGTAGTTGCGCTGTTCGTGCTACATCCAATCGCAACTTGTCCATAATTTCGTCACGGCTCATTGAACGTAGCTCGTTGATTGCCTCTTGTGTCATCACCGGTGTTTTCAGCGCCATGGAAGGTCCAACAGTGTCGCTACCTTCCATCTCCAAAGACGTACTGCCGTCGTTGAATTTTGGAAACGACTTTTCATAGACCACTTGCAACGTTCCAGCCAAGTATCCCTTGCGACACCATGCTCGCGCAATTTTGCCACTGGACGTTTTGGGTACCGTCTTGGTTTTGAGAAAGAGGATCTGTGATATTCCCAAAGAATGTTCCTGGTTGACGGCGGATCGTACCTGATCGGCCAACGGTTCACATATCTTGTTGATTTCCGCTTTGGACGGGGGTACGTCTCGTAACTCCATGACCAACGCGACTTCTTCTCCCCCCTGATGGGTCGAATCGATGGTAAACGCGGCCGAACATCCCGGCCGCAACAAATCCGAAACAGCTTCGGCGGTCGCTTCGAAATCTTGTGGATAATAATTCCGTCCAGCGACAATGATCAAATCTTTGATTCGGCCGCAAATAAACAATTCGTTGTTGTGAAAGAAACCCAAATCGCCCGTTCGTAGATAGGTAGCGGTTGACGACATTGTCGTCTTGTCATTAACAGTACTATCGTTTCTGATCTTGGCATGAAAGTCCTCTTGGGTTTCGTTGGGTTTGCCAAAATATCCTGCCGCCTTGCTGGGAGAGTTGATCCAAATTTCACCCACACGACCGGCGGACAATTCACGACAGGTGTCACGATCCACAATTCGAACGTCAACCTGTTGATGAGATGGATAACCGCATCCGACCAAGATGGAAACGGATTCGGGGTTGTCAACAACTGTTGTTGTTGTAGTAGTTGTTGTGGTTTTAGTATCATCATCCACATCATTGTTTACAATTTCAACGACACCTTCGGTTTGTAACTTTTCTTTCCACAGTTTCAAAATTTGTTTTCCACTGCTGCAAACAAAGACGGTATGTTCGGCGAGTCCATAGGTGGGATATATGACGTTGGATAGTCCAAAGGGTGAAAATGCGTTATAAAAGGTCGTGATGGCATCTTGATCGACCGGTTCGGCGGCATTGATGATATGTCGAACAGATCGTAATTGTAACGGTCGGTTGACATATTCGGACGGTTGGAATTTACGGGCCGTCAACTTGAAGGCGAAATTGGGTGCCTGGAGGTGTGTACCGTTGAATTTAGATACAGCCTCGATCCACAACATGGGTCGTTGCAGAAATGTCAACGGACTGGTATAGTATCCACTCCCCCCGCAATACAACACACCCAAATACGATCCAATGAGACCCATGTCATGATACTGGGGCAACCAGGATACGACAACCGTATCCTCTTTGGCTTGTAATTCGTTGGTGATGATGGTCAAGTTGTGTGCGAGATTTCCATGTGTGATCATGACCCCCTTGGGTTCGGAGGTAGAACCACTGGTGTATTGTAAAAAGGCCAAATCCGATGGTTGATGTCGTTGTTGTTGTTGTTTGGTTGTCACTGCCTTGTTGTTGTTGTTGTTGTTGTTGTTATGGGTTTTATCATCCGTGACGATCCATGTCAAATGATCGGGCCATGTAGGTGTGTTGTTGTTGTTGTTGTTGTTGTTGTTTGTACTGAATTTGACTTTGGTAGCAATGGCATCCTTGACACTGGAAATCTTTTTGATGTGACTGTACTCTTGATTGGTCAAGGCGAATTTTGCCTGACAGCTGTTGGTGATGACAGCAAACATCTTCAATGTGTCCCTTCTGGACGGAAGAGGAGGAAAGACAGGAACGGCCACAATCCCGGCTTTCAAACATGCCAAAAAGGCAACCGAATAGTCGAGGGATGGTGGATATACCAACAAGACACGATCGCCAGTAGACAGTCCGGATTGTAATAACAACCGTGTTGCCAATGTCGACGATTGTTGTTGGAGTTGTCGATACGTTAAGGAAGCCGATATTCGTCCACCATTGAGTCCGGGAGAGAGAAACGTAAAGACCGTCTTTTGAGGATATTTCGAAGCATTTTCTTCCAGTCGATCCAATAGTAAAGGATACATTTCTTTATCTTCTTCTTCTTGTTGTTGTGAATCCACCATCGTCATTGTTATGTTTTGTAACATTCTCGTTCCAACGGAAAAATTGCGTATCAAAAAATGATATTATTATCTTTGTTGTTGTTTTTGTTTTGTTGTGTTTTATAGCAGTTCACATGAATGGAGGAGGGAACGGAAGCTTGAAGTCGTTGTCATCGGCGACAACAAACAGAAAGTACGGAGGAGTCGACAGACAGTAAGTAGTACAGTTGTTTTGCCTCTTTTGTTTTTGACTTTCTTCTTCAGGGAAGTTGTATGAACTCCTACAGTAGTAGGCCTTTCATCAAAATCTAGTAGAATAACATCATCAGATCAGATTAGATGATGATGATGGAGATTCATCCACAGCTTCCGTACGACGTACGACGTATGATAGACCATCTATCATACAAGTACGGTAGAGCAGCTACCGTACTGACACTCTACCGTTATTACTCGTAGTCATCATGCCGGATGCTGTGACACTGTGACAGAGAATGGATGATTGCAAGCTACCGGTACCGTTATTTAGCATGTGCGAAGGGAAATAAGTCGTACACTGCCGCAGCTACCGTAGTTCCGGTAGTTAAGGATACACTGTTAGGTACTACGACGTATGCTACTGAAGGTAGTACAGTACCTACTAGTCTAGTAGGGCCAATGTGATTATTAACTGTTACTCGGAGTAATAAAAAATATTATGGTATGCAAATTTTGGATTCTTTTGTATCAACGGATCTTTTCTACCACGTAGTATGAGTGAAGCAGGACGTATATTATCGTCGCGATACCGCCGGCAAGGCATCAACTTCCGAATCTTTTCCGTTCATGGATCTTCCGATCATACCTCCAAAAAAACGAGTCCCTTTCTCTCCTCTCTCTTTCTTGAACGCAATTAAAAGATTTTTTTTGGGAACGTGCTGCCACTCTTTGATATCTACCTAGAGCTAGCTATAGCTAGTAGCTACGGTAGAACAAAGACTCTCCAATAATAGAGTAGTAGTGGGGTAGGCCATCATGATTCATGATAGTAATAGTACAATAGCAGCAGTATCACATATATTGTGTTCAGCTGAACATCACATTATTGAAACGTCACAAACGAAAATCGCATTCAGTTGTCCATGTCAAAACCAGGTTACAGAAAAACTACCGATAAACAAACGATTATTTCATTTACAGTTAGCACAATGGAAGACAATTCGTTGGTAGAAGATGGCCAACAGAATCCATGGAAACCATCATCATCAACAGCAACAAAAACAAGCAACAACGTTCTCATCCCACCACTGGAAGTTTGTTATCCGCGACTAACAAACTGTCCCATTAGTACATCAGCCAAACAAAACAACCAGTATCGATCATACCAAAGTCATAATCATGACAACAATACCGATCATGACGACGACGATGACGACGAGTTTGTGTGTAATCCACCGCCACATGTGGTGCGTGCTCCCGCAGTCATTACCGTGCCTGTAATAACAGCATCGTCAAGTTCTTCTTGCCAAAACAAAAGACGAGACGAGGGATCCAAACAACAACGACAACAAAAACAACAACGAAAACTACGACAACAACAACAACAACGACAAGGACAAGGACGATCGACGTCCAAATCAACTCAAGAAAAAAACGGTTCGTTCCAAAACGATTGTTGTGACTATACCATGCGATTATTGTCCAATATCATCTTTCTGGTAGCCTCTTGCCTCTATGTACAAGTAGCCATTTGGAAACTGTACCGTAAGACTACAACGGAGGATGACGATGTCATACAACAACTACAACAACAAGAACAACACGAAGAGGAACAAACTTCTGCCATGATGATTATCGCGATTGCCTCATCGGTCGGATATTTCTTGGTGGGGTGTTTGGAGTTGTACATGGCAGAAACGCTCTGCACACAAATATCGGTGGGCGGAATGATGATTGTCGCCTCTTCGTTGGGAATCACATCCATCGTCTTGACGGAGCACAGACTGCAACTTTCCATCATTTTAAGGGCCGTATCCTTCCACATCTATGCCATTGTGGCCATTTCCATATTCGTCTTGCACGAAGATTTTACCGACGAAAGTAGTACCACGGTTTCTTCTCATCCTACGAGAACAAACGATGACGATTCGAATCCAACCGTTCCAAATGACCCATCGGTATGCTGGAGACGATTGGCCGACAATTCCTTCATGGTAGGGACAATTCTGGATGCTATATTGAGTTACTTTTACATATTTGACCTACCCTCGACAGCAGTCGCCTTGCCAATGGCGTCGGTGGGTGCGGCAGCATGTTGGGTGATGGCTGCGATCTTGTATTTGGTCGTTACACTTCAAAGTAGACAGCCATTCGACGGTACAACAAAAAAGGATGGACGAGGATGCTGTATCGGCTGCTGTTGCTGCATGAGCTGCATGTTCCCATCCAGAAAAAACCGGGATGGTGGCAAAAATCGCGGCTTCCACCCAGACAACGTTGCCATCACAGTCATCGAGGGGGACAACACATCTTCGACAAAGCAAGATTCCAACGTCGAAGAAGGATTCTTTTCGTATTGTGGGCGACAGATCATGGACCAAAATTTTGATGGTTTATGCGTGGGTGGTGGTAGTGGTGGTTTCAGTCACAGTAACTGTATGCGTCGATCATTCGGGGACGGAATGGAAGACGCTGCTGCTCAACTCAAGTCCGGGGCTGACAATATCATGAAACAGGTTGACACCGTATTCGATCGAAAGATATTTTGTGGATCGTAACAAATGCACGTAAAAAGTAGTGTCGCTAGTGAAACGTAACCATTCATATGTAACAGCAATTTGCAGTTAATATTCCCACTTCTCAATCACCTCTAAAAGCTCGTCTGATTTGTGGAGAGCTCGATGAAAGGTTGGAACGAATTCTTGTAAAGCTACGGAAATTCCAACTACTACCAGCTGCCACCAATTCCACACCCGAAAAGTCGACACACGCCCCCAACAGCCTTAATGGGAAACGGGGCAAGTCAAGATACAGCTTTCCATCCGCTGGATATTCTATTTCCAACCACTCAGAACTGGAATATGATCGTTGAGGAAAAACAGTCGTCCAGAAGATTGAAACCGCAGACATGGCATGATCTTTCAAGAATAATACTTAAAAGATAGCAATACCCATGTAAGTATGTTGGGTTTGTTGACCTCTCTTCCTCTATTGCAGTCCGGTACTAGGGCGGGTTGGACACTCCGCTGAGTTATGATGCCATTTCTTCCAAAAGAAATGGTAAAGTCATATCCCCACCACAACTTTATCAGGAATCATGCAAAGCCATTCTTCCTCCTCTCTATTAGCCCCATTTCCGACTGGATAAGAAAAATAAGATTCTTCTTACCGGACACCGCGTATTCATGATGCAGCAGTAGCTCCGTTCCGTTCCGTTGCGGTGATCGATCATCCATGGATTTCTCAGGTTTCCCAGGCTACCAGTCAACAGTCCACTCCCTTTAGGAGCCCTTTAGGAGGGGATCCTTCGACAAAATAAGGATTACCGGTACTTGGAGTAGAAATGGAAAGAACCAATCTTGCTGGAGAAAGAAAGTGAATGGTGCGTCTGTGAAGTCTCAAGTCCACAATAGTTCGTGCTGTAATCGTAGATGTCTGACCTGTCGCCGAAGCCCTCGAACAGCAACAACAACAATGTTATTATTTGGCGAATGATATACGTGTAGTGAAAAAAGTGTTTCCGAGTTGAAACCCGTACAGGCAAGAGTAGTCGTTACTCCACTGCAGATCATCGGAAGTTTATTCTACCGACATTTTATTTTCTCTTTGCCAAGAAGAGAGGCGTTTTTAGTTTTGATTCATGCATACCGACCTCACGTGGTTGTATGAAATTTCAGTCTGACGCCAATACTGTTACCAGTAGATACTCCTGCCATCGCAGTTGTGAAATACCGGTAATACTCTGTGGTACTTCGTGAAAAAATGACTCATCATCCAACTCGTTTACGTCATGATGAAGAAACTTGAAACGCAATCAACACAAAGATCCAAGTGCATGGGGATTGACTGTGAATGGGATGGTGGTTTGACTGTGAATGCAAGTCGAACAGAGTTACTTCACATGTCAAACAGAAGGCAATGCTTGATCTTTCCCAATGACGAAAGCAAATAAAACGGAAGTAGCCGGGAAGCATAGTTCATACTAAACCCGTCTGCGTTGGTGGATCATCCGTTTGTTCTACTCCAGTAGAAGAATACCCCAAGTACTTGGAAGTAAAGTGTACGTAGTAATTTTTTCTTCATCTACGTAGGCTATTTCATTTTTGACACGAAATAAATAATCAAGACATTTATACTTAACAAATTTGTGAATCGAGAAGTTTGATTACCTACCTTGGTCGTTCTACGTGGTCGTGAATACGTAGTAGAAGAGAAGGATCTTCCATTCAAGGTCAACATCCTGGCCATGAGGATGCTTTAAATGCCACCACTACAAGTATCTTAAACTAATTAACTGTAAAAATGTTACTCGAAACTCATTAACTGTAAAAATGTTACTCCAGAAAATGGGAGATTTATTGGCTCGGGCTCTGCCTTATCAATGAAGACATCGGTTAAATGAATGAGAACACCGACAATTGCCACGAACTTTCCGTCGTCTCATAGGAGAACAATCACGAAGGTTCGAGAGAACGCAAAAGGAAACAAACCCGAAGTCCTGTTAAGTGTAAGAACGGGAGAGAGGGGGGAAAATGCGCTTCGGTACGGTACCTATTTTATTTTAGAGGTAAAAATTGTGGCTCATCAACACCTCCCACAAAGAAGTCGTCATCGGCGTCTTTGCAAGTAATACACTGCAACACACTTTCTTCAAAACTATTCATTTCTCTCTCTCTCTCACGCTTTGTTATCCACCATGGTTCGTATTCCCTTATTTGTCCGTGCTCCAAGATCTCAAAGGCGAGGAGCAGGAGGAAGAACTGCCTCCAAGCATCAGCTACCCCCCGACGATTCTTCACAACGGCAATCATCATCAATTGCCAGCGACAGGACAGGGAACGTAGTGGCACGTTCAGAGCCACATAGTAGTACTGGTTCTCCACCAGCCTCTCTGGCTGCCCGACAAGGTCTGATTCATTTGCGAATGAGAGGTCCTTCCAAAGAAGAATGTGTCATTTGTGCACAATGCTTTGGCGTGAACGATGTCGTCACTGTACTTCCGTGCGGACATATGCACCACTCCGTCTGTGTCTTGGAATGGTTACAACGCAAATGCACCTGTCCCACGTGTCGAAACGAACTCCCATCCGAAGAAGAACATCACCATGAAGAATCACCGACGACGACCACGGACGTGACAACTGAAAACAGAACCACCAACGACAGTGTTTGTCCAACTCGCAAGACGACCAAACTCATCTTGTACAATCCGATTATCGGTAATGCCAATGGTATACCGAACCAAGACCAATCTCAAGATGATGATGTTCCTTTGTGTTTGGCCGATGTCACCTCCTTCATCGGATGATTTGATGGAAAACGGCCAATGAAAACGAAGAACAACGAAACAAAAAGTTAACGAAATTTTGGAACGACCGATATCTTGAACGATTAGAGCTTCGCAGTCTGTTTTTGGGTTGCATGCATCGCCAGTAACCTTTTTTTTTTGAAGGGAAAAAAAAACACATACTACAGTAATACTTAATTTTGTGTATTTCTGTGTTCTCTCTTGGATTCAATAAACAATCAATGTTGTTACGTGTTTTTCTACGTCTATTTTTGGTGTATCATCATTCAATCGACTACAAGAAATCGATCGTTCAATCCTCGTCGATGTCGTTGTTGCTTCAACCGAAAGATATAATTGAGTTGGTACACATCATTGTCCTGTAAACCATGACGTCGTATTAAGTCTGGGAGACCATCGATTGGTGGATGAGTCCCCGCTGTTCGTTTTGATACAGGCACAATCAAGGAATCTTTAACGGCATGGACGGCATCACTTTTCAAATACGGATCTCCCTTTAGAAACAAATGTGTGGTTAACGGTTCAAATCCCGGTGCACGAATCTGAAAATGGATATGTGCCGGCCGATTGGGATGTTGTCCCAATTCCGTCAATAGTTCCCCCACGGGACCATCGGTAGGAATGGGATAACTGCTAGGTGTGACGGTAAAAAACCAGAATCGTCCATCGATGGAGGATGGACGAAATACACCCCGTAAGTCGGTCGCAACGACATCATCATCGTCGTCGTCTGTTTGTTGTTGAACGTCGTACAGTCCTTCGGACGACGCCTGCCAAACATTTACGGTACAGTTGGTGACAGGAATATCGGTCGGTCCATCTAAAACACGACAGTCCACAAGGAGAGGCGTTCCCTTGGTAATTTGATCCAACGTAGTCAACATGGCCCCGTTATCTAATATAGGGGCCGATTCTCGAAAGAAGGGACCCAACACGGTCGATTCGGTTGTTGTTGTTGTTGATGTTGTTGTTGTTGTGGAAGTTGTTGTGATGGACGAGGGTGGTTCCTCATTGTTTCGTTGACGATGATGTTGATCATCGTTTGGATGATTGATGGAATCTACCAATATGGATACACCCAAAACATCCGACAATAGTATAAATTCTTGACGGTTCGCATCACAGGTTTGTCCCGTCCTTGTCAAAAAGTCAATGGCGTGAGTCCATTCCTCTTGTGTGAGTTGTACGTCTTCCACAAAGGCATGTAAATGACGAACCAATGATTTCATGACGGTCTTGGTCCGTTCGTTGGGAGTGTTTTGATCGATTTGATCGACAATGGTTTGGGTGACGGGATTTTCGTTGCTCCTGTTGCTGTTGCTGTCGTAGTTCATCCTCATGATAGTGCTTTTTAGGGGGTCGCTCGTTGCTTTTTTAGTTTGTCTCTTTCTTTTGTGGTAATGATCTTTTTGTTATTGTTTTGCTTATTATTGGTGAGTGATGATTGTATAATATTCAAAGTCAGAACAAGGATTCTAGAAGTTGATGACATTGCTTGTATATATACATCAACAATACTGAGAAGTCGTACTTTTATAGAACATGGAGTGGAACGAAAGAGATGATGATGTTGTGAATGATCCATTCTTCTCCTTTCAAGAGATTGACATGTACTTGATGTGAAGATGAAGATGACAGATGACATCCAACCACCTTCCAACCCAACATCATACTCCCGCTACATACGTACGTACTAGAATACTTTGTTTACATAACTGTCGTATTCCATTACGTACCGGTAGTCCCGCATGCAAAAGCACTGCTATTACCCTCTATTACGGTACGTAGGAACTATCGATGATGTATGATACCACCTACCGATACGACCGTATGATAGCTCAAGTTTTACGGTAGGTCGGTAGGTCATCCTCTACTGTCGTACGACTTACAATTACCTAACTGTAATAGTGGAGTAATGCTTGCGCGAGTTGCGCTTTCTTGCTTCCTTTACAAGAATGGATCTTTGTCATGCCTCATTCTCACTGTCACAGTCAATTCACACCACCACCACTACGATTACGACGTATCATACCATACCGGAAGAATTCGTTCTGCCCACAAGTTTTCGAGGGACGTGTCGCACACAGACTGACTGTGAACGACGAAAAACAAACCGACGACCCACCGCTTTTTTTATAGGAGATTTGACAGGAGAGAAAACGAAAAACATCATCATCATATTCTATTGACACTGATTAATACACTACACTATATATTATACTAAATATCTAATATACAACCATGGGAGGCAAGAATAAACCAAAAGGTGGTACTGGTGGTAACCACAACAGCAGTGATGGCGGAAAGGTGTTCCTACTGGATATACGGAATGATTCCCAACCACAGCCAAAGTATCATCATCATCACAACAACAACAGCAACAGCAACAACAGCAACAACAATTTCGATAACAGTTTTCATTCCAAACTTCAAATACTGTCGGAAACTGCTGTTCATCGCAAGATAATTGATTTGTTCAAAAGTAGAGATGACTTTCAACAAGTCGATTTGAACATTCGAACGTCTCGAAGTTTATCGTCGACGACTCGTATCGACTTATCCAATGCTTTGATGCATATGCGAAGCAAGGGGAAACATCTCCGTCGGTTATCGGCAGATATCGACTATATGGATCCATCCGTACATGAATTTGTACTGTTGAATTGCTTGTGGTTTGATGAAGTTCGAATCACTAGTAATCCAGAAGAACAAACCTATTTGAGTTCCGGGTTGGCCATGTCGTTACGACATGCCCTGACGATGAATGTCAAATGCACACGCGTATTGGATCTCACTTGTGGATTGTCCGACGAGATTAGTGAATTGTTGGGAGAAGCCATGATCGGTGCTCATCAATTGGAAGTCCTCAAAGTACATTTATTGGCCGGCAATCCTCACATTGTTGCAACCATGTTGGAAGGTCTTCGGGGGAAACCCAAACTCAAAGAATTACATTTGACCGATGTCACTGCAACTATTTCCGAATCGTTGGCATCACTCTTGAGAGACTCCAATTGTCGTCTCCAAGAACTCGATTTGAGTCATAGTTGGGATGCTGCACAACCCTTCCATACGGCAGTGTTGTGTGAAGCACTGGCAGACGTCCAAAACAAGTCCGTTACCAAACTCATCCTCGATGGGATCGACTTTTATCATTCCGACTCTTCCACTACCACGACCACCACTACCAAGGTACTACCACTGGCATTCCCCAATATGGAAACACTCAGTATTGCCTCTTCTCAAATGCCAAACCTGGACTTTTTGGAATTGCCTATTCATCAATTACCCCACAAATTGAAATCGTGTTATTTTCCCTGTACCAACCTCGATCTCGAACAGGGTCGCAATTTGGTAGAACGATTGCCCTCTGTCACGGACATTCCTGATTTTGCATCGGATGTTATTGTACAACACTTGTTGGATTGGAGAAAAGTGTTAGGACGACAACAAGCTCCGAAAGCGGCAGCGGTGTGGCCGTTCATTTTGGAACGGACCAACATCAAGTTACACGATCATCCACATCGACGTGCCAATATGCTGTATACACTCTTGCAAGACTTTTATGGATTACGAAAAAATGGACAACTCATCTTTCCCGGTGACGACAAACAATGCAATCATCGTGACGAAGCAGCAGCAGCAGCACCAGTGGTGGTGGCCACGAAAACCAAACGTACCCAAATCAGTGGCAGCAGCAGCAGCAGCAATAACAGCAACAATAACCAATCCAACAAGGAAAAGGTCAAGGTAGTTGCAGAGGAAGCAGTGGCAGAAACGGCTGACTTTTCCATGTTTGATACGTTCGATTCTACTACCACCACCACAAGTGGCGATTACTGAACATGATTTTAGTATTATCCAAAAAAAAAAGATTTAGACATGGTAAAATGATAATAAAACTTTTTTTTATAAAACTTATTAGTATAATATTTGTTACTATTAAGATAGAGACTGTCATCTCTATCCTATACCGGGATGTCTGTCGATTTTTGCTTCGTTAGGTTAAGAACTTGGGGAGGGAATCCTCGTAATAGATTTTGGACAACCACAATCTCGAAAAAAGTCAGTGATCATCATCTTGTTTTGAGATGATCCAAGGCATGTTCATATCTCGGCGGGAAATGATCCAGTAACATATCCGGATGGACCTGAATATCATACTGTTTCAGTCGGTTGGGACGAAACATTTCAAAATCATAATCAGCGACACCTCCTTTTCCTTTGTCTGTAATGTCTTCTTCGGGTCCATCGAAACGTTTATCTTCTTCTTCTTGTTGTTGTTGTTGTTGCGGTGTCATCTTTTTGAGCCATACGATCGTTTCCGATGGTATGGACAAGATCGGTGCACCTGGCTTGGGCGTCACGACCGTTTCGGTTGCTTTTACCACAGATGCAATCAATGCGGGTGGTGGTGGTTGCATCCCCAACAAGACCTGATATCGTTCTCGACGAGTCATTTGGTCGTGTGACACGTCATCGACGGCCTTGATCTGTCGAAACAATCGTCGTACGGTATGGACGGACAGAAATGGTACCATATCATTCTGATGGACAAAGCTGGTAGTCGATCGGACCGTCTGGGGGACGAATTCCAACGGGGTGTATACGGGCGGAGGTGCATAGGCGAAACACCGTTTCGTTTGGTGGGGAGGCAACAGGGATGGTTTCGTTTCCAACAATATCATGAGTAAGCATGCCGCTCCCGCACCTAACGAATGTCCAGTGATGATGAGTTCGTACTTGTCATTTTGTTCGAGCATCGTCGTGATGGTCGGTCCCGCCTTGGACCAGACCCGTTCGGCCATGGTGGCCATTTCCGAATGCGCTTCTCCGCCACAAAATTCTCTCGAAAAGGCGGCCGCATCAATGACGATTTCACCCAAACTAAACGTCCCACGTATACTCAATACGACCTTTTGATGTTGATGGTCGACGACTATCATGTGTCGTAAATATTCGGTATCACCGTTGTACTGTACATCCATGACGACAATATCATCGGGTGGTACCGATATGTGTTTGGAAATGGCCGATTTGGTAACAGTTCCGAAGGTGGATGTAGAAGGGAAATTCCCTCTTGCATCGACTTCTGCCGCATGGATCATGGCTTGTCCATAAACGGCAGTGGCATACCGCATATACCGACGTGCTTCGACCCAAAAGGAGGCATCCATTTTTCTGTCATGTGGTTGTTTATGTCTTGATTGTTGTTGTTGTGCCAGATGCATGTGAACACGTCCCAATAGACAAAGGTTCATCCCGAGTCGTCGATTCAACTGGGGTGTCAATTCCAAATCCACTCCAGAAACTTTTAAATAATTCTGTAATGCCCGGAGTGGTTGTACGTACCGATCCTGAAAGGACCGTCGATCGGTAACTAACGATACGAGACTCGATGTGACGAAACCCGTCCCCGAAATGACATTTCCCACGGCTTGTCGTATCGTCTTTCCCCATGGATACGAATTGGTCTTTGTTGATGATTGTTTGGACACTGATGCTGATGATACTGATGGTAAATTGGAAGAGTTCAAAGAGATTGCAGAATCTTCTTCTTCTTCTTCATGTTCATCAATAGATTCGACAACCATAGCCCTTTCATAAGTATCAGTATCCTGTTTGTTGCTGTTTTTGTTGTAGGTGTTGTTGTTGGTTTTGACGTTTGGTTCTGTTCTTTCTTTTTTGGTGTTTGTGTTGGAAGAAAAGGAAAAGAACGATCGTTTATGATGTTTGGACCCATTATTACCACCATTACCATCACCACCTCGTATCGCTTGTAATTTCCAATGAGATGCAGACTCACAACAACCATCGTTTATTACGTGTTTGTTGTGGTGGTGATGGAAGTAATAATGATGATGAGGACGTCGGTGATGATGATGATGATGATGATGTTGATGTTGAGAGGATAAGGAAGACTTTCCATGAAAAGAAGACCAATATGATGATGATATGGTAGACGCGGCTACCATGGAGGACCGTCGAAACAAAATGGTGCTGGGATACGACGATACGGTAGCTGCCACCAAAGCAATTGTTCGAAAGGACATTATATGATAGGCTTGCGACGACTTGGATGTTGTGGCGACAATCATCATTAATGTCATCATCATTCTTTTGAATAATAATGCAAAGACAAAAATGGAACAAGAAACGGGCAACCGTACTTGTAGTGACGATGTCAAGGATGTTGGAGATCTTTGCGAAAACAATACTTCTATTTTTCTTCTTTTTCTTCTTTGGTCGTTCTTCATGGCAAGTTTTTGTGGTGTTTGTACGAAATCTACTACCAGTAGCAGTCTAGTCTACTACTGAAAACGGATACATCCACAACATATTATCCCGATCAGTTGACTACCAGCAACTGTACCGTATTATGGTAGAGCTATCATAGCTCTAGTAGAGCTAGTAGAGAGAGAATACCGGTACTCGTTGATTTGATTTCATGTGTAAAAAGGCCATGTCCGTTTTCTGTGCGTCACCATCACCACAGAACGGAATGTTGCAAGAAAAAGATCTTCGACGCACTCGACCTTACAGTTAGATACGAGTTTACAGTTATTATGATACACCAGTACTTTCTACCTTATTACCGTACTATGGCAGCGTACCTACCGTACTATGATACGTCGTACTTCGTGCTCCGTATGTATCATCGTAGTTCGTACTCCGGGTAGTACGATGCTACCTTACCGTACTCCGACTCACTATGTAACCACGCAACACCACAAACACAACATTACACCAAAAGAACAACAACATTTGGAATCCGAAATCCATGGAGAGCATTATTACTACTAATAATACACTTGATCCATCCATTGATAGAATTAGTATAATGAAATCATCATCATCATAATGACTCCAAAACCAGCAGCAACAACAACAACCCCATTGACGAAATTGGATCGGACTGTTCAAATACTATTGAACGATCCTGACAAGACGGCATCACAACGAGATGGAATTTCGGCACGAATCGAACGACTTCATCGATGGCACGGTGTTTCCTTGATTCGACAGTCGTGTGGGAAGTTACAACTTGGACCGTCTGTCATTGCTACGGCTGCCACCATATTTCATCGATATTATCATCAAGTGTCGTTACACAACAGTGATGTATGGAGTGTCGCCATGGCATGTACACTATTGGCAACCAAATTAGAAGAACAACCAAAAACTATTTTTCAAATTGTACACGTGTATGCTCAATTATACGCTGATCGATTGATTGGAAAAGACATTGATTCCTTCGAACAACGACTATTATTGGAACAGTCACTGTCACCCTACTACGGATCCTTTACGACAGAACTATCGAAAACATGGAACCAATTCTTCACTCAAATACGAGTACAAACAACCATCAACAACAACGCAAATATCAATCGTGAGGATCTAACGACACCATCTTCAGTAGCCTTCAACAACAACAAACATGGTCCTGTCTATCAAGAATGGTCCTCGACCATTCACAAATACGAACATCTCATATTGCGACAACTCGGATTTACTCTCTATTGGATACCAAACAGTCACCCCCATACCTTTTTGCTCTATTTTTGTCAAGTCTTGGAATGGCGACAACCATCAAAACCAACACCGCTAACATCACCACAACATCAACATCAAAAAATATCATTACGACAATCACAATGGGTACAATGTGCATGGAATTATTGCAACGATGCTTGCTGTTATTTGGATGTGTGTACCAGATATCCGGCCGAAGTGGTGGCTTCTGCAGCCATCCTTTTGACGTCACAATGTTATGCTGTATCATTGCCACAGTCTCCCGTGCCATGGTGGCATGTCTTTGTGGGACAGCAACACGGACAAGCGCTTGTGGATGTGGCCAATGTCATGGCAGGATTATCAGTATCAGCAACGATGTCCACCACCATCCAAGAAAAAAGTCACACTAACAATAACAAAATGAATGACACATCCATTGATTGGCTACTGGCAACAAAAGGGTTTGTACGATCCTTGGTGACACGAACAGACGATCACGAGACCAGTTTCAATGATCCCAACAGTTTTTTATGGGAATACCAGAAAGAAGTCTTTGAAAAAAAAAGGAAACTTTCATAGTAACAAAAAAGTATAGTACTGCTTCGTTCCTAAAAACCCAACAAACGAAGGAACGAAAAAGCACACATTAAAAAATCCATGTAAACATTAAAAAATCCATGTAAACAATTACTACATACATATCTCATGAAGGAGCAAGTAAAAGACGGAAACAGAATACCAAGTACTTACAGTAAGTACTTTAATTATCATGCCTGTTGTCGTTTGTATGGATCTCACAATTACCAATAACGATTCCATAATTTTTACTTTTGAATGAAAATCATACTATTTTACTCGAATCGCATCACCTTCAAACTTTACGTGTTGAACTTTCTTGTTTTGTTCAGTCCCTGAAAATCAAAGTTTCATCACCACCGACACAAACTATTTGTTTGACTCTTTCATCTAGGTTGGTAGTACTGAGCAAGGGGGAGTTGTGCATACAGTGCCACCATTGGCAGGGCAAGTGTTTCCAGGTGTTGGAGTGCAAGTGCTGCCAATGAAACAAAAATTTAGTGATGCCCCACCATTGCAAGTTGAACTATCATCGAAATTGTACACACAGCAATTGCGATTACAATTGGTTCTTGCTACGCAGCTCCTTTGTGCATTGCATTCATAGCATGGACCATCAACGACCCATAAAACACTACAATCACTGTCTCTCATGCATTGTGGTGTTGGTTCTGGTGTTGGTTCTGGCGTTGGTTCAGGTGTTGGCTCTGGAGTTGGTTCTGGAGTTGGTTCTGGTGTTGGTTCCGGCGTTGGTTCGGGTGTTTGTTCAGCCGGTGTGGGTTCTGGAGTTTGTCGAGCTGGTGTTGGTTCGGGAGTGGCATTCGGAGCCAAAGTAGGGGCAAGGGTAGGGGCTGGAGTGGCATTGGGAGCCACAGTGGGGACAGGAGTGGGAATTCGTGTTTGAAATTTAGTGCCTTTTCCTTTTCTGGTTGGTCGAGCAGAAGTGGTAAAAGCGTAAGTCGAACAGAGATAAATCGGTTTGCAATTTCGTATGAAAGGGATTGACTCGTTTTGTGTACTCACTTCTTCGAACCTTTCCTATCGTGTCGATGATGCAACAAACAGCACACACACACAAACACACACAACGTTAGTCCATCGTTGTTTGTTAACAAAGAAGTCAGCAGGCATTCGTCCGGATCTCCTTATTTCCCTTGGCAATATTACTTGTCTTACCCTTTTCCTTTGGCCTGGCCTCCGTTCTTTCCTTTTTTCAGTGCTTCTTTTTTACCAGACGTGTTCCTGACAGGCACGTTGTCAGCCATTATCATGGCAGCACCGGCGTCAACAAAGGCTTGACCACCAACTCTCTTCAAGGATCTGTCCAACGACGACACATCCTTCAGATGCGGTTGTTCCTGTTGTTTTGGTTCCGATGCAAAGAGAGCACTCGACGAAGAGATCCAAAGGGAAAGAAGGTAAGCGAGCGCCAATATCTTTTTCATCATCATCGTTATCATTGATACTACTTGACAATGGAATTGTCTATCGGAGGTAGTTTTAGCAGAGAGCGATAGAAAGAGCGATGGAAAGAAATGCTGTGAATTCTCTTATCAAGGAGAATTGATTTTATGATACATTCATTTCCGACGCTTCTTTCCATGTATTGTACCACTCGACAACATCCGAAAGACAACCGAAATACAATTACAGAACTATTAATATAAATAATAACAGTAACAACTGGGAATTTTTTTTCTTTTTTGCGTTCAACTGCTGCTACCGTGCTCCGACGAAGTAAAAGAGCAGCTCGAAGCTCCAAGTAAAACTGTAATACTAACTAACAGTAAGTGAAACTTGTCTCTATTGGTGTTTTCGGGAGAGGTGGGCGCCAGTAGCTACCAGGCCTCCCTATTTTCGGTGGGCACCGAAAATACCTCAAATAGCTATTTTCGGTGCATTTTCAAACCTCAAATTCGGTGCACATTCGGTGCACGCTATAAAATGCCTTAAATGTCAATGTTTTGTCTATCTTCTACTAGTAGTTTTATTCCATTATGTCTCTGAGCTTCTTATACTGCTTGCAATGCAGTATTGATTCAAGGGAGAAGTCACTTAGGCTTTGCGAGTTGGGATCCTTCCTCCAATTGATCAAGGAGAAGTCGGACTCAACACTGCTTGTACTTGAGCATAATCATGCAATGGCCCCACAAAACATTCTCAATTGTTCAAACTCACTTCCAAGTTGACTCCAACACTTTTCAAATGATTGAACAGCACAAGATGCTTGGGCATCAAGCAGCATTTGTGAAAATCCACTTTGCTCCTTAAATGCTGGACGCAACTTACAAAACTGAATGTTTTCCACCTCTGCCTCTGAAAATTTGTGCCCAAGTCGAATTCTTTGATCTTCCAAACAAGACACAAAGTCTCTCGAAAGTACTCCACACAATTCAAGGGGCAGCACAGGAGGTCAGTGATCTCCTGAGTGAGTGTCACGCTCAGCGCACACCTTAGATATTCCACTGACCAATTGCAGCAAGAAATTTGCAATTGTTGATATAATGCAGTCATGTGCCTCCTTATCTGCATCACTGCTGCTTGATCTTAACCCATCCATAGTTAACTGGACAAAACTTCCTACATCATCAATGAAACTCGTAACCTCCTGTCTCAGAACACAATAGTTGTTTAAGTGAAATCCATGTAATGGATCATTGTTAACAGCAGCCAAGAATGAAATGGATTCCTCATCTGTCATAGGGCCTTTGATGTAGCAGCGTTCCTTGATGTCCTGTTTGAGAGCAGCCAGTAACTGTCTCTGCTCGCATACAAGAGTTCTTGTCCCTTGCATTGCTGAAAAGGTTTTTTCTATGCGCTCCACTAAGCCTTGAATTATGATGACAACTAGCCACCATTCCATCGAGGGTGTACAGGCTGGTTTCTTTTCAAAGAAGTGTTGAAACAGTCTGATACGGTTTGCTTAGGGTTAGTCACCTCACTTGTAGATGGATCCCTTGTTGATACTTCAAGGCCGTTTTTCACTATCCATTCCAAGTTGAATTTCTTGGCTTTACCTTTGCGTTTTGATTCCGCCATTGTTCGATGTGCTGTAAAGGGTAACAAGTAACAAGTACTGTCGTAAACAAGGTACCGGTAATTATCTCTTGTGTTCGGCGTTAGCAGTAAGGAGTGGTTCTATGATACGTTCTACGGTGGTGTTTCTGCGCTACAAAACACGGTAATTTGTTACGGTTTCGTCTGGCCTTTGTACGTGAGACTTCAATCAGCACCGAAAATAAGCGATTTTCCCAAAAACTTAAATTCGGTGTTTGCACCGAAAACAAGCTCGTGCACCGAAAATAGGGAGGCCTGGTAGCTACCTGCCTACGGTAGTAATAGCTCTCTTAAGTAGAGGCTAAAAATTTGAACGGAAACGAAGCGACCCTGAATTTTTCACTGACTGTGCAACAGGTATCATAACAGTAAAATGCAAGTGGGGCCGGGGGGGGGGGGAGCCTTTACATCGAATACCATCCCGATTCGTCAGATAGAGAGGAATGATGATGATGATCGTTTTCAACGGATTGACAGTGAAGGGAGAATATGATACCGCACACGTGGTAAATGCGAAATGTCATTGGCACACGCTGCGAAGACTATGCAGCAATTATTTTATCGTTGGCACAACATGTAGGTAGACGAAAGCTACTATTGTTTTCGCAGCCCATTAACAGATTGATGTTGATTGATATTTCTTTTGTTCCTCGGTATGTTTGATAGAGTGTGTCATAAAAGACTTCTTCCCCAAAGAGAATAAAGTTTACTTGTGGCGAATTAACGATTTATTATGCGAACATTGCGACAGGATTTCGAATGCACACCTTCTTGTCTTCCCTGGACATTCCTTTCTTTTAAATTTCGCACTAAAACCCTCCGAAACTCTTTTACTCATACTTGTTTCAAGCAATATCGAATCCTACTCGTCGTCAATATTCAAACCAAAGTAATAAATAAAACAATAATGATAATACTGAAATAGTTATCATTCTGCTGCTTTGGAGGTCGTTTCTATTTAAAAGCAAAGAGACTGTAGTATTTCAACAACAACGAAGAAGGAATTGTACTTACAGTTAAAACGATTTCGATAGTAATTTGTGCGTTGTCTGTATCTTCTTCTTCTTCTTCATGTTCATCAATAGATTCGACAACCATAGCCCTTTCATAAGTATCAGTATCCTGTTTGTTGCTGTTTTTGTTGTAGGTGTTGTTGTTGGTTTTGACGTTTGGTTCTGTTCTTTCTTTTTTGGTGTTTGTGTTGGAAGAAAAGGAAAAGAACGATCGTTTATGATGTTTGGACCCATTATTACCACCATTACCATCACCACCTCGTATCGCTTGTAATTTCCAATGAGATGCAGACTCACAACAACCATCGTTTATTACGTGTTTGTTGTGGTGGTGATGGAAGTAATAATGATGATGAGGACGTCGGTGATGATGATGATGATGATGATGTTGATGTTGAGAGGATAAGGAAGACTTTCCATGAAAAGAAGACCAATATGATGATGATATGGTAGACGCGGCTACCATGGAGGACCGTCGAAACAAAATGGTGCTGGGATACGACGATACGGTAGCTGCCACCAAAGCAATTGTTCGAAAGGACATTATATGATAGGCTTGCGACGACTTGGATGTTGTGGCGACAATCATCATTAATGTCATCATCATTCTTTTGAATAATAAAATGCAAAGACAAAAATGGAACAAGAAACGGGCAACCGTACTTGTAGTGACGATGTCAAGGATGTTGGAGATCTTTGCGAAAACAATACTTCTATTTTTCTTCTTTTTCTTCTTTGGTCGTTCTTCATGGCAAGTTTTTGTGGTGTTTGTACGAAATCTACTACCAGTAGCAGTCTAGTCTACTACTGAAAACGGATACATCCACAACATATTATCCCGATCAGTTGACTACCAGCAACTGTACCGTATTATGGTAGAGCTATCATAGCTCTAGTAGAGCTAGTAGAGAGAGAATACCGGTACTCGTTGATTTGATTTCATGTGTAAAAAGGCCATGTCCGTTTTCTGTGCGTCACCATCACCACAGAACGGAATGTTGCAAGAAAAAGATCTTCGACGCACTCGACCTTACAGTTAGATACGAGTTTACAGTTATTATGATACACCAGTACTTTCTACCTTATTACCGTACTATGGCAGCGTACCTACCGTACTATGATACGTCGTACTTCGTGCTCCGTATGTATCATCGTAGTTCGTACTCCGGGTAGTACGATGCTACCTTACCGTACTCCGACTCACTATGTAACCACGCAACACCACAAACACAACATTACACCAAAAGAACAACAACATTTGGAATCCGAAATCCATGGAGAGCATTATTACTACTAATAATACACTTGATCCATCCATTGATAGAATTAGTATAATGAAATCATCATCATCATAATGACTCCAAAACCAGCAGCAACAACAACAACCCCATTGACGAAATTGGATCGGACTGTTCAAATACTATTGAACGATCCTGACAAGACGGCATCACAACGAGATGGAATTTCGGCACGAATCGAACGACTTCATCGATGGCACGGTGTTTCCTTGATTCGACAGTCGTGTGGGAAGTTACAACTTGGACCGTCTGTCATTGCTACGGCTGCCACCATATTTCATCGATATTATCATCAAGTGTCGTTACACAACAGTGATGTATGGAGTGTCGCCATGGCATGTACACTATTGGCAACCAAATTAGAAGAACAACCAAAAACTATTTTTCAAATTGTACACGTGTATGCTCAATTATACGCTGATCGATTGATTGGAAAAGACATTGATTCCTTCGAACAACGACTATTATTGGAACAGTCACTGTCACCCTACTACGGATCCTTTACGACAGAACTATCGAAAACATGGAACCAATTCTTCACTCAAATACGAGTACAAACAACCATCAACAACAACGCAAATATCAATCGTGAGGATCTAACGACACCATCTTCAGTAGCCTTCAACAACAACAAACATGGTCCTGTCTATCAAGAATGGTCCTCGACCATTCACAAATACGAACATCTCATATTGCGACAACTCGGATTTACTCTCTATTGGATACCAAACAGTCACCCCCATACCTTTTTGCTCTATTTTTGTCAAGTC
Organism: Nitzschia inconspicua; assembly: GCA_019154785.2. NCBI lineage: Eukaryota > Bacillariophyta > Bacillariophyceae > Bacillariales > Bacillariaceae > Nitzschia > Nitzschia inconspicua. The sequence continues at coordinate 232,156 of JAGRRH010000003.1, forward strand.
TTGGAATGGCGACAACCATCAAAACCAACACCGCTAACATCACCACAACATCAACATCAAAAAATATCATTACGACAATCACAATGGGTACAATGTGCATGGAATTATTGCAACGATGCTTGCTGTTATTTGGATGTGTGTACCAGATATCCGGCCGAAGTGGTGGCTTCTGCAGCCATCCTTTTGACGTCACAATGTTATGCTGTATCATTGCCACAGTCTCCCGTGCCATGGTGGCATGTCTTTGTGGGACAGCAACACGGACAAGCGCTTGTGGATGTGGCCAATGTCATGGCAGGATTATCAGTATCAGCAACGATGTCCACCACCATCCAAGAAAAAAGTCACACTAACAATAACAAAATGAATGACACATCCATTGATTGGCTACTGGCAACAAAAGGGTTTGTACGATCCTTGGTGACACGAACAGACGATCACGAGACCAGTTTCAATGATCCCAACAGTTTTTTATGGGAATACCAGAAAGAAGTCTTTGAAAAAAAAAGGAAACTTTCATAGTAACAAAAAAGTATAGTACTGCTTCGTTCCTAAAAACCCAACAAACGAAGGAACGAAAAAGCACACATTAAAAAATCCATGTAAACATTAAAAAATCCATGTAAACAATTACTACATACATATCTCATGAAGGAGCAAGTAAAAGACGGAAACAGAATACCAAGTACTTACAGTAAGTACTTTAATTATCATGCCTGTTGTCGTTTGTATGGATCTCACAATTACCAATAACGATTCCATAATTTTTACTTTTGAATGAAAATCATACTATTTTACTCGAATCGCATCACCTTCAAACTTTACGTGTTGAACTTTCTTGTTTTGTTCAGTCCCTGAAAATCAAAGTTTCATCACCACCGACACAAACTATTTGTTTGACTCTTTCATCTAGGTTGGTAGTACTGAGCAAGGGGGAGTTGTGCATACAGTGCCACCATTGGCAGGGCAAGTGTTTCCAGGTGTTGGAGTGCAAGTGCTGCCAATGAAACAAAAATTTAGTGATGCCCCACCATTGCAAGTTGAACTATCATCGAAATTGTACACACAGCAATTGCGATTACAATTGGTTCTTGCTACGCAGCTCCTTTGTGCATTGCATTCATAGCATGGACCATCAACGACCCATAAAACACTACAATCACTGTCTCTCATGCATTGTGGTGTTGGTTCTGGTGTTGGTTCTGGCGTTGGTTCAGGTGTTGGCTCTGGAGTTGGTTCTGGAGTTGGTTCTGGTGTTGGTTCCGGCGTTGGTTCGGGTGTTTGTTCAGCCGGTGTGGGTTCTGGAGTTTGTCGAGCTGGTGTTGGTTCGGGAGTGGCATTCGGAGCCAAAGTAGGGGCAAGGGTAGGGGCTGGAGTGGCATTGGGAGCCACAGTGGGGACAGGAGTGGGAATTCGTGTTTGAAATTTAGTGCCTTTTCCTTTTCTGGTTGGTCGAGCAGAAGTGGTAAAAGCGTAAGTCGAACAGAGATAAATCGGTTTGCAATTTCGTATGAAAGGGATTGACTCGTTTTGTGTACTCACTTCTTCGAACCTTTCCTATCGTGTCGATGATGCAACAAACAGCACACACACACAAACACACACAACGTTAGTCCATCGTTGTTTGTTAACAAAGAAGTCAGCAGGCATTCGTCCGGATCTCCTTATTTCCCTTGGCAATATTACTTGTCTTACCCTTTTCCTTTGGCCTGGCCTCCGTTCTTTCCTTTTTTCAGTGCTTCTTTTTTACCAGACGTGTTCCTGACAGGCACGTTGTCAGCCATTATCATGGCAGCACCGGCGTCAACAAAGGCTTGACCACCAACTCTCTTCAAGGATCTGTCCAACGACGACACATCCTTCAGATGCGGTTGTTCCTGTTGTTTTGGTTCCGATGCAAAGAGAGCACTCGACGAAGAGATCCAAAGGGAAAGAAGGTAAGCGAGCGCCAATATCTTTTTCATCATCATCGTTATCATTGATACTACTTGACAATGGAATTGTCTATCGGAGGTAGTTTTAGCAGAGAGCGATAGAAAGAGCGATGGAAAGAAATGCTGTGAATTCTCTTATCAAGGAGAATTGATTTTATGATACATTCATTTCCGACGCTTCTTTCCATGTATTGTACCACTCGACAACATCCGAAAGACAACCGAAATACAATTACAGAACTATTAATATAAATAATAACAGTAACAACTGGGAATTTTTTTTCTTTTTTGCGTTCAACTGCTGCTACCGTGCTCCGACGAAGTAAAAGAGCAGCTCGAAGCTCCAAGTAAAACTGTAATACTAACTAACAGTAAGTGAAACTTGTCTCTATTGGTGTTTTCGGGAGAGGTGGGCGCCAGTAGCTACCTGCCTACGGTAGTAATAGCTCTCTTAAGTAGAGGCTAAAAATTTGAACGGAAACGAAGCGACCCTGAATTTTTCACTGACTGTGCAACAGGTATCATAACAGTAAAATGCAAGTGGGGCCGGGGGGGGGGGGGCCTTTACATCGAATACCATCCCGATTCGTCAGATAGAGAGGAATGATGATGATGATCGTTTTCAACGGATTGACAGTGAAGGGAGAATATGATACCGCACACGTGGTAAATGCGAAATGTCATTGGCACACGCTGCGAAGACTATGCAGCAATTATTTTATCGTTGGCACAACATGTAGGTAGACGAAAGCTACTATTGTTTTCGCAGCCCATTAACAGATTGATGTTGATTGATATTTCTTTTGTTCCTCGGTATGTTTGATAGAGTGTGTCATAAAAGACTTCTTCCCCAAAGAGAATAAAGTTTACTTGTGGCGAATTAACGATTTATTATGCGAACATTGCGACAGGATTTCGAATGCACACCTTCTTGTCTTCCCTGGACATTCCTTTCTTTTAAATTTCGCACTAAAACCCTCCGAAACTCTTTTACTCATACTTGTTTCAAGCAATATCGAATCCTACTCGTCGTCAATATTCAAACCAAAGTAATAAATAAAACAATAATGATAATACTGAAATAGTTATCATTCTGCTGCTTTGGAGGTCGTTTCTATTTAAAAGCAAAGAGACTGTAGTATTTCAACAACAACGAAGAAGGAATTGTACTTACAGTTAAAACGATTTCGATAGTAATTTGTGCGTTGTCTGTAGAATTCCGTGTTTTTCAGTAGTAAAGTGAGATGAAAATTTGGCGCGGATATTCAAAGATGGCCTTAACCAAAATTGTCGAAGTAACATGTGTCGCCAGAGCTACAGTTCACACACGAGCACAAAGCCTGCCACAAGATGCGGCTCACAACGATTCGCAAGCGGCTAGTCCGAAGGCGCCATGCCAGGACCCTGGTTTTAACCAACCCTAACCTTAATACATGTCTGAAATTCCCCTTATTCTGATATCCCTTTTTCATATTTGAATAAGGTTTTCATTATAGTCAATGAATAACTCCAGCCCTAACGATTCAAAATTCTCCACTTTTTTTCTCCGGTTTGCAGAGTTCTCCGCTTTTTTCAAAAGTTCTCCACTTTGTCCATGAGTTCTCCGCTTTTTCAAAAAGTTCTCCGCTTTCTCAAAAAGTTCTCCGCTTTTTGGAAAAGCGGAGAACTCCAAAATAAAAGCGGAGAATAAAAATTGATAACTTGTTACTTAGTTTCTACCCCCCCCCCCTTAATGCATGCAGATGTCTTCACTGTGAATACGATCGTGGGTTTTTATTCTTTCAACTTTTTACTAGGTAGACTCGGCTAGTAGCACTCTACACGTCCAAGCGACTCTTGTCCTACGGTAGTATTTATTACTCCTAATAATAGTTCAATCCTCTTCCTTAATATCTTCAATTGAAACATCTTTCAACTGATATTGACATATCACACAGCAGACAGCTTCAAAGCACGTCCCAAACTGATCCACACCACCATGTCGAAATCTTTCGGCGGACAAACACCGCCAGCAATTGACTTTGAAGCGCTTCGTCGTGTTGTTAAAGTTTCCGTGTCGTTTTCAAAGCTAGCTAGTGATTTGAACTTTCTTACTCCTTGGGATTCATGATCATTGTAAGTACAGTCGAACTACATTCATTATGAGCGATGCCCCTTGTACCCTCGATAACCAATAGTTTTCTTGCTCATGGAGGCGCTCCTTCAAGCATTTGTCACGAAAGATTTTCAAATCACTTTTTCCGGCCCTAAAAGGTCTATTTATCCAAAGAAGACGAGGATTAGCTATTGCTACTCCTACTAGCTCATAGTTGAGTCCGGCCTTGTGGGAGTAGAAAGTCCGGTCTTGCGACCAGTCCGGACGTGTATGCTATTCGATCCAGCAATGGGCGCGGGTTCCATCGACAGTAAGCAATGATCCACACTCTGGCCCAGTCCTGCGAGAAAATCAATACGGTCTTCCCAATTTTTTTTCTCCACTTTTTTTCTCCGCTTTTTTTCTCCGCTTTGAAGAGTTCTCCGCTTTTTTCAAATGTTCTCCGCTTTTTTCAAATGTTCTCCGCTTTGTCCATGAGTTCTCCGCTTTTTTTAAAAGTTCTCCGCTTTTTGAAAAGCGGAGAACTTTTTTGCCGGGACTGCATGACGTGTCTCGTGACCAAAAACGGCCGTTTCTTGTACGAAAAAGAACTAGGGATAGACATAAACCTTAAAAGACCAATTGAATAGATATCATTTTAGGGCTGTTCTAAACCGGGGTCCAGTCGGAGGCGCAGAGAAACCGGGAAAAAAAATCAAAATAAAAAAAAATGATATAGAGTGGTAACATTCAGAAGTTAGGGTTCAACTGTACAACTGTTTGTCCTTGTTCCCTGCAGTCTTGTTTTTCCTCCCTCGTTTGGGCTGATGCTTTTTCCATCAGTCCCTGATGAATATTCGTGAAAACAGGCTGTAGAAGCCTGTGTAGTTTTTGGATGCTTTCAAGCGAAATCCTGTAGGCTCTTTGGAAGAGAACATCTCCAATCTCATCGGACCAACTCCACACTCCGACGGACCCGATTCGATGACGCTGTTCCGTCCCCACCGGTCGTTCTCTCAAATGTCTCTTTCTCCCCAGACAGGAGTACAAAAAGTTCATCGTAGGAGTAGCAGCAGCTGCTGCTGTAGCAGCAGCAAACATGAGATTGGAATCCATCCGGCTAACTAAGAAAGCGAACAACAACAAAGAGGAAATTGAAATCGATGCTATTTGATCATGAAAAACTATAATGTTGATGATACTTTTGCATAGACTTGGCTTCATCATCGTTACATCGTCAACACCAACAACTTTACAGTTACTATTTTATTTGTATAATAAAACTACCACCACCAACATCAATAACAACCGACGATCCACCATGACTTCCACAGGCCATTGCTCAGTCTGCTTCAGCTCATTCAACCATCCTCCTCCGAAGTCGTATGACGGAGGACGAGAAAACGGAAACAGAATACTTCCGACGTACTGCTATCATAGAAGTTTATTACTGAAGTACGACGTAGTACACATCATTGTTGTTATTATCAAACATCACTGTCGTTGTTTGTATGGGTCTCACAACCACCGAACAACGATTCCACAATTTATATGAATAAACATCGAAATACTTCTCTCGCATCACATTTATGAATCTTCTACCAGTTAAATATTATTTTGTTCTGTCCATCCAAATCAAACCTTTCGTCTCCACCACCACAAACTATTTGTTTGATTTTTTTTCTCAAGAAGATGGGACTGAGCACGTGGGTGTTGTGCATACAGTGCCAGGAGGGGAACCAGTGGGAAGACACGATTCTTCTCCAGGTACTTGAGTGCAAACATTACCACTTTGACACGAATCCCTTGCATTACCTGTACATTGTGAATTACGATTGCCAGAAATACTATATGCACAGCAATTACGGTTACAATTCGTTCTGGCAACACAGTTCCCTTGTCCATTGCAATCATAGCATGGACCACCAGGGGTCCATAAAACAATACAATCAGCGTCTGTCACACATTGTGATGTTGGTTCTGGAGTTGGTTCTGGAGTTGGTTCAGGTGTTGGCTCTGGAGTTGGTTCTGGAGTTGGTTCCGGTGTGGGTTCCGGTGTGGGTTCCGGTGTTGGTTCAGGTGTTGGCTCTGGAGTTGGTTCCGGTGTTGGCTCTGGAGTTGGTTCTGGAGTTGGTTCCGGTGTGGGTTCCGGTGTGGGTTCCGGTGTTGGTTCAGGTGTTGGCTCTGGAGTTGGTTCCGGTGTTGGTTCTGGAGTTGGTTCCGGTGTTGGTTCCGGTGTTGGTTCTGGAGTTGGTTCAGGTGTTGGTTCTGGAGTTGGTTCTGGAGTTGGTTCCGGTGTGGGTTCCGGTGTTGGTTCTGGAGTTGGTTCCGGTGTTGGTTCTGGAGTTGGTTCCGGTGTGGGTTCCGGTGTTGGTTCAGGTGTTGGCTCTGGAGTTGGTTCAGGTGTTGGTTCTGGTGTTGGTTCCGGCGTTGGTTCGGGTGTTTGTCCAGCCGGTGTGGGTTCTGGAGTTTGTCGAGCTGGTGTTGGTTCGGGAGTGGCATTCGGAGCCAAAGTAGGGACAAGGGTAGGGGCTGGAGTGGCATTGGGAGCCACAGTGGGGACAGGAGTGGGAATTCGTGTTTGAAATTTAGTGCCTTTTCCTTTTCTGGTTGGTCGAGCAGAAGTGGTAAAAGCGTAAGTCGAACAGAGATAAATCGGTTTGCAATTTCGTATGAAAGGGATTGACTCGTTTTGTGTACTCACTTCTTCGAACCTTTCCTATCGTGTCGATGATGCAACAAACAGCACACACCCACAAACACACACAACGTTAGTCCATCGTTGTTTGTTAACAAAGAAGTCAGCAGGCATTCGTCCGGATCTCCTTATTTCCCTTGGCAATATTACTTGTCTTACCCTTTTCCTTTGGCCTGGCCTCCGTTCTTTCCTTTTTTCAGTGCTTCTTTTTTACCAGACGTGTTCCTGACAGGCACGTTGTCAGCCATTATCATGGCAGCACCGGCGTCAACAAAGGCTTGACCACCAACTCTCTTCAAGGATCTGTCCAACGACGACACATCCTTCAGATGCGGTTGTTCCTGTTGTTTTGGTTCCGATGCAAAGAGAGCACTCGACGAAGAGATCCAAAAGGAAAGAAGGTAAGCGAGCGTCAATATCTTTTTCATCATCATCGTTATCATTGATACTACTTGACAATGGAATTGTCTATCGGAGGTAGTTTCAGCAGAGAGCGATAGAAATAGCGATGGAAAGAAATGCTGTGGATTCTTCTAATCAATGAAAATTGATTTTATGTGACGAGTCTTTCATTCACAGGCAATGTGTCAAATGTCGACTCTTCGCAGTATGTGTCGTATCCTGCCGTATTACTTTACTCGATGACAACATCCGAGCAATCGGAACACATTCTCCTTGCGTTCAACTTCTGCTACCGAAAAAAACAAAAAGAGCAGCTCGAAGCTCCTGATAAATCAGCAAATGATCAATTGTCGGGAGAGGTGGGCGCTACTCTTATTTAGTAGCTAGTAGAGGCTTCGGCGGAGAAAAATCTGAACGGAAACCGAACGACACTGAAATTTTGTTTCAAGTGGGGCCGGGCGTTTACATGATCCCGATCCGTCAGAATGGAGCAATGAATGGAACATTCGTTTTCAACTTGCTCAATTGTCGGGAGAGGTGGGCGGTACTCTTATTTTTAGTGGCTAGTAGAGGCTTCGGCGGAGAAAAATCTGAACGGAAACGAATCGACACTGAAATTTTGGTTCAAGTGTGGCCGGGCGTTTACATGATCCCGACCCGTCAGAATGGAGCAAATGAATGGAACATTCGTTTTCAACGGGAGAGTCTACCGCACACGTGGTTGACCCAACCAAACTTCCCAAACTGCATTATGTCATTGGCACACGCTTTAGAAGACTATGCAGCATTTATCGTTGGCGCAAAATCTTAAGAATGCATCAGTCGATTTTACGTGATCATTTCCGTAGAATGACATTTTTACGTTTCTCAACTCTTGACACAAGGTAGCGAATAGACGAAAGCAGCCCATTAAAAGACAAAAGTGGATTGATATTTCTTACGCTTCTCGTTTTGGTGTGTTTGATAGAACGTTTCATTAATAGACTTCTTGTTCAAAGACCTCTTCCCCAAAGAGAGGAAGAAGTTAGCTCTCGTACCTTCAATATGTCTTGTTGCGAATTAACAGCACGTAACGATATTAGGGGAAAAATGCGAACTTGGGCGAAAGGATATTCAACAATAAGAACATAGATTCCTTTTTTCTAAATTTCACACTGACTCTCCTGCACACTTAAACCCATACTTGTTCCGAGCAATGTCGAATCCTACCCAGTGACTCCTCGTCACTATTCCAACCAACTCAGCACAGAAATTATCAAACCCTGCTGAAATTGTCATACTGCATTGGAGGTCGTTTCTATTTAAAGCAAGGTGACTGAAATTCAGATCACAAAACAGCGACGTATATAAGGAATTCTTTCTTTAATAGTAGAGCTGTTAAACAATAAACAAAAATGGTACCGGGTATCATATCATACCGTTTCACAAATAGGTACCGGTAGAACCTTGGTCGTATTCTACACTCTCTACTAACTGGTAGCCAGCCAGCTATGATAGCAGTAGAAGTTGGCTACCGGTAATAGCTGCCGGAAGTAGTACCTACTCGGAGTATACCTATCTATAAGGTCTACTGGTAGAGAGTGCAGTGCGAATACCTTCGAGTACCGGTAGCTAGCTGATACTAGCTCATTGCTCCTGAGTACTCTCTAGAGAGGGGAGAGCCCATGTAGGAAGTATGAACACATGTACGGTAGTTGTGTTGGGCAGTTGAATGATGAACCAACCTAGCTAGCTACCGGTAGAGAAAAGACGCATCATGTCATTTTCGGGACAGGGTAAGGTGAGCGCTCTCTCCGGCTAGGTATCATAGGTATACCAGAGCCAATGAAGAGTGCCTCCTGTAGAGTTGGCGCGAATAAAATTTTTGAACGGAGGAGCAGCACGTTCCGTTGAATCTTGTTGATTTGAACAAGTGGCGGTGGTCGATGGCATCATCATCCAAAGTTCCGTCAAACGACAGGGAACAATGCTTCAACGGCTGGAGGTAAAAAAGACCTCACGTGCTTGACAAGACGATGCACCTCGAATCGTCGAAGTGCACCAATCGCAGATGCAACTTCGTTCTGACGGTGAGATAGGCCACGAAAACAAATAATTGAAAGTACTTTGCACGTAGGAAGTTTTCAATGTCTTCAATCGACAGAAGAGAATTACTACAAATAAATGATCATCAGAAGTTTATTACGTAATATCCCTACATTTTTGGTAGCGCCCGATTTGACCGGGCGCTAACGTAGCCTGTGTACCAGAGATACACAAATTTATGAGCTCCCGCTCGAGTGGGCGCAAATAAGGGCTACGAGGATTGAGTACCAGGCTACTTGGGGTTACTCAATCTACCGAAAGTCAATCCCCAGATTTCGTACTAACTAACTGTATAATGACAGTAAACTTCCTAAAACAACTAGCTAGCTAGACTACGGACTCGCAGCAGTTATTCTGAATCCTCCTCCTCCTCTTCCCCCGTAGAATCATCAAAGGAACCAATGTCCGAAGGGAAATAAACGTCATAATAGTATTGTTCTCCTATTTCCTCTTCCTCTATGTTTTGTTCGTCCGTATTACCCCCCTCTCGTTCGTCTTCTTGGTCTTCCTCAACCAGTTCGCCCTCATCAGGTTGTTCTCCCTCCTCTTGGAAGTGCGCATCTTGGGACGGACCAGGCGACTTGGACGGGGATTTTTTCTGGCTATTCTCATTTGCCGAAAGCTTTCTCCGTTTCTCTGCATCTGCATCCTCCTGTATGAAGACGGCACCTGCAGGGCTGTCATCTCGTAGATTTGTAATGGCTAAATTACTTCTTTTGAGGGATGCGACTTCGGCTAAGCTAGCCGTGGACGTATACCAAACGTAATCCTCAATGGTTTCAGCGCCATGAAGCTTCCTTCTCACCTGCGCCAAAGTTGGTGGCTCTGCAAGGGTTGCCATCCACGGGGCCACATCAAATACGGCCTGGTGAGCTCTCCAGCTGTTCACCAAAATTGCATCCAGCATTCTAAAAACATATTTCGATTCGAAACACTGTCCTTTGAGTTGAACGCCACTCTATCCGACAGCTCCGTGTTCAAATCCAACCCTAACCCCAACTCATTTCTTTGGCTTTTCAATTTCTGGTTCAGGCCTCATGACCTGCCGGATACCAATGCCAGGAATGATGGTCAGACTATTGCGGAGGACGTACAGACATAGCGGTATCGGTACTCTCGGAGTACGAGAAATACCGGTACTACTCCGTACGTATAACAGTACAGTATGAATACAGATACAAGAGCGTTCACAACGACATGATGATATAATCCTATATTACAGTTATTATACTACAGTATGTATATTATACTTCGAAGTATTTTCCATTCACTTTTGGTCGAATCTCTCATCACACATCACACCACAACTCTATCAATGAAAAACTGCATTCCTGAAGCGCGGAGCGCCTTCCTGAATTCAGGAAATGGGCCCGGAGGGCCCTTCCTGAAGGGGTCCGGGGCAGGCCTCCCTATTTTCGGTGTACGAGCTTGTTTTCGGTGCAAACACCGAATTTAAGTTTTTGGGAAAATCGCTTATTTTCGGTGCTAGTTGAAGTCGCACGTACAAAGGTCAGACGAAACCGTAACAAAACCAACCAAATTACCGTGTTTTGTAGCGCAGAAACATTTCCGTAGAACGTATCATAGAACCACTCCTTTACCCTTTACAGCACATTGAACAATGGCGGAATCAAAACGCAAAGGTAAAGCCAAGAAATTCAACTTGGAATGGATAGTGAAATACGGCCTTGAAGTATCAACAAGGGATCCATCTACGAGTGAGGTGACAACACCGTGGTTTGCTAGTTCTGTCGATCCTTCGGCCGTGAAGATGCCAAACGAAAGCGGAAAAGGACTATGAATGCCAAGTACTTCAGCTACCCATGGCGATCCGACAATTTCTGTCGTCACTTGAAGCAGCAACATCCGGTGAAATGGGATGAGTACACGAGCATGCCAGCAGAAGAAAAGCAAAAATTCTTTGTGGAGAAAGAATCTGCTGCAGTTGTCAACATGCAATCTTTTGTCCAGCCGGAAGGGAGTATGAAGGCTCGCATCAATGCAAAGAAAAAACTTCAATTCATAATTGATGCCGACATCACAGCAGTGATGCAGATAAGGAGGCACATGACTGCATTATATCAACAATTGCAAATCTCTCGCTGAAATTGGTCAGTGGAATATCTAAGGTGTGCGCTGAGCGTGACAATCGTAACAACTCAGGAGATCACTTACCTCATGTGCTGCCCCTTGAATTGTGTGGAGTACTTTTGAGAGACTTTGTGTCTTGTTTGGAAGATCAAAGAATCCGACTTGGGCACAAATTTTCAGAGGCAGAGGTGGAAAACATTGATGAGCAGTTTCGTAAGTTGCGTCTAGCATTTAAGGAGCACAGTGGATTTTCACAAATGCTGCTTGATGCCCAAGCATCTCGTGCTGTTCAATCGTTTGAAAAGTGTTGGAGTCAACTTGGAAGTGAGTTTGAGCAATTGAGCATGTTTTGTGGGGCCATTGCAAGCATTATGCCAAGTACAAGCAGTGTTGAGTCTGATTTCTCCTTGATCAATTGGACGAAGGATCCCAACTCGCAAAGCCTAAGTGACTTCTCCCTCGAATCAATACTGCATTGCAAGCAGTATAAGAAGCTCAGAGACCTAATGGAATAAAATTACTAGTAGAAGATAGACAAAACATTGACGTTTAAGGCATTTTATAGCGTGCACCGAATGTGCACCGAATTTGAGGTTTGAAAATGCACCGAAAATAGCTATTTTCGTTATTTTCGGTGGACACCGAAAATAGGGAGGCCTGGTCCGGGGCCCCGCAGGGCCCCGGAAGCTACGGACCTTCCCCCCCTTCCTGAGCGAAGGACGAACCATCCTGACCGCGAATCCTGAATCCCGATCGCAGGTATAATAATATGTATCATACGTCGTCCCATCTCTTCGCGGAGGACTGTGGTACTTTAACAGTGACCATCTCAGCCGAATATCAGGCCCCAGTGAAAACAGGAAACGTGTGTCGTATGTCGAGACATGCGGTGGGAAAAAAATTGTTGCAATACAAGGATCCACCCTTCACAAGCCGGTCCGACAGCACATGCACTCGGTACCATGCCAGTAACATGAAATGAACGATGCAAGGTTCTTTTACAACCATCATGTTTGAATGTTGTCGTATGGAGAAAGAACCATCTATATAAACGGCGGAGAAAGACAATGTTTTGTCGTCACGGAAACGTTCGGGAGGCAGTCAGAAACAACGTTTCTGGCTCAGTTGGACAAGTATTTGAGGAGATACTATGTAATGGACGATGCAACCTCCTTTTACCATTATCATGTTTGAATGTTGTCGTATTGAGAAAGAACCATCTCTATAAACGGTGGAGAAAGACAATTTTTTGTCGTCATGAAAACGTTCGGGAGGCAGTCAGAAACACCGTTTCTGGCTCAGTTGGACAAGTATTTGAGGAGATACTATGTAATGGACGATGCAACCTCCTTTTACCATTATCATGTTTGAATGTTGTCGTATTGAGAAAGAACCATCTCTATAAACGGTGGAGAAAGACAATTTTTGTCGTCATGGAAACGTTCGGGAGGCAGTCAGAAACACCGTTTCTGGCTCAGTTGGACAACATTCCGAGGAGATACTATGCAATGGACGATGCAACCTTCTTTTACCATTATCATGTTTGCATGTTGTCGTATTGAGAAAGAACCATCTCTATAAACGGCGGAGAAAGACAATTTTTTGTCGTCATGGAAACGTTCGGGAGGCAGTCAGAAACACCGTTTCTGGCTCAGTTGGACAAGTATTTGAGGAGATACTATGCAATGGACGATGCAACCTCCTTTTACCATTATCATGTTTGCATGTTGTCGTATTGAGAAAGAACCATCTCCATGAACGGTGGAGAAAGACAATTTTTTGTCGTCATGGAAACATTCGGGAGGCAGTAAGAAACAACGTTTCTGGCTCAGTTGGACAACATTCCGAGGAGATACTTTGCAATGGACGATGCAAGGTTCTTTCACCATTATCATGTTTGCATGTTGTCGCATGGAGAAAGAACCATCTCCATGAACGGCGGAGAAAGACAATTTTTTGTCGTCACGGAAACGTTCGGGAGGCAGTCAGAAACAACGTTTCAGGCTCGGTTGGACAACATTCCGAGGAGATACTTTGCAATAGACGATGCAGCCTCCTTTTACCATTATCATGTTTGCATGTTGTCGCATGGAGAAAGAACCATCTCCATAAACGGCGGAGAAAGACAATTTTTTGTCGTCATGGAAACATTCGGGAGGCAGTCAGAAACAACGTTTCTGGCTCAGTTGGACAACATTCCGAGGAGATACTTTGCAATGGACGATGCAGCCTCCTTTTACCATTATCATGTTTGCATGTTGTCGGATTGAGAAAGAACCATCTCTATAAACGGCGGAGAAAGACAATTTTTTGTCGTCATGGAAACGTTCGGGAGGCAGTCAGAAACAACGTTTCTGGCTCAGTTGGACAAGTATTTGAGGAGATACTATGTAATGGACAATGCAACCTCCTTTTACCATTATCATGTTTGAATGTTGTCGCATGGAGAAAGAACCATCTCCATAAACGGCGGAGAAAGAAATTTTTTGTCATCATGGAAACGTTCGGGAGGCAGTCAGAACAACGTTTCTGCCTCAGTTGGACAACATTCCGAGGAGATACTTTGCAATGGACGATGCAGCCTCCTTTTACCATTATCATGTTTGCATGTTGTCGCATGCAGAAAGAACCATCTCCATAAACGGCGGAGAAAGACAATTTTTTGTCGTCATGGAAACGTTCGGGAGGCAGTCAGAAACAACGTTTCTGGCTCAGTGGGACAACATTCCGAGGAGATACTTTGCAATGGACGATGCAGCCTCCTTTTATCATTACCATGTTTGCATGTTGTCGCATGGAGAAAGAACCATCTCTATAAACGGCGGAGAAAGACAATTTTTTGCCGTCATGGAAACGTTCGGGAGGCAGTCAGAAACGCCGTTTCTTGCTCAGTTGGACAACATGTTGAGGAGATACTATGTAATGGACGATGCAACCTCCTTTTACCATTGTCATGTTTGAATGTTGCGGTATTGAGAAAGAACCATCTCTATAAACGGCGGAGAAAGACATTTTTTTGTCGTCATGGAAACGTTCCGGAGGCAGTCAGAAACACCGTTTCTAGACAACATTTAGAGGAGATACTATGCAATGGACGATGCAACCTCCTTTTACCATTATCATGTTTGCATGCTGCCGTATGGAGAGAGAATCATCTCTATAAACGGAGGAGAAAGACAATTTTTGTCGTCATGGAAACATTCGGGAGGCAGTCAGAAACACCGTTTCTGGCGAGATGGACGAGCGTGAACAACACCCTTTGTGCCTCTGTCCAGCGACTTACCTACAAGATTACATGGAACGGACGATCGAAGTTCCTTCTACTATCCTTACGGAAACGCTCGTTACACAAAAGCTGTGTTGTATCGATAAACCACCATCTCGAAAAATGGTAGAGAAAAGACGTCTTTGAGTCCTGGCAGACAGTCAAAGACACCCTTTGTGAATGTATCAGGCGACATACATACCTTTCAAAGTCTTTTGGACGGTGCAATTACAACAACGTTTGCTTGTATTACGAACAAGTAAGCTCGAGAAACGTTGGAGGTACATCCATTTTGGCGTCGTAAAACCGGCTGGAAAGACATTGCGGAGGGTTGTCGTTTTGAGTTGGGATGCTCTAAGATTTAGATACAATTGATGAAATATATTAAAAATGAACATGATCTAGCGGTCGAAAAATACTGTTGCGCTGCGAATATGGAGCACCAAATATGGAGCACCAAAAGTATGATTTGGTACAGCCAAAATCCATGGGGTTTGGGATGTCCTCTCAGGAAACGGAATCGAAAGCACCGAAAAGGACCGTTGCGGGTGTTTTTTCTTTCTGTTCCGGTCTACCATCAAAAGTTGAGTATATAACAGCCAGTTGTTAGATAGATAAAAGTTCAGCCTAGCTAGGTAGTGCACCAAACGTAAACTACTCCCAGCTCCCATCCAGCTCAGTATGACCTTATTCCTACTCACAGTCAGTTCACTTGGCTATGAAGAACTTATCCCTATCATGTGAGTGAACTCCGTTTCGTGAGAGGTTCGCTACTTCGTTAGAAATAGAGTGAATAATAGGATTATGACCTTATCCCTATCATGTGAGTGAACTCTGTTTTGTGAGAGGTTCCCTACTCAGTTAGGAATAGAGTGAATAATATTGTTCACTTGGCTATGTGAACTTACGACAGTATCCCTCTATGATATCGTGAGAGGTTCGCTACTCCGTTAGGAATAGAGTGAAAAATACGATTACGACCTTATCCCTATCATATGAGTGAACTCCGTTTTGGGAGAGGTTCCCTACCCAGTTAGGAATAGAGTGAATAATATTATTATTACGTACTCCGGACTCCGGAGTCCGGAGTCCGGAGTAATTACTTGGTTATGACCTTATCCCCATCATGTAGGTGAACTCCGTTTTGGAAGAGGTTCCCTACTCAGTCAGGAATAGAGAGTGAATAATATTGTTCACTTGGCCATATCCCTACCTTGTGAGTGAACTCCGTTTTGGGAGAGGTTCCCTACTCAGTTAGGACTAGCTAGCTAGAGTGAATAATAATATTCACTTGGTTATGACCTTATCCCTATCATGTAGGTGAACTGCGTCTTGTTTGACTGTGAGGTTCGTACTCACAGTCAGTTAAAGGAACAGAGTGAATAATATTATCCGTCATGTAAGTGAAGGATAATTTTGAAAGTTGTTCGCACCTGCAAGCCACCTACCTTCGGACCTAAGTAGTGACCTGGGTTGCTCTTTGAAATTATGGTTGGTTAAGGATAAAAGGCATTGAGCAACCCTGGTTTTACAAGTAGCAACCTACTTAAAATGAGGTTGCTTTTTGGCTTAGAATCAAATTGGGTAGGGAGAGTTGCATCCCTTTTTGTAACTTCGATTTATGGTTAGTTATTAAGGATAGGACAATGGGCAACCCTCATTTTAAAAAACAGCGTCGATTTGCCGCCACAACGCTGCAGAAAGTGCGAACCCGGAGTTACCCGCTTCTCAGCCATTCTTTCTGATCATTCTTGAAAAGTAAGAACGCACAGACTTTTGGCCTGGGGGAGTGCCGACAGCATCGACTTCCACCATGAGCATGAGTTCCTGTTGATGTTTTTCGAGCTGCAAGTTTGAATCCCCTTCTTTCCGTTTCCTGATCAGTTGGTTCTTATAATTTCCAACTCTTTCCCCAAGGCCCCTGTAGGTGGTAGAAGGTTTCCTACCTTTAGCACGAAGCTGCCCCTCCAAGTCTGGTTGCGTCCCTTCAAATTTCAACATTTGAACCATGCACTTGCCGACCAAACTCTTGCCAAGTATCATGTATTCTTCACGAGATGTTGACCTCTGATGAAAGGATTGAAGCTCCACCTTGGCTGTCTCATCATGTTTAACCACATAATCAAGAAGTTCAAAACAGTAACGTAGAGCTGACCGCTGACAGTGAGGGGCAATTGGAGTTTCATGAAGCTTTTCAAGGTACAGTGTTTCCCTGTGTTCAAGGAGTAGATCCAAGAAGTCCGTCTTTTGCATAAGTGGCTGGCTTGTTTTTTGTTGCACAGTTCTTGCTGCCAGAAGAACTTCAGTCAACTGTGGTTTCGGAGGATCCTTCTTCCCAACAGCTGGAGCATGAGGTGCTGCAATAGCAGCTCGTGTTACTTGCTTGATTCAAACCTGCAGCCAGCGAGACCGAATCAGCGTTAATGACAGGGGTCGGCATCCGACGTGACGCCAAGTCACTGGCGTTCAGTTTGGACCACTCTCCCAGAAGAGCTTCTGGGGATGTATGTCCGTAGCGATGGTCAAAGATCTGTGCCTCTCTTGCTGCTTTATTGAGGGAGGTGCAAATAATATCCCCCCCCCCCCCCCGCATTCCTTTGCAACATCTGGATAGTAAAGAATCAAGGTAGCCAGGCAGATTCTCAAGACGCCATGAAGTTTTCCTTGACCCTTCTTAAAGTGAGGCACGTGCACAATAAAGACTTTACTTAGAAGCTCGTCAACGGAAGCAGCAACTTCCACACCAAGAGCTTCCAGTCTTGGCACTTCAATTTTGGCTTTCAAGTTGGAAGCCAAATCCTGGTAACCACACCGAGCCATTCCAGCTTGTAGACCGTATGCTGGGTTATTGTCATCGATGTAATCATCGACCGTCGTTCCAGTTGAATGCCCAGACCTTGCACATCCTGCAAAGACAGACAGCTCCCTGTGAAGAGCGAGTTCTGTGATCGCGCCATACCTAAGAGATCTTGCAGAATATCTATTCTTGACATCAGGTGGTCCAGAAATAGTGCTTCTGATCGCTGCCGTCAGCTTTCTGGAGGTGCTACTTTCAACTGTGTTGAATATAGATGGGAAGACAACATTTACTTTTCCTGGTTTGATTTCTTCGTCTGTTCTCATCAACCCGTTCTCCACCATGAAATAACATCCAAAACAGTGGTAGAAATCAAAAAGCCAATGAACTAAGTCGGGAACAATACCCATGGAATAAACATGAATATTTTTCATCTCCTTCCACTTGATGTCCATGACTTGAATTGCTGGATGCCAAATCCAATCATCGTAGCTTTGGAAACGGAACTATCCTCCCCTGCCGATGCAGTCAGATGTGAGAGCAATCCAACATCTCGTCTGTAGGTTGATTCCACTCGTGCTTTTGGCAGTCGACACGAAGTGCATGAGGACATGCTTCACGTCGATGATCGAGCTAGGATTGGTGATTACATCGCCAATTGGCCGCTTGTTGTCTTTGTACAACGGCAGCATTTTGTCGAGACCAAAAACAACATCGTCTCCTTGAGAGATCTGGTATTTCGAAGCTGCTTTTGCGAAGCCAGATCTCATTTCGGTCCACCACGGTGTAGTTGCCTTGGGATTTGATTCTTTGAAATCCTCATGTTGTGGGAACATCATCCGGTAGACCCGAACTCCTTCGGTACGCAGCAACGACCTTCTTTGCCGCGTCTCTTCCTCTAACATTAGACGGCGACTGTCCAGGGGTTGGAACCGTTGCGGCAGATGACATGACTCTAATATTGTTCCAACCGTTGTCGTCGTTTGATGTTGTTTGCGTTTTTGGGCTGATGACGATGATGATGCTTCCGTTGTTTCGTTTTTTTGTGGTAGTACGACGTGGTAGTAACGATGGTAATAATTGTTGTCGTCGTGAAGCGTCCGTCCGTCCTAGGGTACCGTCCGTCCGTCGTCCATTCCTGAACGATTCCTGAACGGTTCAGGAATGTCGATCCCTATGAAAAACAGTAGTCAACATGCCACAGTCATAAAATCTCCATACAACAACAACAAAGAATTCGAACAGTAACAGTAAACAATGTTAAACTCTTCTGTATCTCTTCGAAGACGTGGTATTACTAACAACAACAACATCCATAATCCTTTCCAAGGACCATCATCACGCCTATCGACGATTTCCAGATGTTCATTGATTCTCTTATTCATTACGGCCTGTTTTAATGCTTCAACCAAAGATTTTTCTTTCAACAATTGGAGAGAATCCTCTTCTTCTTCTGCTGCTTCTTCTCATTCCAACAACAAAAAGGGACTTCCACAATCAGTCTTACAACAACAACATGATATTTGTGTGGTCGGTGCCGGTCTGTCGGGTGCTGTCATTGCCGAACGGTACGCTACACAATTGAATCAAAAGGTCCTCATTGTCGAAAAACGTGGTCATATTGGAGGTAACTGTTATGACTTTTTGGATCCACAAGCCAATGTACGAATTTCCAAGTATGGTGCCCATTTGTTCCATACCAAACATGAACGTGTTTGGGAGTATGTACAACAATTTTCCGAATGGACACCGTACGAACACAAGGTCATTGGATTGGTCAACAATACCCATGTACCTATTCCGGTCAATATTGACACGGTTAATACCTTGTTTGGGTTACAACTTACAAACAGTCAACAAATGGACCAATGGTTGGCCAAAGAACAAGTAAAGTACGATCATGAACCGTCCAATGCAGAAGAAGTCGCCTTGTCACGCGTCGGTCCACGATTGTATGACCTTATCTTCAAACCATATACCAAAAAACAATGGGATCGTGATCCCAAAGAACTTGGTCCAGAAGTCACTGCACGGATTCCCGTACGTAACGACTTTGATGGACGGTACTTTAGTGATCCGTATCAGGCCTTACCCAAACGTGGATACACGGCCATTTTTGAAAGAATGTTCCATCATCCCAATATTCAAGTGTATACCAACGTCGACTATTTCGATGTCCGGTCTCAACTTGACTGTGGTCGGACGTATTACACCGGACCCATCGATACGTACTTTGCCGATTTGGGTTGGGAAAAACTTCAATATCGATCGTTGACGTTTGAACGACAATTTTACAAAAACAAGGACTTTTTCCAACCAGCCTTCGTCGTCAATCATCCATACGAAAGTGCCGACTTTACTCGGATCGTCGAATACAAACATTTACCCGATCAACCCAAATCACCTCACACGGTCATCTTTGTTGAACGGAGCAGTGACGTCGGTGAACCCTATTATCCCATTCCCAACCAACGGAACAAGGACCTCTTTCGTAAATATCAAGACATGGCCAACAAGGAACCCAAAGTTACCTTTGTTGGACGATTGGCCAATTACAAGTATTTCAATATGGACGATGCCATTTTGAATGCTCTAGAATTATTTGATCAAGATACACAACAACAACAAAAACAACGTCAAGAAAAAGCCAAAACAACGTCATAGTTCCAATAACAACAACAATAACAAATCACTTCATTGGAGAGAATGCAACTGCCATTTTGAAAAAGAACAAAAACAAACTCACAATAGTGTCCAAGCACGCACATCACATTCCATCATTCCATCACTTACAGTTAGTACACCAAATATATCTATAAATATTTATTTATTTCTTGCCAATTATGAATATATTATTATACTACCGTAGGGTATTTGGTACTGTCAACGATAGAAATTACCGTCTAGTGTGCTGTACAGTGCCCGAGATGGTAACAAGAATAGAATAGACGACAAGACCTCTTTCTACGACGTTTTTTTATAAAAGGGTGTTTTGGGGGGAGCGATAGGCCCGCGCCCGACGACTCGTGGATCGTTGTTCCTGCTGGCTTTGGTTGCCACCCGTTTCGTTTTCCTCCAAAAAGTTAAAGACGACCGATCGCCGTTCGGACAGAGACGACAGATCGTCGTGATGCCGTCCCTGGGGGGTCCGTGACGAGGAGCTTCGTCGTCGCGATTGAGAACGGCTGCTACTCCTACCCACACCATCGTCATCGTCATCGTGTCTCTCTCCTATCGCCCCGTCCGCATCTCTCAGTCTTCGACTGACCCTCGAAGACGAGGAACGGTCCTTTCGTCCCCTGCCACTGGAGCTTGGAGACGGAGTCGACGACAAACGACTCTTGTTGTGCTTGTCTCGCTGCATCGGTGTCGACTGCTGTACAAGTGCGTCCAACTCGTCCAACTGCCGTTCCATTTCCTGCTTTCGTTTCGATGCAGATGGTGATGATGATGTTAACGACAATGGCGACGTCTTGGACGGTGTCGTTACCTGGGAGAGAAGCATCGCCCCAGGATTGCTGGTAGCACAGGCATTAACATGTCGAGAGGATCGCGACTTGCTAGGACTGACGGCTCGGTGTCCCGAATAATCAATACGGGCAGACGATGACAACAACCGAGATGGATTGATTGGTTTGGAGGGAGATTCCGGCCGTCGAACGGTAATGGGATCCTGACGAGATGGAAGAATCGGCGTCCCCACCGACGTGATGGTAGAGCTCATTAAACTTTCGTTGGCATCGTTATAACTGGTGTCAATCGTTAGCGTCGGACGGTTCCTTCGATTCGATCGTATTTGAGTCTGTACGGACGAGGATGTGGATTTCTTACTCGTCGAGGCGTTGGTGTGTGCAGACGTTGCTCTGGGAGACGGCACATTTTTACCATCGGAGACAGTGGTATTTGTCGATACTGCTTTGGGAGATCGTGCTGCCCAGGCTTCTACAGCTTGCCGATCTTGAATGCCTTGAATAATTTCACATCCATTGGACGCGAAGCGCCTTCCCGAATGAGACGAGGAAGATCGATTAGCGTGGCCGTTCTTAGGTCGCCTCCAGGTTGTTTCAATGACCATTTCCTTGTCATCTTTGGTCCGATCATCCTCACTGCTACTCTCAAAGGAATCGACACTGAGTGGGGCGGTGCCATCGGTTGTTTCCCGCCGCAATTCTTTTTTGTTCAGTGCGTTGGGCTTTCGTGGCGATGACGACCGGATCGATTTTTGGGGACTTTGCGATCGACTTCGACTGTACGACAACCGAAAGTCAGATTCTTGGACCCATTCGAGCGTCTTTTGAAACTTGTAGGAATCCATACGTGCGGCTGCAATACAGGTCACAATCCAACAAAGACTTGCCACGGCCGACAGCTTGCCACCAACTGAAATTGTGCATTGGTGCTCGGCACACAGGTCGGCATCAAAATACAAAAAGGTCAAGGACTGGAAAAAGTAGGCCAGCAGGTATCCCACCCCGATAGGTCGCAAGTTGATTGACCGCCAAAAGGCAGCTGTGGACAAAAAGAAGGACAAGAATCCACCAAAAAGTACGGCCAAAAAGGCCATTGACCGTGCTGTTTGGAACATTGTGTCATCAATCTCTTGTGATCCCAATTGGTGGCTGGTGCATTCCCCATCGCTGTGAGCAGTACTGTCAAACGTCGTGTTGTAACACAGCTTCAAGTTATGCATACCAATATCCGTGACCTCATTCCACACGGAATCAATAAATAAGGGTACGGTCAAGGACGCAAAGGCCGTGCTGTTCCAAGTACTGTATGACAAGGCAAATCCGATCCAGGTGGCAATAATTCCGACGCAGGTCCAAACTTGGCCATGCGCCATGAGTTGAATGTGCGGCAATGGTTGTAGGGATGCGTCATCACTGATCATGGCCAAAAGTTCTCGTCGGGTGGTACGGTGAGGACGATTGCGATTACGGCCTGATCGACTGGTAGAAGGAAGGTTGTCGTTTTCTTCACCAGATGATTGGGTACTCGACGTATCGGAATTGGTACGACTGAAAGCACGAGAACGAGCACCAACACTTTGTCCTGGGAAACTGTACGAAGACGACGAGGAGGAAGGAGCTGTCTTGAGTTTTGGTCCTTCCACTGGAATGTCGTCGGTGGCTGTTGTCGTCGGTGCTGTTAGGAACGCGAAAACGTCGGTAAGGAACGACATCATTCGCGGTTCACTGTTGGACTTGGACGATGCTGCTGCTGCTGCTGCTGCAGAAACGGAGGAATCAGTCGAGGCGGAGGAGGATTTGGGTCGTGCACCTCTTTTCTTGCTTCCTGTGCTCTTGCCAATCTCCAAATCCTGGTCGTTGTCAGTATGGATATCTGCCTTTGAGATTGTGGTTGCCTTGGAAGGATATTCGATCGGTTCTACCGTTTGTCGATCGTCTTCATCATCTTCCAAGGAAAAGAAGCCCTTGAAATAGGCAAGGGTAGAATCCATGGTTGGGGAAATGATCTAGAGTGACGGTATGGAAGAAGAAAAGCGTGAAGTATCCGTTACTGTTGTGTACAGTAGTATATCCTGTCTTTCTCTTTCTCACACAAACACACACTAGATTGTGTCACACAGGACAAAGGATGCTACACTCTGTCCACTTTATTATTGGTATCGGAAGCAATCGTTGAAGTGGAGTTGTACCCCCCGTGAGCCTTCGATGGAGCTGCTGCTTCGAAACACAACGCCTGTTTCCTTGGATTGTATTATCTCCTACAATGGTGGCCAACTTTTCCTTTCGTCGTCTGTCGGCACCTTGGCTTTCTATGTCACCAAATTTGGAGATGGCCAGATATCGGCCGGCTTGTTTTCTACTTAGGATCCAACGCATTCTCCAGAGAATTTTTTAAGCTTTGCTAGAGCACCCCATAAATTCGCCAAGGTTACATAGATCATTCGTCGAAAACAACGGATGTTGTGTGACGCATATGAATTTGAATCATCTAAGTACAATGAACTTTGCGATGGAGTATCAAGACACTGTTGAATTATTTTCCAAAAGCCGAGGATGGGGAGCACCTCTGAAATCCATCAAGAACGAATTCTCGAAATTATTTTTCACCGACACGGAAGGGGGGGAAAACAATGATACACTACTTCACAACCAATTCGTATTACGTAATAGTACATGGAAAGGATGCTTTACTCCAGGGATTCCTTGCATGTTCGATCTGGATACTTCGGACGGACATTTTGAACCTCATCTAGCTACCAACCCCATTTGTCCACCAGTGTCCAGCGTATTGTTCGCACAATTCCCTATACACAAACGCACAAAATCTAGCCATGTTGTCCTGGTTCTTCTCACTGGTTGCTATTTGTATCACTGTGCACTTTGCGCTACTCCTTCCAGCAGTCGTGCCGTGGCCGTTTCCATTGTTGACTCGACGACATGCATTGATACTAGTAGCAACCGTCGCTTACGCATCGTCGTCGATCCAGGAACAGAAAGAGGATAGTACAAAGAACTGCCCGTCATTACTGCCGTCAACCACTGCCTCCACCACCACCAACAACAACAACAACAACAACGACGACGACGACGACGACGACAGTAATCTATTTGCAACGACCGCCAATCCACCACTTATTCCCACCAGTGTCACCACGGAAGAAGAGCAGCGAGCTAGTATTCTCCAGCAACGGATGTTGGAACGAAGGCAATTGATGCAGGCGAGTCGATCGACGAATAATCGACAATCCTACCTAGATTTGTCCCGACAACGTGCCGCATTGTACAACACCACTTCCCAAGCAGTAACGTGCCCGCCTAATAAAACCTTTCTCCCTTGTTTGTGACTTGCTGCGATATGGGGTCGGCAACAACGTAATGAAGGAATGCAGGAACAAGGAGGGGCTATACCTCGACTAACTGTAAATTGTCGTACATTCACGTGGGGTGATACCGCCTTCTGGTGCATTTCAAGTAAACGCATCCGCATCCTACGAAAGATACTCGATACAGCCCAGTTACACACGAAGAATTCCGTTTCACGAAGCGGCGATTTTGTGGAAAAATCAGTAGACAACAAATAATAATGATCATGGAACCAGCACATGCTGGACAGACAACACATGGACACGGTTATTTGAAAGAGCCACATCCGTAAAATAAAAGGCAGTGGCTGGTCAAAATTTAAAAATGGGAGTAACAATATACTCTAGAGAGTACGGTAGTGGATTTCCATGGAGCAAACTCACAGTCAGTACGACGGTAGAGCAGTTGTAGAAAACGTTTAAAGTTTCATTCCCCAAGTTGCAAAAAGAGAACAACACCTGGGATTCCAACGTGGTCCCCCACCGTAGTACTAACCAGGCCCGAACATGCTTAACTTCGCTGAGCGGACGGGAAGCGGTGCTGTCATGTTGGTATGGTCGTTCCCAATGAAAGATGTGGAATTTGTTTATTTATACTGTTGTAATTGTCTGTGGTTGGATTTGGAATGTCAATTTACTTGTTCTTCACAACATTTCACGGTCAATTTGAGATTTTTTCTCTCCACTGAACTTTGTCTGTCCGTACCATGATGATGAGTGTGCGGAATGGCACCGCTGTGACGGTGGTGGCGGTAGCGACGTTTCTTTCAGCGGCAAGTGCTTGGCGGTACTTTTCCTGCAATCCAAAATTAAAATCAGACAAAAAGAAAACCAAAAGCACTAAATGGAGTCAAGTACGCATCCAAACACCGCTTCGTCACGTGACGCCATCTCCGGGAGAGGCATCTCGTATCGTGTACTTGACCGGTATTGATAAGGCAACGACATTTGAAGAACTGTTGGAGATATTTTCACAGGGTGGATCTGCACCCATCAAGGTCGATCTGTCCGAAGTTTCGTTTGCAAAAGGCGGTGGCCGTGCCTGGGCGATGTACGAAACATCTCAGGAGGCTCGAACCGTTGTGGAAATCGTCCATCAGACGATCTTCCGAGGATGTACGTTATGTGCTCGTCTCGAACTGGGAGTGGAAGCAGACGGTAGACGTATCACCGACAAGTCTGTCCATACAGCTGTGATGCGATCGATCCAACCGCGACGTGGTGGTGGTGGTGGTGGTGTTGGTACAACCACAACCACAACAAAAACTAGTACTACACAGAACAAGAACAAGACACAAACAAAGAAAATAAAATCCAACAACTACAACAACAAAAACAAAAACAATCAACCTCCCACCGCCGTATCGTATTCACACAAATCCTTGTCGGTCGGTTCCATCGAATATCCCTTTCCCAGTGGCTTGTACTTGACAAAGCTGATACAACATCTCTCCAAACAATCATCCCAATCAAATAATACCACTGATTGCAACACACAATCGCAACAATCAACCGGAAAACGAAATGATAATACTGATATCTTGGATCTGCTTTCGGACGTGTCCAAAATAGGTGGAGGATCCATGACGCAATATGCCAAGGAAATTTCCGAGGCGTTTGCCATGGTCGACGCTGTGGAACGTGCCGTTTCCAAAATTCAACGTCACCTTCAACAACGGAACGTCCACCAATCCACCACTTGTTATTGTTTGGGTGATGGAAAGTATCCGTTGACAGCATCCGCATTGGCTTTGACAATGCCTACCGATTGGAAGTTTATTTCTATCGATCCACTCTTACAACAACAACAACAACAATGGGACGATGTCCATTCGACATGTTTTCATGAGCGGATACAACTCTTTTGTGGTTTGTCCCAAGACTTTTCCATTCCCAAGAAGTCAAAACAAGAACACGGTGGTGGTGGTGTTGAAGATCGACACACAGAGCTAACTGTAACTGTCCCAACTCGGCTGGCGGTGGTGATTGCATGTCACTCTCATGCTCCCCTGGAAGAGTTTTGGAATCGTTTGGTCGACAACCACGACGGACCCAAGATATGTGTTGCCATGCCTTGTTGTGCTCAGTTCAACGAACTGACCAATGAAACGCCATTGTTGGAGTACGACAATTTTGAGGTGTATTCACCGAAGCGACACATCCAAATTTATTTTCGGCCGTGACATCAAGAGAAAGCAAATTTTGGATACGAAAGGGGGGGGGGGGCGTCTTGGGTTTCTTCCGTCGTCACAATCCGATAGGGCCATTGGAATTGATTTTCCATTCGGGATCTTCGACCCATCAGCCCCACCCCGGGAACCAGCCCCACCCCGAGAACTACCCGTCGCTTTTTTAAAAAAAAACTCCGATTTGATGGGGCACCGAAGCCTAACTCACGTTTATCCATCACAAAATGAGCAGAAGTTGCAGAGCCAATGGTATCTTTTTGCTCCCCCCCCCCCCCACTTGTTTGGTTTCTATGTAAGGGTCCAAATAATCTTATGTTTCCTCTAGAGCAGCATCCTGTCTTTTTTTGGAAGGGGGGGGGGGGGGGGGGGGCAGAAACAGCTGTGTCGTCCCACGATGCGGCGTTCTTGCCCCAAGCAGCAACACATCACACTGCTGGCGGTCGTTCTTCTTGTCGTCCCGTTCGGGTTCCAATCGTATCTAGTTTGCAAAACTCGAATCGGAATCGGATCAACCACAGATCACATTCCTGCTGGTAAAATAATATACTAATATATGCGATATGTTGAATATGATCAATCTTGGATAGAGCAGTCGTCAAAAGTCGTCGTGTCTTTATTACGACAGTACAATTAACACTCCGCAAGCCTAAACGACTGGCGGCCAGACGCCTCATGAAAATAGAGAGAGAGAAAGTGAGGTGTTTCAGCGACCTTGTCGTGTCATTGACTTTGACCGCGTGGAATGTGAGAGTGATGATGCGTCTACTGGTAGGTCGTGCGACGTACGCCGAATTATCGGTTCGTTCATGCCTTCCTTCTACGATAGGCACACACTCTCAGCGGAAGGACACGTTAACATGTTTGCAGTCGCAACACCCTCCTCCTCTTTCAAATTGACCACAGTAGTAGATTGTGATTTTCCAAAATCTATCACAGAACATTTGATCGGAAGAAAGAACTATAGGAACAAACGAACACAGTGGTAGACTATCCACCATGGAAGACAATAGGATCCCTGCAACTTCTGGTTCTACTACTATTCATACTACCAGCAACAAGAACCACAATACTCCCACAAAGAAGGATTCCATTCGTTCACATCCTGCAACAGAAGATGAATTGTTGGTTCAAGCACTGGTAGCTTCAGTTGAGCCAACCCGAGTGGGACAGCTACCGGTAGAACTGTTTCAGGATGGCAACACTAGCATACCTACTGCTGCTGCTGCTGATACTGCTGCTGCTGTTGTGGATGGAGATTCTTCCAAAAACACTCCATTTTTGTCCCCTCAACATCTCGGGGAAGAGTCTACTACTAACAGTAATACAATCTCTACATTCAACATGAACGATTCTATTGCCCAAACTGATGACGACGATAATGCCAAGGATCTGGTAGAATCTGCCACTGTTGCAACTAAAGAAACGGCGGCTCCTCCGCTACTTCCAGCAGAAATATCAACAGCAGAAGCAACGACAACAAGAGACACCGCGGTTCCATCGTTTTATGCCGTTCGCAGGGGAATGGGATTGCAAAGTCCGGCGCTCTTTTTTTCCTGGAAGGATGCCCAACCATTTGTGACGGAACACCAGTCCAGGGTTGATGCGCCGACGATGAAGTTTAACAACAACAGCAGCAGCAATGGAGTCGTCGTCGTTGAATACAAAGCCTTTGCAACCATTGAACAAGCGGTGCAGTACCTTATCGGACCTGATTTATCTGGTAGCAACCACAAACGCAAGGCCGTGGCCATATCCACCGATACCGACACCACCAATACCACAGCAAATACGTCTATTACTAATACTACAACATCTACTACCACTATCCAGAAACGAAGACGAAAGGCTTCCGCCAACAACTCTCTTTCGAAACCAACTCCATCGTTCGTAAGCAAAATCAAACAATCCGAATTTGATAAAATGATGGTCCAACTGCAAGACTTCAAGAACCAGTATCGTCATGTAAAAGTCCCTGGACCATTTTCTAAAAAGGTACCGGTCGATGAAAAGTATACTTCCCTTCGAGCATGGATGGCCATCATCAAACAAGCCGTCAAACAATATCAAGAGGATCGACGGTACTGTCCCCTGACGGAAACACAGCTGGTACAGTTGGCCGATATTGGATACATTCCACGATCCATCATAGTAACGTCATCAACATTCAAACCAAACAACAAGAAGTCTGGTGCTTCCATGGGGGGACGATTCAGCATAACAACAACAACAACAACAACATCCAATACTTCTACTGTTACTGGAGGTGGAGGAGGTGGTGGTGGAGACTCCAATCGTTGGAAGACACCCACGTCGGCTCACAATCTGTTGAAACTCAAACAAGAATTGGAGGATACCTGGGACGATCGCATCCGACTCATGCAGGAGTACAAACACGAAAAGGGACATGCCAACGTCCCCAAACGACCCAACAAGAGTTTAGAGGAAAAGTACCTTCCACTGTGTAAATTTGCTGGATGGATGCAAAAGTTTCTGGACGAATATCAAGATTCCAAAGACAAGACACACTTTTTCTTGACACCCTCCCGGATTCAACAGCTGTATGATATCGGCTTTCAATGTACCACGCCGTCCAAACGGGTCAATGCACGGGACATAGACGATGTCAACTTTGATGATATGGTTTTGGAAATGAAACGCGTCAAGGAACTGAACATCCCCATCAAATCCAGCCGAAAATTGGAATGGTGGGTGGCCGAACAACGCAAGCAATACGACCTGTTCAAGGCGAACCAACCGAGTACCATCACGCCAGAAAAGATCGCCGTCATGGCCGAGGCGGGATTTCCCTTTGAAAAGGCCAAATCACCCACGTGGGACGAACGTGCCGTGGAATGGCTCGAATTCAAAACCAAAATGGGTCGTGATCCGATGCGAGAAGAATCACTGTACCAATGGGTGTACAAGCAACGCGTCAAGTATAGACAGAAAAAAGAAGAGGGCAAAAAGAACAATCTGACCGACGAACAAATCAAGTACGTACACATTGTCATGTTCGATTACGGGGAAAAAATAATTCTGGTTTGTCTGTGGTGGTGGTGGTGGGTTATTGTTGATTTCTTTGGGCCAGCTCATGTTCGTGTGTGTATGTGTGTGTTTCATCTCGTTTTGTTTTCCTTCTTCCAAAACAGGCGGTTGACGGATTGGGGTTTCAACTGGGAAATGAAATTTTTGTTTCCTCACATGTCCAAGGTGAGCACACAACTCTTCAATTATGGGAAACAGTTCCTTTGCCATCCCTCATTCATTCATTCATTCAACCATACACTGGTCCTACTTTGGATTCTATGGCACTGTTCCCGCAAATACAGCCGGCCTCATGGGAAGAACGGTTTGAAGAGTTGGTCAAGTACAAGGAGGAGAACGGGACATGCCAGGTGCACAAGAATGTACCAGTTCTTGGTCAATGGGTCAAACAACAAAGGAAGGAGTATCGGTATTATGTACAGGGTAGCAAGCCGTCTCGGATGACGCAGGAACGTATCTCGAAGCTGTCCAGTATCGGGTTTGATTTTGGAGAGCAACGTTGGAATACGGGCAAGATGAAAAAGGCCCACGCGGCAATCGAAAAGGGCAAGGCACAAGAGTCGGCCATGATGATCCATGCCTCGTTCGAACAACAACAGCAGCAGCAGCAGCAGCAACAACAACAACAACCCCAATTGCACGATCCAACATCGGTTATGGTGGACGGTGTCATGGTAGGCGAGGGTACCGGCATGGAGGGTGGAGCAAGTTCGGACGAGGAAATCGACGGCGGTGCCCAGTTACAACAGATGATGGACCAACCACCACGGAATCATGGCCTACGACATTTTCCACCCGCCGTTTCTCCGTGGGATCATCGTTACCGGGATTTCAACGTTTGAGATAAAGTGACACACACACACACACACACACACACACACACACACACACACACACACACACAAATGTGTCCGACCGTTTTGGGGCTGGCTAAGACTTTAAATTGGGTAATCACTCCGTAGCTACGTACTATGATGTGAGTGTATGTTAACGAAATACTACTAGCTAGGAACGACAGTTTTGTTTTCTTCTTTTGGGAATATTTTTTTTTGGGGTTGGGGGGTTAGTTCAGTAGTATCCTCCGGCATTGTTGTCGTCGTCATCCCGGTACTTGTCTTTATTGGTATCAAAGGGTTCATCGTAATACCGCCCTCGATCTTGGTAGGTGTCATCATTTCCACCATAATACCGGCCATCGTCATCGTAGTAGTTGTAGTCGTCCCTTTTGTTATTGTTGTAGTTGTTTCGACCGATATTACCCTTGAGTATGGGTCCAATGACCGGCATTTGTCGTAATATGGCCATGGCCAGGGGGAACATGTTCCCGAATAGGTTCAACAAACCAAACACTTCCAAAATGATCCCAATGATGGGCCATCCCACAAAGACAAGCATGATTCCCAGCAGGAGACATGCCGTGGCACGTGCCTTTTTGGGTTGTAAAAAGTACGATGCCGTCCGTCCCGGACCCAATGTCAGGATGGCACCCAACACGAAACATAAATTTCCGAGACGCATCAAGGTCTTGTTGAAAAAGAGACTTATACCGAAAAGCGTTAGGATTCCACCCACACCCAACAACGGGATACCGATCTGTCGATTTCCGGTACGAATCATAGCCGGTATCATGTTGTTGAAATTGTTGTTATTACTTCCTCCACCGAACCGATTATTGGTGTTTTGAGAAGAATATCCACGATCGTCGTAATAATCAAAATCGTCGTTGTAATTGTTGTTGTTGTAGTAGTTGTTGTTGTTATTACCGTATGGATCATACGGATTGGAATAGTAGTCGTTGTCCTTGTCATCATCACCATCATTCGGATCGTATCCTCCATTACCACCCCCTCCACCACCACGTGGTACTGTACGCCATGCTGATTTCACTTTTGTACTTTGTGTGATACAATCAGTGCTGGTAGTGATTGGCGGTTTCTGTATCCTATGAACGAGATTGGATACTACTGAATGATCAAAAAACGATGATGAATGATCGAATGTTGATAGTTTTCTTTCTTTTTGATTCTGGATGTATGATGCATATAATTTAGCTCTTGTAGATACAGGAACCAATCGAAAAGGAGATGACAATAAGGATGGTTTGTGATGAATCAAAGATGATGATGATGTTGATGATGTTGGACCATTTTTTGTTGAGGGATTGAACAGCTGAGAACGACTGGTGATTGTGCTGTAGTTGTTGTTGTTGGAGAGAAGCGTCCTAGTTGTTGTTGTTGTTGTTGTCGCGGAGGAGGAGGAAGACGAGACTTTTGGACATGAAATGACAAGAAGGTACAGTACCAAAATCACAGTCAATTTCATTGTTGTTGTCATTAGTATTGTTGTTGATTGATGTTGTTTTCTTGAAACCAATACGAATGTCTGCTTCTTTCTCAGTGGTGGTTGTTTGGAAAAGCAATGATTTTTTTTGTGAACAGTAACCATAATCATCAATGACAACAACTCCTCCAAGTCAGTCAAACTATCGCTCTCATACAGATCGCGTCGCTGCCTGCTTCATCAAAACAATACAAAATATAATAAGAAGGCTTTCACCGCATTCGTTGTACAAATGCGTTCTTGCTGAGATGATACCTTGCTGATGATAAAAGAGATGATACCTTGGTTGAGATTACCTGTAGGTATCATACGACAAGTTGATGATGATGATGAATTGACGATCGACGATTGTTTGTGTTGTTGTGTTGGCACAAAATAGATCCATCCACGTGGAAGTCTCCACACTGTGATTGACTACTACGATGTATCATACCGGTACTCCGGGACTTCTGTACGTACCGGTAGTGCGTACTAGCACTACGTACCTACCTACTAGGTAGTACGTTCATCAATGCATTACTGCTACAGGCAGTAAATTGAAGTTGATAGTACGAACATACGAACTCAACTGTCAGCAGTCAGCAGGCTGTGATGAAGGGCAGTCTACTGCATACCTAATCGAATTGTGCTTCTTCACTTACAGTTAGTTTGGTGCACCAATGGATGGTAGTAGAACTACAGCACCTATTGAGACAAGACCATACCAGACCAGACAAGTAGGTACTCCATTCCTATATTCCTAGTACTTCGCAGTAGTAGTTTTCATTGATATTTAAAGTGACAGCGAATCACGAAGATTTTCCGGTTCCGAATTTTGGTTGGTGCTGGATGATGACGACACTGTCGTTGCTGCGGAAAGGGCAGTGGCAGTGCTGATGGTGGTACGATCCGATTTTGTTTCAGTCTCACCATCATCATCATCATCATTGTCGGATTTGTTGGTGATGGTGTTGCTTGTGCGGCCAACTTCCTCGTCGTCTTTTGGTTGGTCGTCGCTGGTGGTGGAAGAACCTCGAAACGGACGTTCGGACAGGTCCAATTCACCCGTCTTTTGCAACATATCACAACGCAGACTTGTCAACCGGGGCGGTTCGAAACCAATCATGTCATTATTGTCATCATCGTCATCGTCTGCCAACGGTAGTGGTTGTTGCAAGGCGGATACACCGGCTTCCACACGTAGTAATGTATCATCGTCCGGTAGCCATGCCAATCGACAAATACCGACCGAATCGGGTGTGATGACCTTGGGAGCTTGCATATGGATACTTCCCAGTCGTAAGTTCCAACATTCGACCGGAGTGATACCATGCCAAGCATCCGTCTCTTCAATCTCATCGATCGACCAGCCCCGATTCCCCGTTTGGGGTCCCCACGTCCAACTGGTTCCGCTCCATTTTTTGTGCCAATGGAAGGGTGGTACGGGACGAAAAAATATCGGATTGCCAGGTTGGGGCGGATCCTCACGTTCGACGTCGGCTGTCGGGGCCGTGTCACGTAACGCCTCTCGTGACAACATCACGCGAAAGAGTTTCAGTCCCTGTGGTGGACACGATCCCGGTTCGACGTCTTGTGCCCAAACGGGTGCATGATTAAAAATCACCCGAACACGACCGTCACCGTGTTTCAACACGAGTTCCGTCGCCATGACACCACTCGATCTCAACAACGACGGTCCGTTGACCAAAGAAATCCCAGCAAGACGGCTGCGTTGCAACAGATTGTCTCGTGTGTATCGTGCCACGGGAAACGTCCTCTGTTCCATCGAATCGAAACATGTCTTACAATCCGATCGTTTGGCACCAATCACGATCGTATGGGAATGATCGACTACTACAGCAATATTATCACTGATGTCATCATCATTGTCGTCATCCTCCAAATTCGATGGCAGTAAATTGACACTGGCAACGGTCTCGTCTTGTACGTCGCCGATGTAATCGTACGTCGTCCAAATACCTTTCCAACATCCTCTGGCATGATGCTTTTGAAACAACTCCCATTGAATAGAGGCGTCGTCGTCGTAATCTTGTTCTTGTTCGTCGAATGATTCTCTATTATTTTGTGGGGAAGGAGAAGATGATGAAGAGGATGATGATGATGCAAGAACGGTCGTTGGTAATGATTGTTGTTGTTGTTGTTGTTGTTGTTGGTGTTGTATGCGATTGGATTGCAGGACGAATCCAACAACGGAAACTGTTGTTAGACAGCTCCAACCGATGAAAACGTAAAACCAAATACGCAATCGAGACATGAATGACTAGCTACTAGTAGTAGACGTGTCGCGTCGTTGATGTCGCAAAGTGTAGTAGTGTTGGGAGGTGTTGGCAATCAATCAATATATGAAAAGTGATGATAGAGATGATGATCTACGGTACTACTACCGGTACCGGTACGAGTAGGTAATACCCCTCGTTAATCTACCGACTGCAGGCAGTAGTACTTACTGTTAAACGGAACTTTAATACGGTACCTACTACCGTAGCTACCTACCTACTACTATCGAGTGGGAAGAAAGATACCGGAAGTATTGTGATATTCCGGAGTGTATTTTACGTAGTAGTATGAATATTTAATAATTCTTGCATCAATATTTTAGTGAATATTAAATACACATCATTATTATTTTTTTTAACAGTAAATGTAAAATCCATGCTTGCACTCTGTTAATAATCGCACATATGTGTGTTATGATGATGATGTTATTATACTGTTTACAGTTAATAATTGTGCGATTTTTTTCATGACTACAGGTATGATACCTCCTCATCATACGGTGATCTACTCGAAGTACCGTTTTAGGTCCACCACAACCGTAGCTAGAGTACGAAGGTAGTTACGGTAGTCCCCTGCGAACCTGTTAACATTCCACGCGTGCGTTGAAAATTCGACTTTACTACTGGTAGTCTGACTGTGAATACCGGTAGAATCCTGTACTGCGAAGTGGTACGAAAGAATACAGCTCTGCAGGTATGAAAATTCGAGAAGTCATTCTTTCCAAGGGCTCTAAAAGACATAAAACGAAGGGGGGGCCATTTTATATTTTATTCGGTTCATTCGATTCATCCGTAGATTTTTGACATTATTTAAGAAAAAGATTAACCTTTAAGAGGAGTTACTATCTCTAAGCCAGCTGGTAGGTCCGACTTGCCTGCGTCCTCGGATGACTTGAAGTAATAAAGTGCCTTTTCCTGATTCTGACGAACGTAAGTGGAAAATCAAGAAGGCGTCTTTTCGTAACAGCTGGCCATTTATTATTGACACCTGCGAAAGAGCAGAAGGTCTCACAGACATGAGACTATCTACGCCTTTTCCCGCAGGACAAACTCCGTGAGGCCTGATTGTTTTAGTAGATAACCTTGTTCTACCGTAACTAGATAGTTGTTTGACATCTTTTTCTGTTGGACAAATCCATCATCCATTTTAGTCTCTTTCATGCACTGTCTCAAATTCAAATCAAAACTCCCAATCAATCAATCAATCAATCAATCAAGGATCAACGATGACGGCATCATCCAAGGGAGCATGCGACAACTCTCCATCATCGCGTCTAACACTTAGCGATGTCCTTATGGATCAAAACGGATCCATGGAAGATTTGTTTGCTTCGGCTGCCTCGACGGTAGCATCAGCATCCATGATTATGCCGCAACAACAACAACAACAACAACAACAACAAAGACGACGATCATATTTTACCCATTCTGAGCTCCCAGCATACCTTCATTCCACTTGCTTCCTCACGAATCCTCGAAGATTGTTGCATGATTTCCATGCAACTCCAAGAACGCGGGAAGACCAGCTGGCAAATCTCTCGGCCGTCTTGGATGCGGCACTGGCGATTGCCGGAAGAACCGATCCACCCTCTCCTCTTCGAGGAGCGTCACCCCCAAGTCGCAAACGAAGACATTCCGACGAACCCTCTGGGAGACGTCACCCTCCCACAAACTAATACAAGAACGGCACTGAAACAATAACAACAATAATAACAACAACGATGCTCTATTGCTACTCTAGCTGCATCACCTACACTTGAACACACACGCACACACACAAATACAAACACGCTGGCCTATTCTGGGACACATCAGGATGTACATTCTTTTTGAACCATCTACGCTCACTTACTACCGCATGCTATACGGATCTTCCCAAGTTTGAATCAAACGCTACATTAAGGGAAGTCCAACCGTTACTACTTCTAATACTAATTTTAAAAGACGGATGATATTAGATGAAAAAAGCATTACCATTGTCTTCCTTTTCTACTGCAGTAGCTAGGACAAGTAATATTTCAAGCATTGGAATATAACTTAAAGTTGATTTCCGAATTTGATTTGACAGTGAAGGCACATATCCCGCCCAAAAGGAAAGCTCAACTTGCTAGTCGCTTCGCAACCCTTCTGCTTCCATGTGCCCAAGGCACTCTAAACACCACCTTCGTTGGACTAACTAAAAAACTCCAATGTTGGCATTCTCGTTGCTCTGGACCCCGGTTTAGAACAGCCCTAAAATGATATCTATTCAATTGGTCTTTTAAGGTTTATGTCTATCCCTAGTTCTTTTTCGTACAAGAAACGGCCGTTTTTGGTCACGAGACACGTCATGCAGTCCCGGCAAAAAGCGGAGAACTTTTAAAAAAAGCGGAGAACTCATGGACAAAGCGGAGAACATTTGAAAAAAGCGGAGAACTCTTCAAAGCGGAGAAAAAAAGCGGAGAAAAAAAGTGGAGAAAAAAAATTGGGAAGACCGTATTGATTTTCTCGCAGGACTGGGCCAGAGTGTGGATCATTGCTTACTGTCGATGGAACCCGCGCCCATTGCTGGATCGAATAGCATACACGTCCGGACTGGTCGCAAGACCGGACTTTCACTCCCACAAGGCCAGACTCAACTATGAGCTAGTAGGAGTAGCAATAGCTAATCCTCGTCTTCTTTGGATAAATAGACCTTTTAGGGCCGGAAAAAGTGATTTGAAAATCTTTCGTGACAAATGCTTGAAGGAGCGCCTCCATGAGCAAGAAAACTATTGGTTATTGAGGGTACAAGGGGCATCGCTCATAATGAATGTAGTTCGACTGTACTTACAATGATCATGAATCCCAAGGAGTAAGAAAGTTCAAATCACTAGCTAGCTTTGAAAACGACACGGAAACTTTAACAACATGACGAAGCGCTTCAATTGCTGGCGGTGTTTGTCCGCCAAAAGATTTCGACATGGTGGTGTGGATCAGTTTGGGACGTGCTTTGAAGCTGTCTGCTGTGTGATATGTCAATATCAGTTGAAAGATGTTTCAATTGAAGATAATATTAAGGAAGAGGATTGAACTATTATTAGGAGTAATAAATACTACCGTAGGACAAGAGTCGCGTGTAGAGTGGTACTAGCTTAGTCTACCTAGTAAAAAGTTGAAAGAATAAAACCCACGATCGTATTCACAGTGAAGACATCTGCATGCATTAAGGGGGGGGGTAGAAACTAAGTAACAAGTTATCAATTTTTATTCTCCGCTTTTATTTTGGAGTTCTCCGCTTTTCCAAAAAGCGGAGAACTTTTTGAGAAAGCGGAGAACTTTTTGAAAAAGCGGAGAACTCATGGACAAAGTGGAGAACTTTTGAAAAAAGCGGAGAACTCTGCAAACCGGAGAAAAAAAGTGGAGAATTTTGAATCGTTAGGGCTGGAGTTATTCATTGACAATGATGAAAACCTTATTCAAATATGAAAAAGGGATATCAGACTAAGGGGAATTTCAGACATATATTAAGGTTAGGGTTGATTAAAACCAGGGTCCTGCTTTTTACAACAGACCACACAACGAAGAAACGGGTAGCAGTGCCTTGTTTCGCTCCATATAAATTATTACGAAGTACTATCTAGCGAGGTACCAGTAGTAGAGTATTATTTCAGTGAAGCCGGAGTTAAAGATTCAATCCCTCGGCTAAGTTAAAATGAAATAATGAGGAACCTATCAGAATGCATGTCAAAACTTCACTCCCGCATGAAGTCTATGAAAGAGAATGTTTATTTATGAGCTTCGGACGCCCCGAACTTGTTTCTTACATAAAATATTTAAAAAAGGTCCACTGACATTTCAATCAGCTACCTTTCAGTTCGAGGGATTCGTAATCAAGGAACTTCAACTATTTGACACTATTGCGTCGGTTGTAAAAACAACTTGGGACAAATAATAAAATCTTCTACGAAGTATGTGCCACTTCTCCCCACACCCAGACAAGAGTTCCATTGACATTTCTCTCAGTGACACTTTCATTCGTTAAATTAACAAATAATTTTACTTCTAACAATAGGAGGAAGCCAATCTCTCTGGAAAACGTACTACGTCGAATTACGGCACTTTTACGTAGGGGTATGATAGGTACCGGTAGGTTTGAAGGTGGTAGCTTGGGTTGAGGTTCTTCATTACTGCTCCGAGTACGACCGTTCGAAGCTTTTGGAACCGGTTTACGTTTTCCTCTCTATCGTCATATAAAAAAATAATGGATTATTATTTTATTTATTATTGAAATATCTTGCAACTTGCAATTCCGTTTGGTGTATGTAAAAAGTATTGTCGCAGCAGTCGCAGGAAAGTGCAAACAAACAAGAAAGGACCTCTCCATCGATAGCTCCTTCTACCGTACTCTGAGTACGGTAGGTGTATGATGTACTACTACTAGCTAGTTAACGATCGGGGTCCTCTGTGCCTGTGGTTACCCTTAGGATACCTAAATTATCTGATTGTCAGTCAGATTTGGGCTTGCTGTTGTAGACTTCACAGTCAATGATATACCGTCGTAATACCAATAATAATAAAATAAAATAATATTATATATAATAAAATGAAACATATGAAAAACTTGTTCATTCTTGAATATCCAGCAGAGTTATTTCAAACTTGAGTGTAGCAAAGGGCGGCACCCTCGTGTCTCCCTTGGAGGATCTCAACCCCTCCTTACCATAGGCATAGTCACACCTGGCTATGATCTGACACGTTTCTCCCAAGGTCATACTAGCCACAGCAATATCCATGGCGCGAATGGCCTTGTTTTGGCCAAGCGGGAAAGTGTAAGGACGACCTCGGTCGATGGAGGAATCAAAGACGGTGGATGATGTTGCTTGATAGTCCATTCGATCCTTTGCGAGCCGTTTGGCGGCCATGACGAGTTTTTTGCATTGAATTTTGTTGGTAACACCTAACTTTTGCGCGATATATTCTTCAGTGAAGAAATCAACATCCAACAATTTGTCGCTGTCAATGTGCTCCTTTATAAAGACTTGCGGCAAGGTTTCTGGCAAGCCCTGTTGTTGAGACAACCAACATTCCACGACATCCTGGGGTGTCCAGAATTCCTCATGGTTTTGCAAGGATGCTAGAATTCCGACGTATTCAATGGTGACTTGACTATTTGGAGGTGGTGGTGATGAATCGCTGCTTCCTTTCTTGAGAATACGTTTCCGAACGACCGGTGTGTTGCTAGTTTTCGACGTTGCCAATATAATGTCGTCGATGACACTTCCATCTTGGACGGTTGTGGTTGTTGCAGCAAGACATGTTGTGGACCTTGTGGATCGTCTGTCATAATTTAAAAAGGTTGCTCGTCTTTCATGGAGTGTTATTGTTCCAAAACCCGACAAAGGAAAGATCCAAGCGCGAACTGAAACACTTCTGGAAGCACATGCCAATAGATGATGAAGGAGAAGTAGAAGTTGTGCGGGAAAAGGGGGCGGCAATTTCATTTCAGAAACGTCGCTGCTTTCTTCTTTGATCTAACAAGCGGGTTCTGGTTTCGGGATTTCAGAATTGGCAATAGTGTAAATGATACATTACTACTTGCGTTCCTTGGGCCGAAACAAGGAACCGTTTATGCTGTGGGACATCTGTAATCAGCAGAAAAATACCGAATGATACCCGTCGCACGCACGAGGCACGAGTCTAAAGTACCGGTAGCTACCGCACCTAAGGTACCGTAGTACTACAAGTACCGTACAAAAGTACCGGTAGTGGTCAACTTCATGTCGAGTGTTCTTGGAAGACAAAAATGTGAGGACTTTTCCCCAGCTGTGAGCTTCTTGCCTTTCCATCAATTCTGCATGAAAGGTATGTAGTAGTAGCAGAGTACTGAATGGAATGTTGGTTGCTGAGCGAATAACTTCAAGTACAATTGTAGAAATATCCCCTGGATTGGCTTGTTGATGGACCCTTTACTAGTATTCCCTGCGACGAATCCGACCATGAAAGGTTTGACCATTTGTCAGAGAACATGATCAATGTGCGAAGAAATGTCTGACTGTTATGAAAATATATGTTATGGAGATTCAGCATTCGTTTATGCCTACTACTACGTTTTCCTTCTTTCCATTGTCTAACTCCAAATCTTTGACACGCTCTCGACGATTCCCTCCATCGACCAGGTGTTGTCCAATGTTCTATTATCGCAACCATCCTTCAGCTTTCCTTTTCCACCCCTTCGATTGTTTGGTTTGTCCATGAACTTGATCTTCTTTTGACCAACAGTACTATTCGTATCTGGGTGCAACGCCTTCACTTCCTGTTGCCGGTGCTTCTTACGTTCCACGAGCGATTGATAGCGATGCATCAAGTGTGGATCATAATTAGTGTCGTTTGTATTGTTGCGGCTACCCACGTTGGCGGCCAAATCCATACAAAAATTGCGTTCAAATTCCGAGAAGCTAGCATCCATGGTCACTTGCGATACCACAGTCGAAGAATGGGGACTATGTGACGAATCTTCCGTATTCGAGTTGTTGGACACATCATCCGCAAACGCCACCGAACGTCGTCCCTTGTTGTTGTTGTTGATATTTTGGGGTCTATATCTACTCTCACTCTTGCTGCTCTTGCTCTCCAACGTCTTGGTAGCGGCGGTCGAACAATCGTCAGCTGCTGATAATGTATCGAAAAACAACGGTGGGGGTTGATTTCGGTGATTGTGTAGTTGTTCCTCCTCGGCCCGCCATGGAATTAAGTTGTTGAGACTGACATTGTCTGCGAACGAACCTGTATCGTCACCACGAGATTGTTGATCAACGTGCCCCGTTTTTTCATTGGGGGTGTCACGACTGCATGACTCCTTCACTGAATCCATAATGGAATTGCCATCACTGAAGGAGAATTTGGCTGACATGGCTTCGCCGGGAATTTCTTCATGC
Organism: Nitzschia inconspicua; assembly: GCA_019154785.2. NCBI lineage: Eukaryota > Bacillariophyta > Bacillariophyceae > Bacillariales > Bacillariaceae > Nitzschia > Nitzschia inconspicua. Next base: position 273,080 of record JAGRRH010000003.1, read on the forward strand.
TTTGGTCGTTTCATGGAAGATGTTGCAGAATACTCATCATTCAATGGCTCGATGTGGGGACTTACAATTTGTCCCGTCAATTCAATTCCCTGATGTTCCGAGAAATCAACCTCATTCTCTTCTTGTACGGACGGAAGCATGCAGCTTCCATTACTTCTCTGTGAAACACTATCCGCGGTGACAGGATCATGCTCTTGCTCTATTGGACTATCTTCTGCCGACACGATGGGGTCGGTTTCCGGATTTGTTGTTGGATTTACCGAACCGGATTTCTGGGGCGATGGTAGATTAACAGAAATAGTTTCCAGTGAAGGCCAGTTGGAGAAATTGAACCGATGACTAAGTTGCTGCTGCAACAAAGTAGGTCTAGCTTGTAAAGCTTCTGGGTCACTGTTCACTTTTCGAACGACAGGGGAAAAAGTCTTTTTGATTTGATCCGTAATCGCGCTCTGCTCGTGTGGCATGGATTTGCGCGGAGAACTTGGTTTTGGTTCTTCTAGTTGTGATGGGTCTTCTTGCGACGTCATATCCCGACGTGCCACGATAGAATCTTCGGGCACGGAAGAATTATGTGGAACTAATGGTAAAAGTCGATCCGCCTCTTGCTGGGGATTTACCGGCGGGACGGCTTTTGTTTTTGATTTTGTCCAGAAGAGTGGTGTCGATCGTCGACTCGCATTGGATCCGTTGGATTTGAAAGGGTTTCTCGATACTTGGGATTTTCCAGACGGTATCGTTCTGTTGCAACAGTCGGACGAAAGACTGTTGAGGCCAATCGAAGAGTCGGAGTCCTGCACTTCAATTTTTCGCTCTTGGTTTGATCTAAATGAGGCACCGGCGATGCTAGGAATTCCCATTTCGGCACTCGACCACGACATCGGTTGGCTTCCTTGAGGTTTGATGACCAAGTTGGTGCTGTCGAGAGAGCGTGCACTCTGCCTGCTGGTGACTGAGTATCTTCCAGTATTATCCGAGGCAGAATCATGAGAGTACGGTTTCGCTGTATTGTAATAATTCGGCTCTTCGTTCGGGGCCATAGGAACCAGTGGAATACCAATTTGACCAGGTGGATCATCCACTCTTTTGAATTGTTTGGTCCAATTGGAAATGCTCGATCTTCCAGAAGCTCCAAGAGATGACATAGACGGCATGGATTCAAGGATCGAGGAAATGGAAGAGAGATCAACTTCCAAGAAGGAAATTGGATTTGAAACTGTTGGCCCTCTTTCAACTATCTCTCTCCCTTGTATATGTTGTTCATCAACAATTCTATCTATATTTTCATTCCTCGTAGCAATTTCTTTGCCCATTGATTTGGAAGAGCTTGATGAGCTGGATTTGCAAGAAATTGAAGCGCTAGAGTTACCGGAAGCCCCTGATTTGGCGTTCGAAACGGAGGATGCTCGCGAATACATCGAAATTGCATCCTTTTCACATTTGGGAGAATAATCCGGAGGTAGCGGATTGGTGGTACTGACATTAGGGACGTTCCTTTCTACGGGTCGAGATAATTCACTCTTTTTCCCCAATGCAGTTTTTGGTTGAGGAATTAATTTTTGTTGTTGGAGCTCCTTTTGTTCAATTTCTGCCACTCGAGTCAAGACTTTCGATTCATGGATTGGTTCTAACTGTCTCTTGGTTTGCTTAGAAGATATGGTAGATTTTGCCGCGGAAGAAACCGGATAGTGTACGATTTGATCCTCTGGTGTGCCTACAGTGTGCACTGATACGGCTTCCACATTGCCTGACAATGGATCAAACTCAAGCTTACGAACTCGCGACTGTGCTTTTGATGATTTCTGTGGACTTCTCATGACATTCTTGAAGCGCATGCTGGACGGACGGATCATCTTGGTCGGTGTTTGTTGATATTTGTTGTCGGCAATGGCCGTGCTTTCCGAATGCGGGGACCGATGCGGGGTCGAAGTACTACTCTCGAGAGTGTTTCTTTCCCCCTTGTGAGCAGTCCTCGGTTCGGTGCCCTGAAAAAAGCGTCGCGACACAGAGGAGACGGATGATACCGATGACCAGTTCTCGCAGCTAATCTCGTTGCCCTCCACTTCATCCCGAGTATCGTAGAAGTACTGACGTTCCACAACCCGAACTGGTCTTCTCGTACGTCGAGAATCAGAGGACGATACAACCTCGTCATCGTCTTCACGATTATCCTGATGCTGTTGTCTCTGATTGTCCCTACCATAAATTTTACCGAGGTCCTCGTGCGACTTGCGTTCGGAACGTAGATTCTGTTCCCTTGAGCTTTCATCGCGGTGCTCATAGTCTTCATTTTGCCCGCTTGGATCTACAGAATACTCTCGGGAACTCCGTGTATCTCTTTCTTCTAATGACCCCTCCGATTCTACGGAATGTGCTAACAAGTTCGGTATAGGTATGGTGTTTTTTCTTCGTAGCTGTCGAGGCATAGATACGCGTTTTGTTTCCATTTCCCCATCATTACTATCCCACGAGTCATGATGACCTTCTTCCCACGAAGATTGCTGCTTTGGTGGCGACTCATGTTGTTGTCGCAGGTTACCCACCAGCCGCTGTAAGAAATTGGCATCCCCACCGCCATCGCTGCTCTTTTGACCACCATGTTTTCGCAGTCTGGGACGGAATTCGCGAGATCGACTCTCTATTCTTGTTCCATGCTCCCTTGTTCTTTGGCCAACGGGATGCTTCCGAAAGGGACGGAACGGTCGCATGGTGGAAATCCTAGGAAGTAGCGGGCGTATTTCAGTAAGAATAGGAGATGTAAAGCATCGCAAAGTTACTCCCCCATGCACAACCAACAATCCTCCGTCAATCATCTGCTGTGGAAGTTCTATCATCACGACCGTTGAAATGAGGGAGATGAGTTTCGTCGTACCGTAGATTGCTGCAAATAGATCCGTTGCGAATCCAAATCTCAACGACAATCTCTCTACTCTAGCTACCGGTAGGTACCGTAGATACCGGTAGTACCGGTAGGGGTAGTCATAATAGAGGGAAGCTACATAGAGAGACAATTATCCAAGTTACATGAGTAGCAGTACCGTGACATGCATCAATTTGGTCGCGTTGGAGCACCTCTAGATGCGTTGCACAAAAGGATATAGGTAGTATTATTGAGAGTGAACTGTCATCATTTTCTTCCTTTACAGTTAAAACAATAAAAAATACCGGTAATCCGAACGTCGTAAACAGGACCCTGGTTTTAATCAACCCTAACCTTAATATATGTCTGAAATTCCCCTTAGTCTGATATCCCTTTTTCATATTTGAATAAGGTTTTCATTATAGTCAATGAATAACTCCAGCCCTAACGATTCAAAATTCTCCACTTTTTTTCTCCGGTTTGCAGAGTTCTCCGCAAAAAAGTTCTCCACTTTGTCCACGAGTTCTCCGCTTTTTCAAAAAGTTCTCCGCTTTCTCAAAAAGTTCTCCGCTTTTCCAAAAAGCGGAGAACTCCAAAATAAAAGCGGAGAATAAAAATTGATAACTTGTTACTTAGTTTCTACCCCCCCCCCTTAATGCATGCAGATGTCTTCACTGTGAATACAATCGTGGGTTTTAATCTTTCAACTTTTTACTAGGTAGACTAAGCTAGTAGCACTCTACACGCGACTCTTGTCCTACGGTAGTATTTATTACTCCTAATAATAGTTCAATCCTTTTCCTTAATATCTTCAATTGAAACATCTTTCAACTGATATTGACATATCACACAGCAGACAGCTTCAAAGCACGTCCCAAACTGATCCACACCACCATGTCGAAATCTTTCGGCGGACAAACACCGCCAGCAATTGAAGCGCTTCGTCATGTTGTTAAAGTTTCCGTGTCGTTTTCAAAGCTAGCTAGTGATTTGAACTTTCTTACTCCTTGGGATTCATGATCATTGTAAGTACAGTCGAACTACATTCATTATGAGCGATGCCCCTTGTACCCTCGATAACCAATAGTTTTCTTGCTCATGGAGGCGCTCCTTCAAGCATTTGTCACGAAAGATTTTCAAATCACTTTTTCCGGCCCTAAAAGGTCTATTTATCCAAAGAAGACGAGGATTAGCTATTGCTACTCCTACTAGCTCATAGTTGAGTCCGGCCTTGTGGGAGTAGAAAGTCCGGTCTTGCGACCAGTCCGGACGTGTATGCTATTCGATCATTCGATCCAGCAATGGGCGCGGGTTCCATCGACAGTAAGCAATGATCCACACTCTGGCCCAGTCCTGCGAGAAAATCAATACGGTCTTCCCAATTTTTTTTCTCCACTTTTTTTCTCCGCTTTTTTCTCCGCTTTGAAGACTTCTCCGCTTTTTTCAAATGTTCTCCGCTTTTTTCAAATGTTCTCCGCTTTGTCCATGAGTTCTCCGCTTTTTTTAAAAGTTCTCCGCTTTTTGAAAAGCGGAGAACTTTTTTGCCGGGACTGCATGACGTGTCTCGTGACCAAAAACGGCCGTTTCTTGTACGAAAAAGAACTAGGGATAGACATAAACCTTAAAAGACCAATTGAATAGATATCATTTTAGGGCTGTTCTAAACCGGGGTCCAGCAATACCTAACATCGAACTACTACCGAAGTAGGTACCGGTACTACCAACCGGTAGTACGGTAGTGGTACATTATTAGGTACCGGTAGAGTGATGATGGTATCGTACCTTTCATCCTTTCATCGGTAGTTGAAGTTGCCAAAAAGGGATATGACGTCTACCTCGTACATGATGTGCTCCAGTACGACTCCGACATGTTGGTGACAAAAGACCCCACAATCTTGAGGATTGATCGACCACAATCGAACGGAGACTGGATCGTTACCTTCTCTCTACTTTACCGACAAACGTTCACCGACCAAAAAATGCCACCTCCTATCCCAGTGCGAATGGCCGTATTGGTAGTATTGCTAGTTTCAGCCACTGGAGCATCCGCCTTTGTCCCAAAGATTCGTGCTGAACGAACAGCTCTGCGGTTGTTTGACACTGGAGACGATGACAAGACAGGTGCTGTGAACTCAGCGAGCAATAGCGTTGATTCTGAGCGTACCACACCCCAAACACCATGGTTGTAAAGAACATACCGACGGGTGAAATCAAGGAGGTTCCCTTTTATGATCCGTATATGGAAGCCAATACCGATGTAACAATGATCAGTCCATGGGCCGCTCTCCTGTTTGGATTTCCCACCTTATTGCTGTTGAACGACGGCTTGCACTTTTTGCCGAGCGACGGCTTCTTTGGAAAATTGCAACAAGTGTTTCAATAGGGAAGCGAGAAAACCAAGCAGCAAGTATGTGAACAACGTCGCAAGACGCAACAGGTATTGTATGAGGTATGACGCATCAACTACGCAGTCGTTCCAGTGTGGTCCCCTTTAATACAAAAGGCAACAAGAACGATGAAATTCCTAGAACCGGTGAATCTTATGTTTTCTCGAAAAAACACCGTTTGTCGTGAAGTTGAGGTAATTGAGGACACTCCCTCTCTGCCAGTAGTGGGCCAACCAAATTCATACTCCTCTTTCCCATTTCATGGTTGTAGGAACTTATAGGAATGGGCGGCAGGCGATGTCTGAAGGGTGCATTTGGCAAATAAACATAGGATTAGTCGTTGCATGCTAGCTGATAGATCGTCTGTGGATTCTTAGTTCCCCAGGCTCTGGGTTAAGCCCCCTACCACGACAAGGTGATCCACTCAGGGGGGTATATTCAAATATTTTATACAAGTAGTATCGTAAAATCGATTCTGCACACTGCCATAGCTATTGCCATTTCCACTGCCATTGCCATTGCGATGCGGCCGCCATTGCCACCGCCATTGCTTGTCGTTATACATCGTTTACACATCGCAAATCCAGTCTACCGCCATGGCTACTGTCATTCTCTGACATAATACATCGCAAACCGATTTTGCCCTTGCGATTCGCCCGCCACTGCCATTGCTTATCAATATATGAAGTCTTTGCCATTGCGAATCATTTTTGGCTAATACAAACCAACTCTTTGATGAAATAGATGTCGCCTGCTTCATCATGGTTTAGTTCCGCGCAGTGATGGGCAGTGCCTACAAACCAGCCGTGGCAGCGGTTGCTTTCACTTGCAACGTCGCGACTTGGTTGGAAGGCAACGCTGGATTCTGTGTTGGCTGTTTCATTTACAACAATGTGTTGGTTCCATACTTTGGCCGCGAGGAATGCAACGAATGCAAACTGTGATGAAATTTTCATCGAAACTATGAATACCTTTCCTTCACCTTTAGCTGTAACGCGCCGAAGTTTCCCGGGAAAATGGTTCATCATGCGTAAATCTGAAAGAAGTATCAATGTGATGCATGAACTGTAAGTTAGTAATCCGAAGAAACAAACAACTTTAGTTTGAAGTTGCTACTACGTCGCACTTTTTATGGCCTACGACGTATATTCGGACTACGTTAGAGTATAAATAATCGGTACGAGGTAAAAAAGCGTCAATGATTTCCATGTCAGGGCATGCGCGCGCAACTCGAGCCAAAGCTCCATTTCAAAAATTTCCGAATACGAAGAACACAACATCATGACTTTTTCATAGCAAAATTATCTCTGACAGTACTACGGATCGTACCGGAAGTCGTAGAGAGCGGTCGAACACCAAAACGCACCCTCCTCGAAGCATCCTCAAAAGTCATTATCAACAACAGCGACATCTTGTTCTTGTTGTTGTTCTTCTTAACAATATTGCATTCCCTCCATTGTGTAGTACTTCTTGTTTCAAATTTAGCTCCCAGCTTGCTAACACCAATATGACCAAAAAGGAAAACAAGAGAACCACAAAGTCGACGCAACCGTTACTGCAAGAAGTCGATCTTGATCAGCCTGTATTGAAAGCATCCGGATGGGCCGAAGTCGATGTGAAAGAAGCGCCTGATCACAAGTATGCCATTACTGGATACGAAGGTAAGTAATGACGCAAAGATACTGGGATTATTGACTTGCATGGGTGGAACCATGAGTGGTGTCTCTCGTCTCTCAACTGCAATATTATTATGCTGTTGTGTATTCTCTGTGGACGGCGTTTTTCTTTTTCTTCTTTTCAGCCCAAGTCGTCACTGTTTCTTTGAAACCCGGCGAACACTGTCAAGGCGAGCCAGGCTCCATGATGTATTTGAGTCCACATGTCGAAATGTTGGCATCTTACTCGGGCTGCTGGGACCGGTGCTGTGGTGGAGAAAGTTGTTTCGTTTTGAACTTTACCAACAAATCATCGGGACCAGGGTATGCTGCATTGGTTCCATCAGACCCACTTGCCAAGGTGGTGCCAGTCGAATTGAGTTCCCCCGAAGTTGGTGGATGTTTGATTGTCCAACAAGGTATGTTAGTGTGTTCGAAATGGAATGTAGAAGTTCTTGCCTTTGATTCTAACGTTTGTTCTTGTTGTGGCTGCAGGATCCTACATGGCAAGCTACGGCAAAGTCGATGTCGGAATGTCGTGCGATTTTAATTTTTGTCGCTGCTGCTGCGGAGGAATGGGCCTCATTCGGTGAGTGTGTCAAATTTGTCCTTTTGTCTGAACAGACATTGTTGTTGTTTGCTGTTTGTTTGTCTGTCTTCTTCTCACCGACACTATAATACATCGTTGACTTTGTTAGCCAAAAGTTGGAAGGAACAGGAACAGTCTTCCTTGCATCTACTGGAACGATTGTGCAGAAAGTCCTCCAAGCAGGAGAGACATGGTACGAAACAGTCACGAGTATTTTGTGATGTCCAATAGTATTCATGTCTCACACGGTTGATCGGATTGTTTGCCTGCTTTTTTTTTGAAAAAAAAAGTGTCATCGATACTAACTGTCTGCTGGCCTATTCCAAATCGTGCAAGTTTGACTTGAAGCGAACTGGTGGTGTTGTGGGCATGTTTGGTGGTGGAGAGGGTATTTTCAATTCGACCATTACCGGCCCCGGGTTGGTGATTATGCAGTCAATGAACGTGAAATTGTTGTTGGAATCGCTGGCGGCAGAAAAGATGTATCGGCGATAGACGAGTACGATGTTGATGCGGTTCGGTTGGTTGTACAGTACGGGCCAATGAGGAACAAGTCCTAACAAAAAATGTTTGGATGCATGATGTGTATCATTTTATAGATGATGATAGTGCGGGTCAGAGGAGGATACGACTGCGCTACGTTTCTAAAATTATAGTAGTAGTAGTATTTTTTTTTAGAAGAGGAGTAACAGATACAAAGGACACTACCGTTAGTCTACTTCCACAACATTTGGCAATTCTATACTACTGTTACTACTTACGGTAGAGTACCGTAGTATCCACAACTGTGCTTTTTGTCACAAAATAATACGGAGTAGTAAAAATTTTTATAGGGAAGTTTCCGGAAAGCGTTTTACAGTTAACAGCGAGTACTGCTGCTTGACCCCGCGGGTCATCGAGTCCGGATGCGACACAGGTAGTTTCGTGTAATCAAAACGTACGCAAGACGGACAGAAAAGTGTCTTTGTCAAGAATTTCCCATTGCACAAACTCGGAAATTGTGGCGGCAGTCGCGTATTCACTCACTATCACACACATTTTGATGAGGGGTTTAGTAATGCGCGGAAACGTTTAGGTAGCAGAGAGTATGATAGAGTAAAAGTAGTATCAACTGGTGTCACACACATTTTGATGATAAATTTTCTCTGCCGCGGTTGTGGACGGTAGTAGGAGCAACGGGGGTTTAGTAATGCGCGGAAACGTTAGGGTTAGGGAGTCCACTACTGTAGGTACGGAGTACCGGTAGTAGCTACCCGGTAGCAGAGGGTAGAGTACCGGTAGGTACCTAACAGTAGTGTCAACTGGTGAGAGTGAAGGAAGTGCTTGCTGCAAGACTTGTTTTACTGTGTTTCATTCACGAGACGACGATCACAGTACTCCTTTATTGAGAAATGCGACGCACGGACAGATGCGGGCATTGCATTGATGCACTAAAACCTCCATGGTCACAGCACCGGTACTGTAGGCGATAGTACCGTACTACCGGTAGTATCATACACCGTACTCGGAGTAGAATGGTTGGAACAGTTGTACGGATGCGCGCTTCGCGATCACAATGCCACTACGGTAGAGAGCTGCACGTGGTCCCACAATCTGCGAGTGTTTCGCGAGCAGCCGTCTCTCGATGCGTTCTACGACGAACGCAGTACACGACAGTTCGACAGAATAAATAAATAGTCAACGGCTCCATCCAAGTTGGTGCATTCGCATCATCATCATCATTGGTTTGTTTTTGTTTGGTGGATTGCTTCTCATTCACGTCCCTGCATTACAGATCATCACAATCAGTACTTTTTAACAATCAAAATTCTAACAACAACAACAACAACAAAAGGGACTACTCTACTAGAGTAGAGAAGAACAAAAAAGACATCATCATCATCATTATCATCTGTCAGTCATTGTCATTGTCATTGATATTTCTACTACGTAGTACTTCGAAGTACTACTATTATACTACAATACGTATTACGGTATTACCAACAACATCATGTCGACCGACTTACGGAAACGAGCTGGCGGTATTACAGGTGCCTCCCCACGAGCAGCAAGTTCTCCCATGGGGAATGGATATCACCGTCCCTCTCCAGGAGGAGGAATTTCAAATACGTCGTATGTCTCACCACCAGGCCCTGGTGCGGTACGTCCACCACCACCACCCTTTCAACAACAACAGCAACAGCAATCGTCACCGTCTTTGTATCATCCAACACAACAGAATACAGCGGTACCGGTAGCAGCAACAAATGCAACATCTCATTACAATTCATCAGCATATCATCCACCGGCTCGGCCAGCCTATAATTACTCAGCACCGGCAGGTCCAGCATCCTCTTCTTCTCGTGGATATGGTAGTACAGGTGCAAATCCAACCTCACAGTCAATTTCGTCATCATCTTCCAGGCATACAACCTATGGTGGATATGCTGGTGGAGGCGGTGGTGGTGGTGGAGTCACAGCCATGACCAGTGGAACCATTAATAATAATGGTAATTATGCCTTTGCCAACAACAGCAACAACAACAACAATGCTAGTCGGATGGACGACAATAAATACAACAAGAAAAAGAAATCCAAGTCCAGTTCCAGTTCCGGTGGACATATAGACATGTTTATGATGTTGGGACTTGTCGCATTGACTGTCTATGGGATTGTCACCACCATTTTGTTCGTTTCGGCTCGTGGAAAGACCAACCGGTTGTTGAAACAACTGGACAAGACATCAGTTACTGCTGTCATCGATTACACACACGATTTGGAAAGTCGACTCACATCCACGCAACGCGACTTGAACCGAGCCAAACAGGAGGCCAACCGTCAGGACTCTCAAAAAATCGTCACGTTGCAAAAGGAAAATCGGTTGCTACAAAAACAGGCCGACGATTTGCGCAAGAAGCACGAAAGTCCCGAGAAACAAAAACAGTCCCAACGTTGGAAGGAACGAGAATTGGCCTTTTCCGAACAGGTCGAATGGTTGCAAGCAGCCGCACGACGAGAATCCAAACGCACAGTACTGGAACGGTAAGCACAAACACAAATACAAAATAAGCACATAACATTACAAATACAACCAACACAGTACAAAACGATCGTCTCTTATTTTGTGCCACTTGTTTTCTCTTGCCTTTTTTTAATTTTTTTTTTTTGTGGAAATGCTTTCCTACTTCTTTGTTTTCACAGGTTTGGTCCCGGCCCGCATCGAGTGGAAATATCGTATGCATTGGGATATGTCAGTCACGATTACGATGACACCTCGCCACCAGTCGACGACCGTCCCCGATATAGCTTCATTGTGGAACTCGCACCGCTCGATCTGGTGCCTCATGCCGTACATTTGTTTCTGGAACAGGTAGAACACGGATTGTGGAACGGAACGTACTTTTACTTGAATGGACCACATATCGTTCAAGCGGGGCCGCAGGTGGACGACGACGAACATGACGAATACGAAGATATCAAAACGTTTGATGCACATGGACAAACGACCAACAACAATGGAGATCCAGTGCACGTGGCAGCTGCCAAATCTTTGAAAGTGTGGAATTCTCGATCGGCCGATGAGGAAGAAGGGAACACTAGCAGTGAGAACAACGAGTATGCCCAAGAAGACCGTCGAATGAGACGATTTGCAGAACTAGGGTTGGAAAAATTGGCATTTCCCGATTATAGCCCGGAATTCCCTCATGTCACGTGGACCTTGGGATATACCGGACGACCTGGTGGTCCCGATTGGTACATCAACAAGGTCGATAATACCAAAGGGCACGGCCCCGGTGGACAAAGTCAGCATCCATTAGAAGAACAAGGCGACTCGTGCTTTGGACGAGTGGTGGAAGGCCAAGGACGGAATGATTTGGCACAGCACATATTTGGTGCGCCCATTTACGATGATCGTACGGAATGGCACTACTTTTTGGCAGAACCAGTCGAAATCGTTGGTGCTGTCATCTTGACCAAGAAGCCAGACGATGTCAAAATCGATATGGGTACTCCCCTACACCGTCAAGATTTCATCCACAACAACAACCAACCATTTGGATCCGTTTTGAGCGAGGCATTGGGCGCTCATGATATGAATCCGGTCGATTCGGATCCGAACGCGAAGGAAGACGGCGCTGTTTCGGAGACACAAAATGGATCGAACGGCCAACAACAACAACAACAAGAGCGACAAATCCCAGACGCAAATGATGCTTCATCAGGAGCAGCAGCAGCAGCAGACAAGAACAATAATTTAGATGCAAACCATCCACCCAAAGACAGAGCGAAGCGAAAACCGATACTGCCGAAAATTGAAGGCCAAGCGGAAGCATAATAAGCAACTCTCAGTTGTACTACTATGAATTCCGTTCCCCTTTTGCTACACAGTCGAAACAATAATATGATGCATTTTATATGAAATTTGCTTGCATCCCCACTAACATTTTAGAAGAAAACAAAACAAAACCACAAATCGACGGTATAAGAAAGAGTTAAATAGTATCTGCAACAATAGAGTTGTAGAACAACGATACATTTTCAACTGTAAGTTAATGTACGACTTACGGTTTACTGTTAGTAAATACAATTATTACTCCAGTAATGAACAGTAAAAGTAGACTAATAATACATTCTCTTCGACGGAAGAAACGAAGACTTCGGCTCACACAGTCACACTGTGTATTGCGCTCGTTTTGGATGACTTTCGACTGTGAATGGTCACACGAATGGCTTTTTCCTTGGACCCGATGTCCCAAAAAGGCCTACCAGCAGTACTACGTTGAACGTTGCTCAAACAGTGGAGTACCGTACGTCGTAGCGTAGCAAGAAAGATCAAGGTTCGGAGAAATTTTTGAGTCAACGCGATAGATATTATCTTGAACTACCAGCATTGAGGCCTGACATTGGTGAGCTTTCCAACCTCTTTTTCCCGAAATCGAGCTAAAGTTGTGCTTCAATAGAAAGGAGTTCTGCCGTATTGTACTTGCTACCACTTCCACCGATTATGTTGCAAAGAAAGTATAACAAAGATTTGAAGAAAACCCGAGTGAAAAATTGTAACTATTATTTTGTAGCCATCCTGAAAGCTTGTGAGGAACGAAAATTGGCTGCATTTAGAGTACATTCCCAATTAACAAAGACCTCTGGGATCCCAGTTAAACCCTAGCGACTCCAAGGCGACAATCCTAGCGGGAGTGATTCTGAGTTGTAGATAGGAACAGATGGAACAAACCATGTGATGAGAAAGGCTGTATCGAGTGGTCGAGTCATATCTAGACTTACCTTGTTCGTGAGCCTTTGATGTATTTGCGATACTCTCGACGTTGATGCTTGCACCAGGCGCTGAGCGACTTATTAGAGTTTGGCACATTGGAGTGACCAGTTCTCGCGTTGAATTCCTTCAACGCCTCGTAGTGCGAAATCCACGAGGACGTGTGGGACTCCCACACGAATCCGATATCGTTGAGCTTGCGAAAACGCTCATCAGTCAGAGTTGAGTGACGACCCTTCTTGCGAAGTTGGTACTGATACCGCATTCGCTTAATCCATTGCGCCAGCTGCAGAAAGGGAAAAGAAAATGTACCGTGAGGGGCATTTTGGCGCATCTTTCAATCACTCTCTCTCTCTCTCTCTTTCTCACTCACCTTATGGTTCGAGTGGCCGTGAGGAACATTGAAATGCCCATGCTTCTTTTGAAACCTCAAAAGTTCGCGAAACTTTTCCTCCCATTGCTTCTCCTGGAAATTCTGACGAGAGGGATCTACTTCTTGCTTGATTGAAAGCGACGTAAAAAAGCTATCTCCAATGGTGGACTGATGGGAGTGACTGCTTGAGCTTAGCGACACCGAATCAGTGGCGGTAGAAACCGTTTCGGTATCGCTCTTCTCTTCGTCCCGGTTGAGCAAGCAATCACACAGAAAGATATTACTGAACGACTCGGTATGAATATCATATGATGGCTCAGCTGGCAAAGGCTCAAAAGACTCGTTGAACAAAACGTTGATGGGCTTAAGCTTTTCCAAATCTGCTCCGTACAGAGGCGGGAGATAAGGAACCACCTCAATCTCTCCTCCCGGCCGAATCGGGTCGGGCTCGGGAATTTCCAAGTCGATATCGTCAAAGCTCATAGTCATACGTACCACTGCTTCCGCTCGCTGCAGAATCGTTCGCAGTCGATGATGGGGACTCCTGTTGTAAGTGTGAGGAAAAGAAGTCATCGTTATTGTTGCTGTTGTTGCTGTTGCTTTTCTACTTTGTGCTCTGTATTTTTTATGAGAAAAATGGTTTTCAGGAATGGACAGTGGCATCATAGACAAAAATATGGAGCTAATGTCTTCCCGGTCTTTGGTCTTGAAAAATTGATGCCGCTTGTTCCAACAGAAATAATAAAACTGTACAGTAATTGCTACCGGTAGGAGAATGTCAGGAAAACTCGGAATAATAAATTGAGGCTGATATTCGAACTGATGTTTTTCCTCCTCTCTGCTTTCACGCATATTTTACTGGTTAATTGATGGATATATCGTTTATACATGAAAATTGAAACCGCTTCTCCTGGTCCTTTCAATACAATCTTAAAACAAAACGTCAATCACATATATTGTTGCTTAAGAAGTCTTTGGGACGTGGCAAACCATCATTCACTTCAATTAGTAATGATGCGACTGCTGTCTTTCTTGGAACACCCGGTATGCAAAGTGTTTCTTTATGCAAATCCTCTAGCTACATAGCGCCGCGACAAATGATTATTTACTGGTGTTCACTGTCAATAAAGGTGTTGTTCCCTAAGTGAATCAATTAACTGTAACAAACATACTTATCAGATATTGTTCAAGTGTAGGATGTTCAATGTGCACAATAAGTCGTACAGTAGGTCGTAGCGATAGCGCGAGAGAAAGGATGATACTGCTTGCACGACATCTTCGGTTTTCCTGTCCAATTGTTCTTTTTGCATTCTTCTCGAATGTTTCGTTATCTCTCACAGCCATAGAGATTAATTAAAGTAAAAGACCGGATAAAAGGGGTGAACGTGTTTGCTCCTTTATTTCCATTTTTTCCTTTCTGTTAAATGAAGCAGTAAATTATCAGGGCCTTCTGCTCCCACGAACGAAAAATGGGACCGTTTACTCGGCATTGACTCTACGAAGAGTCACAGGAATAATCTTGGTAAATCCTCTGAATGGCTGAAACCGTTAGAGATAAGGCTTTTTGGTGGCAGTTTTATTGGCGGGGAACTGTCTTATTCCGTTTTTTTTGATATCTATTTGGTCATCGAGCGACCATCGACTAATGATCGCGTGGACATCGGACATCGATCGGACATCGATCGGTCATCGGCTCTAAATAGAAAATTTAAATTTCTTTCGGTCTGACCAGCGCTTGTCATTGAGTCGTGTAAGAGCGTGGTACAAGAATATGTAGGATTCTACCGCGCAACATCGCTCGATTGTAAGCAGTGCCCTACCAGCGTTAACAACAGTGGTACTTCTTATCTATCAATTCGAAGTTTACAATTGTTGTAGTTGGTGTAGTAACATGCCAAAGAAGAGCGATATTGCTGTTCGATTCTTGGAAAAAGAGTTGAAAAACAAGCGTTTAGACCCTCGGACGGACTCTGATACCGTAATCGAAACGTACATCGACGATACTGGTGTCACTCAAGAGATTAGAGACCAGTTATCTGAGTACGTCGCAACAAAAAAATCGAAACAAAACTGGCAATCCTATTGGTATAAACTTCGTAAAGCGTATCTAAACGAGTTCGAGAACCTTGATCCAGCTCGAAACGCACCAGGTCCTTCTCCAGTAGCTTATCCTAGACCTACTTTACGCTTTGAAGGCGACACCAAAGGCTCGGAAGAGGACGATCAAGAACACTGTTTCCTTGTGCTCTTCATCATAGCACCGAAGGAATTACAAGGACCACAACAAATGCTTTGGTCTTGCACCATCAGGCAACGCACCTAATCCTTGAATACGAATCCAAAGTTCCAAACAAATTGCGGGATCACAACCGAAATGCCGACTCCAAGTTTCGAAATGCTCCTCAGTAAGCCTCTCAGGGACGCCGTTACCATGGTTAAGAAGTTCCCAGCCTTCTCTACGGAACGTATTTGCCGTTATGGTCATGGTCAATAACAAAAAGAAGTGTTTCTATTTTCGTTGTTGAAGATGATAGTGCAGTTGTTGTGGAGGCTATCGATTTTCTTGCTGCTCACAGTCAGTAATCAAAATACGTTGAATTCTACCTGACAGAGAAATTCCTAAGTAAATATCAAAAGCATTTATGCGCTAAAGCAATTCAAGATTCGATAGAGTTCTTTCTCATGTCCACCCAACATATAAACATTCTTCTTTTGAAGGCCTCGCCATCAAGTGGACATCGATCGGACATCGATCGGACATCAGTCAGCTATCGGTCAGCGATCAAAAAAAACACCTTAATAAAAATGATCGTTAAACTGTAATGTTTGGTAAATTAGAAATATCCATATCTCTAACGGATTCAGCCAGTCAGAGGATTTACCAAGATTCCAGCCACAGCTCAGATGGAACTTATCCTACTACTATCATGACATAAAATGTTGTCATTACACAAGCCACATCAGTCTTTCTAGAATGAACTTTCGGAGTATTATTTACAGTTAATTTCGTTTCTGCCAAATTAACTGCAAGAAGTAGCGGATGTATTATACAAGGAAAATCACAATACAATACTATTACTACGACGTACGTAGTAACTGTAAGTAGCATTATCATCCGTTTGTGCCCTTAATTGTTTCTGGTACTGCAGTAGTCTGGTAGGTATCGAAGTACGGTAGTTTACGAAAAGTCCCGCCATTGAAATGCAAAGGAGAACCAGTCGCGATCAAGTTGATTTTCGATGTGTTGCTTTTGAATCCTCAGTTGCCAAACCGACAAGGCAGTTTCGAGGAACCCATATGCAGTCTTTGTGTTACAGGTCCCGTGAGGATTGTTGTGTTGCAGGTCGTTTGTTGGACAAACAACAAGGCGACGGAACAGACGCTGACATTCGTTCTGTCGTGAAATAACTTCCTCCCGAGGGATGGATCGTAGTAGTCGCGGTAAATCTACGATTCGGGCTTGACTGACTCGAATGACGCAGCGGGACCAATCCAGTTCGGGTGAAAAGGGCGGAACGACTTCGGGCATTATGACAGGAATCGATCCCGTGGATAACACTTCGGTAAATCGAAAGGAGGATGCGTGCGAACCTCCGGGACAAAAGGCAAAGGTGGTGTCCATCATGACGTTGTCAAAATGATTCGACGAGAGGTCGTCGTACGGTTGCGTCGTAGTCAACTCGCCCCGCAATCCCTTGTGCTTGCATTGCACATCAATAGTGACATTCGGTTCCTTTTCGTCCCAGTATTCCGCTGCCAACCACCTGTGTTGGTAATACGGTTGTAACGTATCTTGAATGGATCCTTTAAAGCTGAGGAGCCATCGTCGTGGTCGATGAATGCCGTCGTTCCGAAGGGAAGGAGTCGTTTCGGAGGAGGAGGAAGGAGGAGGAGGAGGTGACCACAGGGCTGGCAGTGGCAGTGGAATATCGTATCCGAGCCGTATATGGGCGTTGGTCATGACGACGGATCCCAGTGCTGCCATATCGTAATACACTCCTCGTTCAATGGGTTTGGTTATACCGTAGACGTAATGGTTGCGTCCGTTATTCCAAGATGATGATGATACGGAAGCTTTGGCCGAGTCCAAATCGTGGACATGGACGATCAAGAGACATGCCTTGGTGGGGTCATCGGTCTGTACCATTCGAGTGGTTTGGCCATGTCCATTGTTTCGAGATGCTTTGGAGGAAGAAATTGTCGTATTGTTCCTTAACAAAAAAATCTGGTTGAGATCGTTTGATGCGATTCCCGGATAGGCATATACCAACAATGGATCTTGCAGTGTTCGATGGGTCGAATTGACGGCGACGGTGCACCGATCCATATCGAAACAGGGTCGTGTCAACCGGTAACACTGTGGATGATGATATTCCAATGTTTGTACCTTTCCCACCCCGTACGAGGTGAGCTTGTGAATCGGATACGGTTGTGCCGATGTATGGTCGTAGGTAGAAGAAACCCTGGTAGGTCGTGGATACTCGTCAAAGCCTTGAAATCGAAAGGGGTAACACTTTCCCCGTCGTCGGATCAATGGACAATCCTTCCATGTTGTGTGTTTTGTTTCGGTACCACAATCCCGACACTCCCATCGTCCAGCAAAGGAATATCGTGCAAAGAAGAATACTTTGGAAAGGATGGTCCCCCAAAGTCCAGCATGTTGCCAATGACAACTTTTTCCGTATAGAAACGAATCCATCTCCCCATAGACGGTTCCTCCATGAGATGGGATCAATTGCTCCCAACCATTGATACTGTGCGGACGTTGTATCCCGGATGGCAATAATATTGTTGTTGCGGTTTTGGATGCTGCTGCTGCTGTTCCTGTTCCTGCCGTTGTCATGTTTGCTTTGGAACGAGACAATGAGAACGTCTTCAGCTGGTTGACGGGAGGCGGTATTGTAACAATGGCCGAATTATTGTTGGTTGTTTTCCACAATAACAGTACCATGCTAATCCCACAACACCCGGTGACTACTAATGATAACCATCCACCGAACAACAGTATCCGATGGGGGATGATGGATCGTTTCCTTCCGCTTCCGGCGTTGGACCGTCCAATCGTCGGTGTCGTCGGTATCGTCGGTACTTGTCGTTGCCGTAGCGGATAGGAAGACATGGCAGACGACAAGATGATCTATTTTATTTGTAGAACGATGAATGTATAATAATATTTATACTACGTAGTACGTATATCATAATACTACGTAGTATAAAATAAACGGAAAATGTTGTTGCTGCAGCAGCAGGAAAGAAGGTGTTGTCAGAACGTAATGATAAAACAGTATGGTATTGCTGTTGCTGCCATCTCCACACTCGCTACTGTAGTAACTGAACAGGGGAGGATTCCATAGCGACGGCCGTTGATATGGAAGAAGAAAGCATCGCAACAGTGTCACCATTGAAAGTGATGAAACTAAGGGTAGCCACAGTAGTGCAGGTAACTGTAAAAGTGAAACAGAAGCAACCAAATGTTTGTTGCAGCTGATTTTACATACATACAGTTACTCTACTACCGTGTATCATAGTAAGTATGGTACCATACCAGAACGTCTACTACAGTATGAATATGAGATCGGTAGGAAATGCATGCATGCATCATACATACATACATACATACATGTTAAATACATAGTTCCATGTGTTAGTACCGTATTTTAGTACCATAGGTGCGACGTAGACGAAAGAAAAGTTTTCCTTCTCGCGCAGCTTCACATCATCAGCTGACAATGGACGTTGTGTACTACTCTACTGGTAGGTACTACTAGTAGGAGTATCATACTATCATCGCTCGCAGCACCGGTACTGTTTGTTGTTGCGGTATGATAGGTACTATTCATACGGTTTACGGTAGATAATAATATATTAATAGAGTGATTCCGCGTTTCCTTCTTCTCTCTTTCCCATTTTTCATTTTCGAATTTCGTCCCCTTCCTCTTTTTGGCGTTGGAAGAATTCTCTAACCGAAAAGTGTCGTGCGTGTATCATACATGATGTTCTACCGGTATCATAGAGTAGGTAGCGTGCACACCGCCGGAATTCTTCACTCGAGCCAGTGAGCCACAGCAGACACCAGGACCCTGGTTTTAACCAACCCTAACCTTAATACATGTCTGAAATTCCCCTTAGTCTGATATCCCTTTTTCATTTTTGAATAAGGTTTTCATTATAGTCAATGAATAACTCCAGCCCTAACGATTCAAAATTCTCCACTTTTTTTCTCCGGTTTGCAGAGTTCTCCGCTTTTTTCAAAAGTTCTCCACTTTGTCCATGAGTTCTCCGCTTTTTCAAAAAGTTCTCCGCTTTCTCAAAAAGTTCTCCGCTTTTTGGAAAAGCGGAGAACTCCAAAATAAAAGCGGAGAATAAAAATTGATAACTTGTTACTTAGTTTCTACCCCCCCCCTTAATGCATGCAGATGTCTTCACTGTGAATACGATCGTGGGTTTTATTCTTTCAACTTTTTACTAGGTAGACTAGGCTAGTAGCACTCTACACGTCCAAGCGACTCTTGTCCTACGGTAGTATTTATTACTCCTAATAATAGTTCAATCCTCTTCCTTAATATTATCTTCAATTGAAACATCTTTCAACTGATATTGACATATCACACAGCAGACAGCTTCAAAGCACGTCCCAAACTGATCCACACCACCATGTCGAAATCTTTCGGCGGACAAACACCGCCAGCAATTGACTTTGAGGCGCTTCGTCGTGTTGTTAAAGTTTCCGTGTCGTTTTCAAAGCTAGCTAGTGATTTGAACTTTCTTACTCCTTGGGATTCATGATCATTGTAAGTACAGTCGAACTACATTCATTATGAGCGATGCCCCTTGTACCCTCGATAACCAATAGTTTTCTTGCTCATGGAGGCGCTCTTTCAAGCATTTGTCACGAAAGATTTTCAAATCACTTTTTCCGGCCCTAAAAGGTCTATTTATCCAAAGAAGACGAGGATTAGCTATTGCTACTCCTACTAGCTCATAGTTGAGTCCGGCCTTGTGGGAGTAGAAAGTCCGGTCTTGCGACCAGTCCGGACGTGTATGCTATTCGATCCAGCAATGGGCGCGGGTTCCATCGACAGTAAGCAATGATCCACACTCTGGCCCAGTCCTGCGAGAAAATCAATACGGTCTTCCCAATTTTTTTTCTCCACTTTTTTTCTCCGCTTTTTTTCTCCGCTTTGAAGAGTTCTCCGCTTTTTTCAAATGTTCTCCGCTTTTTTCAAATGTTCTCCGCTTTGTCCATGAGTTCTCCGCTTTTTTTAAAAGTTCTCCGCTTTTTGAAAAGCGGAGAACTTTTTTGCCGGGACTGCATGACGTGTCTCGTGACCAAAAACGGCCGTTTCTTGTACGAAAAAGAACTAGGGATAGACATAAACCTTAAAAGACCAATTGAATAGATATCATTTTAGGGCTGTTCTAAACCGGGGTCCAGGGATGATAAATCGTGAATCTTCATCCATTCGATCGCTACCACAACCTGTGACATTAACTACGTATGTATTGACTTTGAGTGGTATGCACTTATGAGCTATCACATAATACCTTTAAACTCCGAGTACCGAGTACCTATGATAAAAGCTAACGGTAGGTAGTGGCTACCGTGGATGCATGGAAGAATAATTCCTTCATTCATTCAGGCCTCCTCATTCCTTCCTTCCTTCACACACGTTCTCACAGTCAATCATCATAAAAAATACTACTAGCTAGCTACTCTAGTAGGTACCCTCTACTACCAGAGTAGGGTACTGGTAGGCACCTTCCATGATTTTGTGTGGAAGCTGACAGGGAAGAAGATTAACAGTAAGAGAGAGATAAAGTCATCAGTCATCATCAATCAACACACACAAATCAATCAACACAAAGCAATACTACACTATTATTATTACACAGATTACAGCCAATCTTTCTCTCTCTCTCTCTCTTTGGGAAAAAAAAGAAGAAAAAGAAACTAACTGTTGTAAACACGAAGAGAGAAAGAGAGACACAAGATATTATTACACTTTTCAAAAGTGCGTGACTACGAAGGACACTTGAACCGCTACACTACCAACAAGAAGGAATCGTGCTTTGTATTGTGTATGTGTGTGTATATATAAAATATATATGGTGTATGGATTCTTCGATCCGTTTTTCTTCAGTTGACAACAACAACAACAACAACAACAACAATACAAAGGAACGTTTTTCAAGAGTTAGTGGTTTGTGATTTTGTGTAACTGTAAGTTTCTTTTTTTTCTTCTTCGTCTTCTTTTATTATTCTGGTTGGTTGTGTGGTTGTTGCTGTTGTTGTTGTTGTTGTTGTTGTTGTTGTACGTCCGGTCTCCAAACGAAGAGGGATGACTTTTCTATTCTCACTTTCATTCATTCACTCACTCACTCACTCACTCACTCACTCACTCGATTCTTCTTCTTTTTATGTTAATATTGTTGCTACTACTGTTGCTGCTGCTGTTGTTGTCGTCGTGTTCGGTAGATTGTTGAACAATAAAACTACCACTACGCCAACTACACCACTACTACTATAACAAATGGTTCTTCCTGGTGGAACGTCTCCTGCAGTTCCTGCTTCTACAAACAGTAATAATACCTTGGTTCCACCATCCCTTCGTCCAACGGCAGCATTTGGAAAGATGATGATGATGCAGCAGCAGCAGCAACAACAACAGGAACAACAACAACAAGAAAAGATTCTTGCTACCACCACCACAAAAGCCTATTCCGTTACTATTGCCGTTCCGAAAATCCATCGATGTTACGTTCCGTTGGAGGAAGAAGAAGAAGTAGAAGAAGACGAGCACGTCGGTCATCACCATGAACAACAGCGTGAGAACTTTACAGACACGGCTTCTTCGTCTTCTGCTGCTGTTGCAGCTACATCAACAACAGTAACCGCTGACAATAATACTAACATTACAACGACCACCACCATGACCACAGCACCGTTGTCGGGCATGAGCAGTTCTGAATCCGCTTCTTCTGGTAATTCGGAACTACCAAAACTTCCATCCGACACGGTGTCTCTTCGTTCCACACCAACGACACTATCCAAGGGAACAGAAAACAACCCAACAACAACATCGTCGTCGTCGTCGTCTCATCGAAATCGTTCCAATCGACATCGTAGAGCCTACACGGATGGCGGTGGTGGTGGAAATAATGGTAGCGATGGTGGTCTTTCGCCATCCCGATGGAACCTGGTCTATGATTACAAGGATGACACGTTTATCAATCGCAGTAGCCATCCTCTCAAGTCCATGTCCAACGGTAACCATAACCATGACTTAATCACCAAAAATGATAACGACCAACAACAACAACGGATTGTGGAAATGGCAACTACTATGCGGATCGAAGGTGTACACGAGACGGAAGGCGTCGTGGTGCAGCTGGAACCCAAACACAAGTTGCCCTCCTCTCAAAACCTGGCTGCCGTCGAAAACGTCGAAGATTCGATCCGGAATATCAGTAGTAATCGATCTCGCAAACTATCACATGCTGATCGACAAGAGATCATGGCACTTATGAATGGCAGTAGTAACAGTAACAACCATGTCAATCAGGGAATGTTTTACAACAGCGAAGAAAAAAAGTTTAATCCCATGGACGATGGTACCATCACACCACCGCCATCGTCCTCCCATACCGATCCCAACGATGCAACATTTTTCATTCCGCTGGAACAAGACCATGAACTCATTGGATACGTCAAGGGAGAAGAATCTCCCAAAACAATGAACAAACGCGGACATCGAAAGACGGCTAGCAATGTTCCCATCATCAAGGATATCGTCACGGCAGAAGAAATGGCTGCCATTGTCAAATTGCCTCCTGCTCCACCCGAACAACAACAACAACAACATCAACCCAAACTTGTTCCATCACCATCCAACCTACCACCACCAGCAGCAGCCACCGAAAATCCACCTCTACTCCCCACCTTTACTACAGGTTGGGAAGCAGACAAGACTATGACACATCCCTTGACTCCCAACAACATCAAAAACAACAACGACCACGACCCTGGCATGTCCACTCCGGTTAGGAAAACGGTCAGTGACAACGGTACCATCGAAGGCACTGTTGACCAATTGTCCATTGACACTACTACTGATACCATCTTTGGGACAACAACGCCCATCAAACTTGCCTATGCTCACGATGATGATTGTTGTGACCATAACAACAACAATCATCATCATCATCATGGCAAAGTCAAACGACGGGTCTCGTACACTACCGAGGCGGCTGCAGCCAATGCGTTGAAAATGGCTACCAGATCCTCCAAGGCATACGGGACACACATCAACAACAGAAACTATTCTGGTACTAGTATCGGCAGTCCTACCAATCATCAATCCCAACACATTCCGGAAGAAGAAAAAGAAACGGAACAAGAAGTTGTGCCACCGTCCCTCGCCCCGGTAGGTCCACCACAACCCAACACGGAAATCAAAGTCGCAGTTCTCGTATCGCTTGCACTCAAACAACTACGAGAAGATGGACACGTCTTGAACCGTCCCAGATGCTTGGACGCAATCGCCAATGACTCGGAATGGGCCGAATTCACAATTGTTGCCAAGGAACCGTCCATTGGGATCATTCTGGAACGACTCGAACGAATCGGTGTCGGATCCAGTGTCGGATCGGTCGCCATTTACAAACTCGAATTGTGCCGTACGGCAGATTTGTATTCCGCATTGATGGAAAACAGAGAAAATAATACCGATCCCAATGCTACCACACCGTCCACCATGCGGACGGCGAATGGCACAGCAACAACTAATGGCAGTGGTGGCACCAGTGACAATCCTAACGCTGCCGCCACCAAAATGGAATGGAGGAACGCTGCCAGCCGTTTGCGTGTAGAACAAGTCAAGGAACAAATCCATGAACAAACAGAACTGACCTTTGATTATGTCTCCCTACTGGTCGTCGCCAGTCTATTGGCGGGGATTGGTAAGTAACAAAAGTGGACAAACAGAAACATTTTTGTACATGCTTCTCCTACTTTGTTTGCGATTATGATTGCTTGTTTTTGCTCACTTTCGACCAATGAATCTTTTTGTTTGTATATTCAGGTCTCGTCGTCAACTCGGTCGTTGTGATTGTTGCGAGCATGCTTGTGTCGCCTCTCATGGGTCCCGTCATGGGTGTAAGTGCATTCGAAATCACGAAAAACAAGTAACACTTCCATCTTGAAATTGTTTGATCTTGAACTTGTTTGGTCTGTTGTCATTTTGGCCTTTCTAGTCTCACCGTTTGTTTGGTGTTGTTGTGGATGATGTATGTATGCTCAGATGACATTTGGAAGTCGAGTTCTTGATTGGGAACTTACCTCCTTTTCATTGAAGAACGAGATGGTATCCTTAGTAGTATGCATCGTCACTGGAATTCTTGTCGCTTTGTGCAGCGCATGGACCAGCTCGGCACAAGAGTGGCCTACTGACGAAATGGCTGGACGTGGCACGGAAGTTGGTCTGATTGCTGGTGTGGCTATTGCCATTCCTAGTGGCATGGGCGTCGCCCTGTCCATCTTGGGGGATAACACTTCGTCACTTGTCGGAGTGGCGATCAGTGCTAGTCTCTTGCCTCCAGCTGTCAATGCTGGAATCTGTTGGATGTATGCCATCCTATTACGAACAGGTGCCGTGGAAAACATTGCCGACAGCAATTATGCATTTGGACGCACCGGAACCATTTCATTGGTCCTGACAATCGTCAATATTCTTTGTATTTGGGTAGCCGGAGTACGTTTTTCTAAGAGGAACAACATTGCCAATTTTGTTTTGTTGTGATTGCGGTTTTCTAACAATACAATGATTCCATGTCGTTTGGTTTGATCTCTTGCAGATACTCATGTTTACAATCAAGGAGGTGGCACCGTCCCGGTCCAAGAGCGCCTTTTGGGAACAAGACATCAAAACGGCCCGGGCCCTCAAGAAGGGGAACAAAAAGATTGACATGGACGTCATCAAGGTTGGCTTGCAGGACGCTATCGAAAAAGAGGAACTAGCCAAACAGCAAAGAATGATGCAGAGACGAATGACGCTACGGCGGCGACATCATCCTCATCGCACCAGCAGTCGCAGCAGCCAAATGCCAAGATTCAACAACTTCAGTGTTTCGTCCGGCCCTTCTCTCAGTGAAGACATTTTCGAAGAAACTCTTGACGACATGCTGCATCCCTCTCCTCTATTTGACGACGTGGTAAGTGTGTCATGGACAGGACGGAAAATGCATATTACCGCGAAAACTTTTTTTATCGATTTCTTACTTTATTTCTCTCCATGCGTAAAAACCGATGCATCGTTGTCTTTATATTACGTTAAGCACCATTCTGTGAGCATGACGGAGCTGGCAACGATGCTTGGTTTTGACAGGGATGCCGACGATTTTGTGGAAGAAAACGACGACGCTGACGATTATGTGGAGGAACAGAACGACCAAGTCACAGACGAAGAGACACCACCTCCTGGCAAACAAGCAGCACCCAACTCCAATTCTGATCCCGCCGCTGCCTGGTACAAAATCTGGTAAATGGACTATTGCTGTTTACATCAAGAAGTGCTGTATGGTGACATCTATTTTTATTTTAGATTTGAACAATAACACCAAACTATTAGTTAACTGTAAAGTGATTTTTAATCCGTAATATTAACAGTAAGTTCAATCAATGATCGTAAAATATGATGGTTGTTGACGTTGTTGGCGACAACAGCAGTGTCTTCGTCTCTCTTGTATTTGCCATCAACGCGATGAGACAGATGTTCGTCCACTCGACCAGTCATAGTAGTGATACACGATCACAGCGAACGTATCATACGACAAAACAACTGGAAAACCAAAATGCATCTCGTGTTGTTCATTATCATTATTTTTGCAAACCGAATCATTGTTAGTGAATCCTTTTCCTTTGCTCACTGGATAACGAAAAAGAGTCACGATGGAACCACCACCGCACGAAATCATCCAGCAGTAGCAGCAGCCACTACTACAACTATTATTATGGGTCGATCTTCCCCACCGCCGCAGCAGTTGAACGAAAGGACATTTCTCTTGGCATCACATCAACACGACACCGATGATGGCGATAGAAATACACAAGATGGACTGGCAGAGGAAACGGAACTGACTGCATTGGCAGTTATTGACGACGACGACGACAACAATTGTGACATTGATTCGATGGATGACAACGACAAGAACGACGACGAACGCAGTACGGGACGGCGGATTTTAGAGCTTGCCATCCCAGCCTTGGGCGCCTTATTGATCGATCCTCTCTTGACGTTGGCCGATACCGCCTTTGTGGGACGATTTGCCGACTCTCCCTATGAATTGGCCGGAATGGGATCTGCTACTGCACTGTTGACATTTTCGTTTTATATCTTTAACTTTCTATGCACGGCCACCACTCCCTTGGTAGCCTCGAAGCGATCGTCCGGAAAGGAAGACGAGGCCATTGCGGTAGGGAGACAATCATTATCGTTGGCATTGGCATTAGGTGCCGTATTGGCTTTTTTGTTGATTGTCTTTCGGTATCCCTTGTTAGAATTGATGGGTACCGCCATCTCGGGGGAACAAGCAACAGGATATGCCGTTGACTTTCTTGTCATTCGAGCCTTGGCGGCACCGGCAGTCTTTTCCATTTCGGCTTCTACCGGTATTCTGCGAGGGTATTTGGACACCAAGACACCCATCTTTGTCTTGTTGGTGGCCAATGTTGTGAACTTCTTGTTGGATGTGGTCTTGATTGTCTTTGCCGGTATGGGGCCTGCTGGGGCAGCATTAGCAACGACGACTGCCGAATGGATATCGGCACTACTGTTTTTGTTTGTCTTGTCGGGACAACTCCCATCAGCAGACGGCGAATTGGGACGCAAGGAGGAGCGCAAGAACGAAACGATTGCCATTACTCCAACGTTGTCGATTCCGCCGTGGGAAGAGGTCCAACCGTTGGTGGTGGCATCGTCGGCCGTGTTTCTCCGTACGACAATTTTGCAATTGTTCTTGTCGGTTTCGGCCGCACTGGCTGCACGTGGTACCGACATGGCGGGCGGTGCTGCGGCCTCCATTAGCGCCCATCAGATTGCCATTCAGTTGTGGATGTTATGTTCCTACACGTCCGATGCCTTGGCTGCCGCCTCCCAAGGATTGGTAGCGGATGCACTGGGCCGGAACTCTCACCGCCAAGTGACAGACATTTCCAAGACGGTCCTGGTGTACAGCATAGTTTTGGGTAGTGGATTGGCGACAGTGCTGTGGATTGGGTTTTCATCGCAGTTCCTCTTGACATTGTTCACTACCAACGTCGAAACACAGTCCGACTTGATGGATATTGCCGTACTGATCGTGTTGGCCCAGCCATTGAATTCGTTGGTGTTTGCCGCTGATGGCGTGTTGCAGGGTGCGTCCAAATTTCCGTATCAAGCCAAGAGTATGGCCGTGAGTGCCACTGTGGCAGGATTGTTCTTTGTGACGATCCAAGCGATGCACGTTTCCGACGAACTGTTTCAGGTATGGTCGGCATTGATTGCGTTGCAATTCATGCGAGGTGTCACGTCGGCGTTCAAGATTGTGGACCGAGACGGTCCGATCCGACTGTTGTTGGAGGAATGATACCAACTACAATGTCGTATAAAATAAGATACCGTTGCTTTAGTATCCCTTGTTCCAATCGACGATATATCGTAACGACGACTTGTCGTCTTGGTCTTGTAGATATCGTTGGTATTGCTCCAGTATAAGTTTGGGTACGTCTTTGCCACGTGTTAGAGCACTAACATGAGGAGTAATCGTCACGTTGGGATGGGTCCAGAGTGGACTGTGAATGGGCAGTGGTTCTTGTTCCAGAACATCCAAAATGGCTGCAGACAAGTGCTGCTGTTGCAATGCCTGCATCACTGTGTCAGTGGAAATCAAATCACCACGTCCGACATTGATGAGGACGGGTGACTTTCCTCCATTGGAGCGGTTGGCAACCTGAATTGTTTCCAAGGAAAGTAAACCACGTGTTTCGGATGTCGAGGGCAGTACCGATACAATGTAATCGGCTTGTTGGAGAGCCACAGTCAGATTTGAAGTGTATAGATCACAAATGCCTTCTTGAGTATCACTCCTCGTATATGCGACAACCGTCATACCCATGGCCTTGGCTGAACGACAAATACAACGTCCGATATCTCCGGTAGCGCCGAGAACAGTCAAGGTCATTTCGGACAAGTATCGATACTGTAATATTTGTTTCGATGCGGCCCATTGTCGTTGCAATTGATCGTTGTGAGACGCGGCAAAATGTCGTTCATGGGCAATAATTCGTCCCAAAGTGTATTCGGCCATGGAGGGACCGAATACACCCGCAAATCGTGTCAAAACAAAGGCGGGTGGCCATTGTTGCATAGATTGTAACGTTTCCCTTACAACAAATAGTGGATCGATACCAGCATAGGTGGATTGACACCATTTCAAGCTTTTCAAAAGAGGTTCCGAAGAAGAAGAAGAAGAAGAAGAAAATGATGATAATGTGTTTGATGGGAGTAATAATTTGGCCAATAAGTGGGGTTCTGTAATCAATATCTCTGCTTGTTGTAGTTTTCGTTTGGATTCGTTCGACAACTTGGACGGATCAAAGACAACAGTGCCTCCATATCCTGACAAGGCGGATGGATCGACAATTTCTTCCAATTCAAAGGTTGTACTATTCTTTCGATTTGTTTGGTCATTATCATGTTGTTGTTGTTGTTGTTGCTGTTGTTGCTGCTGCTGTGTTTCCCGCAAGGCAGGAGCGATGGACGCAATCGACGTGAATAACGTTAACGTTTTGGGTTTGGGTGATGAAAAATACGATGATGATGATGATGACGATGACATTGTCAAGCTGGTACGGAAAAGAACGGTGAAAATTGTTGTCGTATTGTTGTGTGACTGTGTGAATGCTTGTCGTGGTCTCAATAAAATATGGCTACGACAGAAGATCCTTTTCATCAGAATCATCGTGGTGATTGATCTTCCTTTTTTTACTGTGAAAATAACATGGAGAGAGATCACATGTTTCTTGTCTTTGGTTTGGAAGATCCATCGTACCACGGACCACGGTCAGTCGTTCCTTTCAATTGAGTCGACCAACCCGTAGCTTAGCCGAAGTACGGGTAGAAGGTACCTACGGTAGCCGACAGAAACGTATCCCTAGTCCGCTTGAACCATATGACGTCATCATAGATACTACCCTATCATCGTATGGAAGACACCAGTAAATGTTACGTAGTAATTTATTACTACGTAGTGCGTTTCATACATGGTGACATGTGTAAAAAAATATGCAGAATTTCAAAGACAGTGATTATACAGCTATCAGTACTTGGACTGTTTGACATGGTTTCTCTTTCTAGAAACCTTGGAAACCATGCAAGACACTACCTGGCCAGTAGGAGGTGACTGCTGACTGGCAATTTCCTCCTTGAGAGCAACAATCAGTGATTCCAAGTCTCTGGCTGTTTTTTCTGTTTTATCAATGCCAGCTACATCACACAATTGAATAAGCTCTTTGCACAATGGGTTCAACACTTCGTGAGAACCAACTGCGTTTGCCATATCTGAAATCTCATCTCCTGGTCCGACAAAGGAAAAGTCAGCACTACAATTGTGCATTTCCTGCGTCATTCCAACTGCATTTCCGTGATGCTTCTCCATGACAGCTACTGCCTTTTCACCATGTTCAATGTTGTAATTGAGGATGGAGAGCTTATTCTTCATCAATGCTTCAAAATAAAGAAGCAGATCCTCACTGGTCATACTCTTGAATTGGTCCTGGGATTTGGAACCAACTGAGAATCGCCCCTCATCCATGGACTTCATAGACGAAGGAGCTGTGGGAGGTTGTGGGGATTTCCAACATGCAGTTACCAATTTGTTGCGTATTTTTATCTCATCTTCATTCAATTCAGATGGTTCCAGTACTACTGCATACAACGAATAAACAGTCCAGAATTGAATGTCAACCGAATGGTGTGTGAACGATTCAAAATTTGAGCCAAATTTTAAGGCAACATGGCATATATGCCGACAAGGAATGCCATTCCTTTCATATTCGCAGCAGCTGCATTTCATCTTATGGTTTTCATCAACAGACACAATCCTTACACGTTGAAAGACCGGCAGCAGACGCCCCTGCACATTACGGGGACCCGAGTACAGAACCCACCATTTGTGGTCACAAAAACGGTATGAAATGTAACTCTCTGATGCAACCATTGCCTGCTGCAACATACTCTCTGCCGTTTGTAGAACATGTGCACTCGTTTTTGTCCTGCCTTGCAATGCGTTCTTGTGGAAAGCGTCGCAAGTATTCTTTCGGTTTTGCGTGAACTTGTCTTCATCCTTCCGTTCCCTACTACCTGTTATCTGCTTATCCGTCGTTGCTGTTGGTGGTACTGTATCCGTTAACTTCTTTTAGCAAAACCTACTCTCTAAATGTAACTTTTTCACCCTTTAACATCAATGTTACTCCTGAAGATGGCATGCCATATCTCTTCGCTTTCTACTTACAGTTACTTCCAGTTAACTGTATTAACTGTAAAACAAATCCGAAGTATGTAGTATGTTTTTAATTACTTCGTACTTCGTATTACACTACTACTGGCTAAGTTGTACACGTACTACTATTGTATTATTATTACTACGTATTTGTAAGAATATATTATAATCAAGTTACTACGCGGAGTAGCTAGCTAGCTAGCTACTATGATAGAGTACCTAGTCTAGTCGTACGTCCCAAACTCCAATCAAACCACGCCGGAACTCGACGCCCTCCTCGGCAGAAGCCCTAATCATAGTATGCTTCATTCGCGAGAATGAGACTACCGCATGGAGCTACCGTACTACGTACGTACCGGTAATAAAGTACCAGCAGGGCGGCGGACGGCGAAGGTTTTGATGCTGTTGCAATAGAAAAAAAAACACCAACAACTTCAAACAACGTTCTAGCTGGACATCTCATGAAACGACAGACTCGATTTGTTTCTACTACTACCGGTAGCTACGGTAGACTACAGCAACAACGCAATAAGCTTTTCATTCCGCTTTAACAGTGTATTAATTGATTCGTTCCACTGAAACTTTCTTTCGTGTACCGAATGATCGCATGCCATCCGACATCATGTTCTTTTTAGGACACTATACGCACCGATCTAAGTCTTTCTGAGGTTTGGACTTGATTTTTGTTCATGACAAAAGCACCAATTCCCGTCGCAACTTCTTTTTTTTTAAGTGCGTCGACAACTAGAGCAGCACGACAAGTCACACAAGATTCTTGGGTTGAGACCACCGCAGTCGGCAATAAGAAACTGGAGCGTAGTAGGACGAAGATCGCAGATATCTTGTGGCATTTCTCCTACCAACAAGTTGTCGTAAAGTGTAAGAACCGAGAGACGACTCAGGTTACCAATCTCCGACGGAATCGTACCAGTGAGCTGATTGTTGTGAATTTGGAAAAAATCAAGCAGCAACAGGTTACCGATCGCAGAGTCAATAAATCCGGTGAGCTGATTGTCATTCAAATCCAAGGTATCCAGGAGGGTTAGTTGATAGATTTCAGTTGGAATGGTTCCCGTCAATCTATTGAAGTCCAGATCAAGAAAATACATGTTTGAAAGAGACCCAAGCTCGCTTGGAATGGTGCCAGTTGTCTCGCCCTCTTCCATTTCCAAGTAGGCAAGGGCCGTCAGCAGCGCCAACTCGGTTGGAATGGTTCCAGCTAAACCATTGCGTTCGAACTTAATGTCCGTGACACAACCGACTGTGTTACATCGAATACCAGCCCAACCACATTCGTTGACATCACTGAGAAAGGCGCTGTCGCCCTCAAACGGTGGAACATCACAGATGTTTCCGTCGGAACACAATTCCCATCCATCTCCTTCTGTCGAATAATAGAAAACCGCCAATGCCCAACGTTGAATCAACTTTGGATCCGTGGGACAAGCGAGATCATCGACATTCAAAATCCATTCCGTTGCTTGTCCCTGTGGCGTCGAAGGATCCCGAATCAACTGCGGGTCCGCAACTAGATCCAAAATGGCAAGGATTGCACGAATGCGCTCCTCCGGAGACACACGACAAACCTCCAAAGTTGGAAGCATCGACGGAGCCGAACTGATCGTAGGAAGTCCACTTGGAAAGTCCGTCGGGGCGTTCGAAGGCTCTTTCGACGGAGACGAAGAAGGTGCAATCGAAGGCCTCTCGGATGGATCGGTCGAAGGCTCTTCCGACGGACGCAAAGAAGGCGTAGTGGAAGGTTCCTTGGATGGATCAGCAGAAGGCTCCACCGACGGAAGTAAAGAAGGTGCATCTGGAAATTTTGCTGATGGAGTTGCGGAATTGACATCTGAAGGAAAGGAAGAAGGACTTTCGGTTGGGGAGAAATTTGGTTGCTTTGTTGGGGTAAGTGTTGGCAAGATGGTTGGGAAGTTTGATGGAAAGAAGGATGGTTCATTCGAAGTTTGAAGAGGTTCGGAAGGTGATTCGGTACCAAGAGGAATGATATCCGATGGGTTGTTGCTAGGCATGACAGAGACACTTGGAGGCGAAGACGGCGACGCGGTCATACTGTGTTGGCCAGACGCAAGCGATTTGAAGAACCCATCAATGTCATCGCCTTCGCTTACGAATGCGAGGGTCTTCCCCTTGAGAGAAGTCATTTCCTTCACCGACGCCAATGAGTTCGACCGGATAGAATTCCACCATTTTGAAGCAGAATTGACTTGCGCGTTTGAACGCAAACGGACGACTTGTTGATCGTACTCATCTGCCTTGACCATGGTCAAGACCACTAAAACAGAATAGGAATACGAGATGTACATGATTGCAGTTAAGATTGTACAGTTGGTGACAAGCAAAGAGGAGAGTCTCAAACTTGAAATTGTGAGCAACATCTTCTATGACTTTCAGTGAAGTGGAAAGAGAGGAAGAAAGCATCCAGACAAGACCACGCCCAAAAGATGCTAAACTCGAATCAAATATTGCCATGATAATTCAGTCCCTCTATGACCCAATTAACCATGGACACGATGTTGTACAAATATGTGAGGTGAAAAATCGAAAATCGTCAGATGGATTCACATTACAAAAAATCCATTCTTGACAGGATTGACAGTGAGGCATATCCATCCACTGCTGATAAAAAGGTACGCCGAAAAATTGATCTACTACGTATTATCCATGCAGAAACGTAGCAGTACTGATCATAATAATATTAATATTGGGGGTACAAGCGTGCAATATTGCGGGAAAGACTGGTCCTTTTTTGTTTTTGTCTTCTTATATTATATACGGCGTAAAATTGATCACGCAAGTTCTGTTTTACTATTCGTGCTACGTTGCATCTCCCAATTTTCGTTGCGGGAAACCTGTGATGATGACAGCTCCGAGGTGTGTGGTGGACAATGGTGGTAGGCAGCAACGGGAAAAGGTGGGGCACTACCGTAGTCAATTAACGACATGAACTTTAAAGTGACATTCGTTGTAGGGAACAGACTTCTGAGAAGCGGCGAACCTCACAATTCTCTATTCACAGTCAACGTCACGGATAAATGTTACAGCTGTTGCACTCCGTTACGAAGTTACTCCGTTGTACATTAATCCTGTTGCGGTCGACGTCCTACTTTTATTACTGTTAATAAGTCCAGGGACCGAGCTAGCGGATATCGAACCCTTCCTCCTTCCGCTTTTTCAGTTAATTCTCATTCTTTGATACAATACACGGAATACCGGTAGTCGTACAACATGTACGGTAGTAAACATCTGTGAACGCACGACTCCTCTGTAAAAGTTGTCATAACCCGTTATTGTCGTTCAAATTCCATTTTCTAAGGCGCAAAAACTAAAGCTCAGCAACACATGATACTTTGAAAAGGGAGCATTCAAGTATTCGATGTAATCATTGCTGAAATGGACCTTGAGCGCACCATCCACACACGAAATACTCCAGATGATCGAAGCAAAGAATCATTTGTAAACAGACTGATGGCTAAATCTCAACGGAATGTGATTCAGGGCATTGAGCCGTCGATTCCTATCGGATGCTCAACAGACTCCGCCAAAGGATTGAGTATGCCTTCCATCTCGCGGGTAGATGGTTTGACCAGCTTTGAAAGAACACATGTTTCTTTAACTCCTACTACTAGCAACAGCAGTGAATCGTTGATATTTGAAAGCAAGGCTATAATGAAGCGAAGAAAACTTATCAAGCTTCCCTCGGGCAGAAGGACCCCAAGGTCGCGCCCTGTCATGGTTGTGCGCTGCGATACAGGAGACGGAGGAGGATCAACTGCCTATGATACGTCGGAATCAGACTCAACTCATTCGAGATGGGATGAGTTTGCCTCTGATCCTGAAGCCCAATGCAGCCCATTGATAAAACCGAAACGTGTCAACGAAAGCGAATGCATAGATCGTTGTGTTTCGAGATCCACCTTCTCCAAAGGTAGTATGTAGCTACGGTACCGGTAGATATATTCTGTTTAAGCAACACAGATGCGGTGATTTTTCTCATTGTCTGCTTCTATTTTGATTAGAGACTAGTTCGCTGGTGGAAAGCGTTGGTAACACGGGAGCCGAATGGGAAACGAGTTGAAGTGCAATGCTGCAACTCTACCGGTAGACTATCATAGCTAGCCGTAGTATCTCACCAAGTCTTCGGTTGCTGCGACAGGTATGTAGCGTCTTCCGTCGAAATGAGTTGTTCGAAACACGCCCGATGTCTCCCACCATCTCATCGAGATGTTCATTGTTGGAAAATGCACAGGGCTGGATTGACATTTTCCGCAAGATTCGACCGAAGGTATACTGAAGTCCACTCCACAGAACCGTAAGCGAGACATTTTAGACGGTTAATTTTACAGAAACGCTTCTGTTGACAAAGGGGCACTTTCCTTTTACGATAAATGCACATAACAACAGAAGATCAACACTTCGATAATACTACGTAGTACTATGGACTTATTGTATAGTCTACAGCTGCCACTCACAGTCAATTCTAGCAAGAAATTACAGTTAGTCCCGGAATCGAAAGATGTGCTTCAATCTTTTCGATGTGATCCTTCGCAATCCTGTGAATGCTACCATTTCATACAACATTCTTCATTCTTCATCACATATAAACGACCCGACAAATAATCGAGATGAATCCACCCATCCTAAGTGACCGATGTAACAGCATTCCAAAGTCTGAGGCTGAACACAGAACCATTTCTTTTGACAATCCTGCGAGGACAGCTATTGGAATGGGGAAAGTGGATGTTCCTCGTTTAGATCTGTTCATGGTCAATGGTAAGAAGCGTGAGCTGCGTAGGTCAACGCAGCTACTAGGTCAGTATCGGTCAACATCCTCTGCTTTCTATTCCAGTGATGATGTATCGAGACAACCCGTCAAGCCAGATATTTCTCCCACCAACAGCACCACCAGTGAAACGTCGACTTTGAAGAAGGGGGCTACGAACCAGCAAAGTCGAGGAAGACAAAGGAGCAGTTTTTTTTTCTCCTCGTCGAAGCCCAAGATCACGTCCTGTA
Organism: Nitzschia inconspicua; assembly: GCA_019154785.2. NCBI lineage: Eukaryota > Bacillariophyta > Bacillariophyceae > Bacillariales > Bacillariaceae > Nitzschia > Nitzschia inconspicua. Next base: position 308,758 of record JAGRRH010000003.1, read on the forward strand.
ATCAGGAAAGCAGCACCAGACTTTTCTCCACAGTTTCAAAGAAAACACCTAGTTGCTATGGGAAGCAGGTGTTCAAGGTGGGATGCGCTTGGTGATACTGACACATCTCGCTGCCCGTCGGCGCCTTTGATCATGCCCCGGCGAAAGCAGGAAACACAACCATTCCAGGGAGATCGGCCCCTGCCTCATTCGTTTACCTAGGACTCTGTAGTCCTGGGTGACGGTACTGCTACGTAGTACCACCTACCACTACAAGCCAGATACGTTGACGAAGTAAGCTGATAAGCTAATTTACAGTTACCTATCTATCTCTGTACCTAGTTCTACTACCAACTACCAGAGTAGAAGAGCGGCAATCCTGTCTACTGGACTTCCTTCTTACTACCTTGTAAACTTTCTACTGTGGTACGCTACTACGCTTGAAAGAAAATAAATTATTACTATAATTATACATTCGGAAATAGAGAATTATTGGTTTCTGTCAATCGTCTTCAAGAGGGCCTAAAGAAGAACGCAAATCGACTTTCACCGGTCTAACAGTAATATATTTATCCTATCCCCGGAAAACTGAAGGAACGACTTCTTGTCCGTAGACTGATTCTATTAACTGTAAACAATGAACGTGCCGGGAGAGCACCTTCCCCAGCGTACGTTCAACCAGCTGGTCTCAATGAAGTCACCTGAAGGGCGAGACTTCTCTTTGAGGTGGTGTGTACCTTCCTGACTGGAATGTGACACTGTGAGTATGGAACAGAAAAAATTAAAATACTCCCGAGTAGGTAAAAAAGGGAAGACAACGAAGGCCCGTGAATTCGCGCTAATATTTCGACATTAAGTGATCGCGCGAGGGTCAAGACAGTTCTCTTTCTCTTTCTCAGTTGTCGGAAAAGCCCTCTCGGCACTGGACAGAAACCGCAAAGACACTTGTTTCAGTTTTTAATCTGGAACAACGGCTGTCACGAACGTGTCATGAGAAGAAGGGGAAAAGGGAACTGTCAAAGAAGCGATTTATTTACCATGCCATCTCGCATCTGACTTCTACCTTTAAGGCCATAGTAGTTGAATCGAATCGTACTAACTTGAGGTATCATACAGTTCTCTCAGAACTTGTCAATGGTTGTTCTCGCGATAGTCAACGAAAGACTCGCGACAGCTGGTTATTGAAATTCCCGCATAGAGACTGGAAAAGACGTTGAATTGCCTCTACAAATGTTGCACATGTTGTTGCCAAAATGGGAGAAACTCCATCCGCAGCACACGGTTGTGTTCTTTTAAAAACACTATCCTAAGCACCATGACCCAAACACCGCTAAAGTCTTTCATAGAAAACCTTCTCACTACCGCGCCAAGATCATCTGGTTATGATGTCGACGAAAATGAGGATGATCGCTCGTTGTCTAGCTACGGCTCTGTTTCCTCTGACGAATTATCGTTGGAGGTGAAAATTGTCGCAGACAACGCAAAAAAGCCTTCCCAATCGTTGTCTGATTCACTTTCGTTGTCTGCATCAATAGGAAGTTGTACAGATTTGTTTGACTGGGAACAGCAACAAATTGTAATGGAAAACAAAGGTCTTCCCACAAGATCGATAAACCACTGTAATCCTTTGTTTGATGCCGGAGGCGACATGGGGAAAATCTCATCTCAAAGATTCCAGACTTTTTCAGAGCATTTCGTAGATCTTCGATCACTACCAACGAAAAGGAACGATACCTTGCAACTGCCCCCCACAACAGCGGACAGGAAATGGGAAGAATTCAGAGGAAGTGACAGTCCAGATTTTTTGCTTCGAAGGCCACAACGCAAGGGTAACAACATCCCGCAACTTTCCGTTCCCTTCCCTGAAAGCTTACCAGAGGCACCAGATTTGAAGCAAACGCATCGAAAACGATCTAATTTCTTGGCGACACGAACAACAGAAAAAGAATTGGAAATTCTGTCCCATTTGGAGCAAGCAGCATCGATATCTAACTCTTCAAGTTTGGATGATGAACGGCAGACGAGGGTGAGACCACAAGAAAGTCATACGTATGATGCGGATTGGAACTTGAATCGATCTCTACACAATAAGCTTCCTTCTCCCCGGAATCGTGAACGGCCGCTTCGTGCTGCAAAGAGTATGCCCAGTTTGTCCTGGTTACCGCCGCGGTTGGTCACGCCAGTGCTTCAAGATTCCAGGCCTCACTCGGTATGATGGGTTGTTAGTTGTTACTCTTTGACGATACACACAAGATCCGAAGAACGAAAATTGGTGGAGAGAAAAAAAAAGTGATTGATTAGCGTTTGCCCATGTACAAGCTTTGTAAAAGTATCATAATGTAGACTGTACTATGAATATGTCATTATGTTCCATCCGAGTCATCATCATCATCATCGCTCGATGAATCACTCAAGTTCATTGTTGTGGTGGCCATGGCTGGTTGTTGCTGAGCTTGCTGAGACGTTGCTCTGGCAGCTTTTGCGGGACGTGAGGCAAGACGATGACTGGCTGCATCCACCGCTTTGGGGTCATTTTTATTATTGACTACAGTTGTTGTCGTCGGAGTCTCGTGTGTGGTATCGATATCCATATACATAGCCTTGGCAGCCTGTTCTTCTTCTTGTTGTTGTTCTAGCAGGAGTTGTTTCTTCTTTGCCTTTTCTTCTTCCTCTTGTCGTTTTCGTTTCTTTTGATCCTGTTCTGCCTTTAATTGTCGTCGTGCCCGTTGGAGTTCCAATGCACCCAATACACCACCACGCAATTGATGGGGCATCGGGTTGGGCGTCGAAAATCCTACAACGGGTGCGTTCGGATTCCATCCCGCCGGTGCCGACGTCCGCGTCGACAGGTTCCGTGCCACTGCCAAAACTTCGTCGACTTGTTCCATACTGGTAGGGATCGGTCGGACCCGTACTGCATTGATACTCCGTGTAGAAACATACCGACTGTCCATGGTATTGGATGTCAACCATGGTTCAACTTTTTCCATGGTAATCGTCAAGAGACGTTCCACTTCGATCATCGCTTGCGTTTTCTCCAATGACGATGTTTCGGACGGTAACGGTAACGATCTGGATGATGATAGTGGTGATGATGATGAGGATGGAAAGGATGGTAGAGCCATGAGATTAGCCGAAATTAACTTCCGTTGTATCGTACAATTCCACTGTAGTAGAGTAGGAAGAAGAAAGAAGAAAAAAAGGGAAAATGGAAGCATCGAAGAAACAAACAAACAAAAATCAAATGAGGGGTAAAAACTGTACAGTCCATTGGAGATCCAAGAGTCTCCTACTACTATTAGAGTGTATTCCCACTCATCGTTTTCTATATCTTTTCTCTCTACTATAAATACGTTGTATATGGTAACAGACACATACCTGATTCTCAACAAAAAACGATTGATGACTTTCCTTCCAAAACTGCAATCAATTTTGCACAGTAGGAACAAAACAAAAGAAGTAGAAGCTTCCTTTTTTGTTGTGGCTGTTGTTGTTTTTCGTTGATTGACTGTGAAAGCAGGACAACAGTCATGCCACTTCGGGGGCCACAGGAGCAACACCATCCTTGCATTATACCGAAGAGACGACGAGGAAAGACTGCCTTGGAAGATGGAGGATACCATTTTAGGGATATGGCTTTTCCATAGGAAATTGATACTCTACTCTACTCTCTAGTAGAGTAGCTAGCTAGAGGGAATAGCTATGACAATACCGGTATTACTATTACACTACCGTACTATCGTACTCGGAGTCCGAGGTAAATGTAATTAACTTTAAATAACGGTAAAAGTCTCTTGTCATTTTTTTTCCTCTCAAATCGTCACAAATTTGAAAAATATTTTTTTAACGTCGGAGTCGGAAAACGGAAACGAGAGATTTTATTTTGTTGACTTTGTGTATTCCCGGTCAATTGTTTCTTTCAAAGGAAACCAACATTGCAGCTACTCTACTACTCCGAGTAGCTACTAGTCGTAGCTTTCATACAATGCATGTTTGAGAGGAGATGCAAACCGAACTTTCACCGTGACACATCCGGCGTCGTCATCACAAACGCTTTTTCCGTTAAAGATGGTGTCGGTCGTGCCGTTGTCTCGAATGGGCATGGTTCTTTCTGGCGGTATTCTCTTGACTGTCATTTTATGGTATTTGAATTTGGATGCGAAAATCGTCTATACGTCATCAGATCCATCATCAACACAAACAGCCATTTCGACGAGAGTGTCCTCGTCGTCCTCCTCCTCCTCCTCTTCCTCCTCAAAACATTATCAATATCATCATCCAACTCTGGAAATGTGGCTGAAACAAGAGTTTCCAGAATGTATCATACCATCCTCCACCATTCGTTTGAAACAGGGAGGACGGTACATTTACTATGATGCCAACAGCGAGACAAGTAATGTTCCTCTCTATGATCACGAGACATGTTTTGTGATGAAGGCACGGTACAATTGTGCCAAGAATATAAACGATAATGATAGATTGGCTTCGTCTTACATCACAACAAATTTGAAAACAAACAAACTAGGAATCAATTCGACGACGAAAACACCCATCGAAGCATCCAACTTCAAATTTGCTTACCAACAAACGGATATCGAAACATCCGAGAACAAAAAAGATAATAATGTTGTTACTACAACTGGATTCTGTGACTTTGCCAAAGTTGGACGATCCTTGAAAGGTCCAGTGGGTTTGAGTAACTTTCTTCTTGCTCAAGATACAAACAACACCAATAACGACACTGTTCAATCTCCTCCCAAGCATCGAACCATCAATGTGTTGATGCAGGGCAATTCGTACGTACGTCAAATGTGGGAATCGTTGGTGTGTAGTTTTCGATCGGACATTACAGCCATTCAGGTGCTGATAGGAGGACCGAAGTTTAGCAAGGACGCACTCAAAGCAAGAAAAAAATCCAAAATTGCAGTCGAAGAATTGGGAACAATTTGGTCCAACCTGACACAAATTCAAAATGGTGGTTGTCATGACCATGATCCATCAGTCAACATGAGTGACATGTACCGACAAGGCGTTACGGTTCCCTCCAACACACAAGGTTGTAACGACAACATCGCCATGGTCGAATTTGGTCACCAAATTCGATTTTATTACATCTTCCATCCGAGAATGTATAACACGACAGCATTACAATCCATTTACGACGAATCATGGTGGAATCTCACCCATATCGACGTGCTCGTTTTCAATTCGAATCAACCAACATCACCCTTCCATTCGGCCAACAGGGTTGTTTCGGTCGAAGATTGGAAACATACCCTGAAAAATGTACAAGTGCGTGACACGGGACTGTTTTGGGGTGCCGACAATCCTTGGATCGACAATCCACCCGACGGACATCCCTGCATGCCTGGAATGCCGGATGATGAAGTCCATCTACTGCTGTTTGTACTGTTGACTGGATATGACGTTGTCAAATGAAAAAAAAATGTCTTGTTTGTGTGTGAACAGGGTAGGTTGGGGTGGGTGTGGGTGTTGCAATGAAGTCTGGATGCCTTCTAGGTAGATAACTACGTAGTAGCATAAACTCTTTAGTATATGCTGTAACATTAGGACCGTTACGTATGTTTGTCGTGTGACTTCATTTCTTCTTCTTGCTTTTTATTACTTTTTTACTATCCTTTATCTACCACCACCACATTGAAATGTTCGGCCAACAGTTGTTTACGGATACCATCGTTGTTGATGGTGATACTGTTCTTACAGTTACTGTTAGTATCGTGCTTTTGTTGTCCAAACGACATGGGTGCCGTTGGGGAAGTGTTGTTGGAATCATCGAAATTATTGGATAGTTGGTCTATCTCATCTACGTCTTCTGTTGATGATGATGTTGTTGTTGTGACAATGTTGTTATTATTGAAATAGTCGGCAGCATCGAGTGCGACGATACAAGATTCTGCAACGGCTGGATCGTCATCCTGCTGGTATTTGGTCAAGATGGCTTCGATGCGTTGCCATTCTTCTGCTGATGCAACATCGATCGCACCCAACGCTTCCGCTGATTCGTGTCGTACCATGGTATGTTCGTCCAAACGACTCAAGGATTGTTCCAAGGCATCAATCGATGCCGGATGTTGTAATTGTCCCAACACAAACGCCACTTCATGTCGCAAGAGGGGTGACGAGGTATCGTCCATCAAGGACCGACAGAGTTGTTGGACGGCGTCGACTCCTCCACGATTGCGTAAGCTAAACATGGCACGGTACCGATCAATCAATGAGGCGGTACTATCCAACAAGAGATCACCCAATTGCGTGGTCGTCATGTTGACATGATCCGGATCGGCGGCAGCAGGATCGACCGAGTTGTACGGTGCCATCATACAGGCACATCCTACCACGGTCGTATCCAGATGGTTGTTGCTGCCAGTTTGTTGTTGTTGTTGTTGTTGACGAATCCGATTCAATGCCAAGCGACAAGTATCCGCCAATTCGTTACAAATGCCTTGATATTTGGTTTGAGTGTCCTGCAAAGCGGATATGGATGTGGTGGACGCAATGGCTCCCAACGCCTCTGCTGCCTCATGACGTACCATGACACAGTCGTCATCTTTCTGAAGGAGCGTTTCTAGAGCTTGACAAGCTTGTTCGGTTTGCATCTGTCCCAAAACGTACGCAAATTCATGTCGCAACAAACTACCATGTTCTTTGACAAAGACTTGATCACACAAGACTTGCAGTATCCGAGACGAAACGGCGGTAGCGGAACTGTTGTTGTTGTTGTTGTTGTTGGTATCCTCCTCCTCATCATCATCATCATCATCATCATCAATAGCATCCTTCTCCTTTTTCTCTCCCATCTCGTCTTCTCGTATTCGTTTCTGTTCGTCCAAAAACAACTGTTTGGCATAATAGGCGGCACGCATTCGTTTGCCAATGGGAGACTGGGGATCCCGTAACGTATCTTCAATGTCCTCCAACGACGGTATGGTCCACATGTTGTATGATTGTTATTACTGTTATGATGCCAGAGGACAGTCCTTTATCCTTGTTGTGAAATGGTAAGGAGAGACAGTGTGGCGTCTTGAAATCGAACTCTGGTTCAGAGAAGAAAGACACATCAAATACAACATCGTCATCATCATCTTAAATCTCGTTCCGGGTGGGAAAAATAATGGTGACGGATCGTGGTGTCTTTCTGTTGTCTGTCCGTCCGTACAGCATTATTCGACTCGAGCGACCGAATCTTTTCATGACGTCAGTTTATAATCCAATCCGACGAGAAAGATCTCGCGCCCTGTCAACAATTAACGAACAACAACGGCATCAAAAAATCATCATCGCTCAAGCTGGATGATGATGCGACAGGTTCTTCATCTTGTTGGAAAAAGCCTGGAATCAACCAAGCAAAAGCGATTCTGAATAAAACCCAATTAACTGTAACATTCGTTGCACGAGTTTCACCTTTGACCATACTTATTTCTGCTACGATTAGTTCTTGGTGGTACTGTATCGCACATAATACCATCATGAAGATCTCGGCATCCACTTGGGTATTGTTCCTATCGGCTGTGGCCATGGGATCCAACACGTTGGCCTTTCATCACAGTCAGTTACCATCGTCCACGCGACAACCCATGGAAGAATCTCGTCGTGCTGTCATGGAAAAGGCATTGGCAACTTTTCGTGCCGTCACTACAGCAGCGACCGCCGTTAGTCTCCCCTCGACACTTCTTTTTCCTTCTCCCGCAAGTGCCAGTGGTGGAGCTACAGCTGGGAAATACACGTGAGTTGAAAATCGGCGGATGGGAAGGAAATCGATACAAAAAATGAAACCAAAATGAAAATGATTCTATCTCTGATAAGGAACAGAAAATCAAAGGAAACAAATACACACACACAAAACAATGTCGACCCCGAAATCCGAAATGTCCACTCATTTAATCATGGTTTATCCTTTCTTTTCGCTCCTCTCTTTGTATTGTCACATTCATCATCGCGGAATCTACAAATCAACAACAACAATCATAAAACAAACACTAATTTGAAACCACAGGACCATTCCCATTGCCAAACGTCGGTATTATGGTCGAGTTCAGGCGGGAGTTCATGAATTTTTGGCTCTGGGACCCAAAATGATCGAAGCGGACATGTCTGCAGCGACCATTCAACGATTTTTTGATCCGCAAGGTACGACCAAAACATAATCAAACAAACAAACAAAAAAAACATGTCACAACCGGACGATGCGATTGGGTCTTCCCTGGTGGATGGGAGGGACACTCTCGAGACAGTCAATGACCTGCACAATTACTTTTTTATTATGATTGCTACTACGTACTATCATCATGCATGGATGATTCTGTCATGTTCCATCGTCTTCTCACAAAACTTTTTTTCTCTCGCTCTCTCTCGTCTTTCTGTTGCTATTTTCATCTTTTTTTTTCTTCGTTTGCCAAGGTTTGGTCGTTGTGGAAGCCAAACGACAAGACATCAACGGTCAATGTACCAAGAAGGATGGAGCGTGCAAGGGAAAGGAGGTCCGCGATTCCATTTACAACGACATGAAGGCCAGTATGTACCTACTGGGCAACGCCTTTCGTATCAATCAGACCAAGGCTCCCGATAATTTGCCCACTGTCCAGGCCGCCAAGGCATTTTTCAAAGAAATGGTTCGTCCTACACCGTTTGTAATAACAATGATGATGTGATGAAACAAGAGTGGATCGATAATGCATTCTTTTCTCACAAACCATTTCCATCTTTTTTTTTTCCCATTCCTCCCTCATTCCGGGTGTTTGCTCGTTGCTGTTTCTTGTTTTTCATACTTGGCAGGATCTCGTGGAAAAGGCTGCCAAAAAGGGCCGACCCGGTGATAGGGAAGCCGTGGGTCACTATGCGGCAGCATTGGACATTCTAGATTCCTACCTCGATTTGGTCGAACTACCACCGACCAATTCGGGCTGGTACGATCAAGAGTTCAGTAGGGCCGTGGGAGATTCGGCCAGAATAACGTAAAGAAGAGGACTTCTGCTACAAAGAGAACAAGAAAAAGAGAGAATACAACGCAAAACACAGGATCTATATCTCCGTGAAAATTCACACAGCTACGGATTTGTAAAAAAAATGAAGAAGAAGAAATATAAACAAAAGAAAATACCTCTAAGTCCATCACTATTAATTTGACCAAAAATTGGATTAGTCGGCTGTTCAAACACCCTTTTTCGCGGTTTGCGATTCTGGTATTCGTATCAATATAATATTGCCGTCCTTCACCCGTTTAGTTGGATCTATCAATCGACCTACAGTTAGCCTTTCCAGCGCTTATTATAGTCGCTTAATACGGAATACTGAATATAATATAATCCCGGGACCGTTGTTTGTTTGTGTTATTGGATGGGTGTCGTCGACGGTTGTCCGGCGTCATAATCATTATCGTCGTCGTCATCATCATCATCATCATTGATGATAGATTCGGATTGTTTTTTGGTATGCTGTTGATTGGAGTCTGTATTGTCATTGCTTTCAAGCACAATACCATTGGTTGGGTCATGGTCCAAACTACTGCTGGCGTCATCGAATTCGTCATTCGAATCATCTGCTACGCTTTCTTCGTCGTGTTTGTTATCATTGTTGTTGTTGCTTGCATTTTGGTCCGTTTGTGTTTGTGGTTGGATCTGACTGACTGTGTCATTTTTGTCATCAATGACAGGCTCTAATGATGACGACGACGTCAAGTTTCGATGTTCCATGATGACTTCACAAAAGTCATCGTCGGTTGTTTGCGTCTGCAAGACGTTTTCTCCCGTTTCCATCTCCCCGATTTGTAAATTACCAAAGGCGGCCGGATCATCGGGCGTTTCTGGCAGGGACGGTTTCCATCCACGCGCCCTACGTCGTCGTCGTTCTTCTTCTGTTTCGTCGGCACGTAACGCGTTTTTGACCAGTACGTGATAGGCGACCCGTCGTGCCTCTTGATGAGCGGCGAATTCGCTGATCAAGAGCACACCGTTCCCATCGGCATCCCATCCTGCCACGGAAATGAGGTTCGATGCATCGCCAACAAAGGCACATGACATAGGATGTGGCACACCCCGAATCTGACAGACCGATTTGGGTTGTGATGATTTGGATGACGACAACGACGACGAAAAGAAGAGACTCCCCGCCGCACTGGTTAGGAACGACGTGGCACTGGACGACGATACGGTACTGGTTCCAGTTTTGTTCTTGTTTTCCTTGTCACAATAAAAGATGTGCGTGGTTCCCTTGTCGCTGGCACAGGACAGCCATTGGTCATCCCAAGAAAAGGCCAAACACGTGATCTGGGCCCGTTCGACGCCTCTTCGGAATTCGTACACGTTTTGGGAGGTCGCCACGTCCCAAACACGAATGACGGTACCCTTGTGTGATGCCGTCGCCAAGAGACTACCGTTGGCGGTCAATGTCAATGCGCGTAAGGTAGAATCATGAGCCTCGATGAGCTGTTTGTTTTGTGACAAGAAGAAAGAAAAAAAATAGAATGAAATGAGATGAGATGAAATAATGATAATGTTTGTTGGTTTTGGTTTGTAGTTTGTAAGTACGTACCATTGTTTTCCGTAACCCGTACAGTTCGACTCGGACGTGTCCGGTGGTGACAGAGGGACATGCCAGGACCATATCTTGTACTTGCGTGCTCAAACTGAGTAACCCGTGTGGATTGTCGGCGGTATAGATCTTGTCTCGTAAACTGAGATCGGCCAAATGGTAGACGTAGACTCGATCACGTAACGCCACGGCGATGGCATCCTTCCTCAATTTGACTCGTAACACGGTTTGTCGGAAAGACAATTCACCAATCTCTTTCGGGACGTGATCGTCCCAAATCAATACCCGATGTGGAGCACTGTGAGGAGTCGGTCCACCACCGACGAGTGCCATCAGGTTGCATCGGAACAACATTTCGACGTGTCCGATCCCACCCCGTAACATTCGTTCGACGCTGAGACTGTATTGTGGGAAGAGATTGTGTACAGAAAATCCTGATGTCGTTCCAATGGCAAGACATCCACCGTCTTGATTGAAGGAACATGCCAACAATTGACTTTTGTTGGATGGATGGTCCGACCGAGAGGCATCCAAATCGTCGTCGGTATTCATACTGATAAAGCAATAATGACTTTTTTAAAAAAGGGAAGGAAGTGTTGTAGAAAAAGTGTTGTTGTCGTCCAAAACAAAACAAAACCAACCAAAACCAAATCGATTAGTTATTTTTCTTTTTTTGGTCTTGTTTCTTTTTTTTTTGGTTGAAGTTCTTTTTTTATTTTGGGAGGGTACTTTTTTATTACCGTCTTGGTTGACTGTGGAAGTGGATTTTGATTTATCAATCTCGAGTCAAGGCCCAGTCTGTGGTTGCTGGTTACTACGATCACTACTGTTGTTGTAGTGTGTGCGATTTGATGGAAAGGTTTCCTCTTGTTTTTACACACACACTCTCACCCTCTCACTCTCTCTCTCTCTCTCTTTGAATGACAGAATGATTGTTGTTTGGCCAGAGTAAAGTAAAGTGAAGTAAAAAAAACTTACAAGTGGCCCTTTCTTTTTTCATTCTCTCTACAAGTAACAACCGGTAGTAGAGTCGTGTCTCTGTGATGCCATCATCAATGATGCGAGTACGGTAGTTCGGTACGGTACGGTAGTCTGTTCTAGTAGTAGTACTCGAGTAGTAGGTTTGTGAGCGAATCTCACAGTCCCTCCTCTCTTGGCGACCTCGTCGTGGTATCATAACTCGTAGGTTTTCTTCTCTCTCACACAGCACACAGAGTAGCAGTCTCACAGTCAGTCTAAAATTGTTGATTTGAATCCCACGTAAGTCTTGTCAGGACTGGTTGACAAGTCTGTCCGTAACACCAAAGAACATGAACTCTATCAAAGGAGAAGAAGACCAACGTTTCAAAAAAACAAAAAAACAGAAAAAAATCTTCTCTTTCGATCTTTTCATCCATCATCGATTCATCTTCTCCTTTTAACAGCACACCATCACAGAATTTCGGATACAATTCTCTTCCTTGGTCGTCGTCGGAACTCTTCATTTACAAACAATCACACACGCAACCCGCACCAGAAACAATGTTGTCGTTCTGGCAGCGTTGTTCACAATAATACTACATAACAAAGAGAAAACACGTCAAACAAGACGAACAATCAACAACAAAACGACAGCCGAAAGGTGATAGCTACGACGACTGAGTAGACAACAAAGAAGACTACTGACAGTGGTAAGAAGTACCAACAACTCAACTCAACTCCATCATCCGAGATCAAAATAATATACTAATACATCGTAATCATGTCGGAGTATTGGTTCACTTTTGTTGGCGATACAACAACAACTACAACAACAACAACAACAACAACAACAACAACAACAACAACAACAACAACAATGGACAGTCCAACAAAAAAGAATACAATAAAAAAGACTTGTGTGCTGGACAGTGACGATCACTGTTGTCCAAAGAAAAACTTTTTTTCTAAAAGAAGCAATGATCGACGGCGGCGTTACAAAAGAACAACGACAAGGAAGATAGTGCCGCTCGTTACAGAAAATACTACCCTTCTTTTGACAACTCACATAATGTTGTTGTTGATATTATGTTGCTGTTGTTGCATTCCAGTTACTGCCACATCATCATCACAATCTGCTTCCATCAACAGTTACAACAACAGTCACAACAACGATAGTAATAACACTTTCAACACCAACAATCCATATTACCATCATCACGATATGTATGATGCCACCAATCCACTGTGGAGAGAAGAACATCATTATACGGGAGAACGCCGAGGACCGATCACAGATCCGAAACCGAAAACGAATCGAAACGTATATGACAACAAAGAAACTTTCCTTGGGAAGAATCCTTGGATTCAACATGATGATCAAGAGGATAATTCGATCGATGATGTCAACAACGACATCTTGGATCGTATGCTTCTTTCTCCTCGTCGTTATCCACAATCTCATCAACAACGACAACAACGACAACGACAACATGGCCTACGACGAGGTGGCGGTGATGGCGGTATTCCAGGTACAGACGTCCAAAATAACAATAGTCTATTACGACGAAGAACAATACAACCCGCGTCAGTATCGACAGTCATGCCTCGCACCAAAACAACAACAACAACAACAACAACAAGAACAAACAACAACTTTCCAATCCAATTTCGGCAACAACGAGGAAGGTTCCATGTCGATTTTTCCAATTCACCACGATTGGTACCATCGCCAAGCTCCAAGACAAACAAACCAAAGTTGCTACCACCGCCGCCACCACCACCACAACAACAACAATTCCAACAAGTCCAACAAACTGACACCCCAAACGTGATACCATCCACAGCCACTAACGGTAATAACACTACAACTGTACTTGTGGAAGGCTCGTACAAGCAAACCACTGAACATCAAAAGAATGTTATGATTCCTCCTCCTCCTCCTCCTCCTCCTCCTCCTCCCGTCCTCGAGACAACACCGACCAGGCCGACACTGGCATCACCCACAGTCCAAATGGCCCTTTCGTTGGATCCATTTTCTACAGCAACGTTGCTTCGAAATGCACTAATGGCGTCCACCAACACACTTTCTGCCATGTTAGGTACCATTCAACTCATGGGACCCATGATTCTCGCCAAACGTGTTATCACCACCGTCGCGTACATCTTTTACGATCATTACAACGGTCGTTATCTACGTAAGACGTACACACGACGGATGCAACACATGCAAGAATTTGAAGTCATCGCGTCGGCACGAGCATTAGGACGGTTCCTGATGCAATTTTGGACCATGACGGTCACTGGAAGTATCGTCGGATTCGTCATGGACCATCCATGGACACCATCGTGTTGGTTTCAACCCATCTGGTTGTGTAACTGGTGGTGTGGCATGATATGGATGGGAATCGTATACATGTCCGGATGGGGAATGGGTGTGGCCCTAAAGAAAGAGGGATATACGATCAAATTGGGAGAGAAAGACGATGGTACAGCAATCACCAAGACTTACAACAATCCATTGTCGATTCGACAAACCTACATGAGCACATCCAAAAGTCCGTTACGTCGACGCAATCCAAAAAGTACCAACAAATCCCTCCTCGACCATCTCGTTCGATTCCCACGACAAGTCTTACAATGGATGCGTGAACCGGAAGAATTCGTCAACAACATCTTTCGATTCGCCAACCAAAAAAGCAACCATCCTATACGGCCAGCGTCTCCTTCAAAACGGAATCTCGATACCTTCCTCTTTCCGTCGACGTGGGGACCACTCCGGTTGTGGTCCTGTTTGACAGTCGTTTATTGTATTTCTGTCACATTGTCCAGCTCGATTCCGTTGGGATCTACCAACAACTTCAACATCCATATTAACAACATCAACAACAACAATAACAACAACAACAACGAAGTGTTGTACCGTCTCATGAGGGCTTTTGTCGTTCAGGAGAGTTTCCATTACGAATGGTACCGCGTCTTTGTCAAGGAACGACGGATCGCTTTGGGGGCTGTCATTGGCATGATTGGACTACTATCACTGCTACGACTCAACGTCGTGGTGGCATCCATCGATAAATGGGCAGGATTGGCCTTGATCCCCATGTTGATTGCCGAAGTGGTGACATGGTACATGAACACTATCCTGTACTTTGATCATTACCTCCCGTCCGCACAACCGCCACGGAAAAAGCGTAGTACCAATACCAAACGGATAGGACCACTCCAATCACTTAATTAACTGTAACAATACAATACAAACATACACAAAATCGTAGAAACGATAAACAGGAGGAGGATTCTTGTTTGTGATAAAAAGTCAATAATAATATTATTATGATTATCTTCTCTTTGGAATCGATGGATGTAAAAATGATATCATCCAATGTCCACTCACTATCAAAAACGGATTTTTCCGAGAGAAAAAAAAACAGTCCAACCTGGTCCATCTCATCATAGTCAAATGTTTGAATTATATGACGATCGTACGAACAGTTGGATGACATAGTGTGTATTCAATCACAGTCAATCACGAAATCATCGTAATCACATTCATGGTAGTATTTCTTGGCCGCCCCATGGTGTTTTATTTTTTTGGTGGGTAGAAACGTTCTGGAAAAAAGCTTGGAATGTATCATACCCCAACATTATTTGTCAAAGAGTCGAATTTTTCAGATACTTTTGATCGAAAATGATACCGAATCCAATTTGAACCTTGCAAACGATACACCGTCCGCCGTTGTCACAACATACAATCAATAACCAATAATGCAGGATTGAAAATCGTCTTCCACCGGACTGCACTGATTTTTTTTTTAAAACTTGTAAATTTTTTTCGTTTTGGGAAAGGGTAAATTGTGATACATTTTTTTTCTTCCAAAACCACCATATCTCTGGTCTGGCAAGAGTCCGACGCGATGATTTTAGCTGCGCACCGTACACACTTGTCAGGTAGAAGAGTTGGGCTTTGATACCTGTCTCTCGGTGTGTCAGATGTTTGTCAGATCATACCATATATACTCCACCATTTCATTTTCATTTCATTTTAATGTTCATCGCTCCCATCGGGACAATCCAAAATGCCATCTCCGACTCGCGATGCAAAGATCCAAACATCCTTGTCGTGATGGCATTGAAATACCTTCTTTCCCACTGTCCGTCCACTACAGGCAGATGTATTCGGTTCATCAAATCCATTGTCATGGAGACAATCGCAGTAATCATCATTTTCAAAGCCAATACCACCACTGGGACATTCCACTTGCTTTTCGTGACGATGGATTCCCCTCAAAATGGTGTTATAATTCCGTCGATTGTCGGCTAGCACTTGATAGACATATTCAAATTCGTGTTGTACTTGATGGTGATAATCAACTTGAACCCACGAAAAGGGTAGTAACAGTAACGACAACGTGACCGATACCAACGTTGCCGCCAACCCCGACCAACATAAGCGACAGTATTGCATGACGACCTTACGACGACGTCTCTGTCGGGTTCGATTTCCCTTGATTCGAGGACCGATGGATGGACGAGCCGCAAATGGATCGAGCGATGGTAAATTTAGACCACTGCTACTGGAACCATGCAGAGATGACATCAAATTGCTGGAATGGTGGTGATGATTGTGATGATGATGGTGATGAAGATTATGTGGATGATGGAGGTTGTTGTGGTTGTTGTTGTTGCTGCTGCTGGTGTGATCACTTCCTAAACTGACTCCGGCAGCACCTCCTTCTTCGCAATCCATCGGTTTTGTTGTTGCACTCAAACCACCAAAAGGAGTCGATCCATGCGACTTTCGAAGTCTCAGTTGAGAATCATCTCCAAACATGATGATGTGTAAACAGAAAAAGAGCGAAAGTGATGATATTGTTGTATATGATTATGTATGTATCTTCTGCTTGGCTTTTATTACACAGTTAAGATGTCATAATACTCATTGTCTTTCCAATACTAGTCTACCGGTAGTCTACTGATCGTACAGAAAACAAAACACGTCGCCTGTACAGCGACGTTTCCAACTTTCCATTCCCGATAAACGAATGGATAATTTTTCTCAAGTCTTCGACTCCGTTGAACGTTGGTGGACGAGACTGCTCTGGGGGGGGTGTTGTGGATTTCTCTCTCCCGTAACTACTACAAGGACATGCTGGTAACTGTAATAAAGGCAGAGTGTTTTACAATGGACAAATCGGATGGAATACGTTTGACGTCTTTTGATGTTCACCCTTATTTTTATCTCTAATATTCTAGTCTGTCTTGCACTACGAGCTCGTATGATGATACGATACGGTACGTCCTCTTTTGCCATTCACACCCATCGCCGAATGGATCGATCATCTTTTTGGCGCTCTACGGCCTTGCTCATAGAGCAAAGCAATCGTGGTAACAGCCAATTGGAGAATTTTCAACAGCTGCTCTGACGCAAAAGCACAGTTCACTAGTTGTCTCATCATCGCGCGTAAGTGCGCCATTTCGGTTGCGAAAGAACATTGGTGTCAGAATTGGCGTTCCCTACATTTTATACGTCGTCTACGTGCTGACGATCGTCACTTTTTTGACTTTTAGTACTCTCTGCGAGCAAATACATTTCACTACCTTTCATTGTTTTTCGACGCGTTGAGAGCAAACTCCTACTGCGGCAGGTCGATGCAACACAACAAACAACAACCAAAAACATCCCATCGACACTTTCCTCCTCTCGTGAATCGAATCGCGCAGCACCGCACAAGGTCACAGGACCTCCATAAAAATTTCACATTTCCCATCTTCCACCCTACGACACCCCTCCAACTTTACCTTTCAAGTCTCCTTTTCTCCTCTTCTTGGTCGAATCTGTCCATAATAATCACACATCTTAATCCGTCACTGTAATATGCAATAAATTGTACTTCCTCTCTACCCACCGGTACGTTTTCTTCACTGACATCGTCGCCATGGTGACTCTTTTTCGTTGTTGTTTCGTTGTTGCTCGTGTTTGTCGCCCAGAAAATTCTACCAACGTATTCTACGCAGAAATGCGTACGAGCATAAGTCGTTAAGTAGAATTGAGCGTTAGGGATGTCGATGTTAATTGGGTTTTTGTAAATGTTATGTCGCATCGGCATAGTTCCTTAAGTCATTGGGTTCGTATTTCGCACTGAATTTGAACAACACATACATAGGTCTTCTGGACTCTTGAGAGTCATCCATCGTCTTTGTTACGGATGTTGCAATGGACCATGGTGCCCTCACGTACTCTTTCTTCCGCGCTCTACTACAGAAATAGTCTGAACAAGTTGCCTTGGGTTCTTACCCGGCCGTTTCTGGCTTCCTCCTCGAACACACACAACTACTTTTGAAGTCCTCACGACTCCAACCCGAGCTCGCGTTTGGTCTTCTCTTTTCTCTACTCTACCTTTCTTCATAACACACCATGGCAACAACGGTTGCTCATCACATCACACCATCCCCTTTCACGCAAGTCAAAGTCAATGTAAGACTATGTGGCTCAATCCCTCGTACTGAGATGGAAAATGCGTACATCAAGCAGCAGCAACAAACACGACAGCGCCTTGAAACATCCTCCTCCAGCGACTCTATCGCACAACAACTCTGCTCCCATCTATCCAGTTTCCAGCAGCAACGACAACTTGAACAACAGCAACCTCCTAACTCTCGAACGGCAACATTTGAACCTCCATCCTGGGCCGTCCCGGCATCCGGAGAAGCTCGTTTGGAACCAGTTTGTGATTCGGTAGATCGACAAGGACCTGTTGACTTGACCTCACAAGCAGTCTTTCGAGTCGGGCGTGCACCACAATCGGATGTTCACTTGAAGCATGTGACCTCTTCTCGAAGACATGCCATGCTATTCCATCACACCAATGGTTCATGTTATCTCGTGGATTGTGGCAGTGCACATGGCACCTACATCAACGGCATCCGAGTGCTTTCGGCACCCAATGATGGCGTTGTGGTTCCACACAAAGTCAGACGGGGATCTCTGATTCGTTTTGGTGGACCAGGAGCTCCTACTTTTGTTCTCAAGTCTTTTGCTTTTGCTCTGGACGAGCTTTCAGAATGCCCCAAGAGCGCCCATCCTACCCTCATGCCATCGACACCCACCACACTGGCTGTGGTGGAGCACAATACTCGATTCAATGCACTTGGCAAGACCGCCAAGCAAGCTGTGCTCATGCAACTATCTAGCAAGCGCAGTTTTGATTCACTCGAGACGGTAGCCCCGGAAGAGATGATGGATTTTGAGCGGTGTTCTTCACCTCCCCTTTCTCCCGAGAAGGTTCCTTTGCGTCTTGTATCTCCGGACTTGTTGACGCAACAGACAAGCAACAAGCGTCGACGCGTCACCTTCTCTGATGCTCCACCCATGGCCTCTTATCCTATTCTTGTCAGTCCAGATGTATCAAGCGACGAACATGAAACTGACATCTGCGAATAGACATGCAGACGCCTGAAGACTGACCACTCATTGACAGCTTGCTTACATACTTTATTCGCCGCTGTTCCTATAACTATGCATCTTGGGATTGATGCTCTCTTCTCTTACCACTATTATTTCTCTCTACTATCCTAAAATCCAGAAAAACTGAATACCATCCACCCTTCTCTTTTTTTACAAACAACCAAAAAATTACCATGATATTATCTTGTAAGGGGAGCTTCCCGAATAGACTTTTTTTTCAAAAACGATTAGAACCTTGTCAGCTTGTAGACTGTTACTTCCTGAGCGCACCAGGTGTGGTCCCTACTAGCTAGTAGTAGCAGTCATATTATATACACCTAAACGAAAGTTCACTTACTACTCCGTAGTAGAGTAGCCAGCAGCACTCGACATTGTTATTTGGGGTGTTGCCGGTAGTAGTTTTCGCCTCATATCCAATCACGGGAAATTGATTGTTTGTTGATAAATAGATTTTCTTTTTTATTTTATGTATTGGAACGACGTTCCTGTTATTTTTCAGAGACTCGGTGCCCAAATATATATGCAAACAGAGGTGTGTAGCTTGGGATTCAACGCACTGGAATAAAGAGGCCTCTCACATTTTATTGACGGACCTCTTTGTTTCCCAAAAAGATGTGAACACTGTCTCTTGCTCGGCGGGAATCGGACGTTACTCCATTGAAGAGAAGAAGAGATCGACCATCGATCATGTTCACCCCCTATTGAAGCCTCGTGGTTCACACGGCGTTCATATTTCGAATCCACATCTATGGAGGGACTGAATTTGCGACGGTTGATGTAAGGCATCCTGGCGTCGAACGGTCGGATCGGAGCATTGACGACGAGGATGCTGTTTCGCCACAAGGAAGGATTCCGCGGTTTACGAATGAATGGTGTAATTCACACCATTCCTCTAGGGATTGCGTGGCTCTTTTTCGTCTCACAATCGAAAGCAAGATTGCTACTTTGGAGCAAATCATCGATGCTCTCTAAATCCTACCACCCAAACAACCCTTCACCAAAACCGTCCTCACAATGATCTCCTCGTTTCGAAATGCTCTGGTGTGGAGCGCTGTTGTTGCCACGACTATCGCCATTGTTCCTCTACATGTGCACGGGCAATTGCGTCAGAGTGCGGAGCGTGCCCGTAGCATTCAAGACATTTACTCCGCACAGCAATTTTGGACCACCGCCAAAGCCAAACCAAGATTGATCAACAATGACTTGGAAAGTCAAGAAGAGGAGTTGGAGGGGGAACTGGAACAGGAGCAGAAACTAATGGAGATAATGTCAGCAATAGGGAGTCGCCAGTTCTTTTTCTCGATGGAGACGGATGTCACATCGAGCATTCCATCAGATGGTCCAAGTTTGATTCCAAGCGTTGTTCCAAGCGACGCTCCAAGCCTTCTTCCTAGTACGAGTCCATCGGAAAATCCTCCCGACAATGAAAGCTCCAATCCTACAGTCTCAGAACAGCCAACCCATGTGTTTTGGCCTTCCTTTACCCCATCTCTGTCGCCCGTCCCTTCGCCTTCGCCTTCCCAATCCGTTCTGCTCTCCGAAGATCCTAGCCCTTTTCCAACTTTTCCCATCGGTCCATCTCTTGGTCCTTCGTCCTCATTGGAACCCTCTTTTGATCCATCGCTGTCAACAGCTCCATCCGAACATGGGGCGACAACAATACCAACATTGTTTCCTTCAGAAGCGCCTTCTGAACTACCCACAAAGGCTCCTACATTGATACCTACCACAGTTTCAGAAACTGATGAGCCTTCTAATGACCGCATCATTAGTACAAGCCCATCAACTTCTCCAACCATGTCGAACTGCCCTGGCTTTACTCCAGAAGAGCGGCTTGCTGGTATTTTACAAACTTTATTTGATATAGCTACCAATCCAGCTTTGCTTCGCGACTTGGAGGCTCCTCAAGGAAAGGCCACAGACTGGTTGATCAACCGTGACTTTGATCAAGCTTGCCCAGACGATGAAAAGCTTGTGCAGCGGTGGGCACTTGCAGTGATGTACTATTCTACGAACGGCGATGAATGGGATAGATGCTCTGCTGTTGGGTCAGACCCGTGCGGCGAAGAGAACCCGTTCCGGGGCGAGCGACGATTTTTGAGCTCCTTTGATGAATGCGACTGGGCGGGGATAACTTGTAACAGTAACGGATGTGTCACTGAAGTGGAGTTTGAGGACAACAACTTGATTGGAACTATTCCTACTGGTGAGTAAAAAAAATGATCAAGTACTTTGGTTTCGATCGCTGTTCTGAAGCCGTCCTGTCGTCTCTTCCTATAGAAATTGCTCTTTTGAAAGACTTGGAATTTTGGGGCATGGAGCGTGGTGGTCTCACTGGTACCATCCCAACAGAAGTCGGTGTTTTGACCAATCTACTGTAAGTTAAATTGCTAGCACTCTGAAGCTCCTTGATATATCGATCTCAACGGGTTGTTCATGCTGTGACGACATTTTTCCATGTAGGTTCATCGATCTCGACTTTAACGCTTTGTCTGGTAGTTTACCTACCGAGCTGTACTTGCTCACTGGTTTGACGGACCTGGACTTGAACGACAATCAATTGACAGGAAATGTCGACCAGATTGGTGTTTTGGTTAACCTTGAGTTCTTGCAGCTGCATGGTGCGTACAGCTTGATCCATGGAAAAGATGGATGGATGGATATCAGTCCAGCACGACTCACCCTTTTCTTGCTCGATGTAACAGCCAATGAATTCGCTGGAACGATCCCGGAGGATATGGGCAACTTAATTCTTATGAGAACACTCACCATTCATCGCACATCATTTAGCGGAATTATGCCTGAGTCTGTCTGCTCCCTTCGAGACATAAATGGCGGAAATCTGCAGAGTTTAATTGCTGAATGCAACGATATTCCTGGCATTGGCCCACAGATCGAATGTAAGACTCCGGAATGCTGTTCTAGCTGCCGCGGTTTCGTTTCGTAGCTGATTATCCATATTTATTGGGGAGATGGACCTCTCGATACCGTCAACAATACACCTGAGTCAATACTTGTTGTGTATATAAAATATCCAACGCTTACAACAACGTCCCTTCACATAGACTCATACCAGTATCAAGATTTCCAAAAGCAAGAATAAAATCACATGTTGTTCGGCATATTTTCATAGAGCAAGGTTACTGTTTCTTCATTTTTCTCATAGACCGTGGTGTTTTGGTGGAATTATTGGACAATTGAACTCCAATGAGAAAGAATACGACCATGCTCAATATACCCAAACAACCATGATCGATCAAGATCTGCTTAGGATCCATCTTTTCGTGATTGACAATGTGGGATTCTCCAAACATGTGTAGGTGCAAGGCTGCAAAGTGGTAGATCATGGCAGGAATGGTCGCCGTTTGTGAGGCCAGACTGGCGAATCCGAATGTTACTGAAAACAAGAAACTTGTTGATATTGCACAATAGATTGCACCAAGATATTTGGGAAAAGCCGATTCCAAACCTGGTTGACTCGTTGCTGGCTCACCCCGGACCAAGAACATGGCGGGTTCCCAAAATACTGGGCCTACATTTAAAAACAGTCCCATTGCGATCAGACCATGTCCAACACCCAACAAAAGCTGAATGAATCGGGCGATTCGATTCAAAGGTGTTTTGGGTGCTAGTAGCTCTGGTCTGAGTCCTCGAGCAGAAACCAGTGCAGCCAGGGAAAGGAGACATAGAATACCATGTAACACTGAAAACATGTGATTTGTAGCGTCTTTTGTATTAACAAAGCCCGATGAAAGATTTCTGTCGAAAAATAGTACAGATGCAATGCTCCAGTGAAACGTCCAAGGAATAAGAGCCGCTGTTACAGAGGAGGTTGCCCCATCACCACCTTCCCGCTTTCCAACCACATGATTCACCAAAGCAAAAATCAGACCTGCGGTGATTGCAGCATAAAAGTTGCCAATAATTTGCGGAAAGTCAGCTTCGACGCCATGTTGTAAAGTTGCTGGCTCTCCCCGCAACAAAATCGTCGACGGATCGTATTGTAACGGGCCAGCACGGAAGATGTAACCTACAGCTAACAGTCCGTGAAAGGCGATCAAAAGACATGAAAGGAATCGATAGGTAATGCTCATGTTGGAGGCGGAAGGTGGCAGCAGGTTCGGTGAAAGAACGATAGCAGCATAAACGGTAAGATGCTAGAAGATGGTCGTTGACGTGCGTTTCTTTGATGATGTTGGGCAATTCCTTGCTCTGAATCCGCAGGATTTTTCGTAAGATACGTTTGCAGGTGCGCGCACGCAAGTTCGAAAGTACTTCGCCACCATTGCGACCTTGTCACGATGTGTTAAATACTGTACTTCGATGTAGATCGTATTGCGTATTACACCAAAGATTGAATACGGGTGATTAGTTTATTGTTCCCCTCATTCGAACTCAGACCTGTTGCCCTATAGAGTATTTGAAACCTGTAACCGTCTCCGTAGTTCACAGTATAGCATTTTAGTCGCAAAGAATCAGTACTGGCACCACCGCGACTTCCCATTTCTCACTTCATTTTGGTGGTTCCACAAAAATGGTAATATGCCGGTTGCAAAAAGGAGGGAGTGTATGGCAAGGGTCCGTACGCACCCGCAGCTTCCACAACATCAAATTCGTCATGCAAGGTTTGCAAATGCTCTTCATTCAAAAACACGTGATCCTTGGCAAAAATACTTTTCCAAAACGTTTTCATCACAGACCTTTGATCGGGATCCAATGTGAAATCGCTCACAGCAATCATGCCCTTGCCACCAGATTTCAACAATCGCTTGGCGTTTACAATGGCCTTGCGCCAATCGGGAATCATCACCAAGGAATACGAAATGGTCACAATATCGGCTGTACCAGCTTCGGGCAATCCTGGGCAGTCAAAATCCGTGGCATCTCCGTGAATGACTTGAATCTTCTGATGATTCTTGGACTTGTCATTGTACTTATCCGCACGTTCCCGCTGTGCCACTTTGGTGAGTGGGACACACAAGTCCAATAAGTAGATTGCATGGAACTTGTCTAGACACGTTTTGAAACTTTCCACATTGTAGCCCGTACCACACGCCAAATCAACCCATACCAGTCCCTTTTTCTTGAGCGAAGCCGTCGGTTTGGTATGTCGCGCCACAGCTTTCAGCATCAGGGGACGCCCGTGCAGCATGCGGACGCGATAGGAATCATACAAGTCAGCTTGCTGATCATAGAATGAATTCAACCGTTCTTGAAGATCATCACCAGTAATCTTACTGACATACATTGCCTTTAGAACTTTAAAATCAGATAGCCACGTTGCCTGGGGCTGATACGGCGTATACGTCAGATAGGCATCCATCAGCGAGGGATCTTCCATCTCCTTGTCGGAAGGAGGGAAGATTATGAATGATGTGATCATCGTCAGTGTTGGAGCAGGCGCGAGCATGCCGACTACAAATGATGATGTCGACACAGAGGACGATGTTGACGTCACTCATGCTCTGATGGTTGAAGGCAAAGGATTCTTTCAAGCAGACGAGGAGAAAGAATCCGCTCAGCAGGTCAAAGAGAAAGAATTCTCTCAGACACACCAATGCCGATCTTATTCGGATGTTGTGAAAAGTAAATCGTTTCCTCAAAGAAGTTGCCAACACTTCTAGTGTTGATGAGCTCACTTTTTTGAGGAAACTACGTTAAAGTAATGTTTTAATGAAAACAACCAATTGTCTCAATTAGTTGTTCCAACATTTCCTCAAAAAAGGCATAACCTCTATTCACCTTCAACCTTGGTAGTAGCGTGATCCGTTTCCCTTAACGAGAACGGAGCATCAAAACTGTACCAAGAAGTTGTACAGGTGACTTTCAATCTCGTCAGGCTCGCAGCAACGCTCGCCGACAGAAACAATCTCGCCAGGCTTAGAAGCAGAGCTCGCCGGCAGATATGTCCAACGCTGCCGACATGAGCGGCCACGAAGGCTTCGAGAAGACCCCCGAAGACAAGACAAACGTCCAAGGCGATGATCGAAAGCCCTCCAGGCGCAACAGAGGAGGAGTTCGCGGGCAACAGCCCGTCTCATCAAGCAAGTACAAAGGGAAATGCGATGGCATCGCTGACTTTGTTTTCGACATTGGTCTGCCCAGCTCAACGCAGGACATGTTCTCCACGGTGCTCAAGGAGATCGCCGAGTACGTTGGTCGCAGCTACGAAAAGGCGGGCGACCTGCGGAACTGTTTGATCGAGATGGACATCCCGGACATACAAGAACCAACCGAACCTGACGCAAATGCCAGTATTGGGAAAACAAAGATGTACGAGTTGCAGCTCAAGGTGTACGTGGAAAAAACGATACGCCGGGAAGAACAACTGCAGCGGATCTTTGCTCTAATCCTTGGACAATGCTCCCAGACATTGCGGGACAGGCTCGAAGCGGGCCCAAGCTGGAAGAAGATAAACGCCGATTCTGACGTTATCGGTCTACTCAAGAACATCCGCAGTCAACTTCATGAAGGCGAAAGCACTGCTACGGTGCCAGGAGTCAGTTTCCTACAAGCGGAGCGAGCCCTTAGCTGTTTCACACAGGGCCGCCACATGAGGAACACGGACTTCATGAAGAAGCTGCGAAGCCTCATGGATGTATTCGAGGCAGCAGGAGGTCACATCGGACGTACCGCATCATCTTTCCTCAAGAATTCCAGCTCACCGCCCAGTAGTTCCGAAGTCGAAGAAGCTCGATCCCTCGCCCGTGAAGAGTATGGTGCCCTGGCAATGATCACGCGCAGTGATCCCAGACGATACCAAGAGCTGATCAACCAGTTGCACAACAACAACCTATCAGGTCACGACGGCTACCCAAAAACGATGGCACAGGCGTTGGACATGCTGAACAACTTCAGGGGTTCCAATCGAGTGTATCCAGGACGTGAGGTGGCTTTCACGACCCACGACCACAACGGCAACAACCGCAGCAACACCCGCGGTGGCCGTGGTGGTAGAGGCGGCCGCGGTGGTAGAGGACATGGACGTGGAGAAGATGGCAACAACAACGACGGTAAAACACAGGTCGACGTAGAAGCTAGTAGCTACAATAAATCTAGCACCAAGTCAGCTTCTTATACTGCATTCTCCATGATGGCGTGTGAATGGTTTGATTCACTTACCGAACCAGCTATGACGGCATCCCAATTCATGAACATGCTCCCGGCAATATGGCTCCTGTTGGATAGCTGCTCCACTGTCGATATCATCAGCGACAAGACACTTCTACACAATATCCATACCGCGGAACACCCTATTGACGTCTACTGCAACGCTGGGAAAGTCACCCTCACGCAACAGGGATACCTCGGGGACTACCCACAGCCTGTCTGGTACAATCCAAATGGCATAGCCAATATTCTTTCGCTGAACAACGTCATCAAATATTTTCACGTGACGATGGACACCTCCCGTGACAACGGCATCTACGTGCATCGATCCGATGGATCCACCATCCATTTTGAGCCATCACATCGTGGTGTTTACAAGCATGAGATCACCAGCACCTCCATCAACAATTTGTGGGACTTCACCCTTATTAACACGGTTGCAGATTGCGCTGAGAAATATACGCCACAAGAGCTAACTCGCGCCAAAGAAGCCCGTCGGCTGCAAAACATAATCATGCGCCCCCGCTCCCGTTATTTCAAGGACATGGCCATCCAACATTTACATGGCTGCCCCATCACATCTCGCGATGTCACCATCGCTGACAATGTCTATGGACCCAATCTCGGATCATTGAAAGGCAAGACAACCAGACGGCCCGTCCCTTCTGTCTCTAACAGGAACGACCCTGTGCCTCCTCCCATTCTTGCCACACACGATCACCTAGGCCTGTCGACCGACATTTTCTTCATCAATAAGATGACATTTCTTTCGACATATTCCCGCGACCTTCGTTTCCGAACGGTCGTCACCCTGGCCAATCGTCAACTCCCACATGTTCGAGATCACCTTCAAGCCACCTTGCGCCTCTACCATTCCCGCGGTTTTCGAATCTCTGCCATCTATGCTGACCCTGAATTTGAGGGACTCCGCGCCTGGTTCCCACAACTAGAGACATGCGGGGCCGACGATCACATCGGTGATGTCGAACGAAGCATTCGCACTATCAAAGATCGCGTCCGCAGCACATATCGCATGCTTCCCTTCCGGCAAATCCCTCGCATTATCCTTGGACACCTCGTACGCAACGTTGTGTTTTGGCTCAACTCTTTCCCTTCTGGGACCGGCCCCACTACTCACCACTCGCCTGCCTACCTCATGACCGGTCGCCAGGTCACATATAAAGCTCATGCCCAACTGGAATTTGGCGAATATGTACAAACACACGAGGAACATTCCAACGACATGCGAGAACGCACCGCTGGTGCTATCTGTCTTGGTCCGACCGGAAATGCACAGGGTACACATTTCTTCATGTCGCTTGCCACTGGCTCCCTCATTCGTCGTACACGTTGGACTCGCCTGCCTATGCCGATCGAGGTTATCCACCGCGTAAACCAACTCGGACGGGCCCAGAACATGCCACAAAATCTTGCTTTCGGTGACCGTCACGGAGTGGAAATCGGTGACGACCTGGATGACATCGTCGATGATCCCAACGATGATGATTTTACCCCTCTTGATCCTGCCACCGCCGACGACACTCTGTTCTACGACGACGATCTCAGTGCTGCAGAGCTCGGACACCCCGAATTTCCTGACGATCCTTCTTTCACCGACTTACACAGTGTCTCCAGTCAAGACGATGATTCCGTTGTCTCCGACCCCGAAACCACAGGAGTGAGGATGGAAACTGACAACCACCCCGAAAACACAGGAGTGAGGATGGAAACTGACAACGAAAGTTGCGACGGTGACAATTATATTGACGAAGATGATGACGATTCGAACAACACCGAAAGCACAGGAGTGGAAGACACAAGATCCTGTGAAAACACAGGAGTGGAAGACACAAGATCCATCGACGACGAAAGCTCAGGAGCGGACGACGATGAACCTTCAAACATGTGCGACGAAATCCGGTTAGCCGAGGAGGCTGGAAGAATCGCAGCCATCAACGACGAACAGTTGCCCAAGCGCACACGAAAACCAAACAGCAAACACATGAATATGATGAACATGGTTGCTGAATACATCCATACAACCTTTGAAGATATGGAACCCGAAGTTATCTTCACCTTGTTGGCTGGCAAGGACATGCAGTCTCAACTGACTCTTTTAACGACGCAGATGTCAGCCAAGGCAGGACTCAAACAATTTGGACAGGCTGGAGCGGATGCAATAATGAAAGAATTGGAACAACTCTTATACAGGAAAGTCATGCAAGGAAAGAGAGCAAACACTTTAACACGGGATCAAAAGAAGGCCGCATTACACTACCTGATGTTCCTGAAACAGAAACGATGCGGAAAGATCAAAGCACGAGGATGCGCTGACGGACGGAAACAGCGATTATACAAGACAAAGGAAGAGACGAGCTCCCCGACAGTGTCCATCGAAGGTTTATTCCTGACATGCATTATCGACGTACTGGAAAAGCGGGATGTAGCCACAGTCGACATCCCGGGAGCATTCATGCAAGCGGACATCGATGAGCTCATTCATGTAAAGCTCGAAGGGGAAACGGCAATACTCCTCGTGCGAATTGACCCAACATATCAACAATTTTTGACATATGAAAATGGGAAGCCTATGATCTATGCAGAGCTGACGAAAGCTTTGTATGGAACCGTCCAAGCCGCAATGCTCTTCTGGAAGAACCTCACAAACTTCCTGGTCAACGAGCTAGGTTTTGTGATCAACCCATACGACTTCTGCGTGGCCAACAAGGACATCGATGGAAAACAATGCACGATTGCATGGCACGTGGACGACCTCAAGATTTCCCATGCGTCAAGTAAGGTGGTTGATTCAATCATTCATTCCCTCAGCGATCGTTATGGAAAGGAAACCCCACTATCGGTGACACGAGGAAAAGTACACGAATATTTGGGTATGACCATTGATTTCAGCAACACAGAATTTGTACAATTCTACATGCATGATTTCGTAAATGGTATCCTTGAGGAGACCCCAGCCGAGCTATTGAAAGGAATCCCCACTACACCCGCAGCAACTCATCTTTTCGATATCGATGACAATGCCGAGAAATTGGATTCCGAACAGGCGATAACATTCCATCATTTGGTAGCAAAGCTACTGTACCTATGCAAGAGAGCCCGACCTGACTTACAGCTTGCCGTGGCTTTTCTCACGACGAGAGTGCAGGGACCTGATGTCGACGATTGGAAGAAACTGGGTCGATGCCTGACATATTTGCGAGAGACCAAAGATGAAAAGCTGACACTGGGAGCTGACGACCTAGGTGTGATCAAGTGGTGGATTGACGCATCGTTTGCAGTACACAAGGATTATAAAAGTCACACTGGAGCAACAATGAGTCTCGGACAAGGACATCCCATCAGCATGTCTTCCAAGCAAAAAATCAACACGAGAAGCTCAACAGAGGCCGAACTGGTTGGCGTAAATGATGCCATGTCATTGGTTTTATGGGTTCGAATGTTTCTTCTGGAACAAGGTTTCGAAGTGAAGGACAACGTCATATTCCAGGATAACCAAAGCACAATCCTGTTGGCACGGAACGGAAGACAATCTAGTGGAAAGAAGACACGTCATATCGAAATTCGATATTATTTCATCACTGATAACATTTCGCGGGGAACATGTTCCGTCCAATATTGCCCAACTGAACAGATGATTGCGGATTTCTTCACAAAGCCACTGCAGGGATCCTTGTTTCGCTGGATGCGGGACAAGATTCTTGGTAAGCATCACATTGGTGTGACTGATAGCCAGGAGTGTGTTGGAGCAGGCGCGAGCATGCCGACTACAAATGATGATGTCGACACAGAGGACGATGTTGACGTCACTCATGCTCTGATGGTTGAAGGCAAAGGATTCTTTCAAGCAGACGAGGAGAAAGAATCCGCTCAGCAGGTCAAAGAGAAAGAATTCTCTCAGACACACCAATGCCGATCTTATTCGGATGTTGTGAAAAGTAAATCGTTTCCTCAAAGAAGTTGCCAACACTT
Source organism: Nitzschia inconspicua (assembly GCA_019154785.2). Classification (NCBI taxonomy): domain Eukaryota; phylum Bacillariophyta; class Bacillariophyceae; order Bacillariales; family Bacillariaceae; genus Nitzschia; species Nitzschia inconspicua. Next base: position 338,810 of record JAGRRH010000003.1, read on the forward strand.
CTAGTGTTGATGAGCTCACTTTTTTGAGGAAACTACGTTAAAGTAATGTTTTAATGAAAACAACCAATTGTCTCAATTAGTTGTTCCAACAGTCAGGATGATAATGGCAGCCAACGATGCCAAACCTTGCGGCTGATCGGCAACAGCTGATAACGAATCCCAAACCATGACATTCAATTTTGACGGCAACTGTAGATTTTATGCCACCTTCCATCTACTACTACACTGCAGTATGCAGTAGCGGTGTGATGTTGTCCATCGTCACGAAACATCGTCACGAAACATTTTGGGCTACCAACTTCAAACTCCTTCGTCCATCCATTTGGCTGAACCAGTGAGTCACAACTCGGGAATCATTTTCCACGTCTGAAATTGACGAGACAAAAATCACCAAGTGTAACTTGGTGGATGTTCACAATCATTTTGAGGTGCAACAATGATTTTGGTGTTCCTCGAGATGAAGATGACAACATCATCGATGCCATGAAGATCATACTGCATTTTGTTTGTTTATGTTGACATTGCTTGCTTATAATGTACTAATAATAATGCTATTCACATTTTTCTACGTAGGATTGATTTTTGGATTCCCATGTCGTCGGATCGGTGGGCCGATGATCCATTCCGTTGCTTCTGATGATATATAGTATCATGTTGAGGAAATTTTCCCATGTTTTAACATGAACCGAATGAACAGGGTTCCGTCAGGATGTTCCCTCGCTATATGAATGCCCAACAACAGTGCCAGATCGTCGATAGTCTTCTCCGAATCATCCCCTTCTCCGGCTTCGTCCTCAAAATTATCTTCGGTCACTATAGTATCCCCCGCAAGAACTTTCTGCAAGTCCGTTTTCATCAGCATCTCGTTGACATGATACTGTCGGAGGGATCGATTCAAACGCACCAGGCCTTTCTTTTGTATTGGACACGTGATACCAATCCCGGAAATGAACACGATATTGGATGCCTTGACATCATTGCACTTGGCTTGTTGTAAAAGCTCAATGGTGCGGTTGACCACCTTCTCTTCCTTGCCCTCTTTGGCGGGACGACACTCCGCAAACCAAACTTCGTCGGACGTTCGCTTGGTATCGAAATAGCCCCCCCGCCGTAGTACGTCAATCAAGCGGGCTGGGACTGGGACAGGAACTCGTCCCGGTAATCGATCTTTGACCCAATCTATTTCGTGCGCCTGACAAGGAAAAGAATCCTCTCCATATTCGACCGCGAACTTTGTCGCCAAGGCTTTGGCGCTGATACCAACAGGATCATACTTGGAACTGGACATGACTTGTGATTCCAAGCAGTCGACGCTGATGGTGACTCGCTCTTCTTGCGTTTCGTCACCTTCTACATCTTCGTCGTCGTCGTCGTCTCGGCCAAAATCTGCATTGTCGTCATCCTCGTCATCCTCGTCTTCGCTTTCGATGATGGGATCCTTTCCGGTTATCATACGAGATAATAATCGACCACTGATATTGGAATAGACCAAACGGGCATCGGTCAATACCTCTTGCCATAATTGAGCGTACTGCGTCATGAGGGCATCGTAATCAAAGATTCGGCCGTGCCAGTAGGGAATAGAATGCAAGTCCATGCCAAAGAGTGCTGGAAATGAGCTACCAATCTTGGGATCCTTTCCCCATGTGGTAACGTACCGGCCATTGATATAAATTTTACCAGCATCCTTTGGATCCAACAACAGTCGATGACCCGAGGGGTATCCCACAGCCATGGCCGGTGGTTGATGATTCAAACTTAGGAACGTTTCTTGGAGTTTGGTATGATAAAAGCCTGGCAAGGGAATATAGTTCAATCCGACCCGTAAATTTCCTTCCAATCGCAGCTGAATCTTCGTGAAGGCTGTTGCTGGGGTGTTATCGCTGCCATTTTCATCTTGCTTGTTGGGATCCACAGCATTGTTGTCTTGCTTTGTTCCATTGGAAAAAAAATTGTTGGGTCCTCCAAGTTTGCCCTTGACCGTCGTGGATGGTTCCAGATCCTCTGTCACTGTCACACATAACGACTTGACAAAGGGATCGTTCGCTTGTTCTTCCGGTGAAGTTCCCGGTCGTGTGGGTAATCGTGGGACGGTCCCATCGCTCAAGGTGGAATCCATCAAATCGAACTTGTACTTTTTGCCACGTACCGATGCCATTTCGAGTACGTACTTGGCATAATCATCGTACAAACTAGCAAGAGCACCGTACTTGACGTCATCGTCAACAGACCCTCCAAAACTCAACATGCTGAGTTCTTCTGCCTTGGCCGCATGGATGTTTCCAGTGGATGGTAAGGAACGGTACTCGACCAGGACCTTGTAGAGGACACAGGGGTGTTCCTTGTCGTTGTTGTGATTGTTATTGTTGACAACGTCCATACTGCCTTTGGATTCTTGTTGTCCATATGCCACACCGACCTGTGCCAGTTCCTCGACGGACAATTCTCCAATGGCAGCATACAAGAGTGTGATTTTGGCCAAGGCTGCCTCTTGCTCGGTCCAAGTATCGTTGGAAATCCATACGGACTCTTCCTGTTGCGAAATGACGGGTGGGATTTTTCCGTTGACATCTTGATCCTGTTCGAGTTTTTGTTTTTTACGTTCGTGTTGGGTACGTACCAACAACGGTTTGAAATACACGAGTGCCGTACGTTGATATTGTGCATCAAAACCATGTTTGGTCAAGGAAGCTGGGATGGTCGGGATCTTGTTTTTGGTGGTGGACCGTACCTCTTGAGGATCCCAAGCGTACGGTGAGGTACACAAATCACTAAATGTGAAGTTGTGGGGTGGATAAATGGTCCGAGTCAAGTTGAGACAACTTAACAACGTGTGTTGCAAGACCATTTTGAGTCCATCCAGTACTCCATCCTCCAAAGGAATGGTCATGTGAGCCATACTGCTCAAGGAAAGCGGTACCGCTTCGGTGAATCCACGAGACGCCATGGTTGCTGTCGTTCTTATTGTTGTTTTGGAAAGACGAAAGAACAGTCCGATGTTCTTTTTTGTGTGTGTGTGTGTGTGTGTGTGTGTGTGTGTGTGTGTGTGTGTGAATGTTTGGATGTTTGGATGAAATCAGGATGTGTCGTACGAAGAATACGTATTTACTAGAGATGGTATTTGCTTAAGATATCCAACAACAACAACGAAACGTTACAAAAGTGTGGGAAAAGTATCTACCCTCTCTCGAAGAGTAGCTCTACCTAGCTGGCTAGTAGTCGCTGGGAAGTCTTTGTTTTGACACTTGACAAAACACCAAATCTACTACCGGTAGAAAAAGAAGCTGTTCTAGATTGTGTGCAGTGTAGACTGTACCAAGGAGCAGTCTCGTTGCAGTAGAAGTATGTAACTTTTTGTGTTGTGTAAAGTGAGAAATGAGGGTGTGAGAGACAGGTCTGAAACCCAGCGACTGACTGTGAATGCGAAGTGCTACTAACAGTAAACGTCACAACCGATCCAGCGGAACCAGTAGCAATTGTATATATTAACAGTAGTAATATGTAATAATTTACAGTTAATATAATAGGTGTTGTACATTATTTCTTGTATCAAACGCACTAACAAGGCATGTATGTTGTCATGACAGCAAGCAATGAACACAACCCTCGGAGCATTCGCTCCCTATTAAGAATACCGTTCCACCATGTTGGAATTCGGAGAAGATATTGCATGCAGAAATGATGATGAAGTACCTGGGGCCGGAATTTTATTGTACCTGTTTTGGTAGTGCGTAACAATGTCGTACTACGGTAGGTACGGTACTATCGCACTACGGAATATTCGTAACGAAATTCGTTTGTCGAGACAACGAATATCTCTGCGAGTTCCAGCAGCTGGAACCCTTGAATTGCCCTCTCGTACCTCCGAAAAATATCACAGTCAGTAAAAATATCCCCCCTTTATGAAATCCCTTAAAATGGATATCGCCCCCTTGTTGAACCCTAAAATGCATCGTTAGTGCGCGTCCAACCAGGGTGCATGCGCATGCTGTTCGGTCGTGAAAAAAAAATCATACGAAGTATTATTAATATTACCGTATTATAGATAACTGGTATAATTTTATGTCTCTCGACATGCTTCGACGCGTATCGCTTTGTTCGTCGCACTCCAAACTTTGGTTTCTTTCATGATCATCGAAAAGCGCGAGTGTGTAGTAGTACCGTAGTACGATTCTTGTTGTTGCATATCTTGAACAACAACAACAACGACGACAACAACACCGAGCATGAAACTTTGTACTCCGTAGCTAGACTATTACCGGTACTCCGAGTAGCTACCTAGAACAACTGCCAGCCAGCCAGCCAGACAAACGTACTATATTGTTGATAATATCTATTCAACCACAAAGTAACCACAACAAAACAACAACTGAAGGCAACATGATGATGATGATGATGATGATTTCTGCCTCTTTTTTGTTTGTGATGTTGATACAGCTGGCAATGATGGTGTCATCCGTCACAGCATACTTCCCCGCGAATGAATCGTCGTATTTGAATTTTCATATCCCTCATTCCTTGCGTCACAACGAAACGTATCCTCATCGTTCGGCCATGTTTGGTTCGCATTACACGTTCATGTGGGGACAAGAGGGATCCATGGTCTTGCCCGTCAAGCTTGCTCTCGGAGATATGGACTTGTGTTGGGAACCCAGTCCCAAAACCGTACACGAATGGAAGTTACCCAAAGATTCTGCCTATATTCTCATGGCCGAACGGGGTGGAGACTGTACCTTTGTCAAAAAGGTGCGTACCGCACAAATCATCGGTGCGGCAGCCGTTTTGATTGCCGATTCTTCCGATCATCTCCCCGACACCATGGCCAACGATGGATCGGGACAAGATATTTCGATTCCGAGCATGCTCATCGGTAAAGATACGTACGAACAAGTCAAAGAGGTTCTCGACATGCACAATCACACTGGACACGTCGTGGCCGAACTGGCCTGGCATACACCCAAATTCGAAAACAGGGTCGTTCTGGACTTTTGGCATTCTCCCATCGACACACACATCAAAGAGTTCATGGCCAACTTTTCTACCTTGGCACAGTCCTTCGATTTGAGTACCAACAAGGACGATCACAACGATTTGTTAGAGTTTCGAGCACATCCCATCTTGCTCGATGGAAAGGAAATGGGATGCATGTTTGGAAGCGATGAAACACCCAACGACCCCTGTTATGAATTGTGTACCAACGGAGGCAGATATTGCCATGTATCGCATCGTCATACCCAAGGACGGGATATCGTCAAGGAAGCATTGCGCAGATTGTGTATCAGTCATCAAAATCCCAATCAACATGTATACTGGCAGTATCTAAACTTCTTTTCGGAGCATTGTTGGGGTAAGAAATGGACCACAACCAAACGGATATTGTCGTTGTTGCTGCTGCTGCTGTTGTCGTTATTACGGAAGAACCCGTAATTTTTTTTTAGTATCGTTTCTCACCTGGCCCATTGTTTTGTTTTGTATCCAAAGACTCGGACTACTTTGCCAACGATGCGTGCATCTTGAATGCCTTCAAGCATGCTGAGATCGACCAATCCAAAATCAATGACTGTATCGAGGTCAGTGGGAACCCAGAAAAAGATGTTCTAAATTCATTCTTGCAAGAACAACTGGAAAAACAAAAACACATGGGAATTATTACTAGTCCAACGTTGTTGATCAACCGCGACCGAACCATGCTTTGGGGTGGCTTGACTCCTCGTAACGTCCTCGCGGCTCTCTGTGAGACCTTTGAATACGGAGAAAAGCCACATGTGTGTTATGCCTGCATGACCTGTGGCGATCCGGTCGCATGTGCCCAACGGTCGCCCATGAAATGCGAAGAAGGCGACGGAAAAGAAACGGAGGACCCAAATGCCCACAAGAATACCGACCATCATCCTTCAACCAAGAAAAAGTCGCACTGGGGACGATGGCTGTTTGGAATGATGTTGGTTGGTGGTTGTGTTGGTGCCTTCATCTACTACAAAAGACAACAGGACGGAGTTGATGGACTTGGATCGTATTCCCTGCAAGATGCCTTCCTCACGGACTCTGGTTAAAAAAAGCAGAGTTTCTATCCCAGCGATATATATATAATATATATATGACATGTTTTCTGCGCTCTTTTCGTTAATGAATACTTCAACCTTTCATATTATTGGATAAACTTTTTTAAAAAATTTAAAAGTTGAGGCAACTACCGTAGTCAAATTGCGTCCAGCAGTGCTAGGTCATGCGTTCCTAGTTCAAAAAAGTGAGCCAAACATAGAAAAGGATTCTATTTTCATGTACTGTCCGGTCCCCCACCATATACTCATCTGTTATTCTTCTACAGGTGGACTGAACCGATCCACGTTGTTTCGGAACCAAACGACCTCCTCGTATGCCTTTCGTTTCAAGACATCAATTTCAATCTCTTGAGCGTGTAGAAATGCGGGGCTCTCCAGAGGCCTTTCCATGGATAGTTCCATTTCGGGCCGGCGTATACCCTTGAAGAAGTCATGACCCAACGCTTCCGTTGCGGTACAACGATGTTTGGGATTGAACTTGAGCATTTGACGCAACAAATCTAGTGCTGCCGCATCTGCCGCTGGAAACAAGTTTTCTAGCTTTTTGGGTTGGACCACTCCCATGGACTTGACGTACTCGTTCGCCTCGCCAAGATCGCGTAGGTCCTCCTTGGAGGGTGTCCCAATAACTCCAAAAATGACGCTGAGTTGATCCAACCGTTCCTCTGTATCTGCATCTCCCGACAGGGGGTAGCACTTGCCCCCCGGAAAAAGTGGAGTCCGATCTTCAAAATCAGGAACGCTTTCGCTTTGCATACCAAGCAGTTCGGCAAAGATACAACCCAAACTCCAAATATCTACAGCCGTTGTATATGGTTGAATCAATATAAGCTCTGGTGCACGGTACCATCGAGTGACAACGTGTTTGGTTAGCTGCCGTCCCAAGGTCATACTTTCCGGCAACGATTGTGCCACGGTAAGAGGTAAATCAGAAATGTCAATGAGCCGACTGTCGGCTTTCTTTTCGGCCAAATCCAACAGATCTTGTTTCGAGGACGCCATCACTGACGATTCGTCTACCACTCGAGCCAATCCAAAGTCGCAAATCTAAACAAGAACAATGTCGGTCCATACGACGGTAAGTGATTTTGAGCCACGGGATCATACAACCCAAGCGATACAGTATCGGTTTTGACGTACCTTCAAGGAGCAATCTTCATTGAGCAGAATATTGGCAGGTTTCAAATCTGTAGCAACGAAACACGATCAAACGCTTTGAGGACGCGAAACCCACGAAACAAGAAGAAAGAAGAAGAAAGAAGAAGTAGAAAAGGAAAATCCCATTCATTCAAACACAAGCGCCAACCTTGTTGTCACTCGTACCTCGATGAATAACGTTGGCGCTGTGTATATACTTGAGGCCACACAGCATTTGGTAAAGAAAGGTTTGGATGTGTTCCGTTGATAGATACTGTGGTGACATGATGAGTTTGTACAGGTCGGTATCGACGTATTCAAACACGAGGTACAAATCATGGAAATCCTCCAGATCGTTCGAGGGGGGTTGTACCACGTCCAACAATTGAATGATACACTCGTTCCCTCGCATGCGTCGTAGGATATACAATTCTCGAAACAATCGAATGGCATCTACCTGTTGGTCGAACGGACTTTGGATTCGTTTGATGGCGACATAGGCATCGCTTCGTCCTTGATGCAAATCGAGTGCTTGGGCGACTTGTCCGTAACTGCCTTGACCGAGCATCCGCAACATTTGATACCGATTTCCCACCGCCCATTCTGTAAAATCGTTCGACTGGACGACCCGTGGTGGTATGACACCGGCCTGTGTCTGCGACGATGCGGCCGTGGCCGGGGTTGTCGAAGCTGGCTTTTGGTCATCTGGCACGGCCGTGGCATGGGTGGAGGGTCGTGGCGGCGCCGGTGTTTCCGATCCATCGTCAAGAAGCTGCTGTTTTTGTTGCTGCACCAAGTGTTGTTGTTCCAATTGATGAACGTTCCGAACGAAGGATGCCGAACTGGGCAGAGGTGTTGCCAAGCCCATATCTTTGATGACCCGTCGGTTCATACCAGCCGCGCCGTCACTTGCGGGAGTGGACGGTGGTGCCGGTGGGCCTTCGTGGAAATACATGGCGACGGGAGACATGGCTCTCGAAAAGTCGGTTGGGCCAGTAGACGAAGCACAGGATAAGTCCGAATACGAAGTGGAAGCTGATCCTTCAGTGCTTTGCCGTTGTGCTGAGGTTTCGGGTGGAGCCGCAACGGGTGCTCTTGGTGTTTTTGGTTGGCTTTCATAATCTTCATCCGTTCCCCAAGAAGAGGATGACTGTGTTCTATTAGCAAACGATGTTGATTGATTTGCTTTCGGTGACGGTGTGTCCATTTCATCGTAGGAAGACGATCGGGAGGGCAAGAGTTGTTGTTCCTCTGTTGGATGTGAAACAGTCGGCGTTGTTGTCACAGAAGCATCGTGTGGTTGTGTCGAAGACTGCGTCGGTCTTGACTTTCTCTTTGGGGTGGCCACCCGCAAAGTATCACTACCGAAACTGCTTCGTCTCCTTGCCATTCGTTTCGGCTTGGGGATTTTGGGAGGTGGCGGCACGTCCAATTTTTTGGAGCCTTCGTTTCGTATCACTGGGGTATTTTCGGACGAAGAGACGGAAGTTCCAGCTCGATTCGATGTGACTACCGAAGCAGAAGCAGCAGACATTTCAGTTTGTTTGATCCGCTTGGCATCAGGTGGTTGATGAGAAAAGGACGATGAGGCTGTAGGTAGAACAGATTCTCCACTAGATTGTATCGAATCATTGTGCAACGGACGTTTCTCCGAAACATTTTGACGGGATGTTAAATTATCCACACAAGGAGTCGGCATGTCATCATCGACAGAATAAGAAGCTGTTTCCGATGATGCAGCATCCATACTTGCCGGAAACTTGCTGGCAGCCATGAGATTGCGGGACAACTGTGGACTGTCAATGTCCGATGGAGAATCATGCTCTGATTGGTTTCTAGCAGTACTTTGTTTTCCCGATTCCATTTTAGGTAGTAATACAGTAGTTTTGGTGCGATTCTATTGTGGTGATTGATGCAGAAGGTAATAAAACTAAAATAATGAAAGATGAAGAGATGAACAGCAAAAAGGGATCTTGTTGAGAACAAAGATCTTTTGTGTACGTCGGTTGTAAAGTAGGAGATCTGTGTGGGTGTATGTGTGTGTGGTCTTGGATCGTAGGATGAGCAACGACAAGTTAATACAAATATCTTTTATTTTTTTCTTGATTGCACAAAACAAGAAGATTTTCGATCCTTTGACTTGCTTGGAGAAGGAACGTCAAAGCATGCCGACGCGAGCAACAACGGACTGGCGCATTACCTATGTCAAACAGCATTGGATGTCGTCATTCCATTGTTTGGTATCCCTCCACCGGTAGTAGAGTACTTAGTAGAGCACCGGTAGTACCTACCTACGGTAGATGGCGTAGTACTGCAACATTTTTTATGGTAGTAGACTACCATAGGTACTACCGGTACTCGGAGTACTATTGTCGTACAGGATATATCATGTGACTACGGTAGTCGTTGAGGACTACCTAACGTATGTGCTAACTGTAAGCACGTATCATAGTACCGGTAGTATTCTCTCATGTACTGTAGTAGAGGTTGCGTCTTTGACAAGTTACTTCGAAGTATATGAAATAGATAGGCATGTAGGTCAACTTCATTCCAACACTTGTTCACAGGAAACTTTATTTTCTCGACTGTCAATATTGTACAAAACATCGTTTTTGGTCAGGAACAAAGATAGTATAGGACGAGTGGTGGAGCATCGTATGATAGGACTTTTTTTAATAATGATATACTACCAGCATGATTGATGATGATTGCCGATCCTTTTTTTCTTAAGTAGTTTCGATTGACCACAGAACTAATTGGCGGCCGAGCATTACTAAAGAATTGGTAAGAAATCCCCATTGGTTGTAGATGGAATAGATACTGCCGATCCAACAGCATCGAACATGATATTCGAAAAAAGGAAAAACCGTAGTACTTAATCCAACACGAGGGTGGGGAACACACTCGAGCGATGCGAAAAGGATCGACACATCCTGAATCAATTGTAGAGCTTCTCCAATCGTTATAAAAAATTTGATTCAATTGATTGATTCAACATGGGATCGAGGAGGAGGGGAAACTCACTGTTAATCCAAACATCACCAGGGAGGGAGAACATCCCTTTAATCTAGTTGCAGCTACGGTAGAGCGATGACACTTGGAACTGTTTTCATGTAGTTTACTCTGATATACGTAGAAGATTGCTATGTAGAGAGCAAGGACTGCAATAGACTACCACTGCACAAACATTACATTTCGAAAGAACTGTACTAACTGGATTGTTCCAACATGTGAGTTGTGCTCTCCCGTTTTCCTCCAAAATGGTATGTTTTCTACGGTTGATACTTAGCTACTCGTACCTCGTTCACTGTCAATCCAAATAGTATGTGTTGTGTTGCTTGATAAAAGGAGGACGGGATTGGTCGTACTGGGAATTGATTGTTATTACAGGCGCAAGAAGGAAAAAAAAGTTAGACCTTTGAGTAACCACGATATAGTAGAACTTCTTTTCCTTCTTACTTGAAATTAATTTTATGTAAAACAATTTTCTAAAAAGAGTAGTAATTATGGATTATAGTCTTTTATGTTATACTTCTACTTTTCACGTTGTTGGTTTGCTTTTATAGAAAATAAGCTGTTCCATTTTCCATTTACAGTTACTATCACTTGGCCCATTTGAGTTGGTCTTCTGGCATGAAGACGAATTTTGGAATGTTCCCCACCAATGTTCCATTCTTCGCCAAAGACGATCGGTAGCATAAAAAGTCGCCGTCCGATTTCTTGGAATGGTTGGGGAAGGACGACCCCTCGATGGGCCTGCCACGGATGAACGTCCCCTCAAACTTGAGATTTCCATCGGGCATTACCATGATTCCAAGTCCGTTGGGTTCACCATCGATCCATTCGCCCAGGTACCATGATCCGTCGGCATACGTCATTCGTCCGTGACCGTGTAGGACACCGGTATCGAACTCACCGTCGTAGACCCGTCCATCGGCGAACACCTTCTTTCCACGGCCGTGTTCGATCCCGTCGGACGTCCAATGTCCCCAGTACGTGGTACCATCGGGATATTCCAAATGTCCCTTCCCCTCCAACCTGCCAAAGGCGAATATTCCGTCGTAGGTACGACCATCGGCGTACCGTAACACCCCCAAACCGTGTTTGTAATTATCGAAAAATCCACCCTCGTAGGTATGTCCACGTATCAAATCCACGAGCGTTCCAAACCCGCACCAATCCCCGTTCTGCCATTGTCCGTCGTAGATGAGGACGGGTCCGAGACACGACGATTCTTCCGTCGTCTCTTCCTCCAGAGACTGTGCGTGTTGTTGTCGTTGTTGTTTTGTTGTAGTAGTAGTCACCGTTTCTGTCGCAGGGTCGGACAGATCCACTAACTCCTCAATGGTGTTGTTGTTGTTGTTGTCGTTGTTGTTGTCGTCGGTATTGCTGTTTGCAAAGTACATCATTTTCCCATGTCCGTGTGGTTGTTTGGTTTGCATGTCCAACATTCCCGAATACACTCCCGTTTGTCCCGACGAATCCAACATCATTATTTGTATTCCATCCACTTGTACTATCGTATCGTCCATCCTTTTGGTGGCGAAGAATCGATTGGTCGGACAAGGAGGAGGAGGAGGAGGACAGCTGTTGTTGTTATTAGTTGTAGTAGTGGTGGAAGAAGAAGTACTGTGACGGTTGTTGTGACCGTGTTCTTGACGACGACGACTGCGATTGGAATAAGAAGAAGAAGTACTGCTACCGGTAGCATCCTTGACAGCAGTGGTAGTAGTATTAGTATTAGTAGCAGCAACATCGTCGTCGTCGTCGTCGTCGTCGTCGTCGTCATGATTATCATGATCATTCTCCGGATCTTCTTCTTCTTCTTCTTCTAGTAGGGTGGGAAATCGTGATTCGTCTGGGTGTGACGATGGAGGATGCAGATTCAACGAGCAGAGAGAAGAGAACCGTCTCAACGAGAATACGGAGGAGGAAGAACTTCCCGACATGGATCGGGACGTCGTGATGGAAGTGGAAGTTCCACAAGTGTCCAAGGTGGCGGCAGAAGTGTAATCCCTACGATGACGGTGACGACGATCGTCTTTGATACAATGGGAGGTGTCGTTGTGGTTGTTGTTGTTGTTGTTCGAATGATTCCCCAGAAGATGCCATCGTTCCAATCGTTGTCGAAATCCCAAGAACGATGAGGAGGAGTGATGTTGATGAGTAGTAGTAGTAGTTTCACTTTGGTGGTCACACTCATCATCCCTTGTTGTGATCTCAGTTGATTCGTTGAACTGTAAGTTTCGTTTCCTATGAAACAACGACCGATGTGTAGGATGAGATCTGTTGTTGTTGTTGTTGTTGTTTTTGTTATTATTTTTATGACTGACAACATCAGCGGTCGTTGTTATTGTTGTGGGTGTCGTCGTCGTCGTCATCATCACACTTCCCGACATATCAATATGAGAGGAAGCAAAGGATAAGGAGGAAGAGGCAGCAGCCTCGTCACTACTACTCCTCGAAAGCCGATGTTGATGTTGTTGTTGTGTTTGTGAAGCCGTTGTTGTTTGTGTAGTTCCTGTGGTTGAGACCATGTGACTTGGATGCATTCTCAACATTATTATTGTAATAGTGCAGTATATAGTATTTTTACGGTACTATTAATACGAGAAGTATAGTCACTGGGTCTGGTCTTCGCTTGTGTTGTGTATTGACAGATAGCAGTAAGTTGTTGAAACAGCACGAGTCGTGATGTGAGAAGAAGAAGATGACGATGTGAGAAGAAGAATAAGATGGATGATGATGATGATGATGACGATGATGACGATGACAAGGAGGGAATTCCGGTGGAAGGTTACAGGAAGAAGGGGCATCATCAAACATCAACAGTGGTCTTGCGGATTGTTGTGGTATACGTCGTATGAAACACCGGTGTAAATCACAGTCAGTCTCTCTGTCATACGTACGACTTATCATAGACTTGAGTGCCTGTGAATACGGACTCACTGTCACAATGTTAATAATATTATCAATGACGCCAACCACTGACTACACCGGTACTCCGTGACATATTTGCCAGTGTCTGTGCACTTTTTCGTCGCCAAAAAATAAGAACACCCGGAGAACACTAAAGAATGAAGCGAGATGTAGCGATTGCATATAATATTATTTATTACTTTTTACTTCGCACCGACTCTTTGTGACATTTATTAAATTTTCCACAAGTATCGTAACAGTTAAGTGCAGGTGGTTCAACGAAAATTATGTAGCATTAACTGTAATTGTGTTTCCCCTGTTTTGCGTGTCGATGTTGACATTGCGCGGGGATCGCGAATTTTTGTTTCTTCATGAAAAAGAGGGCACGACAAGTCATCATCGTTCGCTTTCCTCAGAAACAGTCAGTGTCAAACTCTGTGTACGTACTACGAAGGCCGGAAGTGGCTGGTATCATACCGTAGTACGGTAGTAGAGCTGGTATGAAAAACACTGGTATGTGATAGCGCTACGTTCTACTACAGTACCGTACCGCCGTACCGCTATCGGTAGGTACCTCGTACACTCAACGCGGTACCTACCGTATGTATGATACGGTTACTTCGACTTCCAACAATTTTCTCTCATACTCAACGCGGTACCTACCGTATGTATGATACGGTTACTTCGACTTCCAACAATTCTCTCATACCGTTTTCTACCGTACCTACCATAGTACCGGTACGGTACCTACCGGTAGTTGTACCCCTACAGAATCTACTGGAAGTCATTACCAAGCAACGTAGTACTACCGTAGCTATCTACCGTAGCTACTACCTAGCTAGAGTAGAGAGTATAGAGTGAGGACGGAATCTACCAAGTAGTAGTGGGCAGTTATAACTGTAACTCTAACGCTTTTTGGCACCACCACATGTCTTTCAAAATCAGGGGGGGAGGGAGGGAGGAAGGGGAAACGTCAACTAGTCAACTAGGTAGCTAGCTAGCTAGTGCTAGTCTTTTTTCTTCTTCGTACTGGGGTCGTCTTCTCCAGTGAGTTTGGACATGGCTGTACCGTGCCCATCATCGACCAGAGTAACGCCAGCACTTTCCGCCATGGCGGACAACATCAACGTTCCCCATCCGCCAGGCCAAACGATCATCCCAATGCCACCACCAAAGGCAGAAAAGAGTAGTCCAAGACTTCGTGAGGCCATCAAGTGACCGGACGTTACCGCAAGAGATTTGGCAACCTCCATCTCATCGTCTTTCGTCAACAATTTCTGCTGTTTCTTTTGTCGTTGGTAATACACATAGTATGCATAACAGAAACAGGCTTGGCAGACACTGTAATCGGCCAGGTAATACAACAGGTTGGCCCAGAAGGTACAGTCCGTCATACGGGCAAAACAATGTGCCTTTTCATTCTTCACGTCCACCTTCCGAGACATGGTCTTGGATGCTGCATAGTAGTCCATCGTCAATTTGTCAAGTGTCTCTGTCGTGCAACACAGAGACGCGATGTATTCGTACGTTCGCAACACCAACGTCACGGCATGGTACTTGGACAAGGCGACCAAGAACTTCTGGGGGAATGTCTTCCAACGTTTTTCCCATTCGACCTATACGTGTCGATAAAAAGAAGAAGAGGATGGCAGTAAACAAGACAGAAACAAAAAAAAGAATGTCAAATAAGCGATACATGATGGATACAGGATACACTATTTCTCCAACCAAACACAATATGGATGCTGCCTGTCTGCAGGGGACGCTCTGGGTATTATAAAAATTTGACTTCACAGACCGTTCAACAAAAATCCCAAATAGGATTTTTGTATATGTACAATCCATTTCAGATTTCAGCGATGGTGTTTAAAACCATCCATCATTGCGTTCCACTTCCACCCCAAAACAGGCTTGGTCGGTAACAATAAAAAAAAACCACGAATTTTGTTTACTCGTTTCGAATAGATCCAGAACTCACCTTTTCCCATACTTCTGCTTCCTCCTCGGCCTCTCGTTTGGTCAGTTTGCCTTCCGAAACGAGCTCATTGCGTTTCAAATCACCCTCCAACTGTTCCGACATGAACCCCGTCAGTATCACGATTCCTTGTTGCATGGCCAATTTCAAGGTCTAACAACAACAATTTTTTTGAAACAAAAAAAAAAAAACAAAAAATAAACACGGGAAACCAACATACTGATGAGACACGGCAGACACACACACACACACACACACACACAATGAAATGACTCTTCTTTTTCCAACAACAACAACAACAGTGATACATTCTCGCAAAGTGATTTCCAACTTTTTGAGGTTGTTGTTGTTGTTGTCCAAATGATTTTTTTTTTTTAAATTCTCACTCACACTCCTTGCTAACGCATGCGGTTTCAAATGATCCAAAAACCCACGTCGGTATTCACAGAGCGGACCATCTGCCAGTTCGTCTCTTCGAGGAGTCTTTTGTTGTTTTGCATCATCGGTATCGATACTACTGCTGCCGGTTGCTGCCAACAATTGTGTTTGAAACTCTTCTATAGATGTAGGAAATCCGGTAGAAAACGTTTCGGACATTTCGTCCGAAGGTGACTTGGATACGGAACATGCCAAAATCGTCCACGGATGGGATGTCCTCGTTGTTGTTGTCGATGATGTTGTTGCTGCTGCTGCTGCTGCTGCTGTTGTTGTTGCTACAGATGATAAGATGCTGGAATCTCCCTTATCATCGTTGCAGAGTCGTGGAAGACCCTTCTGGCCAAGGAGGAAGCCTCGATGAACCGTTGATATCGACATTCTTTTCTTCCAAATTCAAATCGGTTGGGCTGTTGGGACACACAGTGTCTTTTCACGAAACACAAGAGAAGAAAAAAAAAGAGGAAGAAGGAATTATTTTCTTTGTAGGAGGCAGTGGCTGTCAATCAACGAGCTCTTGACAAATGAAGGCACGAAATAATAATCTCCTCCCCGTCTGTCGCTTCAGCTCAATGTTAGTAATAATCGAGGTCACTCAAGTAACCAAGGGGAAGTATGGAGATGCTTTCTACCGGTAGTTACTATATCAATACTATTGATATGGCAACACCCGCGGGACAATGCTTCACAAAATCGATGGACTCTTGATGATCAACGATCATCGTTCGTCGCGACGTCGATCAGACTGGTGGTATGTGAGCGATGCGATCGCAGACAGCTACTACCGTATGTATGATACACGGTAGGTACCGCACGTATCCGCACTCCGTATTACCCCGGAGCCCGGAGCACCTATGTAGTAGTACCGTCTACTGACTGTAAGTACATACGAAGTACAAAAATAGAGTGTGATTACTACTGGAGTACTTCGTATTAACTACTATTCCATACTACTTCACTACCAACATACGGTACCGTATACGATTGCACAAGAAGTCACAGTTGTGATGTTTTACTCGGAGCAGCTAGACTAGCCAGAGTAGTACCAATAAGTATTTTACTTCCAAACATAACATAATACTGGAGTAGTATTATACTAACTAACTGTAACATATACCTTTTCTTGAGAGCATTGTAACATCAAGTACAAGTGATGAGAGGTACTACAGTGTTGTGTTTCGTAGTATGGACCTGAAACCAAAATGCATGAGCAGTTGTTGCAACGCATTCAAGAAAACCTGAAACGAATAAAATTTGCAGACTGACACTGCGGGGAATTTTTCCAATCCACGAGTGTCACAAAATAAAACGCCGGTAGTCTAGTAGACTACCTTGTCCGATCCACGAATCCCTGTCACAAATCAAGCTGGTGTCTGTTTTCGGTAGGTGCTGCTGTAAAACAGAATACTTGTCCCATGCGGGAGATTAGCCGCTCTGGTTCCCAGTAGAAAAGTCAGTCAGACACCGATACTGCGCTCGCTCGTGTACCGGATAGAGGTACCGGATACGCCAGATATTCCCGTCACTCGTGTGCCATCTCGAGCTCCACGTAGCGCAGTTTCCCCTCCATAAATTTCAAAGAATGCCAACACCTTCGGAAGCATAATCAAGATTATCGACGACACTGAAAAGGTTGTAATCAAAAGAACCACCAGAAGATACCGGCCATCTGTTGAAATTGTCCTAAAGAGGAAGATCATTGGCAGTGCAACAATGGATGCCTACGCCAAATTCCAAAAGTAGGAGACAACCACCAGTGCCGAAAATTGCATGATCCGACTACCGTCACACTTACTTGCAGTCGAACAAAAACCAATGCAAAGACCCACCACGACTCGGCAAAGGAATCTTCAACATCTTTCGTCTTCCAAGCCATCACCGATGTCAATGCGATAATGAAACATGTAAAAAGCGTCACAGCGAACAACCAAAACGAACTACCGGTCCCATCAAGATTTTGACACACTCCATATGTTTCACCAGAAATCTCGTCAATAGTTTGTCGATACCATCCATAGTCCTCTGCAACAGTCCAAGCCGACA
Organism: Nitzschia inconspicua; assembly: GCA_019154785.2. Classification (NCBI taxonomy): domain Eukaryota; phylum Bacillariophyta; class Bacillariophyceae; order Bacillariales; family Bacillariaceae; genus Nitzschia; species Nitzschia inconspicua. The sequence goes on from JAGRRH010000003.1 coordinate 356,381, forward strand.
GCAAAACTACTGGTGTCATGAACAAGATAAACAAAGGTGGAACAATCTTCCACGTCTCAATCTTGACATGAGTAAATTGAAGCACCTTGTTGACTCTCCAAGGCTAGAGAAACAGAAGAGACCATGAGATACAAGGTCTAAAAGCCGTCAAATTAAAAGCCTCTTTTAATCTTGGTGCAAAAGGTACTTACTTTGCCAAAGATAGCAACATAAGTCATATTGTTCCCCACAACGAAAAGCCAGGGCACAGCGACGCAGAAACTGCTCAGCCTGTCCAACGATACCCCATAACTTTCATCGAAAGAAAGAAACGGGACTAATGGAAAGCGGAAGCGCAAAATCAATACTGAGGGATGGGACACAACGCAGTCAACGATCGAGTCATATAGATACTTACTGCAGCACGCTTGAAGAAGCGCCCCAAGGCAAATGAAGAATGGAAATATAGGCTGTGCCGCCAGTATGACTGAATCAAAACGATAGTTTGCAATCCATATCATGGACGCGACACTGAGCAAACTTGATATTGCGAACAATGTCAATCCTGTGATATGGGCCCAACGTGAGAGGTAATTGCCATAACCGTCATCCCGGAGCAATGCAGGTGGCGTTGGTGTGTTCGATGCGTAAATAAACATATCGATGGAGATCCAAGATTCCGGGTCCACATCGGTGATGTTCGTCACGTTCTCTCGCGAATTGTCGATAGTTTTCGAATTTCTAGTGGGATCAAGTAAATCTGTCAGCACGTACGGCTTGTCCGATCCGGGAGGAAGAAGATTGAAATCACCATACATCCCCGACGTTAAATTTCTCGTTCCCTGCCTTGAACGGCCAAATTCTACACGGCCTGAGGCTCCTTGGAAGGAAACGGCCTCGATACCAATCGAGTGATCCAGGCCCGTAAAATTGGTGGTGGAACCGGCCAAACATGCTCCCATACCTTGAATCGAAACAAAGAATAAAGCTGTTAGAATCGCATCGCAATGTTCGTGGTGTTGGGACTTTTTGAAATGCTCACCTGTCGCTATGACGGAGTCGTATACATAGGACGCTCCACTGCAGTGAAAGACACCAAGCAACGCGTTAGAACGATTTTGTTGGATTCGTTGCAAAAGGAGATGGCACGAGTACTCACTGAGTAGGACTATGCAGCTGAAAGTAATCATCTTCGATAGCATAGTATCCATGAGATCCTGGTTCGAGAGGATTCATGATGTTCAATGTTTCGACCATATCCGTACTTTGATTTTTCCATGACTGTAAAAATGGATCTATCTGTCCATCCACCATGAATCCATCCACGTAGGTGATCAGCGCAGCTCCCTGTAAGAGCTTGACAGTAAGGCCATCCTCTCGAAGTTCTCCTTCGACGATTGGCAAGAACGGCGACCCGAAAAAGATCCAGACATGCTCACCAGTATTCATCTCAAGATTTTCAGCTGCTTGAGCGAGCAGCGGGAGTGTTTGGTTTTTGTTTGGGGGGTCTAGGAGAACTACAATTGTTCGGAAGTTGCCTTGATCTTTGAATTGCCTAAGAGCAGTCCAAATTGTATTGTCTTCGTAAAAGATGCCACGAAAACCTTCTTTGTCTCGATTGATGAACACGTGTTGATGTGCAAACATGTTCGATCCCCTTAGCGTGCGATTCAAAGCTTCGTTCAATGCTCCAGTCGTTCGACCATCGACTCCGTACAAGATGGAGATGAAATTGTCGCGTCCTGTATGTTTTAAGTATTGCACCATTGCACCAGCGGATACATGAGTTCCAAGGACAAGGCGTTTGTCTGTGACGTGTAGGGATACAAACGTTTGTTGGAAAGTTCGTAGTCGAAAGCATGATGTAGTACAATGGGCACTGCCACACTGGCAGCAGCATTGGACATGGCTCTGGCGACATGATCATGATACGGTCCTGCCATTGGACATCCATGTGACGTTCGTTTGATGTTATCGATCACATCTACCCCAGGGGACTGTCCTGTCAGGTGTGAGTCGATGAACCTCGATGTTGTGGGCTTTTTCCATCCACCAATGTCAAAGTCGATCGTGTAAGTACAATCCGACTGGTAAAAATGATCGGCCAACTCCGGAAGGTTAGTGGAATCATGTTCGTATTCCCCTGCCAATTTGGGAGTGAAGTGAGCCAGTCAACTTCTCGGATGCGGAAGAAGACTGCTACTGGTCAATACATTTATGGCCCTTCAAATAAAAAAATGCAATTATTGTTACGTTGACCGTCCACCGCTACCTAGAAGGAAGAATGACCCTTGACAAACAGCAACGTAGATAAAAATGACCCAGAAATCGACACAAAGTGTTGAATTATGTCGCCATATGAAAACAGAAGCAAACATTTCCAGTGTCAGAACACTTCGTCGTGCAATACTTCTGCGATCAACGTCTCTATTTCTTTCTGGGCAGCTTATCTTTGGATACTCGGTAAACACCGTTCTTGGTGAAGCCAATGTTCGGTGCCGGCCCGTCTTGCTGGTACTTTTGAAACGATTTCCCAGCTTTTTTTGCATTTGTCGATTTCTTCGGCAACACAATTCCAGCTTGTTGGGCTTCTTGTCGTTTCTTGGCTTCTCGTTTCTCGGCGGCCTTGCGTATTCCACGTACAATGGGTAAGGGCACCTGATGCTTTTTCTTGTGCCGGCCCGTCAACAGGAAATATTGTTCGTCTTCGTAATCTCGTTTCTGTTTCCGTTCAAACGCCGTTGCACCGAGGGCACGAACTTCTTTGGCTGTTTCGTGCCAGTCCAACAATTTTATCGAGCTTTCATTGTTCTGCTTGTTGTTGTTGTTGTTGTTGTTGTTGTTGTGTGACTGTTGCGGAATCTTCTTATCGTTGCGGATAAATGGTCGTTTGTTGTTACTATCGATTTTCTTCTTTTCGGAAATTGGAAACGCTGATGGACACGAGACAACCTGAACTGCACGTCGCTTTTTGACGGTGGACTGAACGAAATTTCGGCTTTTTTGTTCCATTGGATGTGTATCAACGTGTTTCATCCTTGTGTCATTTTTACCATGCCGCCTGGATTGGACGACATCCAACATGGGAACGCCCCAAAAATAGAAAAGAAAATGGTCAGCATCGCGGAACAGTCAACTCATCGTCAAAAAACAATCCATTCTTCATTCTCTATATGCGTTTTCTTAAATACCCAGTGATAACGTTTGGTCACACAACCTGCCAAACATTGGAATCTCTGAGCATAATCATCGCAAACCACGAGATGTAGGATTCGACTCCAATCGAGAGCGTCGATCAGCGACCAGAAAAAAAATCTGGGTAGAGATCAGAGAGTAGCAGAAGGAAGTATCAAGGATGAATCTGTAGTCTCCTCTACTACTTGCTGGTCTGATGCTTACCTGATGTCAACCTCGGCGCTTTATATCGTACGACGTTTGTAAACTAAATCCAGTTAGAGGATTGAACTGTTGTTGTATGATACGTTGAGGAAGGGTTCCCCCTTTATTTCCGATGTGGTGATGGACTTGTGATTGATTGGTTGGTTGCGATTGGACATCCTTTCCTATCATAGAGTAGTACCGGTAGATGTAACCTACCGAATTTACGGTCGTACGTACCTACCGTAGTTAACTGCCGACGAGTACTTGTATGATAGCTACGATACCGATGAGAGTCTATCAAAACGCAGGACAAGAAGGCTGGGTTGACTCCTATGGGAATGAAACACTTTTACCGGGCGGGAGATGCTAAACTGGAAGTTCAATACCACCTGCTGCTATTTTCAACTGCATGATGAAGCAAACTCCGAAATAGATGCTTAATGTCGTACAGTTAGTAATGTTCTTACACTTGCATGTTGTTCTTTATAAGAACAGGACGTAGCCCTTAACAAGAAAGAAATTTTATTTTCAGAGTTTACCAACTACACTACTACGGTAGCTAGCTAGCTGTCATTAATCATTCAACAGCTTTCCTTCCAAAAAGCTTTCTGTTGCCCGTCACTCAGAAGTGGTAAGGCAAAACGCAATCATGTTGCGGAAACCAACGCCTACATGACGGATGTCAAAACTTGTACTAGCCAAGTCATTCGAATTCGATTAAACACGTTAAGGTATAATGGAATTGTTGTGAAATTTTGTTGATGTTCCTTCTACTGAGACATCAATGGCAGTGCTAATGTAGTACTACATTCATGGTATGGTTAAGTTTGCCTGCGATGTTTAGGTGCAGATAACGCATTTTCTGGGGAAGGAGGGACGGTGAGGTGCATTAGTCGACATCGAGCTCACGATGCAAGCTTGGCGGCAATAGTAGCGAAGTGTTTTCCGTGTGAAACGCAAATGTCCTTTTCCAAGTCCGACGGCATTCGAGATCCATCAGGTCCAGCAAAAGAACCGGATCCGTACGGAGAAGCACCATGGGGCTCGTCGAAGGAAAACACCTTCGGTTCGGCGTATCCCAAAGGAACAAAGACCATACCATGATGGGCAAAAAATGGAACAATGGTCAATCCGATTGTTTCTTGTCCACCACCTTGAGTTCCAGTGGATTGGAACACACCGGCAGCTTTTCCCACCATCGCTCCTGTTTGCCAGAGAGAACCTGTCGAATCCATAAATGTCTTGATTTGAGCAGAGTAGGATCCGTATCGTCCGCTGATGCCAAACATGACACCATCGTATTCCTTCAACTTATCGGCAGTGATGACAGGATGGTCTTTCTTGGGAGGAGCGCCCATCTTTCCGAGCACTTCCTCCGGCAAAGTCTCGGCGACTTGGAAAATGTCAACGTCGGCACCGCCTGCCTTGATTCCTTCTGCGACAGATTCGGCCAATGTGGCAACATGACCATAAAGAGAATAGTATACGATGGCAATCTTTGTCATGGTTGTATGCTTGAAGAGAAAGAAATGGTTCTGACAACAAAAGTATTAACTGTAAAGAGAATATTATTTTCAGTTTTATGGATCAATTGTGAATGCGTCGTGGGCGACAAAATTCGAAAAGGATGATGGATATCTTCTGTTGTTCTCGATCGTCATACGTCGTACGTAGTATGATACGTAGTAGAAGTTTTTTCTCTTCGGCGAGACGGCGTGTTGACGGCGTGTTGATCGAACAACAAAGAGACTAACAGTAAATGCGTTGTGGCGATTTGACGATCATGTAAGTCGCCGAGGTCCCAACTGTTCGAAGTCGTACGTAGAAATATCATAGAGAGTGAGTTCATTGAAAAGAGTGCATTCTAAATAAAATAGATGTGTAATAAATGTAAATTACAACTGTAAATTCGAAAAATACTACAGTGTGTTTTTGATTGTTCTCCTCCCCTATTCCGCCGATGATTTATTTGTGATCGTTCATGACTACGGTAGTGCGTCCAACCGGCAGGACTCCAACTTTTATCATGCCGCAGCACTCTCTACGGTAGCTCTAGCAATTGGCAGTCAAATGAAGAGTCAAAAGGTAGATTCCTCTATTAGCTAGCTAGGAGCTAGTCTAGCGTACTTGAATCCTCCTTCACTCACAGGTCCAGGAAAATCTTCTATACTGCTGCGAGTCAAAGCTCCAACCCATGACTCCGCACACTGGTACGATACATGTACAACAACATTTACGAAGTACATCCAAGTGCAATAAGTTGTAGATGATAGTAGCGGCTTGAAACAAAAAATCAAGGCATATAACGCACTTCAAGAAATTCTGGTACAGTCCGACGAGGTTTTTCGGCGTACTACCACTTCCATTCCACAAAGTGAAGCAGCCAACCGAAGAATAAGTAACAGCGCTAAAAATAGTATCTCTGCTTTCAAACTTGAGGAACTCCATCAACAAAATGAAAAACCATGGAACCGAACACATCACATGCAACGCCATCGTTCAGATCCTCGTCGTTGCGAAAGCCTTGCAACTGACGTCTGGACATGCCTTGAGCGTTGTCTTGCGGCTGCTGGCATACCTCACGATGGTGATTCTTGCTGTGCTCCCTGGAAGTTAACGACACTACGGCGGGAGCAGAGCGCCTATTCCTGGGTTGATCAAACGCTTCTGTTTGCTTCTCGTTTTTGTCCATATTTGCCTCACTTTGACCTTGTGCAGGTGATGGCAAGACCCTTCTGATAGAGCGTTTTGTCTCCTCATTTGCCGACATCGATGTTGAAGTTGTTGATCCATCTATTGGCATAAAACGATTCATCAGCATGTCATGTCGATCTTCGCATGCAATATCATTGATCTTCTTGTTCTTACAAGCTTTTTTAGGTGTCATGGACAAGCAGCGTGTCTTGTCGCCACGAACAAACATGGGATGATAGTATGAGCCCATCCCTGCTCCCTTGGATACACGCTTGAAATTGTAAAAATAAAGCTGCCTCTGAAACGACTTGTACTTCGACTGTTTGAAGTAGATAGGGATGATCTGCTCGACAAACAAATCCAAGTTGTGCACTTGAAATCCCTTTCCATTGTTCACCCAAGAGATGATGTGGTCTTGACCGTTCTCTTCCACATCTTCAAGCATTTCGTACAATTTCCATGTAAAGGGCAATTTTGATGAAGGTAGATCAGCGTCTTTACTCAAACTTGCCATGGAATCGGAGCAAATATCTAGAGTGATCGGTCGATCTTTCGGATATTCATGTTCCTGACCCGGCTTTGGGGGGATGATTATACTAATCCTTTCCATGGTCTTGACTGCGATTTGAGTTCCTCCACTTTCCACGTTTTTATGCACTCACATCACGGATACACAGTCAAAGAAAAATTTCTTTCATGAGATATAACTGATGAGGGTGAATCCTGTGAGGACGGGATGGGAACTTCCTAAAACTGTTACTTTAAATCAATCATTATTCTTATATATCGTTTTTTTGTAGATGATAACTTTGAGTCATGGTTCCACAGCACAACACACTATTCCAAGAACTTTGCAACCTTATGTAAATCAATCGGAAGGATCCGAATGTGAAAACCGGTTCAAATCAATTTCAAACGACTGGCGACGACAAAAATACATATGGATACGATGTTGTGTTGTGATGATCTTGATCGCATACCTTCCCAACCTTTGGAATTATTACACACGTGAAAATCCTCACATACTGACTGCTACGTACTACTTAGGTATGTACCCCGTTTACAGGGTATTCGCAATCTCGTTTGTCATGCTACGAGGTTGCGCTAACTCTCGGTCTTACTATATGGGAATTGCAACCCGCACACCATTTTTGGACCTTAGTGTTCAGGTTTTGGACGTGGCGGGCTCGTAGGCATGCATAGCCATTTGTCTTTCTTCCTCGGGTGCAGTTTTCCCATGATTTTTGCATGGAGTTTTTTCTCTCTTTTTTCAACGAGTGCACTTTCCTCTCTCGTTCAATTTCATCCCGCATAAATTTCAAATTTCAAAAAAAACTTCATTTCACTTTCCTTCCATTGACGGATACACAGTTACATAGTCATCGACGATGGAGATACCAAACGCCGTATATTTACAAGGATCGTCATCGAATGCTGTATCCGAAGAAGCCGCCTCAATGGAGACGGTCTTGGCGGACACCGTGGTCTTGATGGCAGACGAAGAAGCGATGGAGACCATGAGGAGACCGGCGCAGAGGTAAACCACGATCTATGCCGCTATCTCTCAGAGAGGAGGGAATTTCAATTTCCTGCTGAGCAGGTACAGAAGCACAGGTTCGAGACAAAGTCAGCGCCAACCTGTGACACCAATGGGCTCAACAATGACTCTCCGAAGCAGCAATCGCCCCAGGCACGGAAAAAAGACAGTACCCGGAGGCACCTGGATGATTCTAATCTCTGCCCATTCCGCCTCAGCATCTTCATGATTAGTGAGGCATCTTCCACTGACGGAGGCAGATGGTTCCTGTCAACGCCAAAGGGGGCACCAACGTCTACTTGTGGATGTCATTCGGGACACATCCAGATGGATCCATCTTTGTTGCACAATTACATTTCCGGATTGTCGTCAAGAGATAAACAACTCGCAAAGCAATGCGCACATCTTGGACGGTAACAACAAAGCCTTCAATTGTGGGAGGGCCTACATCCCAAGCGGTCAAGCATGGGTGTTCTCCTATATCTTTAAACACGTTCTACCAGAATTCTGGGGCGAGCCTATCACGAGCAGACTTTCGCTTATGTCCACGGACGGATGTGCGCAGGAGTATCAGGCATTCACCCGAAACACTGGCAAGGGCAACACATTCCCCAATGCTGTGCACTCCTTGTGCTTCTTTCACCTTGCGATTCTGGGGTTCAATGCAAACGTCTCTTGCCCAGCGGCGTTGTCGGCAGGAGAGCAGACCAAAAAGGCACTCAAGATTGCACTTGACTTTGTGCGTTCCTGGGCCTACTACACTTAAACATTGGCAGTGTACCAACACAGCCGATCATCCCTTACTACGTGGCTGGAAGGGATGAAAATTTTGGGAATTCTACCAAACTACACCATCGCATCCTTCGAGACTTGGATCGTCACGAAGTTGGACCATGTACAGACGATGTGGCTGAACCATGAGAAGCTGCATGTTTGTACGATGGGCCTTAGAACAACATCAGTGAGTGAGTCGATGCATTCATCCATGAAATCGGGGTTTGATGCAGTGAGGGCCTCCATGAATACAGACGTGGCGGCAAATACAATGGTCGACAAATCGGAACGCAGGCTCCACGACAGAAAACGGGAAAACGCAAAACAAGAGAAGTCAAGCAAGAAGTGGTCGGAATTGCCTGTTGCGGCATTGATCACTAAGTACTGCCTCCAGGGACTCTTTCGTGGTTGTTAAGGTGGCGAGTGACGAGTGGTGGGTGCATCAACCACACATCGGTGTCGGTGGACAGTCAGCGCCGCCAAAATATACCAGGCTCCGCAAGGTCCAGCTGGTAAGCCGACGATTCCTCTGGTGCTCCTGTGGCTTGCCGTGTCGAATGAAGTTTCCGTGTCGATATCGGCGAGCAACCAGATGAAAGCGGAGGAGCCTTCGATCTGGAATGCCATGTTCCGGAAGTTATCCGGAATATACAGCTATCTCAACAAAACGCGATAACTTCTCATGGACAAGAAAAAGAGGCAGAGAAAGAGAGTCGGTAGGAGATGTATCGGGATTGTGAACGAATCGCAAATGGAAACAGAGATTTGGAACGGAATATTGCGGCCGTGCTGAAGGATTTGCACCAAAAACTGACCGAAAAAGCTGCAGCAGCGAAAGAGAGGGGGGGGGGGGGGGGGAATCGCACTCATGTTTCCTCGTTTGCCTTCCCAGAGACGGGAAGAACAAAGAAACGTGTCGAGAAACGAAAGAAAAGCGTCGGGGAATACTGTTCCAGGAGGAAAAAGACGACAAAATGAATCACGGCGGGAGATGGACACCAGTGAAGCACAACAACAGCGACAAACGGCATTGGCAATGAAGCACAACACAACAAAAGCGACAAACGGCGTTGGTGGGGACGGACTGGCTGAATTTTTGAGCGCTTTGATACAACACCTTTTTGGAACTTCGTTGCAAAACCGACTTGAAGAATTTTGGAGCAATTCGGTCCGCGCCAAAAGGAAAACGACAATGGAACTGCAATAGACTCTAAATCCGCGCTAAAAAATAGGATAATTATTTCGCATGGATCATTTGAAAATAGCTAAGTATCTGGTCGCGCGCGCCGGATGGTTTTAGGGTTAACCATAAATGGTGTGCGGTTTACCAGCCCCCCTGCAGTGATGATGTGATGATAGGTTTTCCATTGACTGTGAGGATTGGCCTGATTGGTTTGTTCATGAACATTAACAGTAAGAACGGGCACGATCTTTGTTTGCTCTTTGTGGCGTTGACGCGGAAAGTGACGATCTACCCGAACCAATTTTGAATCCGAATAATGGTGAACCAAGACAATCGATAATACACGACGTAATTCTTCGTTGTAAAATGTCATCATTGTCTATCTTGCTTTTGAATCATTCCATTGCATGCTTGTTCCATATTTGGAAACATGAAATCTCTAACAAGAAGTTGCTGCTTTGAAAATGCCTGGGGGAAACAAGTCCGCCAGAAAGAGACTTCTGAAGTACTGAAGTAAAAAAATTACAAACGATTTTGGTCGAATGTGTTGTCGAAGACTTTTTTCGACCCAGCAATCTTGGGGCGAGGGGGGATGAACAGCTCCTGCACATACCTATAGGGGGAGAGAGGTTGTTTTATTACTATGAAGTCGTAATCGTATTATAGTCTACAATTCGGGGCTTGTACCGCTACTGCAAGTAGCTATCATAGTCGTCAGAGGAAACGTTTCATTTGATTGAGATCTGCTAATAAATACTACGTAATTACTACTCCGTGGTTAAGAGCTACTATTAGCTACCTACGGTAGCTACCAACCTAGGTAGGTACCGGTAGTAGTAGAGAGTCGAATAGAGTATGGTAGCCAGCAGCTCAAACATGGCATGGTGAATGGTGACAGCCTTCGGCTAGCAGCCAAACTAGAGAGACGAGCTCTGGACATGCTGTTTGTACTCAAAGGTGCTGATCCAACAACTGAGTGGAGGAAAAAAGGCAAGAGGCCAACGGTAGTCTTGGAGGACGGGTCTATGCATATAAAATGAGCTGATCAAAAAGCTTGGCCTTGACAAGCAACATTCAAAGATTGCATCTAAGGACCAGCCTCTCAAATTCTGGAACAATGCAAAGGCTCACACAAGTGGAACCCCACCAGGACAGCAATCCATAGCTCAGCTTCTGCGCAAGAGTGCACCAACACCTGCTGTTGATGTCTCAAGAACCGCCGCTAGTGTCACGGTACCAATGCCAGCATATGCAGCAGGGCAGAAAACATTGACAACACCGGCAATATAAGTATCACTGAAGAAACCAAACAGATTAAAATCATGCAGTCGCAGTCAAAAACGGACAAAACAAAGAAGGTTGAATGGTACTGATACTGCTCTGGCTCCTGCAGCTGACTCTCTTACAACAAGAGAACTAGCTGTCACGAATCTCGACACCGAACACCAAAAAGCTTGATGCCTTGAAAGATGGTCATATAGTCTTACCCCGCAACAACGTTGTGAAACCAGGATTGGCTGTTGGACTTTGTGGTTCATTCCCCAGTCACTGCCAGATGGGAGGGCTTGTGAGGGCAAGCAATACCAATGGTGTGGTAATGAAACATCAATGTGGAATGTGTGGCTATTTCACTCATGAAGCCCTGTGTTGCCCAAACAATACGGATACTAAATCCTACCATTGCTACTACTGTTCGAACGGATTGATCCGTCCCAAGCTCGGCGGTTAGACAACTCCCGTTGAGTTTACGATTATGTTTTACAAAGATTAGGTACATGTTATCATGATAATTGTTCACTGTCATTCGATAATAATGCTCCAGGTAGACTTCCCAATCTGCTCAACCGTAAAGTAGAAGGTGCAGTGACGTTGACGCTAACCTTAAAATGTCCAAGATGGGGCTCAGAACACCAGCAAGCAGCTCACTCACAGTCAGAATCGCTCAATAGGCCCCTTTCGGGGCCTATCCTGAGCTTCGCGCTCATTATGGCATTTTTTCTGACCGAGGGGTTCTTCCACAGAACCAAAAGGTTCGCTATTTGGTGTGCATAGTTATGACAGACTACGAAAAAGGCACGTGCACATTGTTTACTAACGCGGGAGGGAGATTCGGCACGACTGGAACAGAACTCCAGTCAGAAAAAAAACACGCGTAAATTTACAGATAGGCCTGGTAGGTCATCCGACCACGTTCGGTTCATCTTTGTGTTTGATGTAATTCATACTCTTGGAGTATATTGCAATCGGCCATTGGAATTGGATTCAGTTCTGTGTCGTTGCTTGTGTGACCATGAGGGCATGCCCAATAATCAAAAATCGCAAGGAGATTAGGAAGTTATGTATTGCTACTTAAACGAATGCTTTCATCGCAGAGATTTGTGGTCAAAAATTCGATTCCCTAAGTATTTGATGAACGGTCTTTTCTCAACGGAGAGTTTTTGTTGGGCAGTGCGACAAGAGATGACTCGACTCCTGCCGAAATCACAACCAACCGCTACGAGCGTATCAGAGAAGAAAGTGTCGTAGTTTCTGTTTTTTTGTGTGTGGGGTAATGATTTTCCGATGCAACTTCGGGCGGAGAGACGTTCTCCTTTTTCCTTTTTTTCGGTCCGGAAACGTCACGTTCACTGCAACACTCGTTCCCTGTAGTATTTTTTATCGGTTATTCTTTTGTGGAATTGCACCTCTGCAAATTTGTACACCAGTAGTAGCTGAAACCCTGTTGGATACTTTGTAACATCATAGCAAGATCCAGAGCTGGAAAATGGGGCTATCCACAACCATGAGGACTGTTATGAGCTCTCGTCCTTCCACCAATTTTGTTTTTTGTTGGACATTGTTATTCTCTCTTGTCTGCAATCCAGTGAACGCTGCAAATGAGATCAATAAGAATGAATCCATCGACGATTCTCCACAATACCTGAGAAGGAAACTCGACACCAGTTCCTTGGTACGAAATCCATAAGATTCTGTCTGAGACTATCCCAATTGCTTCCATCATTCCGTATCTGACTAGTGCTTGTCCACTGTCCACTTTTTATTCCGTTTTAGCGTCCCCAACCCAGAATTATTAACGGTGACGATGTCGAGTCGGATCGATATCCTTACTTTTCTCTCATGTATGGTCAAGCCATGTGTGGTACGTATCAAGATAATCTTAGAGTTGATTGTTCTTCTGATGTGCGACAAAATTATATTGTCTAACCACTCGTCACTTGTCACAGGAGCCGTACTGATTGGGCCACGGCTGGTCTTGTCGGCAGCCCATTGTGCCAACGCCGCTTCGCAGTTTCGAGTTGGTGCCTGGAACGGAGTCACAGACGGAGTTCAAATCGATATCCAGTCGAAAATCGTACATGAAAGCTATACGCCCAGTAGATTCGATCATGACATTGTTTTGTTTCAGTTGCAATCGGAAGCTCCATACGAATACATTCGGCTACAGAAGGAAAAAGTATCCGGCGGAAAGATGACTGTGATCGGCTTTGGCGATACCGATAGTTCATCACGGCTGGCGCTGGCATCAACCTTGCAGGAGGTGGAATTGGAATATGTCGACAACGAGACTTGCGATCAAGGACATGGCGGAAGGGGAGATGTTATGGATGACATGATGTGTGCCGCCAGCAAGGGCAAAGACAGTTGCATAGGAGATTCTGGCGGGCCCTTGATTCTTCGAGGAGACACCGCGGCGGATGATCGTTTGGTAGGATTGGTCAGCTGGGGTCGTGGGTGCGCCCTGGATGGGTATCCCGGAGGTATGACAACATCAATTGAGGAGAAACAATCGCGCCAAGCAACCTGTACACTGCTCTTTTTGCTAACTCTCACCTTCTCCTTTCCCGTCGCTTTCAACCATCATACTCACAGTTTACACCCGTGTCAGTCACTTTTACGAATGGATCGAAGAAACGGCATGCACGAACTTTCCGGACGATGTCCCTTCGTATATGAATTGCAACTTGATTTTGGGACTTCCCACTGAAACCCCAACAATTGCGCCCATTGAGATGCCACCGTCTTATTTCCCGATTGATATGCCATCTGATATGCCATCTGAAACACCAACCGTGACGATGACGCCAACTGCTAACGCCACAGCTGCCTTTCCCGACATTGAGATCATTGCCTGGACACCTAAAGAAAAATTGGGGCTTTGTCAGGGCGATTGTGATTCAGACTCTGAATGCATAACTGGTTTGAAGTGTTTCCAGCGCCAAAAAGAAATTCCTGAAACATATCTTGTTCCTGGGTGCGGAGATCCACGCGGCTTAGACTTGAACGTTGATATCTGCTATAATGCTTCAGTGTCAAACGATAGAAGCACATGAGTTCAAGAAATAATCATGATGGGCATGTGCCGAATCAGGGACCCAGATAAACGAGACTTTCACCGTGAAGGGGTTATGAGTGATGGTAGATAATAGTAATTTCTATTCTTCTGTTCGCCTTTCATAGCACCATACCAAATCTCTTCTTTAAAAAGAAACTATGAACATTTTGTTCTTTTACTGCGATAGATGGTGCAGGAATAGCAATTACTGTGAGAAATCCTGCAGTCGTCTCTGCGACCAAGAACGAGCCAACCTAAAAGGAAAATGACTGTAATGGCGGCAATTTATTGTTCGAATAGTGCCAAGAATGTGGCAGCTGTCCCTGACATGTTCCGGTCCTAAAATATTTGTGGATGGATCTTGCAAGTGGGAGGGTTGGTAAGTGAAGGTAGGCTAGAACTCAGGAACAACTTAATACATTCCATAGTAATTCAGTAAGTGCTGACATAATTCACTTTCGACTTGGGCTAACTGTAGTTTTTAGTTGGAACCCATTGGCAATCAGGGAACTTATACCCTACAAAGAGAGGAAGCCAAGAAAAGCACAAACCTGGGTTGCCACGTATCGGCGTACTTCATGTAGACTCCATGTGATCGAACAACTGATTCACCACGTCCTCAGACCGGTTGATGAGATTTGCTTACCGTCCACTAAACAATACAGACAAGAACAACATTATGGCGACATCACGTATCTGCCCTTTTTCTAAGCTAGATGGATCCTTCTCGCTTACTTTGCACGACACTTTTACGGAGAGACCTTCGTCCCTTACTTGCATCGGCCTCCTCCTACTCCGTAGGAGCCAGGTACTATAAATCATGTAGATGATGAACTAGACTACAACTACTACTTAAGCCATCTTCTTAGACAAGGTGATAAGTGGCAGCTAGCAGTATTATACCCATAAAAAAAGTACTCCTTATCGGCTTATAGTGCGGAATATTCATAGCAGTTAGCACTAACGTGTTTCCAAAAGCAGAGACCGTAGCTAGCTAGCTGAATCACGCTTGTATCATACTACGAAGTATCATCTACGGTACTCCGTATCGTATCATCATCACTTGGTGAAACGCTTCTATGATACGCTGACGTGAAGGTTTCTACGAGGTCTGTTTGTATGATATACGAGGTTTTCTGGTTCTGCACTCTTTGTTTCCTACATACATTGAACATGAGATTACGTGAGACAAACTGTCCGGGGGCATGCTAAGGGGTTAAATATTCCTAATGAGAAGTCATGATAACGAAAATCAGGAAGGGTTCTTGACAAAAGGAATTTTGGCTTCGAGGAAACGTCCCGTCATTGATTAAAGAGATGAAAGTTCTCGTTTTATTCAACATTAAAAGATCATTTTCGCATCTCTTTAATTCTTGATAACTCAACGAAAATAGCATTCTCGATTCCTGGCTCTCTATCTTCCCATTCTTAAGACTTCAGACCGTTCCAAATTTAAAGCTCGAAGTCTTTTCACATCACTTTTCCATCATCACAATTTCCCAAAAGGACAAGCCAACAACAAGCAATTCATACAACTTTTTACTATCGCTGCCGGCATCTGTACCTTTTCATCAACTCTCTTTGTGTTTTCATCCTCGATAAATACAATCACAATGTTTGCCACCAATTTTTCAGCTTTTTTCCTCTCCTTGATTGCCGTGTTTGCTGCTGGAGGTCTTCCACCGACTTGTGAAGGATATTCTTTGCAAATGTCGGCCACATCAAGTTCATCACCCAAGGCATTCAAGCCAATCAAGACCAAAGCAATATCATCCACCAAACTCTTCTACACCAATGAAGCGACGTCAGCATCAACAACGGCTTTGGCGTCATCAGTGTCAGTTTCGAGGAGTTGTCGTTCTAACCCAAAGTTCGACCCGGTCCAGGCCATTGCGTTTTTGAACGACCCCACACGGAAGTACAAGAAGCGAAGCCGAACTCGTTTCCTTTCCGATCTGGATCGGGAACGTCGTGTTCTCACCAAAGCCGCCGCCAAGGCACAGGCCAAGGCCAACTTTGAATTCGGCCAACGGGCGGCCCAGCGTGCTATTCAGAGCGTCCTGAAGGAACATGGTATTGACGATTCCTTTATTACTCCGTAAGGATGTCACCGCAAAACGATATACCACGATACGACATTCGACGCAATAGCTATCGACCGTTGTGGCATGGTGTATCGCTCGGAACAAAATGCCGTCCCCTCGTGACGGTAGTGCACACTTGTTACTTCACGTTTTTGCATCTCGATTCACGAATAGTGAATAATTTTCCATTAAAAAAACTACGTCGTATGTGTAAGATTGATCCATATACAATAGCATTGCCCATAGGTTGCTTCTTGCTTGAAGCCAGCGGTTCACGTTAACTTGGCAACGCTTTGTCTTCGGTACGAATTTCGGTGATTGTGATATTGATTGCGGATCTTTGTTAGCGACGTCGGATATACAAAATGATAGTCAATGTATACAACTACCATCTTCAGCTGGTCCTGTCCACGATATCTCTGTAGCAGTAAGGCAGAGGTAGTTTTCATGTAATCATTTTATTACAGTGTATTATATGCTGCTACTACAGTACAACAATACCGGTAGGTATATGGGATACATACCTAATCATATAATCGACCGACCAACAAAAAAAAATCTTTCTAACTGTATGTAAACCGCGTAGTGGAATCTGGTCGAATCTTTTTTCTTGTTTTCGGTCGAGTAGTTCTGCCCGTCGATTGCGTATCTCATCCCAGGTTCGATGATTCCCCCAAGAATCGTTCGTATCATAGAAAAGAGCAGCAAGTTCCTGTTTCTTCCATCATCTCTCATCAACGACGTTACGTTCTGCGTTCTGTACTGTCGTAGTTTAGAAGACGTGATTTTATACTTTGACAAGTTGACCAAGTGTTATTCTTCTCTCCCACCAAAAAGATGTTCTTCAACAACATGTCTGCCTACCAAGATGGCCAGGCCTTTGCGATGAAACTCAAAGCGATGCAAGATCGTCAAGCTCGTGATGGTGGACCTCAACCGCCAGCAGTTGTGGCAACAACATCCAAGACCAACCAAGAAACAGGTTCCTTGAAGAAGGAGCAACAACTACAACAACCACAACAAAAGCAATCAAAACATTCAACGTTCCAAGCCTCGTCGCGATCATCATCCAGCCGAAATCCTTTCTTTGGATGGAGATCCAAACCCAAATCACCAGAGATAGAAACAGTTGTGACATCTGTTCCTGCCACGACTGGAACGCCGTCTGAGACATCTTCCATTACCACCACGACAACAGTATCAGCATCAGCATCATCATCATCCTTATACTCCCGTCGTCCAATACTACATAGTTCGTCGGAGAAACCAAGAGAAGAGTATATGGATCCTAAATTGGTTCAAGCAGAACAAACGTTGCAGTTCCTCAATGACACTATTGCCAGTCAAGAACGACGGGACGATCACCTCGGTCAAGAAATTGCGGCTCTTCTACTGGATGCCAAAGCCAAACACACTGAAGGGAACAAACGGGGAGCCATTCGACAGTTAAAAAAGATGAAATTGAAACAACACGAACAGACCAAGGTCGGTCATACCATTGAAACGATGGAGGCACAAGCCTTGACGATTGAATCGGCCATTGAAACTGCAAAAGTATTACAGGCAATGAAACGAGGGGCCAACACTACGAAATCATTGCAACATGGCAAGGAGACAAGTGTGGAAGCATTCGATGACGTCTTGGAGGACATTAAGTATACCATGGACTATGCGGCCGAAATTCAACAGATATTATCCGAACCTGTGGGAAACGTCATTTTGGACGAAGATGAGTTGTTGCAAGAACTCGAACGTTGCATGGATGACGATGTTGATACTCCTCCCATCTCAGGTAGCGCTACTTCAATGATGGTTCTCAATATGCCGACTGCCCCACAATCGGTAATCCACCCCCGCTCTGGTTCGAGCGACGAGGAGACGGCGATATTTGACCCCGCAACACTGATGGCGGAAGTTTAGTACTTCGACGGTCCTCGTCGTCGATACATCATACGTCGTACAAATAATTTTGCTTCATATGTATTACACCTGTTGATAAGACGAACACTTTTCCTTCAATTTGCCTTTTGACAAAAAATTTCATTCTCCGTGAATAGATTATTATTTTCTGTTTTGACAACACCGTCCCATGCATGTAAAAAAAGAAGACATCTATACAAAAGAAAAGTAACGCAAGACAAAACCAATGATTATCGGGAGCGCAATGACTGGAAGCGAAACAAGAACACTTCTTACTGCCAAAAATGGAGGCGTTCATCCAGCAAAAAATGTTTTTTCTTTAGTAAATTCTAAAAAGTTATTTGGGAAATGGTCCTGCTTTTTTACATTTACATTGTAATCAATACTAACAGTAAGTATATATATAATACGGAGTACGAAGTACGACGTATATATGATAAAATGGTGGTGTAGTGTGTGAGTCTGAACCGGACAGTACTCACTCACTCACTCACTCACTCACACATTCACAGTCGGTTGGATTGCGGATTCTACTGCAGTGGTTCGTCGTACACCTGAAAAGCGCTAACAGTGTAAACTTGTTCTTATAAATCAGTCACATATTTCGATCCCGTATCCATATGAGTCACTATACGACGCACGTAGATACTCTACTGGGGTACATTAATTCCGATGTCAAATTCGATCCGACGGACGAACGAGATGAATTTCTTTTTGGAATTTGTCAAGTCACGTTCCTTCTGTTTTCAATGCATTGACAGCTGCTACGTCGTATTACAAGGCCTCAAGTCGTACTGGAGCTGCGCAACTTGGCGCAAGATCTGTCTATCACTCTCTCTATTGGCTACGACATTATTTATTATGTATTTTCACTACGTCGTATGAAAAACGGTAGCCTCGTTTCTGTCTGCCATGGAGGGTATCACTCTAACTTGTTCGGACGGTATTGAATTACATGGTCAGCGTTGGAGGAAGAGAAAGCGGAGGAGGAGGACTGTTGACGAAGAATTCACAGTCAATGTTGACTTGCCGTATGCTACTAACTGTAAAGACCATAGTACTCCACCAACTACCAGAAGACTGAGGATCTTGTGCCTGCATGGGTTCCTTGACAATTGTCGGAGTCACTATCTCTTGGGACCCAATCTGGTAACCCATCTCACGGACGAGAAGAATGACAATAATGACAATGCTGATGGTGATGAAGTGGATGTGGATGTGGATGTGGTGGCGATTGATCTTCCAGGCCACGGCTGGTCGTCTCACAAGTCGAGAGATGTTCCGGCAAGTTGGTTGGTGTCGGATTATTGTTATTATATTGCAGAAGCCGTCACTCGACTGGGTTGGACGACAGTTGGAAATGAAAACCAAACAATACAACAACAACAACAACAACAACAACGTCCGCTTCCACGTAATAACGACGAATCGTTTGTTTTGATCGGGCATTCGTTTGGAGGAGCCATTTCTATTGAATATGCTGCCACCTTTCCCGAACAAGTCCAAGCCTTGATTCTTTTGGATGCTCACGGACCAGATTATGATAATCCGGACCGAATATCAGCAAGGATACGAAACCATGTTTTGGATCGTTATCATTACAATGAGAAGACCAACAATGCAAAGGATGATGACAACAACAACAACAAAAACATCAACAACGTAGTCACGACCAAACAATATTCCGATTTGCGTGCGGCAGTCCAAACACGAATGGATACGGCTCGATTTTCCCCGGGGGGACGTCAATGGTTGTCCCAAGAAGCTGCAACAGAAATGGTCCAACGTGCCACTTGTTTCGCTGGGGACGGGACGGTACAATTCGTCCATGATGTTCGTCTCAAACATTCACCGCTTTTACTTCCCACTTTGGATCATGTCTTGGCCTGTTGGAACAATCTTACTTGTCCCGTCTATTGTTTGTATGCCAAAGATGGATGGCCGTTCTACCCTTTGGATATACAACGAGCTCATGATCAACTTTCAAACAACAACAGCAACACGAACTTGGTAGTGGAAACCTTCCCTGGAAGTCATCACTTTCATGCCGATCCGGACACGGCACCTCGTGTCGTAGAAGCAATCGTCAGATTTCTCCAAAGGCAGGGATTGTGATCTTATTATTTTAAAAAGTAAATATAATAATGCCAAAACAACATCGAAAATAGTTAACTGTAAGGACGTTACTTCTGTACATGCAATACACTTTTTTTTCTTAAATGTTGTAAGAAAAAAACAAAACCAAGAGAGAGAGAGAGAGAGAGACATCCGCTACACAACTTGCCAAAAACCACTCCCAACAACAACCAAAGAAAGTAGAGAGTCTTTCCATGGGCCTCGCAGCCCCTTTTCTTTACTTGTAGGTATACGTCAGAGTGTGCGCATGCGTATAATGTGAGATCATACCGGGCGTCGTTTTATTCTTCCTGTAATGAAGTGGTGATAGTGGAAGTATTTTTAGGGTGTATCAGTTACTGCTACTGAAACTATCTTTCGAATCGTCCTCCTCGTCGTCATCGTCGTCGTCATCATCCTCCGAGTCATTTAGACGATTCGCCCTCTTGATCAACATGGGAATGGCAATGGACATTCCAATCACAGTAATCGTAAGTAGAACCACAAGAATTTTCCACCGCAAGGAACGTGGTTTTCGACTACCAGAATCCTTGACTTGTATGGCTTTTACGAGTGGCGGCTGTTCTACTGATGATTCTTGTTTGTCCTTGATGTCACCTTCCAGATCTGTTTGTTTTCCTGCTACTTCTGCTGTTTCTTGTTCTTCCTCCACAACAAGTGTGGCATGTATCTGGATGGGTTCTTCCTCTTGTACTGCTCGATACTGCTGCTGTTGTTGTTGTTGTCGTTCTTCATCGTCGTCCGAGAACGTCCGTGTTCGCGAATCACCGTGAACAGGAATAGCACCGACCATCGTATAAAGATTTTGTCTTTGTAGATTGGTTACACTCGGTCCATCTTCCAGTTGTTGTGCTTCGTTGGATCCTGTCTTGTTATTCGATTCCGTCAACGGATGTTGATTCTTTGACATCTTTGTTGCAGTATCATGCTTTGGTCCGTTCTTCGTCTTTTGAGTAGTTGACGTTGTAGTTCTTTTAGTTCTTGTTGCTGTTGTTGTTGACGATGACGATGATGATGATGAAGTTGTTGGTGCTGTTCCTAGTATTGCTGTACGCTGAATACTTTTGGTACGTCCCTTTCCAGAGACAACTTCTTTTGGATGGTAGTTCGTTTCATCGTCGCAACTATTACCATCCTTTTTCATATCATCAGCTGTATCATTCCTATCATTCTTATCATCATCGTTATTGCCATCATCGTTATTATCATCATCATCGTCATCATCATCATCAGAGTGGAGAGAATCGAGGAGCTTGTTAGCGGCTGCATTCTTCTCGGACTTTTTTATCATCTCCATGGTGTTCATCGTGGGTTTCGTAATGATATGACTGTGATATATGATATGATGGGTGGTTGCCGTTATTTGTACTACGTAGTATACCTTTTTACGTCGTCAGTGGATTATGGAACAAAAAAAGGCAACTTAAAAAATCATAAAACAAAGACAATCTCTCGACGTTTTTGACGGTACAAGACACCTTTAATCATCACAAGACTCTGTTCGAAAACGTCTTGTTTTCTTTTAGCCCTACTAATTAATCTTGTCCAAAACTACAACGGTAGTCGTAACGGTGAGGATGAATTTATTTGGATAGTCTCGAAGTGTTTATCACATACCGGTATCATACGTCGTATGAATGTGAGGCATTTTTTTTTCGTGCTTGTTGCTTGACTATGATGGATCGCTTCGAATTTTTCAACACCTTCTCGCAGATACTTTCCCGAGTACTTAGTGTTCGCGAAGAGATGTCTCATTTTATCTTCACAATATCACAATCATTTCGCAAGACTGAATGAAATACCAGGTATCATAGAATTACAGTTTAGTGATCATGTTTCCAATCCATTCTTGCATGTTCGAACGTTCTCAACATCCATCCGGGACGTCATTTAACAACAAACAATCTCACATAGCTTCGTACCCTCTCTATTAACAGTGACGCACATTTTTGGGAAGGTGGCGTGTCGTCCCTAAAATAAAACTCGAAGTATTAATAAAAGTTACAGTGAATAATATTACCGTACAGTTAACGCAGCCAAAAAAAAGTTCTACGAGTAGTATTTTTCACCTCGCTTCGGTTGGATAGAGTAGCCAGAGCTAGCTACTACTCTAGTGTCTAGTCTACCAGGCAAAATCCTCAATTGAGGGAGGTCAAAATTCGGCAAAAAACGGATGGAAAACAGACCATTAACACGACCCTATCGTGAGAAAAAAAACCAAAGCAGCCCTATCAAAACGGTCTTCCAAGACCATGGCAAAGTATACAAACTTGTCAAACTAATCATTTAGAATTCACAGTAACACTATTGTAGAGGTTCCTACGAGCTGTGGACGTCCTGCAAGTGTCGAGAGAAGCACAGCTTGCCCTTCTCTGTAGAGCAAATCCATGCTTCTTTTGAAGTGGCGACGGCTGCGTCTTTACAGCAAGAGCAAAGATACTTCGTCTTCTTCCTACATACTCTGCAATTGCCTTGCAAAGCAAAGTTAGTACCCTTCCGTTTGCGCTTTGTGGGTGTGAGATGTGCATGAGTTCCCATTCTCGGGGTCCCATCAAGGTGGTTTATTGCTGGAGGACAGTGCCCCATCCTGTTAGGAAGCTCGTTGGAGTTTCTGGGCATTCGCATGGCTGCATCATATTTATTTAGGATCAGCTCCTCTGCTAGCTGTTCATAGAACAATTTCTGTGATCTGCCCTCTCCTCTCGGATACGTCAGCCCCATGTACATGCGGTATGTGTTGACCACGATCATAGAGAAGATAGACAATCCAACCCGCTTGTCCCATTTTGTAGTCACCAACTTCCTTTCCACTCCAAGAGTATCTTGCCTGTCGCGATTGTGCTGATCAATCTTGCCACACACATCGTAGTATACTTCAGCAAGCTTTGGTTGCTCCACTACCAACGTCTGTCTTACAGGATCTGCATTCAACGTTTGATCCAATTGGCGCCACCGTTTCCTCACATAAGGAGTACCCGGTGCTAGTCCATGCGCATTTGAAATGAAATATCATCGCTCTCTATCCATCCACACACATGCAATGAGAGAGGGACGGCCCTCAGCATCTCGTGCAACCAAGCCTCTCCTATCCCCTCTCACCTGCAGTTCAAGTGCCTGCAAGTATGCCATGGGATACTTCTTTGTGGCTGTCTTCACAACGCCAATGAACTTCAAGCCGCTTCGTTTCAGTTCCTCCGCAGCACCAACTGAAGCAAAGTATGAATCCGCACAAACAATTCTTCCACTGAAGCTCCAGGGAGAGACAAGAAACTTGAGTACATTCGTTCCATGCAGAAGATGTTCATCGTGCACCTGCGTGGTGGTGCTTTCTTCTGCTGCCGTTTTCACCAGCTTCAGACGAAGCATGATTCCAGATTGCCCACATGCCGCATTCTGGATCTCGCATCCATTTTCGGGTTTGCGATCAATGGCAACGTAACATGGTAGTCCCATGTTAATCCAGTGTCCGCCCTGCCCATACCACCTGCTTATCGACTCGTCAACACAAATGTGTTCTGAGGGGACAAACGCTTGAGCCATATGCTCATTAAATTGTTCCACAAAGTCATCGACCAACAACCAGCGATACTGTTCTGAAGACATCCTTTCCGGACGCTCCCATGGCTGGTCTCCCCATCGAAGACAGGACCAGATGTCATCGAAGCGGCGCCGTTTCATTCCAGTTTCACCAAAAGCTGGAGCTGGAATGAAGGGGGAGGTTGAAGTGTCGCTCCACAGACTTGCACGGCTCTCAAACTCGAACCGTGTTGCGAGTATAATGACACCAAAGAACTTCAACAGCTCACCAACTGTTGTGGTCGGTTTCCCAATGTTCTCTAGGACAACATTGGTGTTTCTGCAAATGCTGACAAGAGATTCTGGGGGAAACGCAAGCAGAAAGACATCCATTTTGGTTCGCCTGTTATCCGCGTTGCTTCCAGCCTGAAGAACGTCTCCAATTGGAGACTTGATCGACCATGCACGTCTTGGAGTGGGTTGTCCAATCTGTTCAAGCACCGCCTCATCATCAATGAACCAATCCACCTTGTGACTGGTGACAACAGGGATCGTAGGCGACTGTGCAACGGAAGGGGCTGTTGGAGGTGCTGGAGTTGGCGGCAGAGTACCTGCTGGAGTTGGCGGCGGAGTAGCAGCAGCCACTGAAGTTGGAGGAGAAAGAGCAGGGGCCACAGCAGGGGCAGTAACAGGAGGAGGGACTGGCAAAGGGACAGCAACAGGCGACGGATTCGCACGCACACTTTCAGAAACAACTTCAACGCTTCTGATGTGCAGAGTCACGTCCTTCAGGTGACCACCCCCCAAATCATACCTTGCCCTCACGTTGTTAGCTGTTCGGTTGGTCTTTGGATTCGTCATGCTGATGATCTCCAGTACAACACCCTCCAGGATCTTCGTCTTGGCGGAAGATCCATAGCGACGACTGCACTCAGAAAGATCAGTCACCATGCACGCCTTTGCTTGACATTTTGCGCCAACTATCAAGCTTGAAACCTTATTGGGAGCCTTACGGGCCGCAGGGCATGAGCCGTTAGTTGCTTGAGACATTTTCCTAGTGTTTGTAATGCCGTTTACCGTGGAAAGAATCTCATGCTGCTGTTGATTGTGGATGAATTGTGCCTTGAAAAAGCCAAAAAATTGGATGTTGACAACGCGCGAAAATTTGTTCCTGTCGGTGGTTCTTACCCCAGGACGTCACAACGGAACGGATTGACTCTTCAACCACTTGTATGATACCAACACGATTCAGACTACCGTAAATTGCGCTTGATACTTCCCCCCCTTGAATACGCCTCCCCTGTGCACAACTTGTACTGAAATAATTTCTCTGACGCGCAACGGACGGACCATTTCTGTCGTTCTCAAAATGCGTCCCTGATTTGGATTTTGGAACAAGGAGAGGCAAGATTCCGTGTACGTCTTCCCTTCATCCGTCGCGTGACTGCTCGCTTCGCTTCACATCGTTAGCTCCAACAAAACGACGATTATGACAACGAGACCTTGTGGCGTTGTCGTCCTCATTTTCGGGATAGAGAGTAGCGATTTCGGTTGTAGTTGTAGCTACCATGAATGCTGTGGCACCCTTGTGGGATATAATGCAGTGGTCCGCTTCGAAAAACGTGTTGTAGAGACTGGTAAGTCGATGTTTCTGTTGGAGCAGGCGCGAGCATGCCGACTACAAATGATGATGTCGACACAGAGGACGATGTTGACGTCACTCATGCTCTGATGGTTGAAGGCAAAGGATTCTTTCGAGCAGACGAGGAGAAAGAATCCGCTCAGCAGGTCAAAGAGAAAGAATTCTCTCAGACACACCAATGCCGATCTTATTCGGATGTTGTAAAAAGTAAATCATTTCCTCAAAAAAGGCACAACCTCTATTCACCTTCAACCTTGGTAGTAGCGTGATCCGTTTCCCTTAACGAGAACGGAGCATCAAAACTGTACCAAGAAGTTGTGCAGGTGACTTTCAATCTCGTCAGGCTCGCAGCAACGCTCGCCGACAGAAACATTCTCGCCAGGCTTAGAAGCAGAGCTCGCCGGCAGATATGTCCAACGCTGCCGACATGAGCGGCCACGAAGGCTTCGAGAGACCCCCGAAGACAAGACAAACGTCCAAGGCGATGATCGAAAGCCCTCCAGGCGCAACAGAGGAGGAGTTCGCGGGCAACAGCCCGTCTCATCAAGCAAGTACAAAGGGAAATGCGATGGCATCGCTGACTTTGTTTTCGACATTGGTCTGCCCAGCTCAACGCAGGACATGTTCCCCACGGTGCTCAAGGAGATCGCCGAGTACGTTGGTCGCAGCTACGAAAAGGCGGGCGACCTGCGGAACTGTTTGATCGAGATGGACATCCCGGACATACAAGAACCAACCGAACCTGACGCAAATGCCGGTATCGGAAAGACCAAGATGTATGAGCTGCAGCTCAAGGTGTACGTGGAAAAAAAGATACGCCGGGAGGAACAACTGCAGCGGATCTTTGCTCTAATCCTTGGACAATGCTCCCAGACATTGCGGGACAGGCTCGAAGCGGGTCCAAGCTGGAAGAAGATAAACGCCGATTCTGACGTTATCGGTCTGCTCAAGAACATCCGCAGTCAACTTCATGAAGGCGAAAGCACTGCTACGGTGCCAGGAGTCAGTCACCTACAAGCGGAGCGAGCCCTTAGCTCTTTCACACAGGGCCGCCACATGAGAAACACGGACTTCATGAAGAAGCTGCGAAGCCTTATGGATGTATTCGAGGCAGCAGGAGGTCACATCGGACGTACCGCATCATCTTTCCTCAAGAATTCCAGCTCACCGCCCAGTAGTTCCGAAGTCGAAGAAGCTCGATCCCTCGCCCGTGAAGAGTATGGTGCCCTGGCAATGATCACGCGCAGCGATCCCAGACGATACCAAGAGCTGATCAACCAGTTGCACAACAACAACCTATCAGGTCACGACGGCTACCCAAAAACGATGGCACAGGCGTTGGACATGCTGAACAACTTCAGGGGTTCCAATCGAGTGTACCCAGAACATGAGTTGGCTTTCACGACCCACGACCACAACGGCAACAACCACAGCAGCACCCGCGGTGGCCGTGGTGGTAGAGGCGGCCGCGGTGGTAGAGGACATGGACGTGGAGAAGATGGCAACAACAACGACGGTAGGACACAGGTCGACGTAGAAGCTAGTAGCACCAATAAATCTAGCACCAAGTCAGCTTCTTATACTGCATTCTCCATGATGGCGTGTGAATGGTTTGATTCACTTACCGAACCAGCTATGACGGCATCCCAATTCATGAACATGCTCCCGGCAATATGGCTCCTGTTGGATAGCTGCTCCACTGTCGATATCATCAGCGACAAGACACTTCTACACAATATCCATACCGCGGAACACCCTATTGACGTCTACTGCAACGCTGGGAAAGTCACCCTCACGCAACAGGGATACCTCGGGGACTACCCACAGCCTGTCTGGTACAATCCAGATGGCATAGCCAATATTCTTTTGCTGAACAACGTCATCAAATATTTTCACGTGACGATGGACACCTCCCGCGACAACGGCATCTACGTGCATCGATCCGATGGATCCACCATCCATTTTGAGCCATCACATCGTGGTGTTTACAAGCATGAGATCACCAGCACCTCCATCAACAATTTGTGGGACTTCACCCTTATTAACACGGTTGCAGATTGCGCTGAGAAATATACGCCACAAGAGCTAACTCGCGCCAAAGAAGCCCGTCGGCTGCAAAACATAATCATGCGCCCCGGCTCCCGTTATTTCAAGGACATGGCCATCCAACATTTACATGGCTGCCCCATCACATCTCGCGATGTCACCAACGCTGACAATGTCTATGGACCCAATCTCGGATCATTGAAAGGCAAGACAACCAGACGGCCCGTCCCTTCTGTCTCCAACAGGAACGACCCTGTGCCTCCTCCCATTCTTGCCACACACGATCACCTAGGCCTGTTGACCGACATTTTCTTCATCAATAAGATGACATTTCTTTCGACATATTCCCGCGACCTTCGTTTCCAAACGGTCGTTACCCTGGCCAATCGTCAACTCCCACATGTTCGAGATCACCTCCAAGCCACCTTGCGCCTCTACCATTCCCGCGGTTTTCGAATCTCTGCCATCTATGCTGACCCTGAATTTGAGGGACTCCGCGCCTGGTTCCCACAACTAGAGACATGCGGGGCCGATGATCACATCGGTGATGTCGAACGAAGCATTCGCACTATCAAAGATCGCGTCCGCAGCACATATCGCATGCTTCCTTTCCGGCAAATCCCTCGCATTATCCTTGGACACCTCGTACGCAACGTAGTGTTTTGGCTCAACTCTTTCCCTTCTGGGACCGGCCCCACTACTCACCACTCGCCTGCCTACCTCATGACCGGTCGCCAGGTCACATATAAAGCTCATGCCCAACTGGAATTTGGCGAATATGTACAAACACACGAGGAACATTCCAACGACATGCGAGAACGCACCGCTGGTGCTATCTGTCTTGGTCCGACCGGAAATGCACAGGGTACACATTTCTTCATGTCGCTTGCCACTGGCTCCCTCATTCGTCGTACACGTTGGACTCGCCTGCCTATGCCGATCGAGGTTATCCACCGCGTAAACCAACTCGGACGGGCCCAGAACATGCCACAAAATCTTGCTTTTGGTGACCGTCACGGAGTGGAAATCGGTGACGACCTGGATGACATCGTCGATGATCCCAACGATGATGATTTTACCCCTCTTGATCCTGCCACCGCCGACGACACTCTGTTCTACGACGACGATCTCAGTGCTGCAGAGCTCGGACACCCCGAATTTCCTGACGATCCTTCTTTCACCGACTTACACAGTGTCTCCAGTCAAGACGATGATTCCGTTGTCTCCGACCCCGAAACCACAGGAGTGAGGATGGAAACTGACAACCACCCCAAAAACACAGGAGTGAGGATGGAAACTGACAACGAAAGTTGCGACGGTGACAATTATATTGACGAAGATGATGACAATTCAAACAACACCGAAAGCACAGGAGTGGAAGACACAAGATCCTGTGAAAACACAGGAGTGGAAGACACAAGATCCATCGACGACGAAAGCTCAGGAGCGGACGACGATGAACCTTCAAACATGTGCGACAAAATCCGGTTAGCCGAGGAGGCTGGAAGAATCGCAGCCATCACGAACAGTTGCCCAAACGCACACGAAAACCATACAGCAAACACATGAATATGATGAACATGGTCGCTGAATACATCCATTCAACCTTTGAAGATATGGAACCCGAAGTTATCTTCACCTTGTTGGCTGGCAAGGACATGCAGTCTCAACTGACTCTTTTAACGACGCAGATGTCAGCCAAGGCAGGACTCAAACAATTTGGACAGGCTGGAGCGGATGCAATAATGAAAGAATTGGAACAACTCTTATACAGGAAAGTCATGCAAGGAAAGAGAGCAAACACTTTAACACGGGATCAAAAGAAGGCCGCATTACACTACCTGATGTTCCTGAAACAGAAACGATGCGGAAAGATCAAAGCACGAGGATGCGCTGACGGACGGAAACAGCGATTATACAAGACAAAGGAAGAGACGAGCTCCCCGACAGTGTCCATCGAAGGTTTATTCCTGACATGCATTATCGACGTACTGGAAAAGCGGGATGTAGCCACAGTCGACATCCCGGGAGCATTCATGCAAGCGGACATCGATGAGCTCATTCATGTAAAGCTCGAAGGGGAAACGGCAATACTCCTCGTGCGAATTGACCCAACATATCAACAATTTTTGACATATGAAAATGGGAAGCCTGTGATCTATGCAGAGCTGACGAAAGCTTTGTATGGAACCGTCCAAGCCGCAATGCTCTTCTGGAAGAACCTCACAAACTTCCTGGTCAACGAGCTAGGTTTTGTGATCAACCCATACGACTTCTGCGTGGCCAACAAGGACATCAATGGAAAACAATGCACGATTGCATGGCACGTGGACGACCTCAAGATTTCCCATGCGTCAAGTAAGGTGGTTGATTCAATCATTCATTCCCTCAGCGATCGTTATGGAAAGGAAACCCCACTATCGGTGACACGAGGAAAAGTGCACGAATATTTGGGTATGACCATTGATTTCAGCAACACAGAATTTGTACAATTCTACATGCATGATTTCGTAAATGGTATCCTTGAGGAGACCCCAGCCGAGCTATTGAAAGGAATCCCCACTACACCCGCAGCAACTCATCTTTTCGATATCGATGACAATGCCGAGAAGTTGGATTCCGAACAGGCGATAACATTCCATCATTTGGTAGCAAAGCTACTGTACCTATGCAAGAGAGCCCGACCTGACTTACAGCTTGCCGTGGCTTTTCTCACGACGAGAGTGCAGGGACCTGATGTCGACGATTGGAAGAAACTGGGTCGATGCCTGACATATTTGCGAGAGACCAAAGATGAAAAGCTGACACTGGGAGCTGACGACCTAGGTGTGATCAAGTGGTGGATTGACGCATCGTTTGCAGTACACAAGGATTATAAAAGTCACACTGGAGCAACAATGAGTCTCGGTCGAGGACATCCCATCAGCATGTCTTCCAAGCAAAAAATCAACACGAGAAGCTCAACAGAGGCCGAACTGGTTGGCGTAAATGATGCCATGTCATTGGTTTTATGGGTTCGAATGTTTCTTCTGGAACAAGGTTTCGAAGTGAAGGACAACGTCATATTCCAGGATAACCAAAGCACAATCATGTTGGCACGGAACGGAAGACAATCTAGTGGAAAGAAGACACGTCATATCGAAATTCGATATTATTTCATCACTGATAACATTTCGCAGGGAACATGTTCCGTCCAATATTGCCCAACTGAACAGATGATTGCGGATTTCTTCACAAAGCCACTGCAGGGATCTTTGTTTCGCTGGATGCGGGACAAGATTCTTGGTAAGCATCACATTGGTGTGACTGATAGCCAGGAGTGTGTTGGAGCAGGCGCGAGCATGCCGACTACAAATGATGATGTCGATACAGAGGACGATGTTGACGTCACTCATGCTCTGATGGTTGAAGGCAAAGGATTCTTTCGAGCAGACGAGGAGAAAGAATCCGCTCAGCAGGTCAAAGAGAAAGAATTCTCTCAGACACACCAATGCCGATCTTATTCGGATGTTGTAAAAAGTAAATCGTTTCCTCAAAGAAGTTGCCAACACTTCTAGTGTTGATGAGCTCACTTTTTTGAGGAAACTACGTTAAAGTAATGTTTTAATGAAAACAACCAATTGTCTCAATTAGTTGTTCCAACAGTTTCAATGAAAACATTGTTGTTGATTTCTCACCCTTTCATCTTTCATTGCACAGGAGAAAACCAATATGCCGTCATCGGTGCTGCCCGATTAGTCCTTGATGGGATCGATCAATGTATTGTGGGGAGGCTTGGTAGTATGTACGACAACGTACTGAATCACCTGGACGGACGCCTCGCCCAAGTCACAGAGAAATTTTTGGATTCTACTAGCCAACACAAAGTCGACTACAACACAACCAACAATGGTGTTTGTTCCGCAATAATCATCGATCGCTATGTCCCTGGTGATGGAGTAATGAATGCGCTCTTAGATGGCGTCAATCTAGACTCCAGTGATGAAGAAGTGTAATCATAACTTGCTAAAGTAGTTTATCTATTCTTCTGGAAGAATAGATAAAGAATAGATAAACTAACTGACAAACAAACAAACAAACAAACAAACAAACAAACAAACAAACAAACAAACAAACAAACAAACAAACAAACAAACAAACAAACAAACAAACAAACAAACAAACAAACAAACAAACAAACAAACAAACAAACACATAAATATGCTCATACCCATCTCACATCACCTCCTCTCCACCCAGATGAACTTTTCCTCCTCACGTAGGAGGTTTTATTACCATTACCACATCCCTGGAGTGATCTCCGGTCACTCCCTGCAGTGCCTCGCCCTTCGGGGCCCGGCTGGTGAGTCAACTTCTTAGATACGGAACTGCTGGTAGCTAGTAGTTGGCATAGCCATAAAATAGATTTTATTATCAGTAGTTTATCTATTCTTCTGGGAAGTAGGATAGATCAGTTTTTCGCCTGGCATTTTGAATGATATGTGCTCCAATTGAATTCCAAGCCTCAACAACCCAATGCTCAACATCCTCTCTGGAAGGCGTTGGGATGTTGCCGCCATCTTCTCCAAAGCCAATCATCCACGCCCACCATAGGGACTTAATTCGATCTTTGAAGGGCTTGTTGACGCCCACATCAATGGGTTGGACGACTGAAGTGCAACCCTTGGGGATGAGCTTCAATTGGACACCAATACTGTCCAATTTCGCTTTCACAGTGTCGGTATAGTGACATCTGAAATGGTCCAAAAACAAAACAACTGGAGCTCCATCTGCCCTTTGTTGGATATGAGGCACCAAACACTCATCTATCCACATAAGCATGTTCTCATTGTCTTGCCAGGCAGCGGGTTGGCAACAGAGAGCAAGTTGGTTGGCATATTGACTCACTGAAAGCTCGCGAGTTGCAATGGTGCCTCGAGCTTCACCTTTGAAGATGATCATTGGTTTCAGCTTGGATCCGTCTGCAGCGACTGCCAATGAAGCGGTGGCTCGGGTCTTGTTATTGCCAGACTGTCTAATAGTCACTGAGCGTGTTCCCCTCAATTCCAAGGTGGATTGACTAGCGAGAGAAAACGGAAGAGGAGTCTGGTCCATGTTGATTATGTAGATTTGCGCCTGATCGGGGACTCTAATAAAAGGTCTTATCTCCTCCAACCATTCCCTTGCCTGGTCAATCGCTTGCTGGGGTGGATCCTGGGCCACATTGGTGCCTCTTCTGACAACAAGCTCGTTTGACATGCACAAACGCCGAATCATATGATACTGTTGTTCTTTCGGTTTTGATCGAAAGTTTTCGTCGACTTGGCATGCCCTCACCTGTAGACGACAATACGAGATGCCAATGCCAGCTTCCCTCAATTCGAGTGCCCATCCGATAATAAGCTCCTCTAAATGAGTAATGCTGGACTTTTTTCCTTTCCCCAACGACAACGAACGGTGAGTTTCTGTCCGTTACTCATGAGATGATGCAACGATGTGATGTGACGACACATTTTGTGCCTTGGACGAAAAGTAAAATTGATGCGATGTGATTGTTGGTGACTTTTACACTCGCGACTCGTGACTGAAGTTGGTAAAAAAGGGAATCTGAAGTTTGATGGGAATCCGGACAAACAAGAAATCCAAAAAACCGAACGAAATACGGTTTTTACACTTGCGTTGAATACGCCTCCCCCCACAGAAATCATGTACTAGCTGTCGTTTTGGGGGAGGCTTATCAAGCGCAATTTACGGTATGCTCAATACGATAGTGTTAACGGTTTCGCCTACTAACTCCATCCGGGCGCGACGAGGGAAAACGGCAGACGCGTTCGAAAAAATAAAATAATGAGAAATGCCGTACAATTACACGTTAGGTATTACTGCTTGGTACATAAATCATCATGATGATGAAGACTACCGGTAGTCGTTTAGAGAGCTTCAATTGCGAAGAAACAAGCAGAATTTCATGAAATGGATACTACTCTAGCTGGCTAGTTACTAATAGATTTAAAAGACTCGAACGTTCGCTTTAATGGCCCTTGACGTGTCTTCAACATCTTGTCTCACATCGGAGTGGGAAATCCAGGAAGATATTGTCCCATTAGCTGTTTATTACCTATCTGGGTATTTTGTGCAAAGGACAAATAATCTTCTTGATACGGTTCAGTTTGGAAGGTCATTCAACAGTGATTGTTCTGCTTTCCATATCTCTGCTGCGGGAACATCCTCAGTTAGAGCACTCACAGCCAGCAAGCAAAGCTGATTTTCGACGGTCCATCGAGATGTGGAGATTGTTTGCGTATGGCATTTGTGGAGTAGCGAAAGAAGCCCAGCTTCAAGCACTCAGAACCATTTTCAATATTTCCTTCGAAGGCGTAGCTAGTGAAGAACTCAAAATTCTTTGCCGCGTGCTTCCTGGAATGCAATGGTATAAGTCGTTGGGCACAGAGACAGTACCCGTCCAGCGTCCAGGGAAAACAGCCACCTGTAGATTGCTGCAATAGAGCATCAGTAGTTGATCTGACTCTCCAGCTGCTTGAAACTCTTCCTAGGATTGTCTCTGGAGAGTTTTATGATTATGCGTTGTATGATATGTGTGGCTGAAGAGCAAGGTGCGAAATACTTTTGGCTCCCAACAAGGATTCGTCTTGTCGTTTTGTGCCTTTCGACTTCCAATCAACAGTTGAACCTGTCTCTGGTCGATGTTCCTTTTTTCTACACACAGACATATCTCCATATAAAGTGCTCATCCTCTCTCTTCATTTGATTCCTTCGCATTCAAACATAATGTTTCGTTACAGAAAACAATCAAGAGTCGGTCTCATAGCATCCGATTGTGGTTCATTGATGAGTCTGCAGTTCGGGACAGGCAGATTGTTGTGTGGCAGATCTTGATATGCGTCTGGGATGCTTCGCTTTCAGCCCTTGTGCATGGCTCTTTCCAACACCCAAATCAAAATGTAAGTAGGACAGAGAGATTTCCCCTGTTGTCTTTGGTCTATGGCATTGGCCATCATTTTTCATGTTCCAAACACTTCCGCCTTGACTCCTCACCCCGACTGTTGTTTTTTACCACGCCTCTCGTTGCTTTTTCCTATTTTTTTTTGTAGCCTTCACGGCAACATTGAGATCTTCGCCTTGCGACATGGGTGATAGTGGATATTACTGTTGTTGTGTGTCTGTCATCGTTCCATTGACACTTGATCCCCTTCTGTCATGTTGTCGTATTTCATTAACCACAGGGAAACTCCGACTCTGAGTTCGAACTCCATGACGCATTGTCGGCTTACTTAGTTACAGCAATAGACACAACAGCTACAACCGCACATATGTTTGACGGTGTATTAGCTACTACTCCGGAGTAGTAGTTATTGTCATTGTTGGATGAACAGAAGACAGTTGAGTTTGTGCAAAATAAATGATCCCGTGATGTTACATTTAAAAATGCAGTGATACATCGTGTTGTGGCGATTTTCGAATTTTTCGACGCGCAGTCCGTTTTCCCTCGTCGCGCCCGGACGGAGGTCGCAAGTAGTTAATTTGATCAAACCGTTGGCTCGCCAAAACCACCCTCAATTGACGCAAATATCCTCAATTGAGGGTGATGGTAGACTAGACACCAGGTAGTAGAGAGAGAGAGTCAACGTGAACAAGGCCGCTAGCTAGTAGTTTACAACTTTCAACCAGTACAAACTCAAGTATCTTTACAGTAGTAAATTTTATCGCTTTCCAGCCTTGGCTCGTTTCCTAGCCTCGGCCCGTTCTTTGATCTTGGCCAATCGCTCCTCCAACGTTCCAGACGGTTCGTCGTCCTCGTCCCTAGATGAAGCTCGCGTATTGGACCGTTTCGTGTCTTCTTGTAGAATCAAAACAGCTCCGTGCCCCACTCCGTACTGCTTCAAAGTCTTGAAATTGTCGTCCAATGACGTTCCAATCCCTTGAATTGTCAATTGCTGCTCCTCTTTGGACAGGGATTGTTGCTTTGCAAGTTTGCCCTTGAGAGCACCGACAGTATCGTAACAAGAGATATCTTCGAATTCAACATTTTCCATACCAAAGTGAGAAATATTGATAAAGTATTTTTCCAGCGTCAAAATGTCACCATTCTTGACGTTGCATTCTGACAGCGTTTTTTTGTTATCCAAAAGTGTGCCGTTCCACGTTATGACTTGATCGTCCATGTTTTCGGCAACTCGAGCATGGAAGGGAATTTTGATTTTAATGTCATTGATGGTCGTATCTGGTTTGAATTCAAACGTGTGTTTGTACCCACCTTTGGGCTCGTGGACGTGGATCTCAAACATGCCGAGCTGACGCCGGGAGGAGTCAATCGGACTACCATCGTCAAGACGAACCATCTCTTGTTCCTCCCGTCCATTCTGGCTATCATCGATATCTTCGATGGAATCATCCACTGTGATTTCATCGTACAACTCTTCTTCTTCAAATTCGATCAGTCGTAAGCGAACATCTTTGGTGATGGACCGGTCGTCTTCCCATTCTTTCCCATTGGATTCCATAGAAACAAGCTTTTGATTGCTCTTGAGGATGCCCATTTCTTCTTCCAAAATATCCTTAATGTCTTCTACCGTAGTACCAGGCATCGCTTCTAGCTCCATAGTTTCACCATCCACAAACTCAATGACTACAACTGGAGGCTCTACCCTCAATACATCCCCATGCAAAGGAAGATACTTTGCATCAACTTCAATTCCGCTCATCGTCAAACGGAGGCCCTTCATAGAGAAGCCAGCCCTCTTGGCTACTCGTTTTCGGAATTCTTTCGCAGTATCCGAGTCTTTCACTTCAATCACAAAAGACTCCTCGTCAGGTGTTTGGATAGTAATCAGCCTTGGCTGCTTCTTGGCCGTGACTTGCAGCTTGATATCAATGTCCTCGTTGGAGCTCGGAATTTCAGTGAGCAGTTCCTTTCCATGTAGACCGTAGTAGTACAGCTCCTGCTCGTTGGCTGCTGTTCCAGTCTCTTTCTCCAAAAAGGCCTTGACATCGTCAATGGTGGTCGGCGGTACTACCGGAATTGTCACATTGGAACCATCGGGCAATGTGATACAAAGATCGGGAGGCATCACCGACAAGCTATCACCAGGGGAGGGCAAATATTTCTTGTCAATGACGCGCCCATTTTTGGACAAACGTAAATGTTTGACCGACGTGCCGATTGCCTTGGCAATCTTTTTTCGAATGTCCCTGGCCAAGTCCGATCCAGTGATCTCGACGGAAATCACTTTGCCATCAGGGAGTGCAATGGTGATGGACGACTCCTTCTGCTCAGTCTCCGTGCTAGATTCACCCTCGCTTTCCTCGTCGCTGTCTTCGGTCGTTGAGTTATTGGTCGTCAAGTTGAGATGCATATCTTTTGTAATGGGAGCGTCATCGGTTAGAGACTCGCCATTTCCATTCGCAAGTACAAGTTTTTGCAGATCAATAGGCGTCCCAGTCTGGTCCTGTAGATATTTTTTGACGTCATGAATCGTTGTGTTCAACAAGGCAGATAGTTCAAATATCGACCCATCTTCACTCGTTACAGTAATACTTGGCGGCTCAACTGTCAAAATGTCGCCTTCACTTGGGATGAAATCCTCATCGACAATGGAGTCGTGACCGTGCCTCGAAAGTCGTAATAGTTCCATCGAGATTCCAACTTGTTCTGAAATCTTATACCGTACGTCACTGGGAGAATCAGACGTGCAGATATTGACCGTTACAGGAGTAATATCGGGTGTGATGACAGTAATTTCAAACGTATCGTTGATTGCAGCTATGCCTTCCTCGTCGGAGGACTCCGACGCTTCCTCACAGGAAGATGACTCTGATTCCTTTTCTTCGGCAAGAATTTCTTTGCCCGTGCTCAAAACATGCTGCTTTTCTGCAGTATCTTGAGGCTCATCAGGGACGTGAACCTTTGGACTGGAAAGAAGGTTCGTCGCTTTTTGTAGGAACGAAAATGGTGCCGTAGCCCTTTTGGTGGGCGTTGTAGTGACGAGCATCTTTTCTGGATTGTCCAACATGAGAACGCCCTTATTTTGAATGTCGAGATCTCTCAATGTCTTTGTTGCCAATTTGGATAAGTCTTGGCCTCCTCTTGTGATTCGTTGTTTCTCTTTGGGTACACCTTTTGTTTTCGTCACCATCTCCATTACGTCATCTATGGTACTGTTTCTTCCAATTCCGTTCAGCTCAATGACATCGCCAGACCAGCAAAGCACACTTATGCCGAATGTTTCCAGTTGCAGTACATCGCCGCTGCAAACGTCGATATCAGAAATCGCCATTTTATCCTTCAAAACTTTCCCATCAAATAGAAGCGTTTGGTTGGCTGGATCTATGGATGTCTCTTCGCAAATCAAATCTTTGACTTTCCTGATATCGTAGGTCGGTTTCACGGAGAGATCCAAAGGAGTGCCGTTGAAAAGCTTCACTTGGAGTTGCATTGGTTCCAAGCTGATCGAACAACTACCTTTCAGTCCTTGCTCGCGCAGAGACTTTCCTTCATGTAGTGCTGCACCGTTAAAAGTGAGATGTTGATGCTCGGGCGATACATTGGTAAAAGATGAAATCCTCTCTTTCACATCATCTACATCATCGCTCGGCATGACGCTTATAGAGAATGTTTCAAAACCTTGTCGCTCGACAAACACTTCAAACTCTCGCTGCTTTTCTTCCACATTGACTGTTGTGTTCAAATCGAGATTTTTAACCGATGTTCTATCATCCACTTGTTCCTCGCTATTTGAAGTGCGGAAAACATAATCATCCCATTTTCCTGTGACTTCAGGATGCTCCTCGATCAGTCTCTTCTTTAGATCTCCAACAGTCATGTTTGGCAAAACTTTCAGCCGAACTCTCTTGCCATTTCCCGGCAGAGCAAGGGTCATCTCAGGTGCTTCAACACAAATCACCGAGTCACTTCGGATACTAGTTCCAAGGTAAGACAAAAGGGGTTTGGTGTCGGGGGCTTGCAAGAGCTCTCCGTT
This sequence comes from Nitzschia inconspicua, assembly GCA_019154785.2. NCBI lineage: Eukaryota > Bacillariophyta > Bacillariophyceae > Bacillariales > Bacillariaceae > Nitzschia > Nitzschia inconspicua. The sequence continues at coordinate 394,582 of JAGRRH010000003.1, forward strand.
TAGCTTTATCTCTCCGATCGGCAGGCCAAATTGTTCCTCTATAGTTTTCTTGATTTCAGAAAGCGATTTTTCAGGGTCGATCACAAGGTGGAAAGAATTTCCATCTGGAAGTTGCACCTCTACCTCTGGTGATCCGTCAGGCGATCGTACTTCTAGTATTGTAGAATTGTCGAAGTCAAATCTTGAAACGGGCTCGTCATCTGCAAGATTCTCCATTCTACTCTTCAGAAAGATACAGAGCGAGTCCATGGGAAGTCCCGTTATTTGCTCGATCATGTCCTTGATGTCGGCAATCGTTTGCGTTGGAATAACAGTCAACGATAGTTTCGATCCATCTGGCATTTCTACCTTAATCACGTGAGCTTGGACCGACAAGACGTGGCCTGTAATCGGCTTGTATTTCCTGTCGATCTCTTTTCCATCCAAGAGCAAACGCAAATCTTGGGCAGCAATGCCTCCTCCAATGTCACGCGCTACTTTAAAACGCACATCGTTCTTCGTATCGCTGAATTCGAGTTTCATACTCAACTTTCTTCCGTCTGGTAAAAGCACAGTAACTTCAGGTTTATCATAGCGGACTTGGAGAACTGTCCTATCAACGAAGTCTGATCTTGAAAATATCACACTGTCATCAAGTTCGTCGTTCTTTTGATAAAAGAAAATTCTTTGTGAGCCTGGACCCATTCCTGTTTTCCTTTCAATGAGCTTTTTCAAGTCTATTATTTTTTGGGTTGGAAATACAGAAAACTCCTTTTTGCTACCATCGGGAAATTGTACGATGACTCGTGGGGGGAGAAGAGTTAGAACATCGCCGTTCGAGAAATTGCAGGACTTAACTTCTTCGTTGCCATTCGTTAGTCGGAGGTCCTTTGCCTGTATCCCAATCTTCGCGGCAACTTGCGACCTCAGCGACTTCATGTCAGAGCGCGGGGCAATGTCAAATGCAATCTCATTACCCACAAAGTCTTTCACCTTAACTTGGGTAGATTCTTCCAACTTTACGACAAGATCTTTGGTAATGGGCGTATCGTCTGATAAAACAACATCGCCATTTTCTGCAGACGAAAAGATATATTGTTTGTCCTTCGCAATTCCAGTTTCCTCCTCCAGAGCTAATTTGATGTCGCCGATGGTTGTGTCTGGCAGCGCTTCTAGTTCAACAAATTCTTGGTTCGGAAGCTCAACAGTTATAGTCGGGGACAAGATACACAAAACGTCACCATCCATTGGCTGAAAGTCGTCACCAATCTCCACTTCATCTTTAGATAGACGCAGATCCTTGATTGGCACATTCACGGACCGAGCAACCTTCCTCTTCAGCTCAAGAATGGAGTCATCTGGGAAAATTTCAATGGGAAATGTTTGTTCATTAGGGCTTTGAACCGTTACGGTAAACGATTCTTTCAGCGCTGCAACTTCTTCAACCTCCATCCGAATTTTCAGGTCTTTGGTAATGGCGGTTTCATCGTCCATCGGTTCTTGACCGCCTTCGACAAACAGTTTTTGCTTTTGTATTGGAACGCTAGTTTCGTCCATCAAAACTTCTTTGATATCAGCAACAGTCGTGTCTTTGGAGGCAGCGAGCTCTAAAGACTCTCCATTTGGCAGCGAAACCACAACTGAAGGGGGTTCGACTGTGACGACATCTCCATTAGATAAGACAAAGCTGCCTGAAAGTTCCTCGTCTTCCATTGATAGCCGGATTTCTTGCGATGGGATCCCAAGTTTGGTCGATATCATGTCTCGAAGGGTTACGACGGCCTCATTCGCATCGATCTCAATCGTGAAGGCGTTCTCGTCTGGAGTATTTATTGTGATTTCATTCTTCTTGAACTGAACATGCACCTCAGAGTCTCTCCCGACCGGTAAGTCGTCATTCAATTCTTTGCCATCTACATCTACAAGGGTTATCTGGCATTTCTTTATACCTTCTCGATGCTCGATGTATTCTTTGATAGAGGCGACAGTAGAGTTCGATCTCGTTGGAGCGTTGATGCATGTTCCATCTGGAAGAGTGATGCTTATGCTGGATGGAACAATTTTCAACACTTCGCCACTGGAAGGCATATACTGTGCGTCCACTCTTTTTTCGTCTTTTGAAAGGACGACATCTTTTAACGGTATGCTTGCTTCCTTTGATATCTTGCGACGAATGCTTTCTGGGGTGTCATCCGACGACAGTGCTATTTGAAAAAATGTACCATCCAATCCCAAGACACTGATTTTTCGTGGCTTCAAACGCAACTCGTCTCCATTGGAAGGCAAGTAACCTTCTTCAACCTTTTTTTCGCCTTTGAGAAGAGCCAGTTCAGACTCTGGTAGGCCTACTTTATGTGCAATTCTACACCTCAATGAATGCTCAGTGTCGTTCGGTAGGATGTCGAGATGTATGATATCCCCTTCTGCTGTCTTCACGGAGAGTCTCGGAGGTATAATTTTCAAAACATCGCCATCTGTGGGAACATATCCCTTTTTTAATTCCTCGCTGCCGTCTTTGGAAAGACGCAGGTCTTGAATCGGAATTCCTGTTTGATCCGACATGAGTTTTCGTGCATCCATGGCAGAAACATCTTGATCCAATTGAACTTGCACCATCTGACCATCCGCTTTTCTGATTGTTACGCTGATACATTCAGTGGCTGGCTCGTTTTCGACAACGTCAACCGCACTTGCTCCAAAAACCTTCAATTCCAGTCGCAAATCCATATCCTCAGAAAGTTGCTTGTCGTCACTTAACTCTACGTCTCCATCCAAGAGGAAAAGTTTATGTTGGTCTTGTGTCGTTCCCGTTTCTTCTTCGAGTACTTCCTTTAATTCAGCAATCGTCGCAGTAGGCATAACTTCCAGTTCAAATTTATCTCCATTCGGTAACGTCACGGTGATCGATGATGGAGGTACGACCACGGCCAACACATCCCCGTCATTGGGAGTATATTCGTCCTGGTCTAGCTCTTCGTCCGACTCGTCCATTGTAAGACACAACTCGTCCAATGGAATGCCTACGGCCTCTCCGGCCTTTTTCCAAAGATCTAGAGACGTCTCGTCGGCCTCCAAGACGATTGTGTGGAGTTTATCGTCTGGTCCTCGTACTGAAATCGTTTTGGAAGGCCTTTTGACGTGAAGTTTGAAGAATTTGTTTTGAGTCACGACAGCGTCTTGTCCGAATTCATCATTGTTATCACCACCGTCATTATTCTCCGTTACCAATACTTGTGCGTCCACTGGAATGTCATGAGATTCCAAAATCTGCCGTTTGATATCTTCGAGGGTGTTGTTTTGTCCAGGCACCAACGTCGTTTTGACAAAGGATTGATCTGGAAGTTCAATGGTGACAATTGGTGCAACACGGAGTGTATCGCCGTTCTGGGGTTGATAGTTGCCATCGGCGATGGTACTTCCACCGGATTGGATCAGTACCAAATCGGACCGTAGTACTCCGATCTTCTTTGCGGCTTTCCGAAGCACATCGTCGGTGGTGTCCTTTGGACCAATTGTCAGTTTGACGGGTGATCCGTCTTTATCTGCCGGAATGATATTGATGTCGACGGTCGCTTCTGGAGTTGGAGCCGTCATCTTTTTCAGTGTGATGGACGGCTTCTTTTGTGGAGGACGGGCGGATGGTGCAACCTGTCGGCGTGGTACGTCGGCCCTTCTCGTGTATACTTTTTGTTCCGCAGCAATTATTCCCGCACTGTCATATTTCAATTCAATGACACTCTTGGATTTGACCTTGTACCGTGTGAGGGGTGTACCACACTGTAACACTTGTTTGTTGAAATACAACCCAATCTTTTCTACGGGCGTCTTATCCCTTTCCGCGGCCATTTCTCGTAACTTGTCAACGGGAAGTTCGACATCAACGTTGTTCAGTACATACTTTTTGCCCTTTAAGGTTCGAATGTACACAGTAAATCCTGCTAGATCTACCGTGTCACGATTGCGAATACCCAATGAACTCAAGGTTTCTTTCGGTCCGACCTTGTCCAGGGGTCGGTCCTTGTGAGAAAGTTTGATTTCATCCATCGGAATACCACGCGTCCGATTGATCTTTTGTTTGACTTGAGCAATCTTGTAACTTGGCTGTACAGTCAACGGGAATACTTCCAATGTCGGTTGTCGTCGAACCATGATTTGAAAGTCGTCACTACCTAACGCTCGTTTCGACGAAGTGATGGACGAGATAGAAGACTGCAAGGACCCCGGAGACGTTGGTAGCACCCTTTTAGATTTTCTTTTGGCACTTTGGGGTGGTGACTGGATTGACGACATGGATGAATCCAAAGAGGCAGTAGAGGAAGGTTTGGACAAGTTCGATTTTTTGGCAGGAGTAGTTGGTGGTGATGATTTCGATAGGGAGGAATCTCTCTTTGAAACCTCCTTTTTCTTTTTGGATGCTGTAGCCGTTTTGGAGGAGGACATTTTGGGAGTAGTTGGCATCCCGGTGGTCGTTGAAATTACATTATTACATGTCTCTGGTGTTACTTTTTTTGACTCGGATGATGTTTGGACGGATGGGTCGGATTTCTTTTTTCCTGGAATGATCTTTCGCCTCTCTTTGCTGTTGTTTCCAAACATGTTCCATTGTTTGTCTCCCGTTTTATCCTTGTCGCTAGGAGCAGATGCCATGTTGTGATCATTATTTTGATCTTGAGGTTTGATCCAATCGCCCATGATGGTACAATTGGACGGAATGTCACTGTCTTTGGTGTTGGGAGGGTAGAACCACATGTCCAATGGATCGATATTCTTTTGTAGTATGATCGTTTTGTCACCTCGTTTCTTCTTTTTGACGGCCGGTGCATAACCCCACTTTCCTTGGATTGGATTTTCTTCTAGTACTCTAGAATCGATCCCTTGCGGATCGTCCTTTCGAAAGATCCATACTTCTTCTCCTTCAATGGACGATGGTTGATTTGTTTTCTTCGTATTGCTGTTGTTGCTGGTGCTGCTGGTATTTTTGGCAAACTGTTTAAAAGTATGGGTGACACTAAACTTTTTGTTGTTGCTGTTATTGTCCTGCCAAATTCCCTGATGTGTTTTGGATTTATCCTTGACGATTTCAACGCCCTTGGGATACACCCACGCCGACTCCTTGTTGACAGGAATCATATGAGGTCGCATGCCATCATCGATACCGGTCAAGCTGCCAGAACTGTTGTGAAACAACGACGAGTTACTCATGATGAATGTTGATGGATGGATCGATGGATCGATTAGTTTCGATTCGGTGGATGACAACTTCTGTTTGTGTTTTTGAAATGTTGCCTCTCTCTCAGTTCCTACCGGTAGTATCTACTCTTCACTGGCTGTACTCGAACACCTGTCTCTAGATTCTACTCTATTAGTACAACTTGTTTTTCAGGTACACAATTAGTCACACAGTTCAGACCATCATTTCACCATTCGCTTGAGGTGGTTTTTCTTTCTTTGCTTTCTCTACTACTCTACTACGGTAGTAGTAGATTGCGACATGAAGTGGATATTAATGATGATACACACATTGACATGACTGTGAACATGCAAGAATGACACGGGTGATGAGGGGGGCTTGGATCTTTTCTGTTTTACGGTCATCGTAGGGAGCACAGTCATAATTTTTTCGAAAGGGCTGCCGGCGCGCGTTCGCTTGTGAGCTATCATAACCCTTGTTTGTTGGTCGATCAGCGATCAGATCTCCTCCCCCCCCCAAAAAAGAGGGGAATACGTGGTACAACTTCGAAATGATACGAAGTAGTAGTACATACGTATCCAAAGAACACGAACGGTTGACTCAGTTTGTCTCGCGTGTCGCGTGTCAATCATTTCGATCAAGTATGTACTTGATACTTGACGGTAGACGAAACAAAAAAGTTCTTTTGCTGTGTATCACAATCTCACCATCAATCAATCAAAAGTAGGATAGTCATCAAGGATGGGAACGAAAAATAGGATGTTTGATTATAATAATATTATAATATCACAACAACATCATAATAAAATAAAACAAGAAGAAACCCAACTGGTGAGGAGTACTCCTTTTTGACTGTGATATCGTGAAAGAACATAACCAACAACACGACATTCAACTGGGATCGTCCCTAAAAATTTTGTTTTAGAAGTCTCTACTAAAAAGGGAATTTGAATACGATTCGATCGATCCAAGCAATTTTATACTGTAAAATATTACACGCTGGTACGAAGAGAGAGAAAGAGAGAGCGAGAAAATGCGATCCATCCAACGCTTCCATCGTCTCCTGATGATCATGACGATTGCTGTGGCCAGTTGTGTCCGTGGATTTCTTGGTGGTGTGACTAACGATATTCCTCGGTCCAACCATCACCGAAGCGTTCCTTGTTACGATAATAACCATAATTATTGCGTTCACGAGTCGACGATGCGTTTGTATGGACTCGCTGATTGGAGAGACGCTGTTGGGATCTTCAAAGAAGATGACGATGATGACAATGTCCTACAACAACAACAACAACATACAATGGTTCCTCTTCATCTGGTACCTTCCCATCAGGTTGCGTTACAAGGTGAAACGAAATACTTTCAGTTTCGAACCAAACAAGAATTACGGTTGTTTCAACAAGCCGTCGATCATAATCATGGGATTTTTGGTTTGGGATTATGCATCGAAACGGAACCATGCAACAACCACAACAACGACAATGACAATGACACAAACAACTTCCTACTACAACAGGATGATAATGATACACATACTCATGACGCTGATTTTGCAGAATCAGCCTTCTTGTTGGATAAGATCCCGTTATTGGAAATTATCGACTACAAAAATATGAATTTGGGTATCGATTTGGGAGTCTTTTGCAAGGCACAAGTCGTGGGACGAGCACAACTGATACGGTACCTGGACACAACCGAAAAGGAACATTCAAACGATAACGACAACGACGACGATGATGAACCACCAATGGCGATTTGTTCCGAAATCTATGACGAAACAGAAACTCATTTCACCTTAGAAGAGGTCAACACTATGGCCAAGGAAATGGTAGAAATGATTGGTACGATTGCCGATCAAGAAGAGGAACAAGAAGATCCTCTTGGAATTACAAGTGACCGAGATGATGTGGAGACTGAGACACGCAAGCATAGATTCCAACAAGCACTTCGGGATGCCTTTCAGTCCGACTCACAGGGATACCTTCTCCTTCCAACGACAGAAACACAAGGAATTCGATCCTGGAAAGAACTCAGTGCCTTCAGTTGGGCCGCATTTTCGACCGGTACCGATCTTCCGATGGAGGAAACATACCGATTACACGCCATGAACATGAATCGAATCGCAACCAGGATTCAATTGGCGTCCTTTTGGCTGGCCGACAAGGTCGTTGCATTGGAAGAAAATTCTTCCAGGAAATAAGTTTGCTAAAAATCACTACAATCGTTTTTGCTATATAATGTATGAAAACAATTGCCGTTATTATTAGTATGACCTACGTAACAGGAAAGGTTGGAAACAAAGACAAGTCAGTTGTGTTTTGTTTCATTCAGGATCACGTAGACATTCCATTGTCCACCGAAGCACCTTGTGGTTGCATTGGCATGTGTTTTTCCAAAAACTTTTTGATAGCTGCAATCTTGAATGGCTTACTGATAAACCCGTCCCCTCCAGCCTCGTGAGCCTTCTCCCGGTAGTCATCCAAGGCATGAGCCGTCAAAAAGACTATTCTCGGATGGACTCCCAATGGATCCTTCTTATGTCGAGCAACGATTTGCTGCGTGGCTTGTAACCCATCCAATACGGGCATGCACCAGTCCATGAAAATGATATCAAACGGTTTTCCTGCCGAAACATCGACTGCTTCTTGTCCATTCTGCACCACATCGATTTTCGTCATCCCAAGCTTCATCAGAGTCCTTGTTAATACTTTCTGATTCACGAGGTTGTCCTCGGCAATCAAAACACGTAGATTATCAAAGGGAGAAACATTGGAAGGTGCTGCTGCTGCTAGGTTTCCTGCGGGTTCTCGATCTTGTATCGTCCGTGTAAACTGTTGCTGTTCGGTTGATCCGGGTGATGGATTGCCAGGAGGACTTTTCGCAGACCAGTCCTGTGGATTGAACACTGTTTGCCGTTTATCCCCTGGGGACAGAAACGGAGCTTCTGGTAGATCAGAAAGAGTGTTTTCACTCTTGCTTCGTTGCAAGGAGGATGCAGGAGAAACAGTTGGGCTCGTGTAAAAGCTTCGCTTTGAACCATGGAATTCAGACAAGAGTGAGGGAGTAAATCTCGTGCTCCTTGAACTGCGTGAATGTAGGGAGTTTCGGAATTCTAACCTTTTGTCACCGATACCTACTACTTCTTCCTCCAAGTCACATTGCCTGGTAGCACCCCCAACAGAATCTTCCTTGCTTTTGATCAGCGGAAGTTGCACAACAAAGTTGGACCACTTCCCTTCCTCACTCGTCACAGTGATAGTACCCCCCATGACCTTGCAAAGCTGACTAGTAATGGCCAAACCAAGTCCGGTTCCACCATCTGCAGCGTCATTGGATGATGACTGCTGGAACGGCTGGAAAATTGTTTTCATGTCCTTTTGGGCAATGCCCTTGCCGTAGTCTTTAATGGAGAAAACAAGCATTGAATCAGATTTCTTAGACATGTCCCCGTTGGATTCCTTCCTTTCATTCGTGGCTTCCTCTTCAGAAGAAGCACCCGTGTCAGTGGGCATTACGGTTACGGAAAAATCCACAAAGCGTCCCCTCTTTCCAAATTTGACAGCATTCCCCAACAGGTTGTACAAAATTTGTTGCAACCGACGGCCGTCCAAATCAACGTATTCCGGCAAGTCATCGGATACGGTCGATCGGAGCTCCAATTTGTGATCCTTTGATATCGATGCTGCTTTAACTCGGATAGATTCCACAACAGGCTCGACCGTTCTACGAATGTTGGTGGGGCCGATTTCAATCTCGACATTCCCACTAGCAAGTTTGGAGTAATCCAACACATCATCGACAACGGCCAAAAGTAAATCCCCACTCGCTATGATCACAGAAATGGACTCCCGGACTTCTGGATCCAACGGTCTCTCTGGATCGTCCAACAGTAGGTTGGATAAGCCAATGATGCCATTCAAGGGAGTTCGTATCTCATGGCTCATCATAGCAAAGTGTTTCAGCTGATCTTGTGCCTGTTTCATAACTCTAGCATTTGAAACAGCTAAGCGATGGTTGGCATCGGCCAAGTCTCTTATTTGGACCTTGATGTGTTCATCCAGTCGTTCCTGGAGTGTGTTCATGACAATGTCATTGGTGTGTATTCTAAGAACGGTCGACAGTGCCCCAAGGGACTCGTAGAAGACGTGTATGTCTTGGTCCGAAAAACCACACGGGTTCTTGGTTGCCCATGCCATGGCCCCAACAAAGTCTCCCCGATAATAGATGGGCAAGGCAAGATAATCTTGGTAATTTTCTTCAGTGAACCAAGCACAGCCGGAAGGGATCGGTTCTTTTTGGTGCGCCTTCATCCTGTATTCCATGGCCCGTCCTGCCATAAGGATGGAAAGAGGTTCGTCGGGGTCGTAGTTTGGCTGCTCAAAAGCAGAATGAGGAATTTCTTTCTCTACAAAATCTTTTCCATGTTCCCACTGCCAAACGTAGGCAGAAATTTGAGGTGGTAGCATCATTCCAGCTACAAATAGTCGATCGAGATGAGGCAAGTCGCAATGACTCCTGCAAAAGTTGCAGTACTCTGTCAATAGAGAGGGGACGTCTCGTAGATACCCACCTTCTAGAAACAACCATCTCTGTATATGACCAACAACATCACAAACTCCGCTACTCCCCAGAAAATTGTTGGTGGCAGTAGTGGCACTTGTATTTTTATGGCCATAGTCACTAGAGAAAGTTTCGTTACTCTGACTGGATGCAGAGTCTTTTTTTGTTTGGATTCCAAGACGTTCGAGGCACTGGCGCTGAAGAGTGGAAAACGATGACAATCTGGAAGAAAATCCACTATGGAAACTGACTTGAGAGCCACTGAGGACGCTGCTCGATTCGTCGTCGTCGTCGTCGTCATCATCGTCATCATTGTATTCGTGTCCGCCGTCTTCGACTTTTCCATTTGCATCCTGTTGTATAGATCTGAATTTCTCTTCAAAGAAAGTTCGAAGTTCATCATCGACACCGTCCTGAATGAGAGAAAGATTATACTGGTTGGGATCAAAAAGCTTGCTACGAAAGAATTTTCCAAGTTTGGGATCGAGGCCGGGCATCTTGTTGTTGTTGGCATCGCTTTCGTCCTCCTGCTGTGTTTGCGGTTGCGGTTGTTGTTGTCGTTGTTGTTGCTGCTGTAGCGGTAGCTGTTGCTGCTGTAGCTGTTGTATTATTTGGTCCTGTATTTGTATTTGCTGTCTCAAGGAGTCTATCGTTCGATCCTTGGCGGCGTTTTCGGCTTTGGCTTGATCGAGCCGATGCTGTAGGACTTCCAGTTGAAGCTTGAAGTCTGGTACACTGGTCTCGAGAACAGCTGGAACCCTGGATTCAGAGTTCTTTATAGACACGGAAGGAGTGACAGCAACCATCATGGTGGCTGATGTTTGAGACGAGACGACACGATCGTCGCTGGTGACACTGCATCCTTTCAAACTGATTGTGTCGTGGTTGCTGAGGTTGGTGCATCCCAAATTGTCCATCATATCGCAAACAGACTCTACACAGTAACGAAAAGACTCGTTGGAAAAGAGATGATATAATTATTCAACAACTATCGGTAATGATTATTCGTTTCTTGTATCAAGTTGCTCATGCATTTGATGCAGTAGAAATAATGCCATTGCTTTTTTTGTGATCGGAACTGGCAATCATCCAAGGAACTGGATATAATATCACGGGGGAAAAAGGTCGGATTGGAGCGCGAGCTGCTATGTACTAGTCCGGCAACGTTCACCTTCATCGTCGCGTTATTCGAGGAGAAACCATACCGCACACCCCCCTCTTTATAAATCTCTCCATCATCTCTGTCTTTGGAGTTCGGTTGGTAGAATAATCTATCGCACATCTAATCCGCAATTGTTTGTATGTACTAAGTATAATACTTAGTGTTTCTTTCGACATTTCTAGTCATTAAGTGACGTGTCCTTGGCGAAGTTTTCTCTGTGTCTGGAATAAGTCCTGTGATCCCCCATTTTAAGGAAGCATTAACTGTAAGACCGCGGAAACGATCCACCTAGGTTCGAGGGCACTGTAGTCTTCCAGATCGTCATTATGAGTTATTTTCTCCTTTGGAAGAGAACACTATCAATATACCCTTTCTCATCCGTGGAGTTCTGTTCGCTTGGTCGAACGATTCCACAGAACACCTCCTTTTCAATAGTAGTGTAATCGTACATTTTGCGTCACCAAAGTTTCCGCGTACCACTTACAATTATTAATTAAAACTGTTAATGTTTTTTCTCGTTGTCCGACTATTATGTAGCTCTTTTCACTGTTAGTAGTACGTCGAATCGATTGCCGGTCTTTGGACAAGGAACGCTTATTATGTGTTGTCATTTATTGTTTTTATTCGGTGATCATGTGTGGATGTTAATAAAGTCTACGATTAATAGACAGTACCTCGTAGAGTGTAAAAAGTCCGCCCTCCACGATCTGATTTCTGAACATGAGATATATTCGAAGAAGATGTTGTATTGTTGTATTGATGAGCGTCTTCACGGATTTGGTGGACCATTGGTCCACATCGCACGAAAAGTACCAAGTCCTACACAAGGTAGAAATGTATGAGTTGTAAAAAAGTACCGTAGTCGAGATACACAAGTGAAAAAGGTATCTTAGTTAAATGTTGTGGAGGGAATTCCAACGTGTATTCCCAGCTCAACATTTCCAATAGTTCACCTACCGTAGACAATCTACTACTAGGTAGTCCGCAACCTCAACAATTTCATTTGCTCGTTCGACCGCAACTCCACGACGCACTGTATGCACGATGCTCGTCCACTCTTCTGACTGTCTCGAGCGCCATCCGCGAATAAATGGGCAATCGACAGAAACATGCGATCCAATGCGGAAATAGTGATGTTGTTTTCACGGTGCCCCGCTGCCTCCACCCTCTCTGTTATCCAATTCATATGAAACCGCATATCGCATAGGGTCTTCTGGTCTTGAACTCCACACCGCGGAAAGCGCCAATCAGCCAGAACACGATGAAAAAGCAGCCGCCATACATGTGTAGTGTGTAGCACGCGCCCGTCTCGACTCGCTCCGGTTCAGCCGCCTCGTTGCCTTGGCCTCCACGAAATTCAATCGTTCGGATGCGCTCCTCGAAGTGCTCCAACACTTGGCGTAGACGATGCTCGGTTAGCTGCGCCCCATTGACCTCAAACTGCTCAAGTCCCTCCTTGACCTTGTCGATGAAGCTGTCGATCAGTTCCCGTTGGTCGGCCCGAACACGTGTCATCTCCTGTAAAAAAAATACATGTGGCGGAATGCCGGAGAACGAGTGCTCGGCGTCGTTCCACGGGTAAGAAACGACAAGCAAATTAGGTGAGTTCAATTGTCGAGAACGACATCCGCAACAGCCGGAATGTCGGCCTCAGCGTACTCGAGTATTTCCGCTGGATCGGGAAAAACGTCGCAAAAATTGATGGTGCGGTGTGAAAATGCACGAGCGGATGATGTTGTAAGATTTTCTCATTAAGTCATTTGCAAGATTCCACGATCGGCCTACGAGTTGGTAAGTACCGTACGGCGGTGGACTCTGGTCCACCAAAAAACAAAATGATCTAGATGCACTTCAACTTGCGTAGAACTATTCGTAGAATTGTACTTGGGATCATTTCTGATCATTTCAGATTTGCCGGACTTTGGTCCACCAGGGTCACATCGGGACCCCCTTTCGGTCCCACAAAACAATTTTGATGATGATTGATTTTAGTTCCGTGTGTGGATGATGATGATGATGAAATATACTACTGCTCCATACGCAAGGTCTGGGGAAGACAATAGAACCAAATTTCCCCGATGTTGTGGAGCTCTGGTCCTTGGTCGTAGTCAGTAAACATCATCCTAGAAAGTTGCGAAGAAGGAGTTGGCTGGAAGCCAGATCGGGTGATGTTCTAATTTCTGATCCCCCGGAGGAAAAATGGAGATCACGCTGTCATGTCGGTGCCGCTACGAAAAAGTAATAACCCAGGATTGGGGCTCAAGTGTTTGGGATTCGTTTCGTCGTCGATGGTGGCAAATTCAGCACCGTTTGTTGGAGACCTACACAAGTGATGGGTTTGTTTTTATATGGATGGCACTTTGAATCGATTCCTTCATGGTGGTATTCAATTGCACAGATTCAAGATGCTGCTTTGGACATTCATTTGGAAGAAGGTAGACCTCAAATCCTCGATTGAATTTTCATAAGGGGGTGTGCACAAGAAAAACCTTGAAGGAAGCTCTCAACTTTCCAAATATGGTTATGCGCTTTGGAAGAAGGACTACCAGTGCAATGGATTTTACCGATTTCTCCAGGTGGACAAAGACAGGAAGACGGTGCTTCGTAAGCTGTTCGTGCTATGGAAACAGAAACTAGTAATTCCCCAGAATAAAACGTGTGCTGAACAGCCTCGAACCAAGATTGGAGCATACATGGAGTACAACGAAATCTTTTTTGAAGAGCTGTGCTGCCATAGTCTCACATAAATGAGTGGGATAATACTAGCCAGCTAGCTAGCTAACTAGCTAGGTAAGCACAACGAGTAAGAATATCTTGAACATTGTAGAGGTAGGGGCTTAGCGGATGGCGTAAACTCGCAGTACATCTATTACAACTGGATCACGACGTATTTCACAAGTTGAAAGTTAAAACTGAGAGGTTGTCATGTTATTATCGTGTACTTCGAAGTACTGTCTTGTCTGTCTTTCATGCGTCAAACGTTTCAAACTCCATCACTCACACTGCATGCATCTGATCATCATCAACCAACGAACGATCCAAAACATCACAGTAAATATTTTTCACCTGAATTCTGATTCCTCAACACACCGTTTTTCGAGTCCTTCTGTCGCAGCATCAAAACAGAGGAAGGAGTTGCTGCTGTTTCAGAACTCACAGCTAACTATCTACGACGTATAGCAAACGAAAAATGATGTTCGTATTGCTTCTTGTGGGACACTTGGCTGTGGTAAATCCTTTTTCTGCTACAACATCATCAGTTCGAAAATGTGACCGTTTCCAACCAGATTTCATCCTGCCAACTCCTACATTTGCATCCGATCAAATGTTGCCTTTTCGTGAAAAGTCCTTGTTGTGGACTTCCTATACGGCTGATTTCGAAAACGTCGACGAGTTGAAAATCGAAGATGATGAGGAAGAAGTTGAAGAGGACGATGATATGACGCTGTTGCTTCAATTTTTGGACTATTGCCAAGAAACACCTGTAGGAGAAATGGAACTCCAAGATGCCGAGTTGCTTCGTGGCATATTACAGGATTTTCCGGACGACCTGTACGGAAACGAAGATGTGGAATTAGAAACCGTGATGGAAACACTCTTTTACCGATTGTTGGACGAATGGTCGCTTACCAACCAACAGCTCGACAGCGGTGATGAGGTGGCCGATGCCGAATATCTCATGGAAAAGGAATTGTCGTTTCGTCCCAACTCGATGGACTTTGAACGTGCCATTGCTGCCTGGCACCGATCCAACAATCCCGACAAGGTCGTTCGTGTATTGAACATACTCTCCGATCAGAGAGAAATAGTCCTTCGAGGTAGCGGGGAAACTGCTCTTCCCGATGCTCGTCCCACATTGAAGTCCATCGAACACGTGATGGAAATACTTGCAGATTCCAAAGAACGTGGATTGGAGAAACGAGCTGCCATGGTAGTGGATAGTCTTGCATCGGACTATAACATGGAACCGAATGCGACGATCACGGGTTTGCTCATTCAAATTCTGGCCAAAAGTCGTGGCCCAAGGGCTGCTCAAAGTGCCGAAGCCATGTTGAGAGAAGCCGTGGTCAAGTTTCCGCCTGGATCGGAAGACGGGATGAATGATATTGAAGTGTTCAACAAAGTGGTGACGGCATGGGCGAAATCTCGCAACGATGATGGCCCGCAAAGAGCGCAGTCCTTGATTGTGTTTATGGACCAACTCGGATCGTCACAATGCGCTCCCAACAGTAGAACTTTCACTTCATTGATCGATGCATATGCTCAAACAAATGAATGGAGTGGTGTTCGAAATGCCGAGTCGATTCTCAATAATGTCTTGGATCTGCATTTGGAGGGAGGCCATGATTTGGAACCAAACGTTGCAACATGGACCATTGTCATTTCAGCATATGCTCGATTATGCAAAAATCCCAAGACGCAAAGAAGACATCTATCGGAATGTGGTAGACGGGCTGGTATGTTGTTGCGACGAATGGAAAGTTTACATGAAAGCGGCCGTTTGAGTGCTGGCCCAGATGCCATTACTTATGTGACAGTGCTGAACGCTTATGCCTTCAGCAAGGACAGGGGAAACATTGAAGAAGCCGAGAACTTACTGGATGAAATGAATGAAAAGTATTTAGATGGTGATGATTCCATGAAGCCATCTGTACGATCCATCAAAGTAATGGTGGATGCTTGGATCAAGCAAGGAGTCATGGAAAAGGCTGAGGAACTTTGGGAAAAGTACGAAGAATTCCTAGAGGAACCCAAGATATCCAAGGAAGATTTGGATGAGATCTATCATGCGTTTTTGCATGGCTATTGTCAAATTGGCGACGGCAGAAGAGCCAAGGTGTACCTGGACCAAATGCTGGAAGATGGTATCGAGCCGAAAATCAGTTGCTATGACAGAATAATGGACACATACATCAAGAATGGGGACAAGGATTGTGCAGAGAAAGCAAAAGAAATATTCAAAATTGTGGAAACAAGACGTCAAGAAGGATCCTTGGTTCCAAACGAGAGAGTCTACACTACCTTTATCAGGTCGATGGTGAAAGCCAGAGTTCCAGGTCTTTACAAAAAGGCCGATTTGGTCCTTCAACGAATGAACAGCTTGTATGAGAGTGGTTTGGATGACGTGAAACCTTCCATTTTCACGTACAATGTTTGTCTGAATGCATGTGGGGAGAGTGGCTACATCGAAGATACCAACAAAGCTGAAGCTTTCCAAACAAGTGTTCGACTTTTCAGAGAACTCAAAAGCACACTCGATCTTGATCACGTCACCTTCGGCAACATGTTAAGATGTGCCAATCTACTGCCAGCTGATTCCGAAAAAAAAGAAAAATTTGTAGTAGCAACGTTCAAGCTTTGCTGCGAAAAAGGACTGGTCAACGATCTCGCTCTGAGGGACTTGAGGAATGCGTGTACGGATGACTTGTGGACGACACTAACAACGCTTCCAGCAGAAATTGGCGTCCAAAACACTGAAGGTCTTTCGGATCGCTTACCTTTGGCATGGTGTAGAAATGTTCAGCCGAAGAAAGAAAGCTTCCGCCCGGAAACAAGACAACGATCCTATGCTGGTAGTAGCTACCGCTCTAGATAGACAAAAAATTTTGAAATAATAGTAAAGTGGGAGTGTGTAAATGCATTTCTATGTAGGGCGATACAATGTAGTAGCAGCTAAACACTAGGTAGCCGTACTTCTGCCTCTGCTCTGTTGGATTTGGCATCATTTCGCATCCATTTGCCGAACATGCGCTTGTGGGAACTGTAGTCTTGCTGCTGCGTTTCCAGACGCTCTTGCAGATTTTTCAGTTGAATGTCCTTGATGTCATTTTCTTCTTGCAGGGCCGCAATTCTGGACAGTTGCCATGCCATTCTCTCCGCATACTTAGCTTGTATTTCTGCCAGCTTCGTTTGCATAGCTTCTTCAGCCTCATCATCCTGTTGATTGCCAGTGTTGACATTTTCAACATTTTCGAAAGGATTTTTCTGGGAGAGACTTTTTGAATGCGACGACAGATCATCATCAAAAGGGCTCCGATAGGTAGATGTGGTAGACTCATCGTCGAACGGGTTCAAGATAATTTGCCTTTGGTTTTTTGAATTCTTGTTCTGATCCTCACCAGACGATGCTTCCGAAGAAGATGAGGCATTCTCGCCTTTTGACGAAGAGGATGACACGGCTATGTGCGCTATTGTGTCTGCTGGAGGTTCATCATTTTCCTTCGTCGATCCTTCGTCTTCGTATTTTTGGAGTCGCCTCTTGAGCTCTCGAACTTCCTTTTCGAGAAGCTCACATTTCACCTTGAAATCGTGAATTTGATCGGATTGGTTATCAATAGTCTCCGCCAAGGTAGCTTTTTCCAAAGATTGATTCTGTATCTTTTGGACAGCGTCCTCCAATGCCGTGTTAGTGAACTTGAGCTGTGACTTGACCACTTTCAGCTCCTTTTTCAGCCGGTATTTTTCCCTTTCAAGGGCCATTGCCGTTTCTGATTCCGAATAATTATCTATATCACCGTATTGAAGGATCGTGTCGCGAAGTGTCTTACACTTTTGTTTCAAAGATTCAATGATGGCATCCTTGTTTTCGGTCGGTGTAGGTTTAGAAGATGTTGTCCTCGCAACAACATCGTCGGCCTTTTTGGGATGCGAGGCGAGCAACGCAATGGCACTGTCATTTTGACTTTCCGCTTCACTGCCAGCAGTATTCTCTCGTTTATCCAAATTCTTCGAAAAATCGGCAGTCCATTCTTCTTCTCGTTCTTCACTTACGTCTTCAAAGATGTCCGGTTGGATATTGAAAATGGATTCGTGATGGGATCGCCCATTTTCACTGCTTTCTTTTGATCGCTGGTGCACAAAGGAAATCTTTTCTTCTTTTAGCTTGGCATGAGTGCTCTGGCTTCTTCGAAATATCGCAAAGACCATGTTTTTTTTGGCTGGAATACTGTTACTTTTATTTTGACCCAGCCACACCATTATTGGGATTTAAACAATTGGAAAGAATTTTTCAGACTCGGCACTACTACCTTGGTGCTACAACCAAGATTGAGTCGTCGCGTGCTTTTGTTTGATGGATTTCCAGCACGAGCCCGAAGCACGATAATAGCAAGAATGGTAAACGCACCTACGGTGCACCGTGGTAGTAGTGTTCATTCCAGTGCTCGCTGGATCTTGGATCTTGACCAAAGAAGAAAGGGGGATCAGCGATTGCCTCATTTCCTCGGATCGTTTTCAGCGACTCATGTTAAAATGTGAGCGATCCGAAGAAACAAAACTCCTCTGTCGCGCGCATGCAATGTTATTAATCGTTTTTCTTCTACTCCGGTAGTAGGACGGAAAAAAGTCGGAGAAGGCTGTGACAAAAACCCAAAACTCAACGCATGACACGTTGAAAAGCAAAAGGAATACATGGATGTTTTCAGCCTACTTGCAGTCTGGTGACAGCTTTTACGACGACAAGATGATTTGAGATTGTTAGTTGTACATACAGTTCACTGTCGATCTTGGCTGGGAGGTTGTCTAATAGGTTGTCCAACTACCAACAACACTTAAACCATGGTGAAGCCTCTTCCCAAATGGAGACACTCCTTCTCCACGTCGAGCGGCTCATCTGTCAGCAAAAGCTACTCACCGATTCGAGATAACTCTCCTGATGGTTGGCCTCCCTTGCGACCCCCTCGTACAGCAAAATGGCAGCTCTCTGTTGAATACCAGCAACAAGAAGCAAAAAGTGCTGCTCGAGACGATGATGCAACACCCAAAGCCAAGACCAAGAAGAGTTTTTCCTCTAGGGAAGAACCAACGATGCTGGTGGAGATCCAGGGCTTGTCCCTCTTGGAGGAACGAGATAAATCTGTAAAAGAGCTGCATCAAGCCAATCGAATCATGTACTTCCAAGCCTCGCAGCTGATTCGAAAGCAGAAGTTCTGGTTGGACCATGCCCAGATTTTGGCTAGTGGAAAGGCCGATCCGCATACTGTGGAGCTACGTCAAAAGGCTCTCACCGTCTTGGAACTCAAAATTGAAGCAGCGCATGTACATGGCCCTACTGTTTTATCGGCGGAAAAGGCCCTCTTCAAGGCAACGGCACTTCTCGAAGAAAACATGGACTTTTTTTTGAACATCGACAAGACTGCCAAAGCAGGAACCTTTCGTGCCGCCAAGTTATCCCCTGAAGAGGAGATGCCTGCTCCTCTGTTATCACAAGATGACGCAACTCTGTTGAAGCTATATTCTGACGGGGACTCGTGCTCAGAAATTTACTGCGATTCTACCGTCAGGGGGACTGTCGTTGGTAAGGAGGATGCGACAAAAATTGTGAAGAAGCTCGCTGATTACGACGAATGGATGAAGTCGATTCAAGCGGAGCCTCTCGTCAATGTTCCATTATTGGAAGCAGCCATCTCCCAAGAGGAGACCAATGATCAATTGCTCGCGGAATTTGACGAGTGGAAAATGGCAACACATAATCATTCTGCAGCATTTCACGCTCACAAAGAAACATATGAAAACAGTTCTGATGAGGAAGACCAGGCCACCGAAGGCACACCGGACACAATATTGGAAGGCAGCGATCATTACTTTTCGCAATTTGACGACTGGATGAAAGATCTTCAGCTGAAAGAAGGCAAATCCGACCAGGTAGGAGAGGAAAATGCAATCTTATACGCACCGGAGACTTGCGTGGTGGATTTTGAAATTAAGCGCATTGAGATATGAAAAAAGGATATAAACAATCAGAAGCATGAAAATCAAAAAAGCAGAAGCTAACCAAGGAACAGAAAGCGCAATCATAAGTTTTATTGTTACAACATTATACGTGGAATATAATTTATTGCTGCTTGGGCATCGATTCTATGCCGACATAGGCGTCGAAATGTTTTGGCGATTCTTGGGTACCGGGAAAAATCGCGGCCGGAAATATACGAAACCATTCATGAGTCCCTGCAGTGGCTTCAGCAGGGCGAACATGAAGAAGAGTGACCAGTGTGGCTGCTTTTCGGCCAGCTGCATGCTTCGGACAACAGTAGAGAATGTGTACGACGCCAAAAAGGCCAACATGTAAAAGATTCCTTGTAGAGCCACCGCATTGGATCGCACCCTAGCTGTGCGTTTCAATTCGTTGCAAGTCTGTATAGCTTGATCATGCACTGTTGTCGAGTTAGGGTGAGACTGCGATGAATCCATTCTTTCTCGCTCGCTTATATCTCCAGTGGACAAGTCTGTCATGGAGGGTTCTGCGGGTAGTGACGTGTCATCATCTTCGTCGGGTCGAGACTCTTCTGCGTGCTTGCTCATTCTTCTATGTTGTGCCTCCATTTGCTTTGCCTTTTCATGCATATCTGTTACCTTTTCGGTGTAGTCAATCAAATAGCTTTCCATTTTCTTATCTTGTTTCAGTACATGCAAATATACCAAAGTCATCCCAAGGACGACCCACGGAAACATGAGCCAAAGGGGACCGTACCAGAAGGCGAACCTATAGATAAAGGAATTATCACCGCGATCACACGGTTCTTTGGTGCTTCCATCGATCGCATCAAATAAGTAATCACTTTCATCCACGGGCGGCTGGAAAGTCTGGACGCAGTCCTGTGGATACGACGCAATCCAACACCAGAGATTGGCATTGTTATACAGGTTAAGAAAAAGTCCCGCCACAGCAGTTCCCAGCCCAAAAATCCAAATGAGGGTGTGCCCAATGGGGCCTGCATACTTTTGAAAATCCGCTTCGGTCCATCCTCTTCGAATGGTCAAGACGAAGTACAAAACTAGGAGGGAGTTATAGAGAGGTACCATAATTCCTAGCTGAATGAAGAAACCTTGGGCCGAACAGGTCATGGTATTGCCAATGTTACCGTAGATTGAAAACTCCGAGTCTGCATCTGCCGGGATGGGCCATGAAGAGAAAAAGTGTGCGCAGGAAATGATACAGTCACTGATGGACATGCCCAAGATGATTCGATGATGTGAAGTGGAAGTGGCCAAGATGGATGTGAATTTAGATGTGGACTTGGAGATACTGTTGTTGATTCTCGCACAAGATATGTTGGAGCAGAACGACAGAATCGAGCAGCAACTCGTCTTCTGCGGAGGAGTCTGTGGTGAGGTAATAACAGTAGGGACGCCATCTTGCCGTCGCAGTTGAAAGCAGACAATATCATAAATGATACAACATGATCCTATGATCGATAGCATACCCGAGACCTTGGGTGCGATGGCTATTGCAGCTTGTTGAGTAGGTGTCCAAGACATGGTGGTCAACGTGGATTGTGAAGTGATTGTCAAAGGTCGAGTTTGCTCTAGAGGATGAAGAAGTCAAGTTGTGGAATGGTCGGAGTTGTGGATGTCTGTGATGTTTTGTGTCAAATTATTTTCTCTCTTTTTTTTAGAAAATATGGACTGGAAGAACAAGGAAAGCCTGAAACCTTTTTCCACGTTTGGCAAAAACAGAATAGAGGTATCATTGCAAGGAGTAGTCGGAGTATCAAAGCAAGAACCGAATGGATCTTCTTCTCGTTGTGGGGCTGTTTACCCGATGTGGATGAAGATCCAACGTTGCTGCACAGACATCATTTGTGATGAGGATTCTTGCCTGATAAAACGGATTGAAAAAAGGGAAGACTGAGAAGATCTTTGATCGCATCACCGGAACACTCGATATGTGAATTTTCATGTGCTATGTGCACAGTCCCCGAGAATTCTTGGGACTGTACGACTACTACGACTTTACAAGTCTAAGTACATGCATACGTAGCAGTAATACGACGTAGAGCTACCCAACCATCATCACACCCTATTCTTTTATTTTTCTTGGTAGCTAGTCGTATTTTTATACATAGGACATAATTTCGTGTGAATCAATCAACTTCTTATTAATACGGAGCTAGTCGATTGCTTGTAGTACACTCACCCATTTGATACACTGTGCATAAAGAATGATGCTGCGGAAACATGACGTTCTTAGCGTCGACCACCGCACCACCACGGAGGAATGACAGTTAGTAATCATTATTGATTGGTCGCTCGGTGGATCCTCAGACTCTGCTCCGAGAGACAGCGAATTACTTCCAATCCCATGCTGTCTCTTTTTGGTTTTCGAACTCTCGTGAAACTTCAGCATCGAACTTGGTCCAGGGTTAGCTATAGATGAATGTGACTGAGAGACGCGAGGGTTATTGGGAGACTGAACACCCTGCGGATTGGATTTTCCAGAAGAATCTTCAAACTCGCGTCTTTAAGATTTGTTAATTGCTATAGTTTCTGTCTCCCCACCGTGTAGCAACACGAAGAATTTTAGTAAACATGATAATATGTGTAATGGGTGTCAGTGGCAACTTTCGATTAGCGATTTAATATATTATATGCTGATCGTTTGCTGAGAGAAGAGGTGAAAAAGCCTATACGTCGCAACCAAAAATTATACCCAAGCGTCCAATGCTCTCGGTGATCTTTTTTTTCTTAGGAATTCCCTTTTCATTCACACTGCATGCATACCATCTCACAAACTTCCTATCGTCCATACTGCAGCTGTTTGTCTTTCTTTGTCTTCTTCTTGGTCTTAGTTGCAGTAGCACTACTTCCAACAATTTCCTTGGCTGCTAGGGCAGCTGCGGACGTGGCAGCAGGCTTTTTCTTCTTGGCGGCCTTTGCCTTTAGGACTGATGCTACATCTACTGTAACTCCAACAACAGCAGCGTCACTGGTCGCCGATTCTACAGTTCCATTGGGACCAGGTGGTGTCGCCTCTTTCCCAGTAGATGTTGAGGTCGCATCTCCAGCCGTCTTTTTTTTCTTGTTTCGTTTCTTTTTGCTCTTGTTGCCACTGGTTCCCGCAGCTGCATCTCCTCCAGCTTGGTCCTGATCCTGCTCCTCCTCTTGATTACCACCATCGTCATCTCCTTGTGGATTGCTGTTGGCGTTAATTCCGAATTCATTCAAGATATCATCAAGGTTGTCCAAATCATTCTTTACGCTGGATCGTTTCGTTTGTTCCTCTTGTCTCTTTTTGGCAGCTTGTCTTGCCTCTTCCAAACGACGTTGTCGTTCGGCTTCTTCTTCTGCATCCAATTCATCATCGTCTTCCTCTTCATCATCGTCATCCGCTTGATGTCCATCATCTTCCGAAACTGGCGGAGCCTTTTCTGGGAGATGCACGTCATGATCGGGTTGTGGGATGGGTTTTGTGATCTAGAAAAAAAGAATCCACAAAAGAGTAGAGAGCAGAGCAGCAACACCATGTCAGACAATTGAAGAAAAAAAAGGTATAGAGGTATACCATACGAAGAAATCCGAACCATTGACGAGGGTTCTTTTTTCTTCTTCTTCTTCTTAATACGTACCGATTGAGGCTCGATTTTCCATGATGGATCATCGTCTTCGTCATCTTCGTCGTGATGGCCATTCATTCGAGGATCATTGTTATCCTCCTCATCAGTGGTATCAGCCCATCGACTCATTGTGAACAACTGTTATCGAACCAACTAAAATACGGGGCGATGACAAGTTTTGTTGTTGGTGGTGTTGCGCTTTGATGACGAAACAGATGGCGTATGTCGAATGGAATCGAATCGAAAGGAAACGAAGAACGAGTGGATGGCAGACAGATGCCAAGAAGTTACGTCTTTCGTTTCGTGACTCTCTAATGGTAAATTCAGAGGTTGTTGTAGTAGGGGTTTCTAATCTTTCTCTTAGTAACTAGTGAGATTGTCAAATCAAGTTATGTAGAGTAGAGACGAAGCACAACATTTACATCTGTATTTGTGTGTACCGGCATGTATCTCTTCGACCCGATGAGAGATCGATGGTTAATGGAGGACAAAAGGATGATTTTTTTTTCTTTTCTTTTTTCTGTGGTGCCAAGACCACCGTGTGTGAGTGACGTAATTTTTGAGTATAGCCACTCATACTATCAAGATACTTATGAAACACTATGAATCATAAGATCATGATGACAATGCTGAGAAATCGCCAAAAATCGACTCGCCGTCGGATGTCTTTCTCGATCCCCGTCATCGTTGAAAATTAACAGTAAAGCATCTCCTCTCTTCATCTTCATCATCCAGCAGTAAAAAAAATCATTATGAAACGTGCTGTTTGAACTGGGAGCCAATCATCGTTTGGACGTTTGGGTGTTGCGTTTGATGCGGTACGTATAAGCGTTGTATCTATACGTCGTACATCCCAAAATCATACTACAGGGGTTCATCATTCATCGTTCATCGTCATCTACATAAGGAGAGCGATTGCCCCTTATCACACTAGGCGACAGGCAAAACGTTTCACAGTCAGTGCTCCTGAATTCTGAGTCATATTCCAACAGAGAGAGAGAGAGAGAGAGAGAGATACCAGTGATTTGACGACGCATCCCAAGCTTGCACCATTTTTGCCATACACGTACAGCGTTCACACATGCCAACAAGATGATGATTATTTCATTTCAAGAATTATCCTCACAGTGGCGGTATCATGTCGAGGAATTCCACAGAATACAAGACGGTCACTCCTTTTGGATGGATCGAGACTACATTTGGGGGACTATGATGCCGGTAGTTGTGGGGACAGTGGTGATATGTTCCATTCTATTCTGGTTGGTAGCACCCTTCATATCCGACAAACTCCACTTTCAGGATGCCTCCACCGAAAAAATCATCAAGGCACGATACCAATTCACCAACTTTTTCTTCAACTTGTACATTGGTGGTCTCGGTCTGTATTATTACATCTACGTCCTACCAACACTTCCTTCCTATCATTATGACAGTGCCATTGACAGAATCCCTGGACACACCGATCTGTACATCTTTTCCGCACTTCAACTGGGATATCAACTCTGGGCCCTACCGGTGGGACTGTATTGTGTCAGGGAATCCACCGAAATGATCATCCATCATCTTGCCGTAGTGTTGGCATCGACCATGTCAGGTTTTTCCTATTGTGGATTCCGATATGTTTCCGTTTACTTTTATGGGCTCATGGAATTGAGTTCCATACCGTTGGCCGTCATGAACGCATTCAAGGACAATCCCGACTGGAGGAATCGGTATCCCTTTTGCTTCCTCTTGACCAAAGCAGTCTTTTCCTTTAGCTTTTTGTACATTCGAATATACATGTGGTTCTCGATCGGACCACGGTTTCTAATGCACGACTTTTTCATGGCATGGACGGTCGATTGGAGCGTGGAAAAGATCTTCTTGACGTTCCAGTTCGTCTTCGGCATGTTCCTGGGAGGGTTGCAGTTCTACTGGGCATACCTCGTGACCAAAGGCATCGTCGCATGGTTCCTCAACCTCCCATCCATGTTGAAACAGCGATTCGGATCGACAGCGACGGGAAATGGGTACGCTCCAAAGAAAACCACAAAAACAACCAAGATGATCTAGGTAGTCTAGTCGTAGTCTACACTATTTCTACACAATCAACAACTAAACTTAAATTAGAACCAGTTCCGTTGGGACAGAGTACATAACAAGTCATCGATAGATTGTACTAGGTAATAGTACTACGTACTACTACGGAGCAGTATAAGATAATCCCGGATGCGCTTACGGAAAAAGGTGGTTTGAGACATTCTTATTGTGTTCGTGGCAGTTAAAGTACCTTGGATCATTGGAGCTAGTGGGAGGAGTCTCATTGGTAGATCCCAGAAAGTTTGCCAGCCTAAAATGTTCACTTTGGCGTCCTTGGTAAACTTGTCTCTGGCATTCTGCATGTTTTTTGCTAACGTCCCTTGACAAGGTGGAAACGTGTCTATGGGAATAGTTTAGCGAGGCGGATGACAGCCTGGAACACGTCCCACCAGCTGGTTCTGCTGAGTGCTGTTCATCATTACTTGGAAACAGGGGACGGGGGTTGCTGCGTGAGGGGGGGGGGATGGTCGTGTTGTGCTGCTGTTGATGTCGTAGGAGGCAGGGTCAAATCGAAGTATTCCCTGAGTAGAAACAAAAATTTGAGGATGAAATATTTTTCCATATGCGTCGGCTAGAAATGAATCCATTGGTGATCCATAAGCAGGACGGACCGCTACCCTCTATGATATTGAGATTCCATTTTCTTGGAGATTCCTCTTGGTGCTTCTTGGCTGCTGCTTGATTGCTTGCTTTCTTCATGGTGCGCCTGGACCATCCTCTGAAGGTTTCTTGTTTTTAACCACCACCGGCCGTTTGGGAATCTCAGTTTGTTGTTTTGAAAACATTCGAAAGACGATGATCAACTACATATGAAGCTATTGTTGATGTAGATCTATACGTCGTAGTGCTTTTACTGTTAACTGTAAGTTTGAACTTCCTTTCGCATCACTACTCTACTCTACCTCTAGGAGTAGAGAGATACTAGCTAGCTACTACGGTAGTAGCTAGTAAACCTTTCCCCTCCCTCGTGTAGGGTTAAGGTGTTCACATCCTGATTTTCCTCTGATGATGTCACGTTCTTCGCCTTGGTAGCCCAGACCCTATGGACCCGCACTCGAAAGTCCCCCGTCTCTCACAGTCAATCATGATTGACTGCCCAATACAACATCACCTTCAATCTTGGGCAACAACCAAACCAAAATAGATTTACAGTTTACCGGTAGTCTTAACTGTGAGACTCTTGCTACGGTAACTCTCCTCCATAGTAGACGGCACAATCGGCCAAGTATTCCACACCAAAAAAGTCATTCTAACAGCACCATCATGACGACGACGACACAAGAATCATCTCAAGACAACAACAACAACAACAACAACAACAACCAAACAACCTCGGGGGGACTGTTCTCTCAAAAGGCCGTTGCACCGTTGATTGCTGGTTTATCGGGAGGTACCGTCAGTACAGTTCTGTTACTTCCATTGGACAACATCAAAGTCCGATTGCAAGTCAACGAAGGCAATGGAATAAGAATCAACAGCAGTAGCAGTAGCAGTAACAGTAAATCCAAGCCGACAACGGCTCTACCAACAAGGATAGGTGCCATCCGAATGATGCGGGGTGTCATCAAACATGAAGGCATCCGAGGTCTCTATCAAGGATTGACTCCTGCTGTGATTGGATCGGCAGGATCATGGGGAGGATTTTTTTACGTTTACGAAGCCATGAAACGGCAATTACAAGACTACAAATCCATCCACAACAACAACAACAACAACAACAACGAAACCAACAACAACGAAACCAACAAGACGGTACAATTGAATTCCTGGGACAACTTTCAAGTGGCAACCTTGTCGGGTATTGTAATGGTTTTCTTGACCAATCCTATATGGTTGATCAAATTACGAATGCAATTGCAAATGAAAAAATCAACCCAAGAGCTGCATGCCACAACTACTGTGACACAATACGACGGATTTTTCGATGCTATTCAAAAAATTGTCCGACAGGAAGGATTTTGGGCTTTGTACAAGGGAACAGGACCGGCTTTGATGTTGACGTCCCATGGTGGTGTCCAGTTTGTCGTCTACGAGTTTCTACGCAAACACTTTCACTATGCACAAGCACAGCGCAACAACAACAACAACAATTCCCTAACCCGCAACAACAACAACAACAACAACAACAACAATAATAATGATACAGCCTCTGTTTGGGAGCGATTGGAAAATTCCATGGGATACCTAATGATGGGTGCCGTATCCAAAATGGTTGCATCGACCGTCACGTATCCATTGCAAGTCATGAAATCGCGGATGCAACAACCGACCTCGTCGGTTGAGTTGACCACTACAGGAGATGTCCGAGTCGTCAATCGCAATTACTATACCGGCATTATCGCCACAGTCAACAAGATATGGCAACAAGAGGGCATTTCAGGATTTTTCAAAGGTGCCATCCCCAATGCCGTTCGGGTAGCTCCCAGCGCTGCCGTGACCTTTGTTGTTTATGAGGCAGTCATGGATCAACTCAAATCGTAGTAGTAGTAATAATAATCATAATAAAGAGTAACACTCGCAACATACAGAATTGACGAAAACTACGCTACCTAGGTTGCATGATGCCCAAAACACAGCTCTCTCTCCATCCGCGGAACGATGTTATTGTGTCTATCCTCTTTGTATGATTTTTTACTTTCAAAAGAGAAAAAATCAAACAAATGTTGCATATCGATGATTTGTCGTTAAAAAAAACCTGCTAGAGTACCTTTCTCTTTTTGGCAGTGTTCTGATACGGCCGCAACACGTATTCGTTGTCGGCCTCCTTTTGATCCATAGTCCCCAATCGAATTTGATACAATCGTAGTTCGAACCGTGGCCCTACCTCGTGCAACTGGACGACGTCATGTGTCGGTTTGCTATACATATGATGCCGGAACGAAATAAAGTCGTTATTGTTCGAAAACGTCACCACTCGTTTGGTATCATGTCGGGGGACAGGAAAAAGACATTTGAGGATATTCCCCACTCGTCGACCCAATTCGGTGTTGAAGTTGTCCAAGATGATGTGTGGATACGCCTCCGACATGGGTGCGGCAGGTGGATCAAGATCGTGTCGCATGACCGTATTGGTGATACTGAAATAGGCCGTGGGACCCAAAGGCAAATGAGAAATGACCAATCCGTCGGGTTCTCCCCGCGTCTCTTGCACGACGACGACATCGGTGAACTCGGACTCTTTGCATGATTCCATGAGTTCGTCGACACGGTTGTTCCCGCGATTGATCCGTGTCGAATTGGGAATGAGTAACTTGACTTCTTTCGCAAATTGTTTGAGTCGAGACGATGGTTCTCGAGACGTAGTAACACACACACGAGGTTCCAACAGTCCCGCATCTCCGTACTCGTCGTCGATATGCGTCTTTGGTTTTTCCGTGACGATGTCTTCAGCGTCGACTTCCGTTTTTAGGGCATCGTATGAGGCACGGACTTCGGTCGGTAACGGTTTGCCCGCAGCAAGGGCCTCACGAATGATCCGTTTCTGTTCGTAGGCGGCCTTTTCACGTCCCTCCAACGACTTACGATACATATATTCTCGACGGAGTCTCGTCTGACGACGCTTAGAGGCGGCATCGGTCGATGTCGGCATGATGAGCAGGCAGGCAGTGTGTGATACGATCTGTAATTCGTTCTTGTAGTGCTTGCACTTGTTCTTTTTTTTGGGGTGGTACCTTCTTCGACCTATGAGCCTAGAAAACTTGTCGCAAGGAACGTAGTGTAGTAGTAGTGCACTTGAGAAAAAAGAAGTTGTTGTACACCACTGTCTCTCTCTCTCTCTCTCTCTCTCTCTCTCTATTGTAACTGCAGAAGTCGATTTGTAAAGATTTTTTGAAACGATTTTTTTTGTGTGTCGAATGGCTCGAGTAGGATCACGTCTGTCTGGATGTTCCATCACCATAATTCGAATTACTTTTTGCGTACCTTCGCGAGCCAGCCCTTTCTCATTCAATTCTTTCCAATTGACTTCGACTACTACTACATACCGGTTGTTGACGTACGGTGTTTGAACTCACAGTCAAATGCTACTATCTCTAGCTAGTAGAGAGTAAAATGGTTCACAGTCAGCATTCCACATGTCGTCGTGCATCTCTATTCTGCAGGTGGTAGTTATGATATATACGATAAACTAATAGATTAGCTACTAAATATCTATCAGTCATCATTCATGTTGAATGATGACATCAACGATCATATCGAGATTGATAGATTTTTTAAAAAAGAGAAGGTGATGATCCATCTTGTCTGTCCTTTGCTTTTTATTTTATTATACATCGACGACGACGGACACGGTCCACCATCATCGATACGATTCCATCCTGACCATATATAGGAATATTTTATGTTGTTAGTTTACTTGGTTCCGATAGCTGGTACAAATTTCGAGGTGCCAGTTGTTGCAGTAGTGGTGGTTGTTCCGTTCCCTTCCGTGGTCGAATTCACTGCATCCACAGCAGCCGCGTCGACCTTCGGATCCAAAAAGTACAAGGTCAAAGTGAATTTTTTCTCGTCTTCGTCCCAGTACGTGATGAATCGGCCCGGTTCTCGGTCCAACGGTTCGTTGGGGATCTTAAAGGCGACAGTCTGGTACGGATCCGCGGCAAACAACAAGTACTGGTACCGTCGATCGGGTGGAAGGTCGATTTTTTGTTCAAAGGCACTCATGAACCGATGACGGGGTTGTAAATTGGCTTCGATTTGTGGATACTGCAATTCAAAGCTGAGACAGCGTTGTTGCGTGTCAGCATCACGACTCTTGTAGACTTGATAGGCCGGTCGACCGATCCGAATCTTTTGTGTCGCTGCTGTCGTTGTCGCTGCTGCTGTTTCTCCGGGAGGTCTCTTCCATCCCGCTTCCTCCCTGAGACGTTGCTGTTGTTCCTTTTCGGCACGCAACTTTTCGATGTGTGCCCGATGGGCCAATCCCTGTTGATGTTTCTTACCCTGCGTATGGGCGAGGTAATTGGCCTCGTTGGTATGGAGCGTCAAACACAATTTGCATTCGTACGTTCCGAGATGATTTCGCATGAGATACGGGTCCTTGGCCAGATCGATGCTTTCCAACGCCAACTGACGGAGACGTTCCTTACGTTCCCGTTCGGATTGTTGTGCCGAGGAGACGCCACCACCACCAAACTTGCTCCCGACACGATTTTGCCGATCGATCCCACCGAGGAGACGGCAGTTGGTGGACAAGGTCAAGTAAATTGGAAATTGCGGCGGCGGCTGCGACGACGACGAAGCACAGTTTGCATTGGTGGTAGTAGAGGAGGACGGCCAAGTGATCCATTCCCAGATACGATCCAACGATACCTTTCGTCCTTGGTGATACAAGGCCACCATGAAGCTTCGAGGAGAGGGATTGTAAGAGGAAAGGGTTGAAGACACGGAATGTGTTCCAAGATGCGATAGTTGCGATGTCGGCGGCATGGAAATGGGTACCTTTTTCCATTCTGGATGATGATTCAACTTTCGGTAACAAGTTCGAGGTGGAAAGGTAGAAAGATCTTGCGCATCCAACATGATTTCATCCTCATCCTCATCATCATCATCGGACTCATCCTCGTCATCATCACTACTACTCAATGACAACAGATTGACGCTTCGAGAGTCCTCTTCGTCGAAGAAATCTGCATCATTATCTTCCAGAATTCTAGTTTGGTTGTTGTTGTTGATGGTATTGTGCTGGAAGTGTTGACGGTAATGGGATTGATGATAGTTGTTGTGATTTGGATTGTTTCCTTCAATTTCCATATGATACAACATGTTTTGTAATACCATCTCTTGTTGTTGACGATGTTGTTCGTGTGCTTCATCGTCTTCGTCGTCGGGATACAAACAACGGATGGTTCGTTTTCGTCCGATATCTCGTTTCTTGGAGGCTTCGATGAGCAGATGAAGCAGATCTTGCTTGTTGCGTGGATTGCCGGTACAAAACGCAAAATGATCGACCGGAACGACCGCCGTGTTGCCACGGGGAGTTCGTAACAAGATCTGTCTCGTCATTATTATTTGGATGTGGTGGACTTGTGATGGACTTGTGACAAAATAGTTTATATTATTTTATATAAGACACAACACAACTGATAATCCAATGATCAAGAAATGAAAATGATATAGAGACAACAACAACACAAGACCTGGTTTTTGTTGCTAGCTCTCTAGCAATAAAGGACGGCTTACGCTTCGTCAGCTGTCTATTGTTGTCACGTGAGGAAGATGAACTACTACGTAGTATCTCTCTCTATTATTATTGTAAGAGATAGAACAGAGGAACAATCGAATGATGAATGACGGAAGTTACAGTTAGTTAGTTGATGATGGAAGTATAATGAGTAATGTCCAAAGAGAGGGATCAATATCAAATCTATCTCTGCGTTCGTTGACTGCGAGTGCTGCTGCCACATTGAACATACGATACGGCGTACGGTGCCAGCACCGAGCGTGGTTGTGTCCTTCATGTGTAGATGTTTGGGCCAAAACTACCGGTAGTGATGAGTGACTGCAGGCATGACAGACGATAGCAATCAATTACGTAGAACTGGTACCGGTATGTCGCTACTACGTAGTAGTAGTAATTATTGCTGGACCTTCGCCAAGGCAACGTTTTTGACTGTGATGAGAGTGACGATGAGAGCGTCCGTCGTCCGTCTCGAGTGTCGATGAGTCTGCCCGCCGATGCTTGCTTGCGTGCATGCGTGTTTGTATGATCCGCGCCCAAAACAATCATGTGGATTTCCGACTCCTTCGGCTACAGTCCGAACCCTTGCCACGGGACACGGGACCAAAAGAAGAACACCATTCCACAACACAAGGCAAAAATTATTTAAATAGTCGGATTATAATAATAGTATAAACTCTATTATAATAACAAAACTGACTGTGAAAAGAAATAATAATAATAATCCATCGTATTCATTTGGCATCCCTCTACTTGGAGCTTCGAGGTCTCGATTCATTGACAGTGATGATGGATTGATTTTGATCATGGACTGGTGTGATCGATTCTACTACCTAGAGAGCGGATGAGAAATGTCGTCTCACCGGTGGAATCAGTACAACAACAACAACAACAACAACAACAACAAAAGATACTAGTAGTATAGTAGTATTCAATCCCGATGGAGTCACTTTCTCGACTTGGGCGTCAATCCTACTACGAGAGTTGGATGGAAACGATACAGGAGTACGATGTGACGCAACAACATCCGTTTCCGCCATCTTCCTCCATTTTGGAATCCAGTCGAGAAATGATCGGCAATTTGTTCGATCGTGTTTCACGCAGTAGTAACAATCCATATCATCATCATCATCTCCAAGACACACAAGAGATGATGACTGATGCTGATGGATGGATGCACGATGGCCATGGTACCGGTACTTCATCCGTGTCTGTGTCATCATCGTCATCTACTGATCCACCCTTTCCCCACCTGGATGAGATGGAAGAATCGTCCAACGACAACATCGATGGAACATTCTCGTCCCAACCACAACAGCTACCACCTCCACTTGCTCCTACTCAAAATTTTGAAGGGATGTTTCCGTCCATCCTCTCCCCATTCCAAACATTATTTTCTCTTCCTTTGTATCAACCAAACAAGGAATCGCCGTTTGAATTTATACGATATAATCTACAATATATCCAAACGATGCTTCAACGGATAGGAACCACACTGTCGTTGGGACGACGTGACGGAACCGATCCCACAGTGTGGGCACATCTTGTATTCCTCGCGGTTGCTGTACTGATCCTGTCACGAATTGTCCGATGGAGTTGGAGAAAGATCCGTTCTACAGGACGCACCAACAGCACCACCACCACCACCACGACAGCCGCTGTCCCCGGCCCCACTGTAGCACGTCGACGTCTCAGTTCCGGAGTTATGCATGCCAGCGGAAGAAGTCTCACCTTTCAACAACAGTCCGGAATCATCGTCGACGAAGGACCCTTCCTTCAAAACAAACGCCAGAGCAGCTTCCGTGGAATCGAAATTTTACGAAGCGGGGTTCGTGGACGATTTGGTACCTTTGACTTTTTTGGTATGAACGACACTGCTGCTGCACGGAGACGAACGCCATCTACGGACGACAGTTATGGAGAACTTATGGACAGTGCGACCTTGCACGACATGGGAGGTCGACGAAGTCGCCACAACAGCCGTAGTGGTCCAAGTGGACCTCCTGCGGGCGGAAGTAGCGCCACTGGAACTGGTTCTTTCCGAAAGGAACGTTTGGGGAGTATGGACGTTTACTTGGCAGATGGTGCCCTTGGAGGGATGAACAATCGAAAGAATACCGACTTGACCCCTAGCAGCAGTAACGGTCTCGGGTTTCCTGGAGAGGCATATCTAACCTCCTCTGCAATCATCGATGACGACGATGGAGAACGCTATTTGTATGACGAGTTTGGAATCGTAACGCTGTCTCATCGTGTCGAGTACTACGGGCCGTCGCGTATTGCATTCGATTCTACCACCTTCACCCCTCCCAAATCGTGGGAGGAAGCGTCCCGTAGAATCATCCCAACTATGATCATGACGAAATTGGAACGTCGCCTTCGTCTCGATACGTTAGCAGGAAAATTGACCATTTCAACGCCAAAATCGTCAGGTCAAAACGACACGGAACTGCCCCTCGATGAAATCTCGATATACGCCCATCGTCCACTCGAAGGAGGAGTGTTCAGTCTTTATGTGAAAGGTACACCCAAGGAAGAATGGATGGAACATACCTTCAACTCGGCTCGTGCTGCAGCGCAATTTCAATTGGATTTGACGGCCTATCAGGTACTCGGAAAGACCCTCAAGCACATTTTCGAGGCTCTGAATATGATACATCAAGGGAGTCTCGCATATGACGGTCCCGAATTCGTGCTTCATAATGACCACAGAGACGGTATAGACGAAAAGAATGACAACGGTCAGAGACAGCTACCCAAGTCCACCAACGCAACACGGTGTGTGGCATGGGACGATGCCATGCGGGCTATGAGCAGTATACCCACAGTCCGAATCGCGTTGGAGCGGCTGTGGTTATCTCATCGGCGTCCCTCAGAAATAACGTCTGCTTTTGCGCGGAAACCAAAGAAGGAAAAGAGCAGTAGAGACGATTTGGACGCACGAAAAGCAGAAAAAGTTGAATCCGATTTCGATGTCATAACGGAAGAGTACACAAAGAAACGATTGCTACTTGGACCGTTGGATTTCTTTCGACTTTTTGTCCCATCCTTGCCCGATACTGCAGTTCCAGAGGGCGACTCGAATAGAGGAAGAATGGAACAGCTGCTCACCTGGAGGAAACGGGTGGCACGCGCAGCCGTCCTGGTTCGTGCTTACACTCGTGCTCGACGCCTGGTCAACCTTGGATGGAATCTACATTCACAAAGACCCGGTGAGTCCACCGATGAAAGAATCACAAAGAGGCTTGCCTACGATGGAAACGAGGACAACAATATACGCGATACTGCAGCAAAAAACGAAATCTACGAAGCTTCCGTTTCAAGGGACGTCCTTTGCTACGTTCGACCATATGATTTTTTGACTCTCAACAGAAAGGAACAGGCGAAAAACCTTGTGTTAAGCCCGTATCAGGCGTATTCTCATATCGGAACGCATTATTTCAAGATTCCGTCTCAGGTGACGGCAGCTGACAAAGAGTTTTACTCATCTCGTGATCCCGTAGAGATGTTCCCGACTTTACGGAAAATCATTTCCCAAAACCCGGATTTGGATTTCCTTATTCTGGGGTTGCGTCTCCACACTCAAAGCGCGATAAAATTCGAGCTATACGTTCGTTCCTTTCCGAAATCCATTGATCCGCAATTCGATTGCGTGGTGAGTAGAGTATGTGCGCATCAAAGGCCGCACGGTCAAGGTCAAACCGATTGATTGTACACACTAATTTCTGTGTTCCTTTCGTAGGTGGACCGATTTATCAATGGAACGCAAGACGTTCGAGACAGAAAGCTCCATATAATGATCCAACTTGGGAATCGAATGGGACTTTCGTATGCTGATTGGCTTTTGCTTTGGATTCTCTCTCTGTTATTTCAGCTTACTGGAACTGGGCGAAACATGCCAATCAATCTGGAAACTACACGGGATCGATACGCCTTTCCAACTTTTAAGGTTGCCAGTTTCTTCCGAACTACACACTTTGGCGGATCGATGAATACGACAGCAGACTTGCCCAAAAATTATGTCGCTGCTGTTTCGGAAATTTCCATGGATTTTTTGCCAAATCCTATACCCCGCATGATGTTTTCGCAGCTTCATAAACACATGTCGGACAGTATTGTGGATCTGACGTACTTTCTTGAGGGTGACAAAGAAGATGAATTGCCGGAAAGGGCCCTTTGCACGATCCGTCAAGTTCGTATCAACCCGGATAAACTCGGAATGGATCTACTTCATCACGTATCTACATTAGAATGCCTTGAGCTCAACTCGTTGAACGCTGTGGCTTCGAATGTTGATTCTTCTACTGGGGAGAAATCCACTGAAAATGACATGGGAGATTCCTCCGCAGGCAACTCCAATGATCTTGAAAGAATTTCTGATTACACACAAGGAAGGGGAGCTGATCAGGATCCTGTCCGACAGGCAGTCGATTCTGTCCTTGAGATCCTCGAAAAAGTTGAAGTACCCGCTCGAGTAAAGTCAGAAGATGTGGATACTACTTACCCTGAAAATATGACGGAGGAGACGGGCTCTGTTGCGATCAAAATGGTTCCTGTAGTAAAAATCTTTGATAGGTATGACATCGAGCGATTTGTGAGAGAATATAGTTTCGAAATCAAAGATGCGGCGGTTAGACTTGTGCAAACTGCCGCCTGGCGTGGAAGAACGTTTCCTCTCGATAAGAGAAGAATGCGAATCGAGCTGCAAAATGGCCAATTTTTCCACCAAGGTTTTGATTTGAATAAAAATCCAGTCTTTTATTTTCGAAACATGTGCAAGGGCCCATGGAGAGGCGATCCAGATGCGGTTGTGTCTGCTGTGTTGTCCCGCTTCGAGCAAACGTTGTCAAATCTGGCAACCTCCAATCCATTCTGCAAAGCAACTCTAATAATTTTGATGGGAGCGCCCAAGACGCCCAAGAAATCAATGGCGAGCGAGATCGGGCAGAGCGAAGACGAGAGCATCTTGGGGGATGATGAAACCAACAAGGAAGGAGCCGATGTCAGCACTGTAGTGACGTCAAATCACAAAAACAGCCAGGACACTGCTGCTACTATGAGTGTGACCGAAACCGACAATCCAAGAATATCGAAGGACGAACATTGGAAGTGTCATACTAACTTAGAGGTTGTTGAAAAGTTGTACCATGTTTTGAGCACATATTACCCCGCGCGACTTTCCAAGGTCTTGATCATGAAAGGTCGGGGAAAGAACACGTACTACGGAACCAATCTGGAAGGATGGATGAAGCTAAACAAAGCCGTCAATTTCCAACAAATTCGGGACAAAATCAAGTTTGTGAACAAGACGTCGGAATTAACCAATTACGTCGCAATGGAAGAACTATGTACCATTGTGGGTGGAAAAGCTCCAGTTTCCATGTCTACGTTTGAGGTATGATAGAAAATTTAACTTTCATTTACAGTTAGACCGTGGCCTGCTTGACGACAGCGAGACCTACCAAATCGATACCTTGGTTAATGCTGCATTATCAGTAGTATTTTTTATTTGAAGAATTGCTTTTGTTTGCATTATATTTCGTATATGATGATCAATATCACTACATTATGATCAAGTCTGACATGGATATAATATTAATGGCTACGGAGTACCAACACTACGACTTCGCAACAGTAAAAGTACGGTACTGTCATGACTCTACACTGCCTACGAAGTCGTCATTGACAGTGAGGCGTGAGGCGGGATATGCAATCATGACTACGGAGCTACGGAGTACCGACTCGTGCAGTAAACAGTAAAAGTACTGGTAGGTATCATGACTCTACCGTACTCTACTACCGGTACCTACGGTATACGGTAGTATTCTTTATTTATGAAACGATTTGAAACGACTCTATGAACCATATGATTTGGTCCTATGACGGTAGTGTGAATTGTGACTTCGAAAAGCGCGAGAAGAAAAGCGCGAGAAGTATGTACGATAGTCCTGACTGTGACTACCGTATTTTTCATTCTCCTCTACCCCCCTGGACGACAATACTGGACAATTTTGAACGGAGGGGGGTACAGGACACCGATCATGGCGCCGGCCGCGCTTTGCCCAACTTTTTGAATTTCATCACCTCGGATTCCCTTCTGGTCTTGTGTTCGAAATTCGAACACGAGTGCGGCCAACTCCCTTCACTCCACCAACACGATGACAAGTTTTCTAATTTTTACAGTTAATTTTCCAAACAAAATGCCAAGGGTTACCATCACCGTCCAACGACAGGTTTTCTAATTTACAGTTAATTTTCCAAACAAAATGCCAAGGGCTACCATCACCGTCCAACGAAAGCTCACGATTCTTCGTGATGCCGACGAAAGGCAATTGAACAATAAAGAGTCTCTCAAGTCGATTGCCAGGTCGCATGGAGTTCAAGCCGTTCAGATCCGAAATTGGAGAAAGCAGCGCGATGTTTTGTCTCTCACCAGACCCAGGGCACGTTCGCTCCATAAGGGGAAACCATCCACGATCAAGTATCTTGAAGATGCGGTTATTGGACATGCTTTTGAGATGCGCCAGATAGGTGTAGGTATAACCTACAATCATTTGGTGATTAAGGCCTGCCAATTGGACGAGGGATTCCGTGCGAAGACATATGAAGTGCAGTATCAGCTGATTCGGCGTCTTTGTAACTCCAACTGTCTCGTCAATCGACGGCGTACACATGTGTCGCAGGAGCATCCACAGGAGGCGATCGATCGGGCCGAGGAATGGCTGTCGGAATTAAGACCAATCTTGAGTGCCCCGAATGTGTTGAAGGAGTACATTATCAACATGGACCAGACACCCCTGCCGTTCAGTCTGGCTTCTAGCACAACCTTGGAACTAGAAGGAGAAAAAACCGTCACCGTTCGCCAGACGGGAAATTCGAAGACTAGATGCACCGTCTCCCTAACTATCACAGCTGATGGAGGGAAATTGAAACCCATGATCATCTTCAAGGGTCAGAGAGGCGGGACGATTGCGACCAGAGAACTTGCAGCCAGCCAGTATCGAGACAACATGGTGCTCAGCTGTCAATCCAACGCCTGGCAAGACGAGGAAAACATGAATGACTGGGTAGATGGTGTCCTTGTTCCCCATTTGCAACAACATGCAGCCGGTTCACCTGTTTATCTTTTTCTTGACCAATTCGCTGCGCATGACACTGCCTCGTTTCGAACAAGAATGGATTCACTTGGAGTAACCTTGAAACTAATTCCTGGCAAGTGTACATGGGTACTACAGCCTATAGATGTTGGCATAGGGAAACCTTTCAAGGACCGGGTCAGACAGAAATGGTTTCGTTGGATGATTAACCATGCTGAGGCGGATGTGGACCTACCAAACGCTTCCAGGGACGAAATTCAACAGTGGGTGAATGACACTTGGCAGGAATTGCCAGAAGATATTGTCCGGAACAGCTGGAAGAAGAGTAACCTGAGTTGGTTTGTATAAGAGCGTGGAACAAGAACATGAAAGATGGAAAAAAATAAAACTTGTGTCATTGTAGGATGGAATAAAAATAAAACTTCTGTCATTGATTTTTTCATTTATATTTTATTTTGATCTTCGCTAATCGCCGTAGTTCCCTTCGATGCTACGTAACAATGAATTAAGTGCCCGATCACCCGGAATAGTAGTGTCCACAAGTGTTGCGAGGCAGACGCCGTTGTTGCTGCGGCTATATTCGATTTTTTCCGGACATGAGCTGTCGGAAAAAAGGAGCGTCACTTGAGCTAGCCGTCCGTCTAAGTGGTCAAGAGTCTTGTCGTATATGGGAGCCAGACGTCCAATGCAACATGCAATGCCTCCATCCAACACCAAAAAGGCGACACCATGCCATACGTATTCGCTTTTATCTGGAAATGGAGTACAGAAAACGGTGAGAGAATGTGTAATTTTTCGGACATCAAAAGTAACGTACGTACCTGTCTCCACTACTCTTTTTTCAAACCGAAGGAGCGAATTCTCTTTCACTTGGTCTCCACATATGTCATGGAAACCGCAGGAACAGTTTAAATCACCACTTTGTATACCAACAACAAGGACTGTAGCACCACAAGGTCTTGGCGGCATTTTCATTTTTCATGCGGAGACGACGAAACACTTGAGACATGGAAGATAATGCCTTTGAAAAAGGAGTCCCGGGAACGGGGAGACGACAGACGACGGAATCTTTGCTGTTCAGCAAATTTAAAAAAAAAGTGCACGAAGTAGAGCGCCGGGCCGCTATCCAGGAAGGTAGCGAAGCACAGACGGACCAGAGTCACTTTTGTACCATTTTCTACGCAAGGGGGGTAGAGGACACTGGGGGATAGAGGAGAATGAAAAATACGGTACAAGTACCGGGTACTACCACCGCACGTACCGGTACCTAATACCGGTAGTAAAGTGCCGTAGTGGGACGAGTGCGACATCATCATCTTCAGCCAGACGAGTTCGTCGTGATCTTCTTTCACGAGGCTCTCATTTTGCAGTAGTAGTACCCTACTACGGTAGCAATTGTGTCTTGACAAGACGGCAGGCATCAAACATTGCCAGCATTCCATTGGCACACATCACCGCCCAAGTGATACCTCAAAGAGTCGTTCAGGTTCTCTATTTGGAAAAAGAGAGTGATAGAGAGAGAGAGAGAGAGAGATACGTTATTGCCAGAGAGAATAAAGCATCGATATTACTCCTTTCACTACATCGGGAAGACAGACACACTGGATTATATCTTTTTTTGGCCGTGGATGCACGTAGGTTTTACGTAGATTTGGTACTGCAGTACTCGAAAAGGGGGTCGTAGGAGTTCTCGAAATTCAAGCTCGTTAAAACGATCCCAATCATTCATCATCTGCCACTCAACACCGCCGTGACACCATCCAAACAAACAGTCTCTTGAAACAGTAAGGGAGACCATTACTATTCATCTCTGCAACAAACATATAATACGTCTACCTTTACTACTTGGCCGGTGACGTCCAACCAGTTGATCGTGCAATCGCAAACCGGAACTGTTCCTCTTTTTCCTTTTCAACTGACTGGCTCTCTCCCCCCTCCCGCATCTCTCCTACACGAACCATCTCTTTTTACTACTATCATTCACGAACGCTCTCTTGTCATTGCCAGCGCTTCTCTTTTTATCCTAAATGGCATCGATTTCTGCAGCACCCGCCGCTATTACTACTTCATCTTCCAAGAAATCCTCTTCCAAAGAAGAGACCGCAACTACTGCTTCGACCAGCTTTACTTCCAAGCACAGCAGGACCGACAAGGGAAAAAGCATGTCGGGAACGGCTGGACACAGGCCTAGTGATGCGGCGGACTCTGCTTCGGCCGTAGTCGCTCCCTCTTCGCCTGTAACCACCACAGCCGATTCCAACTCGGCACAAGAAAACATTAGTTACTCCGCCGAACGGATCATCGGAAATGGATCCTTTGGTGTTGTTTTTGAAGCAAAGGTGGTAGAGACGAACGAAGTTGTGGCTATCAAGAAGGTCCTACAAGACAAACGATTCAAAAATCGTGAATTGCAGATTATGAGACAGCTTGTCAAAGATCCACATTCCAATATTGTGGCCTTGAAGCACTGCTTTTATTCCCAAGTACGTCTGATTGTCTCTGCCTGTTCGAACTAATGCTCGGGTGATGTTGGTTGTGCTTGCTGTCATAGAGTGACAGGCCGAAAAGTTATCACTTGATTCGTTCTTTCTTTTCTCTGGAACTCACCATTGTCTCTTGTCCTTCTTGTCGTCGTCGTTGCTGTATCAAACAGGGCGAAAAGCCGGACGAATTGTACCTCAATCTTGTATTGGAATTCGTTCCAGAAACCGTGTACTCCATCAGCAGGAGGCATCACAAGCACAATATTCCGTTGCCACTGATATTCGTCAAGCTTTATTTGTATCAACTGTCACGAGCTTTGGCGCATATTCATGCTCTGGGAATCTGTCATCGGGATATCAAACCACAAAATCTACTGGTCAATCCTAAAAATCAACAGCTGAAGTTGTGTGATTTCGGATCTGCCAAGGCCTTGGTGCCTGGAGAACCCAACGTGAGTTATATTTGCAGTCGATACTATCGGGCACCAGAACTCATCTTTGGCAGTACCGACTACACCACAGCCATTGATGTTTGGAGTCAAGGATGTGTCGGCGCTGAATTATTATTGGGACAGCCACTCTTTCCTGGTGACTCAGGAGTCGATCAGTTGGTGGAGATTATCAAGGTGCTTGGGACACCAACCAAAGAGGAAATTCGTAGTATGAACTCAAATTACATCGAATTCAAATTCCCACAAATCAAGGGATGCCAATGGAAGAAGATCTTTCGCAACAAAACACCCGACGAGGCCATGGATTTCATTGCCCAAACGTTGGCCTACACCCCCAGCAAACGGTTGGAACCGCTGGCGGGATGTGCCCATACCTTCTTTGACGAGCTGCGAGTGGAAGGTACCGAATTGCCCAATGGAGGAGGTCCGCTACCGCCCCTGTTTGATTGGACACCTTACGAGCTGTCATCGTCGCAGGAATTATTGGATAAGGTGAGAGCGTAAGGAGGTTGAGACTGGCGAAATATTGTTTCCAAGTCGCCATTCCCTGGAATCTAACATCGTTTTTCCTGTGTATGCCCCCCCAGCTGATACCTGCATGGGTCACGAGGCAACAACTGGTAGACAACAACAAAAAGCCTTCGAGTCGATGAACCTGGAATGGACTGGTCGTTAATGAAAATGGTGCGCTCTCCGTCCTGAATTTCCAAGAGAGTACATAATATCTCCCGTGTAGGATTAGTGTTTCCACCGTCGCATCCGTTCATCTTCAACTTTGACGTTCTGTCTTTTTTTAAAAAAAGAAAAAATGGGACATTAATATTTGTCCTTTCGATACCTTTTGGTTTGTGGCACAGACGCGGCACGATGCTGAACGGGGAAGGAAAAGTATCTGCGGTAACAAGTAGACTAGTCGAAACGAAATTGTAAAATAGACCCCCTCTATTCATGCATAAGTCGAGGAAAACAACGTATTCCGTAGGACTCTTAACAAAATAAATCGATAATGATGTGCAGGATAAAATAATATGTTACATTTTAGTTGCTGGTTTCTGTTTGAAGTATCCTAGCGATGGCATCTGGTAGCTGAGATAACGAAGTGATGGATGCGGCCATTTTGGATCTCCCTTCCTCCATTTGTTTTGCTCGTCGATCCATTTCTTCAGTGGTGGCGGTCGACCACGTTGGAACAATAGTAGTAGTGGTGGTGATATTATCGTCCAACGATTGTGGAGCTGTCGATGCTTCCTCGTCTTGGGGACAAATCCAAATGGCTTTGGCTCCACAATCCGCACTGGCACCAACATCATTCGCCAAGCAATCACCGACA
Source organism: Nitzschia inconspicua (assembly GCA_019154785.2). Lineage (NCBI taxonomy): Eukaryota > Bacillariophyta > Bacillariophyceae > Bacillariales > Bacillariaceae > Nitzschia > Nitzschia inconspicua. Next base: position 437,428 of record JAGRRH010000003.1, read on the forward strand.
TGGCACCAAATTCCATTATCGTCGTCCATCGGATCATTGTTATCATTATTATAATCATGATCAGTATTGCTTCTTCGTCGTCGTCGTCGTCGTTGGGTCCGACTTTGTTGTAACGTCTTTTGATAGATGAATGGATGTGGTTTCCGATGGGGAAAGATTCCATCATCTTCTCCACTAATTCGAAAGTCAAAAAACGGCGCAAGGGTATGAGTCATGGCGAAAGGATCCCCGGCACCATTGGTAACAGCCACAAAGCATGTGTTGGGATACCGTTGCCGAAGCAGTTGCATGGTTTCCAGAGCATCTTCAAACAGGAACCGTTCGGCGGCATTGTGACGTTCCTGTTCCCATGCCTTGTAGCAAGCGTCGACGATAGAATCTTCCAAACAAGTACGGTTGTGAGTGAATGACAACAGTTGCGGTATATTGGATTCAAAACTCGAACTCGTCTCCAAAGTTTTACGAATGGCCATTTTCCGTAGAGATTGATACGTGACGGGGACATGATGTTGTTTCCGAATGGACCGTGTCTGTTGTAGGAACGAATCAATGTCTGCATCGTTGCATCCATAATCATGTAATGTTTGAATCATCTTTACATTGGCATGATATACCACATCCGTAGTCGGCCAAAAGGTATCATCCAAGTCAAAAGAAAGTAACGACAAAAATAATGGTTGTTGTTGTTCTTGTTGTTCCACAAAATTGCTGGTTGTAGTGGAAAGCGTACTGTACGACCTCCTGGTCGTCGTCGGGATACGGTGGAACGATCGAAATGCCTCCACCGACAACAAGCAAGGAACGAATTCCATCTCAATCAGCAAAGACAGTATTTGATATGACAACAGGCATAACAATCGCAACATTTTGTTCAGCTGTCTTCTTCTTTTGAGGTGGTTACCAAAACCATCCACTGTTGCCATTCTTGGTGCTATTGTTGGCTGCTCGAACCTTTTCATTTTCTTCTTTCCGACACAGTTTGTACGCCTGAAAAAAGTCTTCACAGGCAGACCGATTCTGATAGTTCCGTTCAATGCACTGGAGGCTTTCACCGTGTTCTTTGGCACAATTGGTCAGAAAGGTCGCAGCAGGACCTCCTCCTCCCGTCGCAGTCGCGTGAGGTGGTCTCTTTGGTTGACCTTTGTTGTGAGAAAGTCCACCGTGTTGTTGTTCGGGATTCAAATCGTGATGAATCTTCTCGTTAATGGCCTTTCCAGCAGAGGGATCGATGTTGTCCAGGTCGGAAGATGATGGTCGGGGCATACTGTCAAATAACAATAATATATATTTTATACAAAAAAATGAGCAAAAACATATTCAAACGATGCTATTATTGTACAGATTATACTTCGTACGATTTTGTCTTACCTATAATATTATCTTCTTTATCTTCAAACGATGCAGCTGCGATTGTTATCGTTTTGAGAAAAAGTGAGGATAATGATGATTTACAAGTGTTGTGAATTGTGATAGGTATGTGTTGTAGTGTGATGCGTTTACTGTTAATCGAAGCACAAATAGGTGTCCACTGCCCATCGTCCATCCATACAATATCGACGCTTTGATTACGTCGTCGTAAACTGACTCATGGATTCCACGGACTTCGCGACTCTTGGTGTGATGATGAAGTGATGATCGATCGGATCAATCGACAATCGACAAAGAAAGTACGGTAGTACCACAGTAGAGGTTATACATACCGGTACCTCTCTCTGTTACCGTAGGAGAAGTACGGTAGAGAGGTGTCATAGTACCACTACGGGGGTACTACTGTCGTACGACGTTACAGTTACTGTTAGGTAGAGTACCGGTACCTACGGTAGGTAGCTACCGGTACCTAGAGAGATACGACTACGGTAGCAGTATGGTAGTGTTAGATGAAGATGCCATGTTCCAATACACTCACAGTCAATACGTGATCGTGATGACCAAGAGAGAGGTAAAAGTAATACTTTGGCTACTACTGGAGTACCATAGTCTGCCTACGCCTACCTACCAATCGATAGTCGAAACACCCAAACGTAATACGTAGCACAATGCAGCTATTCGACTTTTTATAGTTAGTAATTATGATGCATTTTTTTACTTTTCATCTTCCATTAGATTTGTTTGCATTTTCACGGCTTGCAATCTAGCTCGGAGAGCTGCCGCTCTACCACCTGCAGTAGTAGCTGGGACTGCCAACTGAACGTCACCCGAGGAACCTCCTCCAGCTGTTGCTCGCTTCTCGTGTGAGGCAGCTAGACGATCGCGGAAAGCCTGCAGAGATGGTTGGGGATGCGTGCCAGAAGAAGACTCCTCCTTCTCCTCTAATCCGCTCGACGACGTCAACAGAGAAATAGTGTCAATGCCACTAGAACTTTCCATCGCCAAGCGGTTCGCCGACGTAGATTGAATAACTGCCTCGGTAGCATTCAGTTTAGACCGGAGACTCTTGATCCGTTCAGACATGGAATTGTTCGATGTCACTGGAGGTTGTGGATCTGGATTCTCGCATAATTGCTGCAGTACAAATTCTCGAAACGCGGCAGATACATTTTGTAAATGATCGTTCAGATCGGAATCACCATTCACTTCTTTGTACTGCATCAAAGCAAGAACGGCTTGATTGCGACTTGCTTCATCTGTTGCGCTTCCGACCGCGGATACCAAAGCTGCAACATCTGGCTTTTTATTGAACTGGGCGGTTGACGATTCATCAGAAGCAATTCCTAGCTCAGTGGCGCAAGTTACAACCAATGCGCCTAGTGGCGAAGAGGAGGGATCAATCTCCAGCTCCTTCATCATGTCAACGAAAGTATTTTTCTCTCCTCGGCTTTTCAGAATCGAAACCACCAGAAGCTTGGCCAAATTTTCTGTTGCTCCCACCCCCTCTTTATTCCCTTCTTTCGCAGACCTAGTACTGGCTTCCAGCGTATCATCGAGACAGCAAATTACCGCTTCCATATCAACTGTGGTCGGATCGTATGGCTTGGCTGAAGATTCTTCTGCCTTGATGACACGGCTCATAAGCTTTGAAACGATCCTGGAAAGACGGCTATTAAAAATCGGATCGTTCAGGCCATTGCTGCTGAAAGAAAGTTGCTCCTGCAATCTAACCAACGCAAGAACGGCGTTAGCCCTGGTGGCTCCAGTAGCAGCCTGAACCGCAAGTTTGTTGATGGCACGAACCATCTGCGTACTTGTCGCTTCGTCAAGCAGGGAAACCGTTGACGACTTGGAAGTGGTAGAAAGCCTTGGATCCAAGAGGGCTTTCCCTGCTTCTTTGATTAAGATCGTCAAGTCATCGACGCTGACGAGTGTTGAGATATCGTGCGATCGGAAAATAGCCATCAGGCTTGCCAAATTGACGGACAAAAGAGGAACTGACATTCCAGCATTGAAGCTTGGATCGTGGCAATCAAAGCCAATACCTATCAACCGTGTCAATGTTGATACCACATCAGATATCCTGTCTCGGATATCCTCCCGTAGCTGAGAAATATTTGCCGGATCCATATCGACCGCAAGATGGGCTTGCTTCGACACAGCAGCATGTATGTTTTTCAACACATCTGTGCACGAGGCAACATCATTGTCGTCCTCGTGAAGCGGCGGGGACTTTTCCATCAGTTTCTTGAAGGTCGTCAACGATTCAGTAAGAACAGGCTTCAAAGAGCTACAACGCTGTTCGAGGGACTCATGGATCTTGGTGGAATTATCTTCGGCCGATTCCCCGCCGCTGGTTGACTTTGTCAATACAACTTCCACTCCACTGGTCGAGCCAGTGCCGTTGTTCTTCTCCCGTATCTTCAAAAGACGAGCACGGAGCGACGCTGCAGCACCAATGGACTCGTTTCTTTGTGAGGTCTCGCACCCCGATATCTTCAGAGATGAATCCGAAAGAGAACCACTAGAGCTGGGAAAAAGATAAGCAGGCAGTGATTCAGATTGCTCCTTTGGAAAAGTCAATGTGCTGCCAAGTGCCAGAGAAGTTTGATCGTTTTGCGATGCACACGATTTATCTGCAAGTTTCAAACGTGGTAAAGAAGAGGGAGGGGAAGGTTGTGGCAATCCACCATGGGTTTTAGTGGGCGTCTTTTTGGGCCCGAGACGAAGATCAAGAGCAGGCAGTTCATCTTGAAAATGCATGGTCTCGTCGTTGAATAAGATGGATGGTTTCGTCGCTACCTCAAATTCCGTACTTCGAGGAAAGGATGTAGAGACCGGAGTGTTTTGAATTGATCGAGGAAGTTTGGAAGCTTTGGAAGACGATTCGTCTAATCGAGAGGGAATTCCGGATGATTTAGCTGGTGAAAGCAGTCCTCCTTCCTTCTCGACTTTCTTCATTCGCTCTTCGACCAACGATCTGGCTTTGGTGCTCAAAGAGGACCCACAAATCTTGCTTAAACGTTGTATGTCGTTGTTCATTCTAGATACCAACAGGACCATCAAATCCAAATAAGCGGCCTTGTTTTCGGGAAGTTTTTCTTCCGACAGAGATTTCGCCGCAACCAACACACCCTTCTTTCCGATTCCGCTCAGTCCAGTAGATGCAACGCACTCGTAGCAGTCCTGACAAGCCATGAGACGTGCTTTGGCATGCGTCGAACTCTCCATCATAGCTACACACACCAATGGACCTAGTTTTTTGGTTGGGATAACTCGGCCGGCTTTCAATAAAAGGACAAGATCATCGTAGGTTTCTTTGAATCGGCCTTTTGATATGCTTGCTTTTTCGAAAAGAAATGGCACAAAGAGCATTGTTTCTCCATCCGAGAATTCGTATTTTAAAGATTGAAGGTAATCTATCAATCCCAATAGCATTTCCAACAGACCAGTCAAACCCACCGTGCTCTCCTTGCACGACATGACAAAAACACTCCATCGGAGAATAAATCCAATTTGTTGCACCACGGCCGTTCCCTGACCAGCTCGTTCCATTTCAATCGCTGCTTTGAGGGTGTTAAATCCAGGGATCGCATCATCTTGCTTCCGAATTCCACTGTCCGGGAATAGTAGCTTTACAGTATCAGGATGAATCAAAGGAGCCCAGGCTTTGCGTAAACCAGAATAAAGAGAAGAGCCAGATGGTTCTTCGGGGTATTCCGGCCAAGTCAAAGATCTCATTGCTGCTCGGGACTTCTGACTGCCAAGTGTTCCAGCGTCGAAAACAAGAGGATGGAATGAGGGATCAGTGGTAGTGTTATGATAAACCTTTTTCGAACTCGACGGAGTGGCGTTAATGGAAGTTGAAGAATGCTTCTCCAAACCGATTCGTTGTGTGCCCATTGGCTTCCTCTCTTTGACTCCTTTCGTTGAAATTAATTTGCTATCATCAGCACATTCCATGCCGGGTGAGTTGGTATCATGTTTCTGCCCTTCGTCCCCGGTTACGGAAGTAATTTTAGCCAGTACACTTCCAACTGAACGCTGCTTTGCGGGGACTAGCCTTGCAATACATCTTCTTACTGTTTGTTTGCTAAAAACACCGTTCGTCACGCAATCTGAAAGCAGCAATTCGGCTGAAGCTCGAATGTCAGCTTTGGAAGACGACAAGGCGTCAACTAGCACACTTGCAAACCGACCACCGAGTGTCTCGCCACGCTGGGAAGAAACATTGTCTAGATTTTGGAATGATTGGGTAAAATTTTGAGTAAGAGCAAGGACTCCAGCGATGCCCGCAGCTTTGTACTCTGATTCTTCAAGTTCTGTCGTCAAAGCCACCACAAAGGTTTCGAGGGAAGATTCGTTCAAGCCACCGCCTTCAATCGGAGGTTGCGAAGTTCCTTTTTGAAGAGCTTCCATTGCGGCATCGTTCATGATTTTTCGATTGTCATTCATTGCGGCGTTGATAAGAGGTGCATATACGACCTTCCCAAGTTTGCCCTGAGCATCTCCTTCAACTGAGCCTAAAATATCACCAATTAAACGTGCTGCCATAGGTTTGAGGTTGCTTTGAGAATCAGCCAGCCTTTCTTTCAATGCTCGAAGCAGATCAATCAATGGTCTGATCGTCGATGCATCGATCACGCCGCTACTGCTCTTCAGCGCCTTTTCAACATCTTCCATTGCCGCTTTTCGGGCTTTCCATGCCGTTTTGCCATCTTTCGATCCCATTCTCGAGATGCAGTCCCCAGGTAACTCGGAAATAAGGTCCAGCTTTGGAAGTTCAAGTTTGATTGAGCTTATGTCTTCGGTACCATTCGGCATTAGTGAACAAAGACAGACTCTCTCCCATACTGCATTCTTGTAGGACAAATCATGCGGATGGTCATAAAAACATTTTTCAGCTTCCTCTCTCAGAGATTCTTTGAATGCTGCAAGGACCAACGCCCTGAAACTAGGTCCCAGCTGCGAATGAATCAAACCCAAAACACTGAAGGCGGCTCTTTTCACTTTGACATTTTTCGAGCTACACTCGTCTTTCAAAAAGGCGATTGCGAAACTGGTCGCGGATCCGAAAGAATGAGCGCCAAACTCATTGCAAAACATGTTCATCCATTTGAGGAACTCTTCATGAGCTGCTGGAGCTCTAATTTTTTCAATAGTAGAAAAAACCGCAGGAAGGAAATCACCCGCCGGGCAAACAACGCAAATCGAAAGCAGCACTGATTTCGAGATGGAAGAAAGTTTCCTATCTGCTATCTTTTCGACCGCCACCGACGCTCCATCCACCGCAGCCCACGTAGGGAAAGGATATTGTGCTTTTTCGTGGTATTCGCAGAGCGAAAGAAACAGATCCAACATGCTCCTCATGACATTCATGTTGGATTCTTTGAATCCTCGTGTACACTCCTTCACTAACAGTAGTAGACATTCAGTGTCGTATTGGGCCTCGGCACGAGAGTCAATAATTGGACGACATCCCACGAACTTCGCGATAGCCTTGATCGAGCTTTGTCGTGATTGCCATTTCGTCGAGTTCAGCCCAGCCAGCACCCCACCTAATTCTTCATCAGGTTCATCCCAGTAAGGGATTTCCATGGAGGCGCACCGATTTGTTGCATCTTCCAAGTTCGGAACGTTGAATTCATTTGCGGAAGTCGGCTTTTTATCCTTTAGCCTGTCGATCCTGTGTGATTGTGCTTGTCTTGATGGTAACATTTCCTTTTGCATTCCTTCAGGATTTTCTTTCGAGAAAGGTGGTGTAAGGGGTTTGTTTGCGGGTGGTTTCAACTGTGGCGAACCTGACGGAAAAGTAGAGGATGGTTCATATGACGAAGAACCAGCGGCCTTAGTCGATTTCGTTTGTGCGGACTTGACCAACGTCTTGTATGCCCTCGGGTTTGACTGCTGTAAACTTTCGATTGTGCTGGCCACAGCAGCTACAACCTGAATATTTTCGACCATTTGAAGTGCTTGCAATACAGTAAGGGCCGAATTTCTGACGTTTGCATCAGAATCACTCAGCTTCTGCGTGGCGAAATCTGCGCAACTTTTTGCCAATGCAGCCGACAACAAAGCTCGCGGGCCAGCTGAAGGGCCTCTAGTAACGCAACGTTCTAAATAATCCAACGCAGTCGTTCTGGCAAGAGCGTTTTTTTCATTGCTCTCATCAGTTGCGGCAGAAAGTGAGGCTTCGGCATCTAACAAGTGTTCGAATCCTAATACATTCCCGAAGAAAGCATCGAGGCATGATGATACCCCCTTGGTCAACTTTTTGTCTTTCGAAAGCTGTAACAGCTTTGGCAGTAATGGTCGAAGGTTTGGATAAAGTTTTTCTCCGACTCCTTGAGCCAGCATAGCTAGCACTGCCATTGCTTTGGTCACGACCGCAAAATGTGTATGGGCGAGCAATCCCTTCATTTGGCTAATCATTGGAGCATAATTGCACGATGAAGATGGTTGCAAAAGCTTGAATGGCTCTTCACCTCCACATTTCAATGCAATGTCCAAGGCTCCAACCTTCTCTGACCATTTCGTCAGCTTCAGCTTGGAATCGTATTCTGTCTTCTTCAACTCTTCGAAGAGATTGATTGCCGGTCTGTTCGCATATCGTTGCTTGGCGAGTTCTTCTCCTCCCGCCTGGAGAGCTGCCAGGGCGTCGCTGACTGAAGTCGCTGGAACTTGTCCACTTTTGTTGGTAGAACGTTGAAACCTCATTCCAATCTTGATCGGCGTTGGGTCGGATTGGTTTTCAAGAAGAGTGTCCAAATCTTTGACCTGAGATTTTTGCATTTTGCCGATGACTTCTTCCATTGGAGACTTGGACCCAAGTGCTCGACAAAACTCTGCGACAATCTCCATGCCACAATCACGAATTTTCTTGTTGGAGTGAGATAAGACCTTCGGAAGCGCTGAGGCAATCGCCGCAAGAGGAAGAGAAGCTGCACCGAACGACTGAGTGGCTTCCAAAATCAATGAAGCAGATTGCTGAACAACTTTCGGCTTTTTTGAAGTCAATCCTTGGTTCACCAAAGCATTGATTACAACGGTTGCAGACTCGGTTGATGATCCAACTTCGATCAGCTTCATGACAAGGTCGGTCACGACCGTTACCGAAGACGGCCGGGGAGAAGTGAATGCACTTCCTTTGAAAAGAGAGGACATGATTGTCTGAGCACAATCCGCCGAGCTGCCTCCTGCACAAGTGCTTGCGTAACAGGAAGCAGCATTCATTGCAAATTCAAGTGCCGTGGCATTCTTTTCAGCGAGCAATTTCGGAATAAGATCATCTAGGCCTACGAGAATGTCGCTGGCATCAACGTTTCCATTGTTGTTACACTTTGCAGCCTCCAATATGGCATTGTTGAGGACATTATAAGCTTCTTTCCTTACTTTCCAGTTAGAATCTGAAAAGGCGCCAGGAAGATCGTCCTTGGATACTACGATTGCTTCCTCCCCGTCGACTTCCGGAAATGGTGTAGGTGGGGCCGCCAGCATTCCAGGACTTGTTTTGCCTACAAAGTTAATGGGCGTGTCATTTGCAGCAGCTGGATTGTGAGTGGCCATTCGGTTAGCGGCCCTCGTTAGATCCCTGTCATCCAGTTTCGACTGTGATTTCTGTTGATTTTTCGAAGTGGCTAATGCTGATTTTGAATCAACTGGTGGCATTTCCCCTGTATCTGCAAAACGATCAGCTGCAGCAGCCGTAGCAGAAACGTTTCTCAGTAGAGCATATAGCTCGGGATCGTTAGCAATACCACCCCTCTCTCCTTGGAATGTGGATTCTTGTTTGAAAGTGCCTCCACCTCCTAGAAGCACAGATTCTTGCAATTGCCTGTCAACGGGCATGTCTGACGAATGCCCGATTGGAGAAGTAGGAGGCTGTTGTAAGTCTGAGTTTCTTTCCACCACTTCCTCCTTATTCGATTCTGAAATGGTAGGGTTGGTAGAGTTCGTCACCTTTTTGCGGCCCCATTGTAATAGTTGTTTTGCGCGATTTTGCTTTGGCTTCGGTTGACTCACGACCCCATCCAAGTCTGCCTTTTTGTCAATGGTAGAATCGTCCTCCCCGGCGAAACGGTCTGTGGCATTTGATTTGGCCGAAACGTTACGCAAAAGTGCCAATAGCTCCGCATCGTTCGCCTCGCCACCCCTTTCTCCTTGGAAGGTCGACTCTTGACGGAATCCCCGTTCGCTTGCACTGAGCTTTGACGGATCTGAATCATGGGTTTCAACCATTGGACCAGCCGTGGAGCCGGATGAATGAACATCCAACGAAACTGAAACTCCATCTGGGAGTGTTAGAGTTGGTGGAGCAGTGACAAGAACAACATCGACATTACTGAAATCAGATGAAGCTTCACTGGCAGCGTTTTTGGATTTTCCTCTTTTCCAGGGAGGCAAAATATTGGGATCTCGGGATTTTCTACTTTTTCCTGGACTAGTATTGGGTTTTGGAGGTGACTGCTTTTGTGAAGGAACTGGTCGAACCGCGTGAGTCGGCTCTGTTGTTTCTGTTTCTCCGTTATCTTCGGCAAACCGATCCGCTGCACCGGACTTGTTGGACACCATCTTTAACAAAGCAAGTAATTCTTCGTCGTTTGCATCTCCTCCACGGTCACCTTGGTAGGTGGAAGATTGATGAAAGTGGTCAGATACCCCTATGGTCGTTTCTTGTTCGTTTGGGGAATTGGTGACCGCGACCGTGATCGTTTCAGTGTCTCCTTCATTAATTACTTGTGGTGGTGGTGATGATGATGATGATGTCGAGGATGGAGGAGGTTTTGTTTTGGTGGGGGGTGTAGCAACAATCACTTCAACTTCAACACTCATAGGATGCTTGTTGTTAATGTTGGATGATGATGACTCCTTTTGAGGTTGACGTTTACGTTTCCACGGAGGCACCTCTCCATTCGGTCGCTTGCTGACGCTTCGTCTTGACTGTGAAGCAGCGTTTTCATCTTGAATCGTTTCTACTAAAGTTGTCCCTTCTGCTCTTTTTTCTTCTTGTACAACATTGGCAGCAGTCTTGACACTTTCTTCGTTCATAGAACCTTTTCTGTTGGAACTGCCATTCAATAGGGGACCATCCGTCATCATTGCTGGCACATCGTCATCATCTGAATTGTCATCAAATCGACTTGCAGCGGACTGATTGGAGATAGCTCTCAACTCTGCCAACAAGGCAGCTTCTTCTTCGGCACTATTCATTTTACCTCACTGCTCAGTCATCAGGTAATGAATGAACATAAAAGATCAGTGTGCAAGAAGCTTTTTGAAAGTTTACTAAGTAGACACAGGCAAAATGTACTGACAAAGTAAGGGTACAATGATGATTGCTCCTTGCTGGAAATGACAGTGAATGATGCTGACTGTGATGATGATTGAGACTACTATATCCTACGATCGATGATGCTTGATGATGAAAGCGCATCAAGGTAGAAAAAAAATAGTCGAGATGCAGATGGAACCGTTAAAATTGCACGCAAGACAGGTCGCGTTGAATTCAAAATGATAGAGGCCACAATCCCTACTTCATTTTTTCACAAGAAAAAACTCCGAGGGACGACCGTAGCTACGGTATTTACGGTATCGTAGACTGCTTCCAGTACTGTAGTATGCAGTACAAGTCGGAGATACCAAACTACCGGTTGTACCGGTACTACCGGTAGGTATTTTTGTTTCAATGGATCTCTAGTTGTTTGCAGCGTGGCCATTTTCTACTCTAGGAAACGACGGATCGAAGAGATCGTGGCTTTGATACACTGCTGCTGCCTTCTCGATCTGTCTTTTTCGTGTGTTGGTTACGAGTTATTTCCCGTTTGGCGTCTAAATAATGAAGTGGAACGATCCTCATTTCTTCGTCGTCCTCTTCCGACTCTTGTTCAGCCAAGGGAGCACCTTTGTCTCGACCTTGCAAGTGTAGAAATCGTTTCAGCCGTTCCCCCTTTTTGGCTCGTCGTTTACTGTTAGTAGTACCAGGACTCTTGGTGACGGATGATGGTGCAGTGGCAGCACTGGCAGGTTCCCAAGCCATCGACGCAACGGCGGCATCGCCACCAGCAGGCTTACCTGGTACTGAAGAGAGAACACAATCGAGATGTGAAAGCGACAAGGACTTCCTGGGATACAAAGGAAGATTCCTTTGTGGCGTAACGGGTCTTCGATGGTGAGAGCCTGGACTCGAATACGGCAAAGAATCCTTTTTAGGTGGTTTGAGCTTTGGTGTAAGCTTTCCTGTGGATGGAGATTCCATTGGTGGAGGCGGTGGGGGCAGCAGCACTGCTACACCACCTTGGTTGTCTTTTGATACACAAGACTGCGAGTTCATGAGAGTGCCGTTTGCTTCGAAAGAGGTCCCCCCTGCCTGGCAGCTTTTCTCTTCCTTTAAATTCTTGCACACGTTTTTCTTACGACGATGAAATGATGATCTCAAGCTACTTCCAGATCCGGCTGTTAGATTCCTTAGAGAACCGCCGCTTCGCCGAAGCTTGCCATGTGATTCACGAGGATGTGCTAGACTTCCAAACGAAGACCGGTTCTGCTGCGCCAAAGAGGACCTGGGAGGTAACGTATCGGTAGGCTTGCTGTTCGGGGTCGATGGTTGCAGTCGTGCTGCATCAAAACTTAAACTTCGTTTTTTAGGAGTCCGATCAAGACATACTTTTGGCGACATCATTGGAGTGTCTCTTTCTTCGCCCATGTCCAGAGTTGATCTAAAAGTTGTCAGTGAGCCCTGGCTTCTTTCTGATCTTTGCCGTCTTCCCTTCCGGGGGGATGAAAGCGAATTTGTCTCCAATTCTGTCGTAGCTTGTTCTTGTTGCAAGCGTCTATCTGACAAGCATTTTCTGATATCCCTTCTAGTGAGAGACCTTCGTGTTACAGCATCGGAAGAAACACTTTGGTCGGATTTAGATTTTGAGAAATAGTGCTCCAACTCTTTCTCTTGTCGTCCGGCCTTCTTTTGTCGCGTAGCGGACGTTGGTCGCTCTGTACCAACCGACTCCATTATATCAATTTTCAAATTTTCTTGCAAACATTTCCTTTCCGAGAGGGATCGCCTAGGTTCAAGCGAGAGTCGCTGTTGGCACCCGGCTGGGGAATCCATGACATTCTTTTTCGAGCTGGAACGTCTAACACCACTTTCTTTTTCACCAAAAGCAATTGGCAGCTTTCTACCCTCACCTCGTGATTTGCGTAGGTTATTGGGGGATAAGGACGACCGGTATTTTCTCCATCTTTTTGAGGAAGTCGATCGTTTTCGCCGACTAGGAGACGAAACTGAGAATGGCGTAACCATCTGATGCTGCTGGCCGGAAGACATCAGATGGATTGGGCCAGTCCCATTGTGATTTGCGCGTCGAATGATGGACCTTGTAGGTTGCGTTTCCGTTGCAAGAGAAGGAATCAAAGCATTTGGATCTATTTGTTCCCGTTTCCAATCAGGAGATTCAATGTCCACCAACGAAGGGATGCTACTACTGCATTCGGATTCTTCCTCAAAATTGTCCTCTCCATTTAAGCTATTCAACTGTAGATGGAGTGTGAATTCATTGGAATGTCTTCTAGACGGCATAGTAGGAACGTTGTCACTTGATCCATCAATTATCCCTTCATGGAAAGTTCCGCTTCGGCTATTTCCCCGGGAGTCAAAGGACCTATCGTTGAGAACTTCCAAGGCATCGGTTTCTAAAACGGAATCGCTCTTGCTGATATAATTTGATATCACTTCATCCAAACGAATCAAGATCTCGTCCTCTTTTTCCTCAAGTTTCAATCCAGACGCACCTGTGAGATTACGATCGTCACAGCTACCACCGCTCGAAAACTTCATCGCACGCAAAGCAGCGAATCCAACCTCCATTGCATCCGCAACCTCGACGCCGACACCATGCACATTGAAAGCTGTTAGCAGGGGAGGTTCGTGATCGATATCTGTACAACCACTTTTCCATCGCGTTGGGTCCCTATTATGTGGGCAATGAGCTGCTACATCACTGCTCCCAGCACATACAGACATGTCCAGAAATCTAGAAGAAGCAAGGAGATTGTCTGAATCAAAACATTCCGACAAGGTGGAATCTTCGCTCGCGGAGGTTGCTGCTCCACACGCGCTTGAATCGTCTTTAAAGCATGGTGTCATTCGGGATTGAGCGGATGGAAGCATCTTCATTTTCGAAGTTCCCAGAGCTGCTTTGGTGGCGTTCCCTTCAGGATCTGCGTCAAAACAGCGATTCCTCTCTTTCTCATCAGTTTCTACCATCCTATGCAGGAGATTGTAGTCGTCGCTGAGTCTAGCAGAGGATTAAGGCTATCGGTAAGATATCAGCGACGCAAATGAATTCTTTCTCCATGCCGGTACATTCAAACAATGAATACCAAGCCATGGATGCGAATTCCATCACATTCACAGTCAGTGCGACGGGGACCTGTCGTTTTTAAATGGGGCAGAAAATTCCAGGACCGAGGACATGCATGCAAGGAAAGCCTGCATTGACTGTGAGCTCCATTCGGTGCAACATTAACAAGTGGGGGGTCATTCCGACAACTCTAACAATTAGAGATCACTCGTTTGTTAAATTTAACCGTATAATTATTTATTGATTACTGTTAATAAGTGTAAGTTCAAGCTGAATTTCAGAGCTTATGGATATACTCCGAAAAGATCCACGTGCGATTGGATTCACAGTCATTGGAACTGAACTGACTGTGATTTTTCTGGCTACTATGTACTACTAGAGCATCTACCTAGTAGTAGGAGTACCGGTAGCTATGTACTTGCTACTTCGAAGTAGTAGCTAAGCGACAGTTCCTCTTTCGTTCGTTTACTATGAAATCCGCCGTTGATCAATCGGAATCCTCGCCTGAAACCTCCAACGCTTGCGATTCATCGACGATCTTTTGTCTGCCAATTTCGTTTCTGTCAAATTCGAAATCACTTTTCCTTCAAACACGACACCACCAAATAATGAAAGAGGATGATCTTTGCTTCTGAAGATAGCTAGGGCAGTAGTCGCCGAAAGAAGCAGCGGGTAGTACAGGCTGAAGGTTAGCAGTAATAGTTACATGGAACGTTGTTGCATGGCTGAATGTCTTTCCCCGCCGCCTCCTTTGGGGTCAGGTGGGCAAGCCAGCTTCTCGGATACAAAATTGGTGGCAGCTGGTAATTGGTATAGCATAAAAGTAGACTTTCTCTGGGTTCTGAAACATTCTACGTAGTACGGGTTGATATTGTTTGTCGAGAAACCATTCATCGTTTCATGACGGGTGCTATTAGTGGTAACAGTTACCACATGTTCGTCTTCGCACTATCCTACACTTGTCTTTGATCAGGCGAAGTGAAGAATTTTTAGTTCGAAGTAAATCTTGCACCGAGGACTCCTTCATTAACAGCAAATAACAGCCATTATTGGTTTGTCTTCTTGGTAGGTGCTCCTTCGCCTGGAGCACCAGCCACGAGGTTCTCATTATCATCTACTTGCAGCCATGATTATTTTTCTGGGTGAAGACCTCCAATCCGTAAACGTCGACGATCCTATTTCATTGCGGTTCCTGCTAAACTGAACTTTTCGCATTGAGCTAGCTACTCTCCTTACAGTTAGTCCTCACTCCACACCTCGACATCGAACAAGTACGGTAGCTACTCCGAGTACTGTAGTGGTATCATATATCATAGGTGGTAGGTACTACCGGTAGAGACTATGATACGGGTATTCGTTTCATACGTACACAGTCAAAAGTACCACTTGACTGTTGACTGTGAAGTTAGCTACGGTACTACCGGTAGTACAGTAACTACCGTACCTACTGGTAGTAGAGTACCGGTACCTTATGTGTCGTATAGAGAGAAGATTTCTATGTTCGGGTACCGGTACCGTAGTTTACATAAAGACGCTTTACAACAGAGGGAAAGAGATGAGCGAAACGCAAGCGCCTCCAAACTTCACCACAACAGTATTAATTGTCCCCGAGCTCTCCCCACCTTTATTGTTCTTCGGTCGTCTCAACTTTAACTGTTAGAACAGCGCCTTTTCCAGCTTTTTCATCCATGACTAATGATTCGTGTAGAGTACGAAATTATATTGGATTTGACAACTGATCCCAGAGGTTCGGCTCTCATTTGTAGAAAAATAATAATATGTGAGATGTAGAAATCCACTGTCACTGGATTGCGAGATTGACGTTTGGGAGAACCTTTCCAACGAACCTTTGGGCCTATCCATCGAACATCGAACTCTTGTATCCTCTGGGCCTACGTCCATCGAACTCTGGTGTCCTCTGTAGAGAACCACATCATAGACCGTTGTACATATTGAAAACGGATCTCTTCTACTCGAGTACAGTCTTAAAAAAGAACTCCAATCCAGAAAATAGAGGGGGGGGATCGAATCTCTCTCGCTCTACCATCTTCCACACGAACCTCCTCGATTTTGCGACTATTTCGAGAACAATCCCATCATCTCAGAAATCCACAAACATCAAAAACTCAAAAAGAAACTCGAAATCAAGAATTACAACTCTGCGAGTCTGTTCAATGTCTTGACGATCAATGATGAAGCCCTTTTCTGCCGCGTTTGCTATTGGAATGTTGGCTGTGGCCAATGCTCAATCCAATCTTAAGGAGAAGTGGGAAATTGGGACCCCAACCGTTGACTACAGCAGCTTGGACGTGAACTTGACTTTCGCCGTCAGTGACTTCATTCTTCCCGGACAAGCTAAGTATCAGATGTACACCTCAGGTTGCAAAGAACATGGTACTCCTCTTGTCAACCAAACATCGGGATTGGTTGACATGGGATTGGTCGACACTGACAACCTTGTTCGACAAGAGGGTGTCTCCTTAAACAAAAAAGCAACCATCAAAATTAGTCTGGACCCAACTACCCTAACGAAGAACACTGAATTGTACTCTGAAAATACCTCCAGTGGATCCACCAATGCACAAGTTGCCTTCTGTGTTCGCTTTGGACTCCATGTTGAAGGTGCAAGCGTTGAAGTCAACTTTTTGGAGACAGAGATCACCTTGGATGTTGATCGATCTGATGGATTTGAAATTGGTTCTGTGGCTGTTGGACAAAAGGACAAGCTTGTTCCAGCTACCACCCAAACTTATGGAGTAGAATGTTATCTTTGTACGGATGATGAAATTGAAGACAATCTTGTGGGTGTCCGAAAACCAGGTTCTGAAATACGAGTTTGCATCCGCCCTAACAAAGAGGCCCGCGCTGATGGAATGTACATGCATAGTATTGACTCCTTCCATTGGAGACGTGATGCCCCTATGTCTTTCTCACAATCTGCTGTTCGAAATGGAGAGCCTGTGTTGTTGACCAATCTATTCTGTGAGCCAGGTGAATTGGTATGCAACCTTGTTTCCGTCCTTTATTCCTCTTTCTATGCCACGCCTGGTTTTGCATTTGGGGCTGGTGTTGCTTCAATGCAATTTGGTGGAGACAACACTTACATTGACTTGGAAGATGGTCTTGGTGGATACCAATACAAGGCTGATGGAACCCGCCTAACTGGTGTTGATTTCTTCAAGCGTCGCAACCTGCGAAAAGTGCAACAGGTGGAAGCTGCTGCCACATCTGAGTTTGAGCTTTCAGTTGAAGTTGGCCCATTATACGGGGCCATCACCAGTGGAGCTTCATCTATTGGCCCGATGGCGATGTCCCTGGTTGCGGCAGCTGGAGTCCTAGTCATGCTGTAACGTTTGGATGATCTGAATCTTGATGCCAAAAGACAAAAGATATTGGTAAATTTAGTGGATGTTAATCAGAAGAATTAGAGAAACAACCAACAGTTTGATACAGAAAACGGATGACAATCTTGATTGTAAAGTATGGAAGAAGAAAAGGAGAAACTCTAGGGCTAATTTATTGCCATGTTATGTTTTCTACTGTGGCTTTTAGAGATTGGAATGGACTGCAGCCAACCTCAAGAATGTAGCAGGTCGATTCTACGTTTCCTCATTGTACTGTACGAGTACCGGTATGACGTCTTGGTACTACAATACCCTGTAACTGTAGTGTAACTGTAAATGAGTACTCGATTGACTGCCTCGACTGGATTTGACATTTCCTTCTATGATACATACGAGAAAGACATCATACCTTTGATGACGTAAGTTTCCTACTACTCGTCACGTAAAGTCCGTCCATCCGTCCACATCAGCGAAGGGCGAAGGCAAGTACACAAGCAACAACCACATCGTCATCGAAGATGGAAAAGCGCCACACACAAGCAGCGACAGCCAAACGGTTCAACAACGTTAAACCTCGGTGTTGCTGTAAACGGCCGATTGGATATTACTTTCAACTTACTGCACCATCATCTCCAACATGGCTCTTCGATCTGCTGTCTCTACTGTTGCCAAGAGAGTGGCTATTGCCACTGCGTCTCAGGTACGTCCAAAATGAGTAAATCTCGGCCGCTCCAAAGGTGACCCTCGTTCGGACTAGTGCAATAGGAGTTAGGTATCGGCATTACAGCGTGCAAAGGAGGTCAACGTACACCGCATCCTCGTAATCAATACCAGCGGTGTTTGACAATGGCAGTTGACTTGCAAGTGACTACAAGGAGAGCTAGAGACCGTTGCCGTCAACCATCTGCCATTGATCCATACTCAAACAACGGCAGCGGACCACCACGGTCGATGAAAATGGCGAATCTTTTAATTTGGTGCTTATAAAATTCCCGATTCCGTTCCAATTCAATAATGAAATCAACGCCATGTTTCCGCGTCAAAAAAATCCATCATCGACTCCAATAACAACATTGTACACTTTGTCGTTTTACTTTTGGTTTCTCATCTTCTCTATCTTGGCCTCTTTCTAACTACTACTTACCTTATTTTAAAAGACTGCTCGTGTGGTGGCCACTCGAGGCATGGCCAGTCAAACGCTGGAACTGTCTTCCTTTCTCGAGGCCAAGATCGGTGCTGCCGCTGGGGCTGAAGATTCTGCCGTTCAGTACGCCGAAACTGGATCCGTCATTTCCGTAGGAGATGGTATCGCCCGTGTCTATGGACTCTCCAATGTCCAAGCCGGAGAGATGGTTGTCTTTGCCTGTGGTCTCCGTGGTATGGCTTTGAACTTGGAAGAGGACAATGTTGGTGTTGTCATCTTTGGAGATGATCGTGACATTTTGGAAGGAGATAACGTGACCCGTACTGGAGCCATTGTCGATGTTCCTGTCGGCGAAGAGCTTTTGGGACGCGTCGTCGATGGTATCGGTCAGCCTATTGATGGAGGTGCCTCCTTGGATGCCTGCAAGCGCTCTCGTGCCGAAGTTAAGGCTCCTGGAATCATCCCCCGGGAATCCGTTTCCGAACCCATGCTTACCGGGCTTAAGGCCGTCGATGCCTTGATCCCAATTGGTCGTGGACAACGTGAGTTGATCATTGGTGATCGTCAAACAGGAAAGACTGCCATTGCCATCGATACCATTATCAACCAAAAGACCAAGAAGGAACCTTTGGCATGCATCTACGTTGGTGTTGGACAAAAGAGATCCACCATTGCTCAACTTGTCGGACAACTTGATGAACGTGAAGCCATGGGCAACTGTATCATTGTCGCTGCCACTGCTTCTGATTCTGCTCCTTTGCAGTTCCTTGCCCCGTACACCGGTGCTGCCATGGGAGAATTCTTCCGCGACAACGGAAAGCATGCCGTTATCTTTTACGATGATTTGTCCAAGCAAGCCGTTGCTTATCGTCAAATGTCGTTGTTGCTGCGTCGTCCTCCTGGTCGTGAGGCCTATCCTGGTGACGTTTTCTACCTTCACTCTCGTCTTTTGGAACGTGCTGCCAAGATGAACCGTACCCTTGGAGGAGGATCATTGACCGCCCTTCCCGTTATTGAGACCCAAGCTGGTGACGTGTCTGCGTACATTCCTACAAATGTGATTTCCATTACGGACGGACAGATTTTCTTGGAGTCCGAATTGTTCTACCAAGGTCAACGTCCTGCCATTTCCGTCGGTTTGTCTGTGTCCCGTGTCGGTTCCGCCGCCCAATACAAGGCTACCAAGGCAGTTGCTGGTACGATGAAGCTGGAACTCGCTCAATATCGTGAAGTCGCAGCCTTCGCCAAGTTCGGTTCCGATTTGGATGCCGCCACTCAGCAACAGCTGAACCGTGGAGTTCGTCTTTACGAACTCCTTAAACAAGGTCAGTACGAGCCGTATGAACCCGAGGAAGTTGTTGCCGCCCTCTTCATCGGTGTCAAGGGATACTGTGATCGTATTGCTGTCGAAAATGTCCAAGACTTTGAGGCAGCGTGGCTGAAGACCATGAAGACCGCTCATTCCGGCATCTTGAAGAAGATTGTCGACTCTGGATACCAATTCACACCTGAGATTGAGAAGGAAATGGCCAAGGTTGCGGAAGAATTCACCGAAGCCTACACTCCTCCTAACTAAAAATTCGCTGCGGTATCGATGCAATCGCAATAGTATGAATTGTAATCAACCACTCGAACAATTGGGCGAGACCTTGTAGCAAAAAATAACTTTAAATGAAAATGACGTATCAATCCGTAGTACCCATCAAAGCTAAAGCTAACACTCGTTAGGGATGACGATCCAGGTGAATATTTTTCTGCTGTCAACCGACCGAATGAAGTTGGAATGGATCCTATGTATCTCTGTTGTTACAAAGTGACTGGGATTGGATGGATGCCTTCCGGTTCGTCGTCTGAATCATCTGGATCGGCGTCCAAGGTCGACACAGGTTCAAATTCCATCTCGCCACCGCCCTCTTGCCGACCGCTTTTTGGGTACCAAAGACACAATGCAACTTGTGATATTCCCAAACACAATCCCAAACTGTTGGGGCCCCAAACGACAATGTCTCGTCGCGCCACACCGTACAGAAACCAAAAGGCAGCATTGACACAATTCAAAGTGATGGTGGGACTATGGATGCTATCAGAGCATTTGGTATCAATGACCGTCTTCATGGTTTCTAGAGGTGCCGCATAAAAGAATATCATGTTGATGTTTACCATGACACCGATTGCTTGTGTTTCGTGTCCTTGAAAATATCCCAGCCATCCGACACACACCAATACGCTCGACCAAATGATGACGACTCGAAGAAACAAGACATCTTGGGGACTATATATCAAGCTTTCCTTGATGTTTTCTTGTAGTGTCGTTCCTGTTGTGGCAGGTTCAGTAGTTTTGTCGAATCGGTTGGCAATGGCAGCGTCTACTTGTGCCAGATACTGTAACTTGGCCGCACCCATGTTCAACCAGAAGGATAATACCAAACCCGGCAGATTGGATGCAAGAATGAACGGATCGTTCGTGTAGTATGCATAAGAACACCATCCCAAACAATTCCCCGTCAAAATGGCCCATGGATTTGGATTGAGAGACCCCAAAGTTCGTTCTCGTAATGACTTTCGCAAGTCGTTGATAGGAGCAGCAAACAAAGTCGAGGCGATCAAGCATCCCAAAAAGGGACAGATGTAGTCAAACACCGCCTCTTCCGCTGATACCATGATGGGCCAAGAATGGGAATAGAGATTGACCCTACAATCGATTGAGAGAAACTTGGGTGTCTTTCTACAGCATGGGCATGTTGACTATTGTGCTTCGATATCCATTCTCCATCGTCGAACCGGGTTGGGAGTCGGGAGGAATCTTTTTACTTCTCTTCGTATTGTTTTATACAGTTAACTTCTTTCCATTGGTTGTTGGTATGATGCATAGGATTCAAAGGTATTCTACAACAGTAAGAGAATAATTTTGGATCTTTCAGTCGTGACTTCGTTTTGTGCCGCCTTGATTTCGGAACATGTTGACTGTGTGAACTGTTTGTGAGATGTTCGTACGTGACTTGGTGCAGGAATAAGGAATGAACCGAGTTGTTCATCAGAGTTCACATCTAGAACAATCCTCTTCCTAGCTAGTAGTGCATCTGGGAGCGACCTTCTCGGTATACGACACTTTTGGTTCTGCTTACAGCCAGATAGCGTCCTCTTTGCGTACCATTAATGGCTGCACTCACACACAATATTTGACTGTGACAAGTAAATCATGGGGAATCAACCGATGACCATTGGCCTCAAGGTCAACACAAGAGGACCTCATCCCGCCGGCTCAATCTTATACGGCAAAGTTTATCTGTCGGTCTCCAAGAAACCACAAACCGCTCGATCCATTCAACTTCGAGTGATTGGAAAAGAGGTACTCGTTGTCCACCATACGACCGAACGTGATCATCATAATCATAACAACAACAGAAACCAACACCATGGCAGCGAAAGGCACACAGAAGATCACTACGAACATTCGACACACGACATTTTGCAAATGGACTATCCCATCCGTGTCTTTCCAGACGGAAAAATTCCCATTGGACAATACGAGTTCCCATTTGCGTTGCAATTACCAGAGAATCTTCCTAGTACCATGTCCTGTCGAAAGTGAGTGCCACATACCGTCTTGTGATCCGTTTGAAAAAATATTGATGACACACAATCACTGTTTTTGGGTCAATTGCAATTTATTTCTACCTCTTGTTCCGCCTTCCAGAGGCCAGTCGACGTGTGAAGTCAAATTTGAAATTATTGCCGAAGTATATCAGCAACCCAATTCAATGTTCCATACCAACCCTAATGCGAAGGAAGAGTTGGTGGTCGAAGCATCCACCGACATCTCACCCCTCCATGATACTTCCTTGGCTCTACCCGCCGAGACTATTCCTGTGACGGGATGCTGCTGTTCCAAGAAGGGGTCGATGAGCCTCGAGACGAAATTTGACAAGACGACAGTGCAGGCTCACTCCACAACACTGAGACAAGACAATCCGGATGCGGTACCCAGAGATGCCTTCTCCGTCGACTTTCGATGTCAAAATAGGAGCACTGTCAGCGTGGAGAAAGTACGGGCTCAGTTGCTTGAGACCATCGAATGGACGTCGAACGGATATCAGGAACAATTGAAAACGGTTTTGGCCAAGATAGAAATGGATGCTACGCAATTCCCCGAACTCGAAAAACTCCGAAAAGTCGACCGACGAAGGCTAGAGCGACGACAATATTTCGGAGTTGGTAGCAACGACATGTTGACATTGCAGCATCAGCCATGGCACACTCTTGGTCCGATACGAGTTCCAAGGCATGCCAAAGATTCGTACCACGGTCGGGCCATTACGATTCGGCATGTCTTAAGTTTGGAATTGATTACCAAGGGATGTTGCAAAAGCAATCCTGATGCTTCTACACTGGTTCAGATTTATCGACGATTGGCCGACGCTAAGAACATGAACAATCCAGAGTACGAGGAGCAATCATTTTCGGCACCATCTGCTCCCATTGAAGAAGAACAGTCCTTGGCTCCGTCTGCTCCTTCGGAAATGTACGACTTCACAATGACATCCCACTCTTTCACGACTAATGCTGCACCAGCAGCGGCATCGTTTGCTTCTTCGGACGTGTTTGTGGAGGCCCAAGCATTGCCGCCGGATTGGAATGCTCAGACGGCAGACGTTGTGACCATTCCCATGGCTGATGCAATTATCCTAGGTCCCTCCGTAATCAGTCCCTCTGCGCCCACTTTATAGGCTTTTTGTGGATCTGTTGTAAGAACAATCATACGTAGTACAATTATACAAAGTCTCCGCTAGTCTTTCGAATTACTAATTACACCCTTACCAACCAACTTCGATTATTTACTTTGGGAACTCTCTGCTAAAAGAAATGGGAAATCACAAACCATGTCAGGCATTGCTAACAAACCGAAATTCAAGCCGGAACATTCGGGCACTCTACGACTGTAAGCCCGTGTGCTTTCCTCCAAGCCCAACGTCAGTACTTTTATGTCACCATAGATGATCACTAGAGCTCAAAGAGAAGGATGCTAGAAACCTAGAGAACGTATTTGAGACAATTCCTTACTGTTAGATAAATAACCAGGCGGTAGCTAGTAGACTACCCACGGTAGGCAGGTTGGCAGTTGTTGGCATGGCCCCATATTATCATTATTTACTGTTACCACCCCAAGGGACGAGGCAATGTATGCAGGCTGGTGTGTGTCAACTTCTTAGATACGGAACCAGGCGGTGGACTACCTAGGTACTGTAGGTAGTTGGCATGGCCATGTTTTATTTTTTACCACCCCTAGAGCTAGCTACTAGCTAGCAGGCCTAATAATCATGTTCGACTGAGAAGCTATGAAACAGCTTATGTTAGCTTCTGCTGCTTACTACTACTGGAATCTGGAATACCTGGGGGGATATACTATTACCTCCCTTATTAGTCCGGAGTCCGGAGTATGGA
This sequence comes from Nitzschia inconspicua, assembly GCA_019154785.2. Classification (NCBI taxonomy): domain Eukaryota; phylum Bacillariophyta; class Bacillariophyceae; order Bacillariales; family Bacillariaceae; genus Nitzschia; species Nitzschia inconspicua. Next base: position 461,085 of record JAGRRH010000003.1, read on the forward strand.
ATGTCCAATGTGGCTGTGTCATTTCTGTACTACTGCTATGCTGCTATGTAATATTATTATCTAGCTAGGTACGCTATTACTGTACGACAATAGTATTTTGCCACGTCGTATTTTAGACTACTACTGTACTTCTCACTCTCATTGGCATTACTAGTCGTATTACGGATCAAATAAAAAAAAAATACAAAAAGATGCCTCTTTTGTTGTTTTTCTTGGTTCGTGGCAAAAAAATGCTAATGATTTTTCATTGGTTGAACTGTATGTAGCAGTAGGATTTATAATAGATTATGTATCTATGCCACCGAAAAGCCTCGCTGAAACGAAGGGAAGGCAAGCAGTCATGGGAACGCCTGCACGCGCGTATTTATTGCTTCGATTGTGTTTTATTACAAGTTTGCACGGAACTTTATTAACCGTAAAATACGTACACTACGTACGAAGTAGTTCGAAGTACGAAGTACGGAGTAGTACTTTGCTGGGATTTGAACGGAGTGAAGGGGGGACGAATCTCATTCGAATCCAACCGGCCATTACCCGCGCAGCTATGCCGTTCGTCGGAGGAAGTGGATACAGTCCTACGTAGAAAAGCGAAGACAAATCGGGGAACTCCTCGAGGGAAAAAAAATGTCTCTCCGGCACGGAGAAAGACGTACCGTGTCATATTGCATGAATATTTACTACTGGAGTACGTACCAGCTGAGACAGAATGATACTATGCAGTAGCACTTACTGTTCTTTTTAACGGGCCTGTAAGAGTAAAAAAAGTACAGTCTTCCGGTACTAACCTACGTAGCACTTTCTTGCCCAACATCATCCTTCATCAGTCCTCATAAATTCCCTTCTTTCCGCGTAGCTATTGGTTGTAACAACTGAACAACTCCTGATCAGTGGTCTTCCCTGGCCGACTATTTGAACAATAGAAAGAAGAAGTAACGAACTGTACAAGAACATCACGAAACGTCGATTGTGTATCTCCCGAACCAGTTACAGCAAGCGGGACTACGAACGACGTGAATGATAGAATGTTCTCGAAGTCGACTGATACTATATCTTGTAGCTCCGAAAACGTCGCATATCTCCTTTAGTGGAATCACACTGGCAACCTTCTCTTGTTTGTTTTTTTCCAAAGTATATTGCTGGCAGTAAGTGAAAGTACAATACCGTACTTCATTGCGCGTTGTTTATAGTACTACTCTCTGTACTACCGTAGTAGAGAGAGAGTAGAGAGTTAATGGGAAATGAGAGCCGAAAAATAGTTTGATCTTTCTCTTGCGAGATGAGAACCAACCAACCACGTCTGGCTTTTCTTTTGCACCCAATCTTGTTTGTGTTGTATGTTGTTTTATTGTATTGTATTGTATCTCTCACACAACCTTGTTGTGATTCATTCTCTCTTTTACATTTACAATTACAGGACAGAACCGCCTGCCCTTCAAATCCAAGTTTTGTTGCTGTTGTTCTTGTTGTTCTTGTTGTTGTGGAATTGATCACAATGCGAGACAACAAACTTTTACTCGAATCATCCAAACCAACCATGTCTCCAAATGATCATCAAAGAAGCAACAATAACGGCAACTATCATCAGAAGCAACAAATGGAATGTAATACACCCCGTTCCAACACAACCAGGAGCAGAGGAAGCCGTCATCGCAAAAAGGCTCATTCTTTGACTGGAGGCAATTCTGTAGCCAGTAGTTGTTGCAGTGATGCTGGAAGCTGGACGAGTGGTGCTAGCGATTCCCCCGATGGAAAGGATCCGTTATCCAACGAGCTTTTCCAGGATTCCCCAAACAGTTCTTCCCAACACTATTATGAATCGGATAAGAAAAAGAGCAACGGACGTAGACGACGAAAACCTAAGCTTCGAAACAAGGTAGATGGGGTGTTTCCCACCAAAAGCAAACACAGAGATAACCATGGCGACTCCAATTCATCGCCCGCGAATACACCCAAAAAGTACACCTTTGGATGGAACACCAATGTTTGTCCAGCATCCAAGGGTGGGCCTACATCCAAGAAACAACACGACGCTCCCATGATGAAACGGGACTTGTATTTCGCTCTCCATTGTGAACGTGTGGCCATTGGTAATAAGAAGACGGAAAGTGATCCCATGTTGCCATCGTGTCCATTAACCGCAGCACTGAAGACAGATGCGGTCGCCCGTGTGACTTTGATTAATTGGGACAACGAGACGATATTGGATACGTTTGTAAAGGTGCCTGTTCCCGTGACCGATTTTTATGATACTGGGATCCAACCAGAACAAATTTCGACAGCATCCCCACACGCCAAGTCGTTTGCCTCGGTTCGGCAGACGGTGGAGTCGACCTTGAAGGGTAAAATTTTGATTGGCCATGAAGTCGAGCATCATTTGATGATGTTGGGGTTAACTCACCCATGGACGGACACGCGAGATTCTGCCAAGTTCTTTCAAGCCCTACTAATACAAGCCGACGGCTGTCCTCCTCCTTCGCTGGAAGGTCTGTGTAAGGAACGACTGCAGCGGGTATTGCCTCCACGTGGACATGCCGAACGTCCAATGCAGAATTGTATAGCTGCGTTAGATTTGTACAAGAAGAATCGGAAGGAATGGGAGGAATTCTTGATTGCAGAGGCAAAGAAAAAAGATGCACAACTAGAAGATTTAACTTCTCAAGCAACGAGACTCCGTACCTACTCATATGCAAGCTCAGATCAAGGGTCGAACACGCCACGCAGCAGTAGACTTGGAAGCAACGATGGGATCAACATGAACGTTGTCGCTCTCCACTGCACTCCGGTGGAAACTCACAACAATGTTCTGGTTCTAGCTCGTGCGACAGTATTGAACTGCTTCCATCAAGTGTTATGGGACTCATTTGTACAAATTCACGAGCCAATCGTGGACGCTGGTGGATTCGGTGTTCTCCCTCAGGATGTTCTGGCTGGCCACGGAGCGCTTCCTTTTGACATGGTTCGTCATCGCGTGGAACAACTTCTTCGTGGCAAAGTGATTGTTGGATACAAGATCGCCGAATCCTTGAGTCTGCTTGGTTTGGTCTACCCGCCATTGCAGTTGAGAGATATTGCGTACTTCAGACCATTCACATACGTCGAAATGGATGGAATTTCTGGTGCACAACTCATCATCGAACGAACTCTGGACGAACTCTGCTTCGAAGTTCTGCAAAAACCCTTTGCACCTTTGGTACGCAAAGATCGCGCCATTTTCACTTGCAGTGCTGTTCTTGAGTTGTACGATGCATACCAAGATCAATGGGAGCAGGAAATTTTCATCCAGCAGCAGCAACAAGTCGTTGAACAAAGCCAGTCCAAAGCTTCCTGGTTCAATTGGGGGAAACGACAGCAACCTGAAAGTACGCCACCGCTGCCACAATATCAACTGCGGTTTTATCCAACTCCTGGTTCCAGCAGTGGTAGTTCGTCCGTCGCTCTCTCATCACAGGCGTTCCAAGTCCTTCATGGAGAAACCAGCCCCTCTAGCCCTTTTGCAGCCATGGGTGAATTTTCCAATGTCGAAGGGTCGTCTTTTGTGGGAGGCTCTTCGTTTCAAGAAGATTCGTCGTCGTATTATGAACCATCTCTCAAGTCAAGATTAGACGATTCATCTCGAGGAATCTTGGAGACGTTCACGGCTGATTCAGTTGTCTCTTCCATCCATGATGATGCATCGAGTACTGGGGGTGAAAGACCTAATAAGGAAGAATGGCCAAGTTCTCTCAATCAGAAGGGCTCCTCCTGGTTTAGGTTTGGCTCGAGAAAATCTCGTTTTTCTTCCCCGTCGTCGTGCGCGTCCATGGTGGCCGTGCAAGAGAATACACAAGAAGAACCTTCGGAGATTTTCTTGGGTCCTTTCGCAGAAGAACCCTTGGCAACCGGTGATGTTGTGTCTTCCGTTTGCGAGAAAAGCGGATTATTGCCCACCGATGATGCACCTTCCTCCCGGACATGGTTTGGATTTGGACGAAGGTCGACGTCTCCTGGCAGAATGGACAGTAGCATCTCGAGACATGGTAGATCTCGATCCCTCTCTCCAGAGAGTCCTTTCAGTGGTCACACTGCGGCAACGAACGGTTCGGAAGTCGGGGAAACAACTCGTAACACAAACGAGGTTACAACAACTGCCGCTGTGGATGCTATTGAAATAGCTCTGTCTGCCTCTACGGGCAGTCAATTGATATCAGCATTACCTGAAGCAGACCAATCATGGCCCTTGGCATCAGCTCAGACTGAAAATTCCTATAGCTGGTTTGGCTTTCGTCGTTCCAAATCTCATCGGAATACCGGTGAAAACCACGACGACCAACCCGTGCCTTTTGAATCTGTAAATGAATCATCGAGCGAACCAGATGTCGTTTTGACTGCCACAGAAAAGACGGATGCAACAGACGATGGCTGGCTTCAAGAAGTGATGAGTCAGTCAACGGGAATAGGTGCTAACGATGATTTGAATTCTGTTGATTTTGCCTCGTTGCTGGAATCAGATGCCAGAATTGATGAACTAAGGACCACGAAAGAAAACCTCAAGTCAGGTCGCGGCCATTCGTCGTGGTTTGGCTTTAAGCGCTCCAAGACACACAAGACCTCTGGACTCGACTGTGTCACGGATACCCCAGAGGAGAACGAATGTAGCCAAGAATTTGTACTGCCGACACCTCTGCCAGATTTGGTGGCCGTTGACAAGAGTCAAGCTAGTACCTCGGCGAAAGAAGGTAACATTCACAAAACGATGCCACCTCAATTGGGCGTTACTTGGTACCTGGGTAACAGTAGCTCTGTTACTCCGAAAAACTGCGAAAGTCCCGATGAATCAATTTTAAGCCGGTCGCGACTTCCGACTGAATCCACCGTCCCCACTGTATCATTGGAAGAAGAAGATGACTCGGCCGGAGCATTCACGGAGGAGTTTGAAAAGGGCGTCGCTCAAAGCTTTGCGTATTTGGAAATCTGAGACATTTCTGCAATGCGGTAGGGGCTAGCTAACCGCTTCTTTCCTTCGTTGAAACGCGTCAGCAGCCCAAGCCAAAAACAGCAAATTTTTATATGTAAAATATTGTTATGTCTTTATTTTTTATACCAAGACTACTTACTTTTTACAGTTAGTATACCTACAACCTGATTCTGCAGCCGAGACGGTGGATCACCCGCCTGGCCCTGTAAAACCCGTACAAAGGACTCGTGTTGCATGGTGTAATTTGATGCTCGTTCGGTTGAGATACTTGCTTGGTTCGTATGCTCTACTAGCCTTACTCTAGATGGGTTTCAAGCTATTAAATGGGCCCACTAGCTAGCTAGTTGATCTCCTCTATTAATGCCTTTTTGTTGGATCGCGGTAACACTTTTTCTTCCTGTGATGCCTCGGGGATTGAGAGATTGGCCATTGCACTCACTAGTAGATTTTCGTCCCGTAATGCTGACGAAACCTCAATGTTGTTGTTGCGTGTCTCGATTTGTTCTGGCGTAGTTTCCACGGATCGGCCGTCTCTCCCGTCACAGCTTTTTGAGCCATCCGCACTGCTTTCGTCGTCCGTGGAATCGTCGGATGTACTAGTGCTCTCCGAGATAGCCTCGCAATCCAATTCCGACTCTTCCAATTCCGACAACCCTAATCCCAAAGATTCTTTCCAAGAGATCTCCTCACAAGCTTCTTGTTGCAATTTCTCGATGGTGTCAACAAACAGTCCGGTAACTTCGTCTGTATCTTTTTGAATCCATGCCAAGAGTGGATCTACGTACATTTTGTTGCCAAGATAGTAGAATTCGGACTGGTGCAATATCTCTCTGATTTGAAGCAAACATCGAACAACGGTGAATGGACCCGATTGCAGGATTGTCGTCACTTGCTTCCAAACAAACAAGGCGAAATCAAGGTTGCGGATGTAGGGATAGACCAAAGTACGCCGGAGGGATTGTCTGACACAATCATGAACCGATTCCGGGTCTTCCAGCCAACTGAGGCCGACGCTGAGAATCGAGATGGTCCATGCCGACTCGACAGTTGGTTCTCCGTCTGTCAACAAATGATCGTAGACATATGCGTATAGAATATCGAGCAGCACAGTAATGGCAAGATCCTTGTCAAAAGTGGTCGGAAGAAGGGGATATGGAATACTTGCCAACTTCCGCTGTTCTTCAGCAGAAAATGGAGAGGCTCGAGCTTCTTGGGTTGCAGGTCCTATTGAAGTCGAAGAACACACATTCAACTCGGTCATATTTTGTGTCACTTCCTCCACTGAATCGCAAACACCATTTTTCGGATCGCTCCAGTGAGGTACCATGGCCATGGCACATTGGTACAAATAGTCATCTTCGATGTCCATGTCTCCAAGATATCGTTCGATAGAAAAGTGATCCTGCTCCTTCTGAAGTCGATCTTGTCGTCGTTGTATCCGATAGTCATCTCCATGCACTTGATACTCCCCTTCATCCCAAACCGACGAGAACATTTCTTGTCCCATGGTGTCGCGTCCCAAATCAGTAAAAATCCCACGAAACATCCGTGCAAAGCCATACGCTCCGTTGGAAGTTGTCGCTGTGTCACAACCTCGGTCCGTTGACGCTTTGTAACTGTCATTGCCAACCTCTTTCTGTGTGACAGAATTTTCTTCGAGTTCTTGGTCTTTGGTTTCCCCAACAATCTCTTTCAACCAATTGGATGTTCCATTGTCTGTTTTACCTTTCACCAAGCGACCGATCATATCAAGATTCTTCCATAATCCTGTTGTTTTCTTTAACAATTCCAGCCGTATTTTGCCATGATCATCTGGTAGGTAGGTGGCACAATTCTCATCCGCCAGTTCGTCGAATTCCCCGTCATTTTGAAAATTCAACAATAACAGGTAGGGTGGACTGGCAAAATGCAATATAGAATTTTCTTCCACAACCAGTTGGACCGACTCGGCCGACACACGAACATGAGGGACGTCAATATCGACGATGATATGAGTGTCAGTTTGAGACAAGGAAAATCGAGGAGTGATGGGCATTGCAACAAACACGAAGAGAGTCTATCTATAATAAGGGATTGATCTCTCTGTATTGCATTTACATATCTCATGAGAGGTTTCCCATGCCAAGAGAGATTTGCCAGTTGACTTTTTTCAACAAGAGGACAACAGATAGATGCACTTTATACCGGCAATTTGAACTACCTGTGTATCATAGGGTATCATAGTACTTTCTCGGAGTACTATTAGTACTCCCTAACTTGTTGTCGGCGGTCATGGATGAGGCGAAGCAGTTGTGACAGTATGTTAGTACTTCCGGTATGTATGTACGTGTGTATGCAAATTATGTTCACAGTCAAATGTATGTCAGATATCATACGACGGTACAGACAGTGGTCGACGAACAGTAGACTACCGTAGGCAGACTCTCATCAGGAAACAACCAAAAAGGGATTGGAAGCATACTCACAGTCAATACGCAATGCACCCTCTCTACTACCGTGGAGAGAATCGAGTGTATGTAAAGATGTAAAGCACCGCAACCATGATGGGTTCAGGTTTCAGAGGCAACTCAATGAAAAGGAATCTCCGCTTTCCGTCCTATTTCCGCGTTCCGTAGTCGACGGGGACAGCAGCCACAACTCATCGTCGCACCACACCCATTTACCACCATGAGTTCCTTTGATTCCGCCGCTAGTAAACTTGCTGCAAGAGCACCACCCTTTCCGTTAGAGGACCTACCTATTGACAGCAGTAATCAAATATGGAGTCGTATTGAGTCCAAATATGAGTTGGAGTTGCATGAGGTATCAGCTCTCCAAAGGTATGTGAAGCAGCAGCAGCAGCAGCAGCAGCAGCAGCAGCAGCAGAAGCCATTACCATCTCAAAACCTTGGACAAATGATCAATTCGAACACAGAATCTATCTACAGTGGATGGAGCAATGGCGTTTTTGACAATGTGCTACCAACGACAGAGACCGACCTGAGAAACGCTGTACAAAGAGAGCTCCCTGTTGCGTTGCCTACGGCTTAACATACTTGGGTATCGGGAGCAGACGTGCCCGTTCATGATGTTATTGTTGCGAGGGAAGAAGCTAGCGCTGTCGTTTTGTCTTCTGACCTAGAGGGAATACGCTCTGCCATCTTTAAAGAGGCCTACGTTGGAACCACAGAAGACGCTACGCATGGTACCATCGATGCCCTCATTGCTAACCCCATCAAGAATCTTTGCCTGCGATGTGGGTGTGCCGTCCAAACAAATAGGAACGGTACGGACAGTGGCGGCGGTGCCACCTTGAAGAATCTGAGGCCAGACTTTTTGCTTTGGTTACCGTCTGGTATTCTCGCGTTTAAGGGCGAGGAAACGGCCTTCGGAGTACCCATACAGAATGCCCGAGAGGACCTCAGAAACAAAGTGAATGTGTTATCCGACACTTTTTTTGGCACGTTTCCGTACCAACTCGCATACGTTTGCTCTGGTTCTCAAGTAGAATTTGTCGCCTTTATGCGCACCAACAACACCCAACGCCCAAGAGAAGTCCAGTTGACGAATAGCGTCGATCTTTCGACGGTGAACGGACGAAGCTTGTGCGTTAGATACGCCATCAACATTGCGAGACTCCTTGTGGCATTAGATCAAGCAAATCCTGGAGCGAATGTAGTCCGACTTGGCGAGACGGTCACCACGCCTACAAGCCATGTCCTCATTGGCGGCGAATACGTCACAAAAAGGACAAGATATTACACATCCGAAAGCGTCATTGCTCAACTCTACGCTACCATTCGAAGCAGTCGGATCCCTCATTTAGTCTGCCCGACCGCAGAACCGATCTTCCGGGCAGGTCTACTAACTGTGCACCTTCAGCCGGTCGGTTTCTGCGGTGTTCGACCAGAAAGTATTGACGAGTGCAAGAAAGCTTCTCGTGAACTTTTGACGGCAATCCAAACGCTTCACCACAACAATTACGTGCACCGAGACATTCGACCAGCAAACGTTATGCGGGCGGGCGGGTCGTGGTACATGATAGATTTGGAGTGGGCCGATTACAATAATTCAGAACCGGGAGAGTACCATCCTGCTCTACAGCCTCCAGAGTTTACGATGGCCGGTTTCCGATGGACTTTATCGGCCGACATGTGGCAATTTGGGAAGCTTTTGCAGTCGTGGGACCAACTAGACGATGACGGGCACATCCTGGTCCGCTTGCTTACCGAAAATGCTCCGGGGCGACGACCAAGCGCGGCTGACACCTTAAGACATGCTTTTCTGAGACACCACTAAATCACGACGCATTTTGCTTTCATGCGCTTGGAATACAAGCTGGTATGTAAGAGCAGCTGGTCTCAAATATCCTAGCAGATGCGGTGCACCAGACCGTTCTCCTTCCCACCACTTCTTTGTCCATCCTCAGCACTCCTTTCTTCCTCAACGAAGCAGTTGTCAAGGAAGGTCTCGAAGGAAATTATCAGGATTGATCAATTCGAGGATACATAATGTTGAAATTCTAGAAATTAAAACTGTTGCAGCATGGAAATTGACTTTGAGAGCCGCAAAGGAAATAATTTAAGTCGGAAAGGACATCAAAATGGAAGGAAGCACTAAATAGGCAAAAATGCAAGCGCAATTGAAAGAACAGTAACAGTTACGGCTAGCTTCAAGCTAGTAGCCTAGTAGCTACGGTAGAGTAGTAGTAAATCATAAAGTCCAACAACATCAAACGCACATATGGTGTTTTATGATGAGCGGGTCTCCTCTCTGTTGATCGATGCATCTTGACAGTTGTTGGTTCGTATGTTGGTACCTCTGGTACATATGTCTGTATGTTTGCGTCTGTTGTCTGACAGTGAAGATCGATCGGCTCTCATTTTTTGTGTTGTTCTTCAACGCTCAATTCTCGGCTATCCTTGGTACCTACCGTACCGTAGTCACCGTACCGGTAGCTAGGTACCGGTACTGTAGAACCTGTACCTTAGTCTACGAACGTTCTCGTTGGTCGTTGGTGCGCTTTCAAGCAACTGGTGCAGCATAATTCAACGCACTATTTATTCTAAAGTGCTTGTTAACTATCATCTCTTGGCGATGGAAGAATCGAAACTACAACGCATTCCACACAGAGTGCTGTAAAGCAAGAATTTGGCGACAGGTTGGGCAAGATGACTTTCAATAACTGTAAAGAATTGCTTCTTTGGCTCTCGGAAGTGGGCAAACGTAGTTGTGACGTCGCAAAAAGGATAACTTGCGAAAATCCGTTATGTAATGGTGGTGGCAGAATTACTCCTCCCGAACATCGCAATTAAGAAAATGCCCGGAAGCTGGTTGGGGAATACGGCATAGAACACGATGATGCGTCTTGAAGGAGTAGAGAATACCGCGCATTCTGGAACGGAACGAAATTTCTTGTTGGGTTGATTCGTGATTCGTGCCTACAGAACCTGTCCTGGACGGTTGAGTAAATCCGTGTTTTTTTTTTTCAGACATGGTTAGTTCTTCTTTTTCATTCGTGGAAGACATTCATTTATATGGTTGATGGCGAAGATAAAAAATCAAATAACAATTCTCTGTTATTTCGAAATGTTTCATCAATTACCCCCTGATTTCTTAACCGGGGGAATTCGTGCGCTTCGGTGCGCTTCGGACAAATTTGGTGCGCTTCGGTGCGCTTCGGACAAATTTGGTGCGCTTCGGTGCGCTTCGGACAAATTTGGTGCGCTTCGGTGCGATTCGGACAAATTTGGTGCGCTTCGGTGTGCTTCGGACAAATTTGGTGCGCTTCGGTGCGCTTGTCGGAGAAACCTGGTGCGCTTCGGGCAAATTTGGTGCGCTTCGGTGCGCTTATCGGACAAATTCGGTGCGTTTCGGACAAATTCGGTGCGCTTCGGTGCGCTTATCGGAGAAACCTGGTGCGCTTCGGAGAAAGTCGGTGCGCTTCGGTGCGCTTATCGGACAAATTTGGTGCGTTCGGAGAAAGTTGGTGCGCTTCGGTGCGCTTATCGGACAAACTTGATGCGCTCCAACTTCGTCATCTCCGTAAACTAAGGTGGATGTATTCCATTGGCTTTGGTGTACTTACTGTTATTAACAGTTGTTATGTTTGGATTTCGTTAGGCTTCGGTTGAGCCTCGATGCCCTCAATGTCGCCTTCAACCAGCGCCCATGCATTTTAAAGCATTTACCAGTTGAACTGAAATGTTCGCATTTCTTTCAGCAAACATGTTGTTTATGTCCATCTGTCATTTTGGGATGGATGAACTGGGTAAGAAATTGAGCATTTAGCTCCGATACCTGCACTCAATGCCTTGCCTTTTCTTTGCCAAGGTGAAACTCTTGTTGCAGTAGTCTACGACTGTATTACTGTCGAAGAACCGGGACGGATATATAGCGTTGTAGATCTCTGCGTGAGTTTCCGTGACATTCCGTGCGCTTCGGTGCGCTTGACTTTCGTGCGCTTCGGTGCGCTTAATCTTCATGCGCTTCGGTGCGCTTAGCAAAAGTTTCATGCGCTTCGGTGCGCTTAGCAAAAATTTCGTGCGCTTCGGTGCGCTTAGCAAAAACTTCGTGCGCTTCGGTGCGCTTAGCATCCCCTGATATATTCGGGGAACACAATTTTTAGCGAGAGATTTTTAAGGAATAAAATATGAGCTTAAACACTGATGTTTGGTAAATTTCAATGACCAAAATGAACAGTCTGCGCATAACGCGCGAGAATAACGAAGGACTAATTGAGTACTGAATCAAATTTACCCAACCGTCCTGGTGACAAGATGGTCAACAAACGCAATCCTCACGAGTCCATCCCCAATACTCACAAAATAAATCTACCGATAGCTGCACCAACCTGTTCCTCTCCGATGAAAGTTGGTTTACGTTGATCTTGGTGCTCTTTCCAACGACTTTTGCAGGTCCTACATTTATTTTATTTTCTTGTCCGGTACCGTAAGAAGAACGAAGAGCTTCCGCAACAGAGAAAAATAACAGCTAAAAAACTCTATTCTCCATCACGATCGAACCAAAAGAAAAACACGTTTCTTTCAAAGCCGCACCGCTACTCTTAGAAAACTCTTTTGGTTTTACGATTAAGTCATTTCACATCAATCAGGATTGTGAGGTTTCAAAACAATTTCAAACCCCGTAACTACTCTCGCTTCACCATTCGAGGAGATTCGCTGTTCATCATTCGAACAACATAAAAAAGAGGTTTCGTCTTCTCAAGAACAAAAACAGTATAGTGCGTCCAAAGGAATCGACTCGACGCGACACAACCAAAAATAGAAAAGTATGACACTCATTCTACACACAAACGTCATGGCCAAGAGAGCCCCGGCATTATCTCCTCATCAGGATCGTCAAGAGGTTGGCGAGAAAAAACTATTGGAACGGCCTATTGCATTTCACACTCCAATCAGTCCCGTATATCAACTATATCCTGCCATGCGAACGCCAGAACATTTTATGCCGCATTCGGCAATAATCGGTGCCTTGGAGGATGGCCGAGACCCTAGCCCTACTATTGTCACTGGTGCTGATGCTGAGAACGATGAGAAATCAGACGTGTCATCCCTTCAATGCGGCTCGGTTCCACCAAACCCTCACTACAATCCTGCTCACGATCCATTCTTGCTACCACCGCAACCATTTACTCCACCCACTGATATTGTCATCCGAATCAAAGTGGTAGCTACAGAAGCAGCAGAGGAAGATCGACAGAACCAAAGTGACTCGCCCCCTCCCGAATGGTTACAACTGTCTGACATGGAAAATGATTCCAAGATGAAGAAAAAGGCAAAATCAAGGAATAAACTCACGAAAAAGAAAAAGGTGATCAGTGACAAAAATGGAAGGCGCCGTCGAAGCAGCAGTCTTACGTCGTCAGACCGACCAAAGACTGGCAGACGGAACGCACCTGCTGAACTCCAGCGATCATTTTCGGACGATTCTCTGCCCACCTTTGCCATAAAGCCCGGAATGAGAGCACAGCTATACCAAGAACCGCCTGTGGCAGAGGATGCCCCCGAAACTCCGCCTCGAAACAACAGTCTACTCTTTCATAGGATTGTCATTGGGAAACATGGACGACCTGTCTATGCTGACCAAGAGGAGCAAGTGGAGCTGGAACTTGCGGACGGCATTGAACCAGAAGCCACGGGACCGTCATATTCTTTTTCGGAATCGTATCAAACGTCACCTACCATCTACGAGTCCTCTAGCGAACAACAGGTTGCCATTGCTCAAGATGGAGTCGAAATCGGATCTAATCCACTGCTACAAATGTCCGAATTGCCCGAACAATCGCCGCCACATCAACCTCGAAAAGGGATGGTCCGAAGAGAATTTCAACGGCGATTCCTATGGTTTACATCTAGCAGCAACAAAAAGAACAAAAACAGCAGCACACTAGCTCCTGGGAAGGGTAAAAGCCGGGACAGACCGTCCAAGACGTTGTCGACAGAATGGAAACAATCTTCTAGTAGCTATATAGTATAATTGTTAGAAATTATGCTACTGATACACTACTTCTTGATTTTTTTAGATTCACAGAGAAGCAAACGAATGTGAAAGCATCAAGTCGGGTTCACACGACCAACACCAGACTTGTCGCATATACAGCATTCACAGCCAATTGAAGTCTGGCGGAGGTTGCTTATTACTTTGAAACGGGAATCTCACAAGCCCGACCATACGTTCCATCGCTGGGAAGTGACAGATCATCGCAAAGTACTCACAGTCAGTACTACAGTTGCTCGCTATGACAACGAAGAATGAGAAAGCTAGATAGGGTGACCGAGTGGTTCACATTTTATGAGTCTGACTGTGAGTCAGCTTCTCAAAAAGGTTTATGTATCATACCCGGTATCATAGATGGAAGTCTCTTCTGAATTTCTCAGGTCGTATGGTGGTACTACATGTGCCTTACCGTCGTACCCCAGAATAATACTAGTCGTAGTCGTTGGCAGTCATTCATGACTTTAGCGGCTGCGTCGTCTCATTTTTCTTGTCACGTTTTCGATCCAAAATTTGAAATTTTTGTAATCCATCTTCGAATCTGTACGTTCAAAAATTTGCTTACAGTTTACAGTTAGGTTGTGATTCTTTCCTTGACAGTTTTCTTTACAAACTCCAAACAGAGTTGTTTGAGCTTTCATCAAGCTGGAAATGTAGGGTTATTTTTACGTACCGAGATTTCTGAACATGGATCAAGAACGGCGTCGCGGTCGATGGAGTGACAACCTTGCGTTTTCTTTGCTCTTCAACCAGTTTCTCGTCTGTGCAATTTTGTTTCGTTCTTCTTCAGGATTACCTACAGAAAACGACATCTCAATCATTCGATTCGATCAAAATCGACTGGCTGGTGGGAACGCTATTGACAGAGTGAGAGGTTATGGCGCCGATGACAATTGGCCTGATGCTTTCGATCTTCCTTTTGGAAATGAAAAACCAAAAATTGAACTACCCGTTCCTCCTCCAGGCGTTTGGTATTCTCCTAAAAAAGATGGACGAGGATGCAGACGATCCAAGAATGACAACGGAAAAGATAGTGAAGTTTCGACCGAATCAATATTGCCTTGTGTGGATAAAATTGACAAGGAATTCAAAGTCGATGATGAAGAATACAAGGATTTCCCTGGCGGTGGTGAGAACGAAGCACATAACGACAAGAATGGTGGCATTACCGGATCCTACTCATCCACGGTAGCACCGACAGCTGCCTCACAGATTCCAATTCTGGCTGACACAGCAATAACAACAAATGTTCCCAGCATGATGACATCTCCACCAACCACCGTGATAGCACCTGCAAATGAAACTGTTTGTTCCAATTTTGGCAGTCAAAATGGGCCAAAATCAGATTGGTCCAACAGCCGATCAAAAACATTTACAGTCATCGCACAAGTAGATTATAGAAAAGATATCATTACTGTTGGAGAGCTCAAAGATGGGTTGGAGGACATGCGTACGCCAATGGCTATGTGGTTGGCCAATTGTAGGAGCATTGCCATGGGATATCTATTTGACGAAAGCAGCGGAAATGGACGGGCCCTGCAAGAATTCTCCAGTAACGAGAATTTGTGGAGCGAGCCAGAAAGCGACACTCTTCATGCAGAATGGAGTTCCTGGAAGTCCAACGGTATGTAGGGAGGTCGCTGTTCAGTTGAATTCTCTTTCGTATGATATTCGATTCTCACTCGTATGTCATGATTATCATGAAGGAGCGTGCTCTCCAACCGCACTGCGCTTGACCTGTGAATCGTTTCAAAGTGAAATAATGCTTTTAACCAACGAGATATTCAAGGAAAAGATGGCAAATAATATTCTGGAAGCGTTCAAAACTTTCGACGTGTTGTTGCTGAATCGAGATGGCGTGGTATCAATTCAGATGGACAAGACGAAAATTCGGCTTCTGGAAGATGAGGCGATGAACAATGACATCAATCCACAAAAATCTGCCACCGATAGATATATTGGAGTAATCATCGGGTTCATTGCGGCTTCACTGGCTGTAATTCTTTCGCTTCTTTGTATTTGTCGACACAGATTGCGATTGAAGAAGAGGTCACTAGATGCGAAAAGAAATTTCGCGGATATTGAGGATGATAGTAGCATGAGCGAAGATTCCACGGGAGCCAGTCAGATCACCGAGGACACTTCCAAATCTTCTGTTTATGCTACTAGTATTGCATCCGCAGTGTCTATGCCGTCGCGATCTCTCGAGGGGAGAGATATCCAAGATGAACCAAGTCAAAAAAATCCATGGATTACAGAAGAAGCATTGTTTTGGTTGAACCACCCAATTGCAATGGATACCGATATGGAGTATTTATGCAGTGCTGCTACTTGCAAAACGTGTGAGATAAGACGACAGTGGGGTATTTCTCTCAATGCCCAATCGGGAAAAGGGCGACCTCGATTGAAGCCTCGCACTACGACGCCGACAACAGTTAGTTACACAAGCGAGCAAATCCTCACTGCACCGAGATCTCCGGTATGTAATGATTCCAAACGTTGTTATATTTTTGATGATATGGTTGAATTATAACGTGGGGGGTTAGATTTTGGATGAAGATTATGATAGATTGTTGTAAGGCATAGGATTGTCTTTTGTACATCAAGTATGGTAACAAGAGAAGTTTTGCTGCCATTGAGGGCTCGACAGGCGCGACGAACAGAAATGAGACGCCGTGACCTTTTGGTCATCGAAATTTTTGCCCGCGCGCTTTTTCCGGTGAAGTCATCGACAATCGATGATACGAACGGATCTTTTTCTCTTGTAATACCATGCACCAAATGGCAGTGTGAAGAAACTTGTTCTTTCATCTATCTACAAAAAGAAAATGGGAATACATCTCCGAAGGGTCTCCTCTCTACATCTTTGCAAAAGCTGGATGCCTTCGCAATGATACAAACCATCGGCGTCGCACACACAATAATATTCACAAGAACGGTTGCCAGGCGATTCGATAGTGTTGGATGCCTTTTCCGTGCCTTATTGATCCTTTTTTCGGCGGTCACTGTCTTCTCGTTGGATTCCATCGAGCCTGATGCAGAGCTTAATCCTACTGGAGAGTACACCATGTACCCCAAGAATCGCTTGAGTGGTGGAATCTCAGTGAGAACGATTACCAAGTCGAAATCCCGCAAGCGTTCAAAGAAGGCAACGAGAGGGATAACACCTCAAACAAAAATGCCTCGCAATTCTAAGAAACAGCTTTTAGCCAGATTGAACAATGGTAGACCTGAGAATCCAGAAGATTGGTTCTTTTTATCGTCATTTGCAGATGAAGCTGGGAAAGGTTGCAGAAAACTACCAAAGCGAATGGAAGAACTCAACAAGTTACGAGCTATCAATGCCCCACCATCAGCTTGGATCAGTCCTTCTCCTGTTCCTCCCGAGTTGGGTTGTGAAGGTGAGCCAAATGCTTCTTCCACGATTCAACCCACCACAACCTTGCTTCCGAACGAAATAGCACCGTCAACACTAAATCGAACCTCTGAACCCACGCCATCCATTCCCTGGATTGACGAAACTCCAGCCGACTCGACATTTTCACCAACGAAGGCTCCTTCATATTTGTCTTCTCCAACAAGAACCGGAAATCCAACCGTACCATGGATTGACCCAGACCCAGCAATCCCCATCTCTCCCACCGAAGCTGTCAAAACACCGAAACCATCGGAAAGTGATGGAATCGATCCCATACCATCGCCAGTTGCTT
The DNA here is from genome assembly GCA_019154785.2 of Nitzschia inconspicua. Lineage (NCBI taxonomy): Eukaryota > Bacillariophyta > Bacillariophyceae > Bacillariales > Bacillariaceae > Nitzschia > Nitzschia inconspicua. Next base: position 478,245 of record JAGRRH010000003.1, read on the forward strand.
TCCTGTCTGAAACAGACAATCCAACAATATCCCCAAGTCCCACCGACCTTCCCATTGTTTCGCTGCCGTCGGAAGAGTCACTGGTTACCCCAACAACGTTGACTGAACTTCCAACTGTCGAGACAGAAAAAATACCGACTCTCGAAAGCTCTCCCACAAACTCTCCCTCGAGCATCTACGCCACAAATGTACCGACTCTCATGGTTCCTCCTTCCAACATTTCGATGCCCAGCTATCAAGATGTTGCACCTGCTGATTCTCTGTCACCAAGTTCAACGTCCGATGAAGCACCGTGTGAGTTATTGCCGCCATATCCAAGTTTCAGTCCATGCTCTACTTCCAAGCTCGCTATCTCTGATTTTTTGCCACTTGTTCTAACGATTTTTTACTTTTCTTGAATCCATCAGTGGAAGGAACCCAAAATTCTTCATCACCAGATGCAGTCTCAAGCGTGCCCAGCATGCAACCTTCGTCTAATCCAAGCAGTGGCGGATTAGACCCTGCAACACTGGTACCCACAATCAGTACAGATTCTTCCTTCATGCCAACTGAGGTCTACGACTTACTGCCATCATCGGCTGGAGCTACCAGTGAACCATCGTTTGATGGCGCGCAACAGCAAAGTCAAGAAGTCTGCCAATCCATTGTACAACAACAGGTACCATCCCGTTTGACTGATACCGATCCAACAACATTTGGAGTGACAGTGGATGTCCAGTACTCCATTGTTACTTCTGACTTTATCCTTTCGTTCTTGGATTCCATGAATATCCCAGTTGCTTTGTGGATTGCCGGTTGCAAGGATGAGGCTTTGAAGTACGTGTCCAGTGACAGCAAGCGCCGTCGGTCATTGCAAGATCGGGAAGAACTTATGGGTACTGTGGAATACGCTCAATGTGAGCCATGGGCTTTGGATGGTACGTACCGAGTTCCTCGATTTGGGTAACGTGTGTCACAAACGTAACTAACACACCAAGGTATCTGTCATGATGATGATGATGATGATCAGAATCGTGTGTACCATCGGGGGTAGATGTGACATGTGATACCTTTGGAAGCCGTATCAATATCTATGAGAATGGTACGATCGGAAACGACTTGTTACGATCCAGCATTGCATCCGCCTTGGATACATTCAGTCCCCTCGTAACGGATCAACTTGGAGTACAATCGATGCAAGTTAACGATATCGTGCTACTAAATGACTTTACCGGTTCAGGAATCATCGGAGGTGATGAAACAGAGAGGCAAATCTCCAGTGTGAATACTACAGTAATGGTTGGTGCCATCGCCACTGGTCTTGGAGTGTTTTTGTTGACGATGATTGGGGTAGTCTTCTCGCAACGTCGACAAAGGGCGACGGCAATGTCCCACACCAGATTTGACGACGAACTAGACGACAGTCATCCATTCCATCCAGAGTTGGTTTCATCAGACTCGGGGATATGTTGTACTAACGAATATGACAATGAATCTCATCAAGAATACCAAACAACAATTATTTCCCTCGGAGGAAGGAGCAACCAAAAGATGGCGAGAGATGGAATTTCCCACCAGAGCAATACAATATCATTCGAAGAATGGGCTCCATTTGGAGACACCACCACAAATAATAGTATGCTCTTTCTTGACACGGGGGAGGATTTTTTCTGGTCCAATCCTCCACCTGGGAGACAACAAGATCATCATCATCAGTGCAGTGCTGCCACCTGCGAAGTATGTGAACTTCGTCGACAGCAAGGGATTCGCTTAGCCGGTCGATCATCCGTTCGCGATGTTCAATTGCAAGCTCCTCCAAGCCCAGAACGTTTGCCAACACAATATGACCCTAACAGATGGTTTATCAGTGGGGATACCGTCCAACTTTAAGTTGCGAAAGAGATGGCGGGATTGTCGTTGTAATATTTTTTGTTGACTGTGAATAAAATAAAGGGATATTTTTGTTGTTGTTTTGCCATGATGATGGGGAAAAAATGCGGTGAATGGCCATTTGGACGTTATCTGGATCTCTCTACTTTTCCAAAGGCACATACAAGATTACTCCAAATGGTCAGCCTGAAACCTTCCCCCTTCCCTACTTGTCTACTCGTTTCATCGTATGGTCAGATGCCAGACTGTTTTTTGCTGAAACGTCCAAGTTGATATCGGGGCCCGCTTGGGAGTGCCGTGGTACATCTGTTGCAACTCTCAGGTTTCCCAGCAACAAGAAACTTCAAACATGCAAAGCTTCTGGAATATCTTTTTCTGCTAGCTAGTACCTGTGATGCAACTGTGACCCCGGTACATCACAGCCAGGCACTGTGTCGACTTTGACCATTGTACCAGAAGAGCAATAGCGGCACCATCAGTACATCGCGGGATGTCAACCAGGTGCATGAGCCAAGTCTTTGTACATCACATTGCTTTATTGAACAAGTTTTTTCTCTCTCGGATACGTCCATTCCTTTGTCACTACGATAGGTATCTCAAAGCCATCATGAATAGTTGAGACCATGATAGTATCGATCGACCCATCTTATGATCGTGAAATTTCTCCGGTGGCAAAGTCAATACGAAGTGTCACGTCGAGTGACAATAATATATCTATCTTCCAACCTGTATGTTTATTTTACAGAGCTTTTGGCTGAACGTGTTCACATGGATGGAAGAATACCATATTGGTTATACCGGAGTACGGTAGTTCAGATTGCACTTCGTGTGTGTATTGCTATTCTGTCACACCTGACTGACAGGGTCATCGTCATCTTTCAAATATATACGTCGTATATACCGTAGTATGAAATATGCAATCGTCGTCGTGTCCGTCGTCACAAACGAACGAATTTCTTCCTCGCTGACATCATCGCTTTGCTGTCATCCATCGATGTTGCTAGCTAGCTAGCTTGAGATTTCTACCGGTAGTAGACTACTCCGTAGTGTCTGGTTCCTTTTGACTGTGAGTTGTAGGATGGGTTCACTCTGAGATTTTTTAAGGGATTGCAATTTGATCTGCCTTTTAGAAAATCTACTCCGAGTATTGGAGTACGACAAGTGCGCGTGTGCCGAAGGTTCGGCGGAATCCAAGCACCTGGAAGAAAACTGTCGTATTATGTATGCTGGTTCACAAGTGGGGTTGACTCTGAAAACCAATGCCTTGGAACGTTACCAGATCGACGATCAGCAGGCTAGTCTTTGTTCGGTGCAAACTGTAGAAAAAATAATAGGAGAGAGTGTCGTCGTGGGCGATGGGAAGAGCAGAAACGGGCGGGGAAAAAGATACTGAGAATGTGGTAGAGCAAACGGCGACGCATCACAGACGGGGTGAAGCTGCAGGGGTTTCATTTGTAATTTTCCTAATGCTACATATAGAATCATCGTCATTTTAGCATTTCCCCCGCACATCCCTTGAACGCAGTCGCAATGCTTCAATCTTGTTGGAAATTTCGATCGTGCCTGCCTCATGACGGAGATGGCGTAGGCAGGATGAATTCATCGGAATCTCCCAATACGTGCCCATGAATCATGTATTTATGAGTATGCAGAACAAAGATGAAACAAGGAACTTTTTTAGATCTCTGTTGAGTCTTTTCGACAAATGAAATGACTTTGAGTGAGGACGATTGGAACATGTATAAAATTTCCTGTCCCTGCCGTTTGCCCATCTTCTTTGTGTAGCCATGTTTCGATACAAAAAATGGATTTCGGGCGGTGTTCATTTGCCAAAGAGAGATGGAAGTTAAAAACGACCAGCAGTAATGATGTTTATTGATGATGCCGTTGTTGTTGCTGTTGTTCTGATGCACCATCGAGACCCCTCGAGCTCCGTCGGAGTACTTCGAGATAATTCACTGTTTATTATCCCTTCCTGGTCTAGCCCATAATTATTATGGGTTAAATTTTTCGATTTTACTCGGAGTACATTTTTGCCCTTTTCTCGATTTATGCACTCCTAATCAATAGTCCAAACAGACATCATTCGAATCTGCAGGAGCTAAGCTATATTTCGATATATTACATGATGGGTCTGCTAAGGAGTCTTCATGGTTTCAGAGTGGCCAGAAGTTACTCGGAGTAGTTACGGTGGCACTTCATCGATGTTCGCCAAAATCGATATTTGTGACAATGGCGTCTCCAACGGCTCCTACTGCTGCTACCGAGGCCACATCACCGCACTACTCCATCAATACACCTCTCATACAGACTGTCCACTACTTGGATGGGCGGAATCCGACCTATTCACCGGTCCATGATGGAGAAATCCAACCCTTTCCTCCATCTTTTGCCATGCCGCAAGCTGGAACTGAACCGACAGCAGCGCTGCTGTCAGAGCTGTTCTGGCCTGATAGTCTTCTGAACAGCATTGTCCAGTCAACAAACAGCTACGCCAGAAGTCGGCTACCCGCAGTGAAGTTCAAACTGCTTTCAAAGAAGGATATCTTGCATTTTCTGAGTACAATCACCTACATGGGGTTGATACGTCTTCCATGCAAAGATGACTATTTTAAAATCGGACCTCAAGACATTTGGCCGATACATGTCACCAAGAGTAACATCCACCAACAAGAACCATATCCAGCAAGTGTGGGGAGATAACTGGAAAGTTGACATCGAAATACCAAAGATGATAGATGACTACAATCATTGGATGCTTGGTGTGGACAAAGCGGATCAGTTCATTTCCTACTATCGACCAAATCTCAGGTGCCTTCGTACATGGTTTCCAATATTCCTCCATTGCTTGGATATTATGAGAGTAAACGCCTACATCATCGCAAAGAGCCGGTGTGAAAGTCTGGAGCACAAACAGTTTGTAGAACAATACATCATTGCTTTGAACAACAGAGCCGCCATCGCTGACCACTATGCTGCCACCCGTTCAGCCGTCATGGCCATTACATCTCCTCCCTGTGCCACAAATCGCCGCCGTCGCATGGGTACAAAGCGTCCATCTCTTCCCGAAGATCGATTCAAAGGGAAAAGATCGGATCATCAAGTCTTGGTCAACAAGACCCAAAAAGCTTGCATCTACTGCTCCTATGAGCGCGCTGTCGCGAAGCTAAATAGCGTTGAGCCGCTCCGAAAGGTAGCTAATGTTACCAGAGTGTGTTTACTGTGCAGGCAGCACATCTGTTGCCGTCATTATTGGGACGTCTTTAATGGATGGAGCTAGTTTTTTCTTTAGTTTTTTTACGTGTAAAAAAAAAAAGTATAACCCATAATTATTATGGGTTAGAGGGTGGACCAGGAAGGGATACAGTTAAAGTCGTATTAATACATGATGTTGTTACAGTTAGTACTGTAGTATACCGTAGGTACCTAGGAGGATACAGTACAACCGTCGAATATTCCCCTTTTTTAGATACAAGACCAAAAAAAAACTGGCGTACTAACTGTGACGTACACTACTACCGGTAGTAGCTACCTGCCTAACTATGATACATGGAACTTGAACTCACAGTCACAATCATGAGTCAAGAAAAGTACCGGTATTTTTATTACGGGTACTCTGTACCTAATAATCTGTTGTGGACGAGAGCTGACTGTGAATAGAGCTACGAAGTAAAATGTTTGTATCATGTGTAGGAGAAGCGAGACAGTATTAACTGTTAACAGTAAGTATTTTTTCGAGTGCGGCCTAAGTAGACAATACCAGATCTTTCTCAAGGCTTTTTCTGTGAAGGAGCGGATGAGGCCTGAGAAACGCTGCTGTCAGAAATCCGAATAGGTACTTGGCAACATAGTGAGGATTTCATTTGAAAATAAATAATAAGCCAGAAAGAAGAATTAGAATGTTCTTTCATGTGTGATTCCGCTAATAGCGCCGACGGATCCGGTTAAAAGCTACCCCTCTACTACTAGAGAGAGTAGGATTCTCATTTGACATATGATAGTATCATTAACTCCAGAGAACTTTGATAAAAGAAGCAGCTTATTTGTATGGCTTTTTTACTGTTACTCTCTTGCAAACCGATCCCGTACTTGGATCTCTAAATTCCTGCTTCGTTCCTGGCACGATTTGTTAAGATAGAGTAAATGATGACAGATACAGAGATGAAGACATACACCAACAAAAACAATGTGATGGTAACGAAGTGTATTGTCACATACCCATGTGATCAAGTACATGCAAATCTCTTGGCTATCAGATTTTTGAGAATCGTCCACTATGCTCACAAGATACTGCAATCGTAAACGTGACACGCTTGAGTATCACCCAACCTTCTCATTTGTGATTAGCGATTGCAGCATTAACGGATCCAGGTGAGGTTCAGGATTCTCGTTTGATGCTGCAAGAACATTAAGAGGAATGCAGCAGTTTGTATTATACCACTTTCCTGCAAACCGATCTCTTACCTGGATCTCTGATTTCCTACTTCTTTCCTAGCACGATTTACTCAGATAAATGATAGCAGCTGAAACGATGAACACATGCACCAACCAAGACAATGGGATGGAAAACAACTTATTGCCACATCCCCATGGGATCCATTCATTCGAATCTTTGCTATCCGATTTTGAGAATCGTCCATCATTCTCACAAGCTCTTGCAATCGTTAACGTAGAATCATTGTCCGGCATTTCCACCCGGAATATGCAATCGTAACCTTTGCTACACTCCTGAGAATCTCCCAGCATTCTCACAGAATCTGTAATCGAAAACTCTTACAAAAACTTTAGGTTAGTTTTTTGGATGGGTAGATCTAAGACCGCACTCGACTGTGATTCTGTCGTTATGTTCAGGGATGTAGCTCACCGAATCCAATTGCTTTGCATGATTTTTCACACCTTGAAGAATCGAATTGCCTTGTCATCATTGAATCTCCTCATTTCGGACCCATCATGAAACTTTTCGTTTCTTTCACCACTTCGGCGGCCCTTGTTGTCGCTGTTTTGGATGTCGTTGCTGCTAAGAAATACTCCTACCGTTCTACGGGACTAGGTGGGTCGGCTACAATGTATAGTGAAAAGTGTGGTGAATGGCCATTTGGAAGCTACTTGGATGTCTACACTTCTCAGTATACCTACAAGGTCAATGCAAAAGGTAAGCCAGAAACATCTCCAGCTCCCTACTGGTATCCCTACTTCTACATCTGGTTGGAATGTACCGATGGAACGACCACTAAAATTGAGCTTGATTGGGATTGGTTTGAATCATCTCCTTCCACGTTCACTTTCCCCAACAATAACAAGCTTCAGACGGGCTTGGTTTCTGGAAGTATTTTGGGTCGAAAGTTGTCCTGTACCATCGTTTCTGAAATGTATGACGACGAAGAATACTTTTCGTACGATTGTGATTACGATAACTGGCAATCGGTCACAATCGATTTATCCGTCACCTGGACCGGTGTCGGTTCCACGGAACAGAGTAAATACACCTCTACGAGCCATTCCGATGACTATTACTACCGTTATTCCTACAAAGGAACTACGCGCGACGCTACTTTTGACGTGACATTGAAAGTTGAGGGCGTCCCCGTTGACCTGTCGGTGGATTGGTCGAGAAGTACAGTTCATTGTACAAGAGTACGTCAGCATCCATGGACCGCTACGTGCGTTAGATTGAACACAGCATTATTACTACTAGCTAGTCGTACATGGAAGAGAAAAGGTAGATAAAAACGTCAACCCTAAAATGTTGCCCTCTAATAGTAGAGAGAGTAATTATCATTCTCTGCAGACCTAAAAACTTGCATACCTAGAGTGTTGTGGTAACTCCTGGGAGATTGGATACACTGCCTTGCTGTCGGTGGCTGTTTTTGCCGGAAGAAGAAGGAATATTTTGCCTACCAGTAGAAGAAGGTCGTCTATTCCTCTTTTTCTGACCCCTTTCCGGTGTTCCCAACGAAAGTGCTCAATATATTTGGTTTTTAGTCGAGTAAATAGATTATGAGTTCTAGCTACGACCAGAGGTAATACCTCTAGTCTAGTAGAGTGATGCAAAGTCTCGGATGTCCAACCAAAGTACGGCTAGTACAAGTTTTAGTTTGTCTAGCATTCAAAATTCTGCTCGGAAGTTGAAAGATCTAAAGATACGAATGTGTCAAGTCTCAACAAAAATAGTGTCCCCTTCCCTCTCACACTCTATGATAGCTAGCCTCTCTAGCTACGGTATGGCTGGATTATTTTGGAAGCTTGTCGCCGTAGGAATACGTACACCTGGTAGTGTCTGGACTTAGACCGTCTTTTGGATCTTTTGATATCCCGCCGCCGGACAGATCGATTCAGTAGTGCATCTACGAAAAAATTGATGACAACAAAAACATTTTCTTACTATCATTGAGAAGACGTTTTCTCTATAGCCAACTCTGATCAATAAGCCTCGACTCTTCTAATCTGCTTCAAATATCCTTTGGAAGGATATATGTTGGCGGGGCCGATTGGCGCGATGGTTTTGCCATTGACAGATGACGCACCAAAGGTCACAAAGGAAATTCTGGGGCACGCGTTGGAACTGACCATCCACCACCCGACAATTGGTCCCAAGATTTGCAAGAAGTGGATCACAGTGGATACCATCATCGACGCCATTCGTGCTGCCGCTGTCATTGATGCTTCCATGGGGATGAATGCCCGATTGTTGAACATTCTCCTCTCGAAGATTCAGAAGTATCAATTGATCGATCGTTTCGACGGAAGCAATTTGTCTGGTTTTTTCCGAGCAAAATATTCGAAACAATCATATTATATCATACTGCCGCCGGGTGAGCAAGCCGAATACCCGTTATTTGATAAGCAGTGGAAAGAAGAAGTGGAAAGGGTGAAGAGTTTGATTTCATTTCGGTCGCTGAAATCAAACGACATTCCACCAGTCGAACACCTGCTGGAGCAGGAAAAAAAAGGATCATCTGTTCAACGTCAGGCTACTTATTGTGTCAACCCCCAGAACACGAAAAGTGATATCCATGAACGTCAACAAGATTCTGACTATGTTTCTATGCCCAAGAACACGAAAAGTGATAGCCATGAACGTCAACAAGATTCTGATCATGTTGATATGCCACGGCAGCAATCAGTGTGCGGTACTTATTGGGATTCGCCAGAGGCCTACAAGCTTTTCAGGCCAAGACAGTGTGATTCGAATTGTCTCTCAGCCGTTGAGAGACGCATCAAACTACTTCAGAGAGCACAACAATTTGAAGGCTGGCGGGATTTGGTCCATGGACGAGATCCAGATAATGTTTGTTCGAACTATGACAAATTAGTCATTCGTCAAAAGTCAATGTTCATTTTAAAGGCATACCAGATTGCTACCTTGGAAATGAATAGAAAACATGGCTCGAATGCTGTGAAATCGCAGTTCATGAAATTAATTTGCTAGGGGTTACTCTGACTACCCGGGGCGACATCCTATCTCGGTGGCACCGACTGTTCAGGACAAGAGAAGCCTTTTTGCACCCAAACCTCGAGGCTCGAGTCGGGAGAGATCCACTGCCTCCATTTCTTCGAATGTTCCCCGATACGCAGCGCATGAACTGGTCCAATGAAGAACCACCCGAAGAAAGTACAGAGGGTCCTTTCAATCTGAGCGTACAGGAACGGCGTAAACGAAGGTCAACCCAGTTGTTAGATGAATATGTCAACAACAAACCGAAAACAAAAAAGGAACTGACGACCGACTTACAACGCGAAGGTATAATTTCGAAAGAAGACAGAAGAGGCTACACTGTGAAGGAAATGCAGAAGCTAGCGGGAGATCATGGAATCGCAATTCCGAAATCCGAGCAAAAAAAATTACAGGGTGGGTAGGGGAACCCAAAGGTTTGTTACAGGTGGCTCGTGAACGAGGATTGATCGACCACAACAATCATCACCTCTATTCGGCGAATCCGAAGAAGAATCCTGACGGGACATTGAATGATGAAAAGTCACTGAGAAGTATTGTTGGACAGTGCACAGATTTTCAGAACGAGTTAACTCACCTGCAGGTTATGGCCAACGAATTAAAGGTCCAGGTGATGTTCACGCCAAAATTTCACGCCGAGATGGCAGGTGAGGGCATCGAGTATTCCTGGGGTTTTGCGAAGGGGAGCTACAGAAGGAAACCCCTTCAGAAAAAGAGGAAGAGATCAGACTTCGAAGACTTAGTGGATGAGTGCACAAACGTCGAGACAGAACTGACCAAAGCGAGGATCAGAAAATTCAGTGCACGGGCAAGGGCTTACTTGTGCACATATCATTATCTCGCAACAGCAGAACCAACAGCAGCAGAACCAACAGCAGCAGCAATCCAAGACAACGATCAGGAGAAAAAGCAAAAGGTTCCTATGATGGATGAGATCGAAAGGTTGATGAAGAAGTTCAAGACTCATCGGTGTGCGTTTGAATTCGACAGAGGTTTTGTGATGGATCATGGTTCTTTGAATCCAACGAGTCATACCGAAATTAGGGAGCTGTAAAGTTAGTACCATTATTCTACGTGGTAGTGCTGAACTTGTGTAAAATCCTACTATTGTGCGCTTCCAAAATAATCCAGCCATAGCTCTCTCTCTAGCTAGAATTTTTAATTTCGATTGAATTTGACTGTGAATCCAATCTTCTGTCATCAAAGAAAATCGAACATCGCCTCGTTCTCGTACCGCTTACAGTTAGGTAAATACGCCAGAGCATACAAACTACCGGTACTTTATACGACGGGTGTTCTTGTTATCGTAGAATGCTTTCGTAAGGTAGGTACGGTTGGGCTTACAGGATCGAGTCATTTTTACATGTATTAACAGTAATATTATGTTTTTCAGCTTCGTCGTTGGGAATGAACGTTGAGAGATTGGTAATCTTGTGGCAGAGCCTCGCGCGTTTGGCCACCCGCGCTTTGGTTTGAACGCTTGAGACGTATGTGACAACGTCGGAAATGGCCCAAATTTCTGTGGAACGGCTGTGTTTTGTTAAAAGGAATCGATTTATTTTGATCGCGAATCAAGTCGGCATTCTTGATGCGGTCCACTAAACGACTGACCCAGCCGACTGATGTCCTAAGTTGTCTGTCTACGGTTGGAAGTGCACCTCCAACAGTGATAAACATCGTCCCAACAAAACAAGACCTACCTTTGATCAACAACTACCTTAACCCGCCAATCTTTCAACTCACTTTATTCTCAACATACTAGTGAGTGTTTTAGTAGTTACTGTTGTGATTTTAGTTGTTACACACTCTAGAATCTGCATCAACCAAATCAACTATCAAGACGATCGTTCCATCAACACTCAAAAGTTACTACATTGTGGCATCATCATCATTGCATCAGCAAGACAGCCAAAGAAAAAGCGAAAAATCATCCGGGAGCCGTTGCGTTTGCTTCGGGTTATCTTATCTATTGTCATTCGTATTGACACATACTACAGAAACGTTATTCCTCCTCCATTTCTTCTCTCTCTAACAAGATGATTCCAAACAAGAAGACGAGAAAGAATCCACGTGGCCTAGTCTGCTGTGGCCTTTTGGCTCTTCTTCTTGTTTCTCAATCACATGCTACCACTACCACCACTAGTGGGCAGCAGCAGCAACAACAACAAGCATCCAATATTCGATCTCTTCTTGAAATTCGCCACCAGCAAGAGTCGGAAGACATCCTCCGACCAGCGTACCGTCACGAACACAAGGAGCAACAACGAAATCGTGACTTGACGCTGTCGGTTCCTCCTCGCAAGAAGCAGTTGGTGAACTCCGGCCTGGGAGAGATTGGACCCGGTGGAATGCCCGATTTGGTCGTTTACCACCATGCCAACAGTCCTCTCGACGCGGAACACGAGAATGAGAGCGATACCACCAACGACTCTTCTCCCTCTTTGGAGGACACTTCTTCTACCAGCAACGTCGCATTCCCTGGATTGGCCGAGATTGATCGGACACGAACTCGTATGCGCGGAAATAACTTGCAAGAAATCAGCAACAATCGTGGTGGTCTCAGTTTGGGATGGGGCACCGGTATCCGTCAGAGCGGTGGTGGCAAAGGCGGCGGCAAGGGCGGCGGCAAGGGCAGCAAGAGCGGCAAAAGCGGAAAAAGTGGAAAGGCCGATACAGCAACTGCCAAATGCTCCAAGAAAGGCAAATCCGACAAGGCCGACAGTTATTGCGAAGAGGGTGACGACGATGACAATAGCAATGGTACTGGCGGTGGTGGCGGTGACTACGGCGATATTGGCAGCGGCGGTAATGGCAGTGGCGGTGGTGGTGACTACGGCGATATTGACAGCGGTGGTAATGGCAGTGGCGGTAATGGCGATGGCGATGGAAGCGATGGTAGTGGAAGCAATGGTGGCGACGGTAGTGGAGGCAATGGCGGCGAAGATGAGTGGGACGATTCGGGATCCGGTAACGACGGATCATCTGGTTCGGACGGATCGTCCGGCTCTCCAGGTCTCTGCCAGGACTTTCTCGTATCCTTCACCTCGCCAGATTCCCAAAGTGGAGAAGTCCGAGTCGTCTTCCTGCGAGGAGCCGCAAACGAACCATCTCCACAAGGCGTTGCTGCCCTCGTTGAGACCTTTGATCCTCCCGTCTTTCTCAGTGACTCGCTGGGATTTGATGTCAAGATGGGATTCGTCATTGACACTTCCAACGCGAAGAGAGTGGACGATAAAGATGGCAGTGGAACCTTTACCGAAACGGACGTTGCAATGACGCTCGATGCTGCAGTCAATCCACCGGTGGCTCTGGATGTGGCTGGATGTTCGGATGCGGCCATGCAAAAAGCTGGTGAATACTACGAAGCCAACAAGATCGTGAGAGAGGAAGATTATCGAAGGTTGCAAGGAGCTGACACCAAGTTGGTTATTATGAGAGACTGGGTTTGTCGTAAGTTGAAATGATTTGTGGTAGCGAAATGGACCATAATCCGATTTCATTTCCAACAACCAGTTTTCCAATGTCTCACCTTATCGTGAATTTTCATCTTTATTTCTCGCATATCCTCAGAAAATGGAAGCTGCTCAAGAGAAGGTGGTGCCAACTGTGATTTGGAGTGTTCGACGACCGCGTACTACTACGGTGACTTGACCCCCATTGAGGTCCGTGCGAGGATCAATGCGGCGTTGCTCAAGTTCATGATGTTGATGGACGACGTCACCAACTGGTATCCCAAGGGACAGACACCGACCATCAACATTGAACAAGTCGGAACGGCTCCACGAGATCCCAATAGCATCGAACAGACAAACAGAGAATCGTCAGAAAGAACCAAAGCTGGTCCCTACATCGGTGCAGCTGCTGGAGCCCTAGCTCTATTGTTGCTTCTGATTCTCTTTGTCCGACGAAGTCGAAGGAACCAAGAAAACGAAGAAGTTTCACACCTCAAGTTGGAAGATGATGATGGCGATGACACGTTTATCCAAGAAATTGCTTCAGATGATGGCACTCCAGAGCGACAGTACCAGAGTCGCGGTGTTCATGTGGTTGGGGAGAATGATTCCATATTTTCAGGCTGGACCGGATACACGGGCAATAGGCCGATGGTTGACGGTCAAGGCAACGACATGAATAATGGTCGGTTAGGCCATGTCAGTACAGACGTCCACCAATGTTCATCGGCGACTTGTGAGGCTTGTGAACTGCGTCGTCAACAAGGTGTCAACTTTGTGGCCGCCAATAGTCCGTCCCATCCCGGGACGCTGCCAAATTACGCCTCGAGAGAGTATACTGCAGAAGATACTGTAGCTCTATAGGTATCCCAAGAGCTTGACAGCTATCTATTCTGTTGGGAAAGTCTTTGAGCAAAACAACACTCCAGCAAGAGAATAACCTATCAGTGACCAAGCTACCTGGAGGCAACAATGACTGCGAAACAGCAATCCGTCATGCATGGTTGCCGTATTGGACCTTGGTGACGTTGAATATCCCATTATCTGGATTTCCGTCTGCTTATAAATGTATATGTAGCTTCATAGATGTATCATTATACCATAACGAGAGTGACCACGTCAATCAAAAACTATTCTTTGTATTATGATGTATGGAAATGTACTGCTTACAGTTTGGGAGCCAATCCTATGTCTCTAGCATATTTGAGGGTAATTCCCTTTTCTTCCAGCATTTTGTCCACATCTTGGTACGACGGTCGTTCCGGCATGCCGCCCACTCGAATATAGTCGGTACCGGCGTCGTTTTCCGCGAAGACAGCCCATTCCGAATCGAATCGATGTACGATTCGAACATTGCCGCCACGGCAGACGTATCCCTCCAAAACAAAGACCGTTTCGAACCCCAGTTCTTCCAATCGACGGAGCGACCCACCTTTTCCACCCAAAAAGGATGCAAATTTACCGAATGCACCTTCACTGCGAGATGCCTTGTCCAAGGCATCGTCCACAATTCTCCATTGCGGATTTAACAACGCTACCAAGCGACTGCCTGCTTGATTCGATATGGATTCAATCGCCGACACTGTCTCTTGACTGGGTTGCACGAAGCACGATACATCGTCCTTGGGTGACGCTCCTTGGGTGATCCACAAACCGATCCCATCGACGCCCGACTCGTCCAAGGAACGGTCTTCTTGCAATCGCGGGACCACACCGCCACTGGCGTTTCTTGAATATCGGCTACATGGAATCATTGGAAGAAAAAAGCGAATCAAATGAGCGGAAGAAAGAAACAGAGAAATATGCAGATGCATATTGTCTACCCCTAGCTAGCATCGAAAACTGCACAAACTCCCAATGCACACACGTACCGAAGAATTTCTTGGCATGCCAACGACGCGGCCCGATACAATTGCATAATGCCGCCTTGCCAGGTTTCATCTGTCGGAAAGAGCTTGACGTCCAAATTGTTGGCTGTTCGATCGCTGGAGACGACGTTACTTTCGTAATATTGCAGAAGCTGATCGTTGTCGGAACTGCGTGGCAGCAAAATACGAACAATTTGTCGATTTTTTCCTTGCGCCATCGCATCTTCCATTGCGGCCGAGGTTTGTTTGACCATTTCGTCAAGACTTAGTGGGATATACAAATCGGGTTTGGAGGACATGGCGGTATTAGTCGTAGGAGGAGTCACAACTGTCGAATCAGTGGAGTCATCATTGTCACCGGATGCTGAAAGCGACGTTGTAGAGTGTCGTTCGGTCGGGTTGACTGTGATAGAATTTTTTGCTCCTGTTGCCAATGAGAATCCGGAAACAAGCATCGAAACATGGGTGCTGCAGAAAAGCATCCCAAGAAGGGATAACGTAACTTTGGAAGACCTTATCATTGTTAACTGGTGGTTGTCGGAATGTGTGATTAATGAAACGGGACGAGAACAAAGTGCTTGCCTTTGTCGGAAAGCGTTTTTGTCGCCATTGTGATCGCCGTGGCCCATCGTAGCGTGTTTTTTGTGAGTCATTGAAAATTCGAATCCGTGGTGAATGACGTCACCCTCATCATTCATTATTTTTTGCCGCTAACTCTAACGGACATTCAGTCCTGTTTGAAAGACAACTCCCGGCTCCCGGCTCCCGGCACCCATGTAGAGGCCGGGTTGCTAGGTACTACGGAGGCTACCGTAGCTGCTTTTGACAAGCTGAAAAAAGTCTATGTGCATTGTCACATTGACGGTGGCCTCAAAATTATTTACGATAGTCCAGTCGTTTTGGTGCTTTCCGTTCTTTCAAACAAGGTTGTACTAGAACCTAGAACGTATTACTACGATGTCGGTTGAACGGGTGAAGTGGAGCTTATGTCATCATTTGGCATCTGTACTTTGTAAAAAGTGACCATAAAGACCAGACAGAATCCAAACACTGGATGTTGACACTGATTGTGAGTGTACCAACGATTTAGAAACTATCATGGACTGCCCGTGTAGAGAAACAATACACTTCCGGCACAACAGCCAAATGTAGGTTGAGCTGAATGGGCACAGATGGTTACAATTTTTAAAAAATCAAAGTTACATCATTTTAAAGTCTCTTAGAGTTGTCACATCACCCACCATCATCGTCATCCTCGATATTGGCCGCGGTCGGAACACCCAACTCATGCAGAGCAGCAGCCGACAGGGTTGATACCGTGCCACCACTCCTAGTTGCATCAGTCATGTTTTCAATTGTATTAAATGTTGTCATACAATCCACCAATCTTGGTAGGACATGGAACGTGGCTTCTGTTCGGTGGTCGTTCACTATGTCCGAAAGCATCGGCGCAGCTGTGCTGCTAAAAACTTTGATGGTGTTGGCGACTTGCCGTTGTTGTTGTTTTGGAATGGCATTCATACGCAGGGAACACCCTCTGGAGGAACGATAGGACCGCGATACCGCGCTCTTTAGTAGCGTGTATGACATGGTACCTTGGAGGTCGGTTACGATACGATTGCCCTGCTTTTTGCCGAATGTCAAACGATAGGTGAGCTGTGGGTGAATTTAAAAAAATAATAATGATTGATGATGTGTCGGTGGTGTGCAGCAGAATACCAGTACCTAACCGGTATGATACCGTACATCGTACTACGTACTGTAGTAGATTGTTCCTCACTTTGGGGGTCAAAATATTAGGGGAACGGTTTCCAAAGTCTTCCCTGTCCACAACGACAAATAAGAACTGGAAGACACATGTGTCTATGATTTTTAGGCTAAATATACTGCTTGCAAACCAACAACAACCAGTTTCAATTGGGCAAAGACACATCCAAGCAAGGATGAGTTGAAAATAAAGTCATTGAAAACTAAGTGGATACCTGTGATCAGTTATCTTGATTTTGTTGATACACAAGATTTTGGAGGTAATGATATATATACTGTAGTATTTTCTTGCGACATTGACACAATCTCTGTCGAGTAAGGAACGGCGTTCACTGTTGACGAATGAATTGACTGTTGTGAGAAGAATATTTGATCGACGACCTTATTAGTGGGGGAAGTGTGTATTATAAAAACACAATAAAATTAAAAAACTAACAGTAAAGAAAATCGATTTTGAGGCCAAACAAACTACCATCGTCCATCGATTCCGCATCCAAGAAGTTGGCCCGCACTCATGGCCCAAAGTTCCATTCATTCAGCGCTCTTTTGCCAGCAACCACTCAGAGCCGTAAGGCAAAAATGCTAATTCAAATGTACGTTGGCTTCATCCCCAATAGAGGTGGTCCGCTCCGGGGAGTGGATTTCAAAATTATTTTGGCATCGAAGTGAAATCAGACAGTTGAGGTCATCAACACTGTCGAGAGGGGAAATCAAATGGCTAAGAAAGCAGAAGCGTGATATTCTGTTGTATCATATGTCCAGGAACTGGGAACACAAAGAGGCCGTGTCGTTTGTGTCCTACGACAACAATATTGCAATCTTTGTGTGAAAAGCTAACGCTTGGTTGAGCGTGTCCTGTATCTGTTTTTTTTTATTTGGCGCCGCCCCTCTTAGTATTTCTTTTCCCCGGTCCAGTTGGTTTGATTACATGTGATGAAGTATTCCCTATGCATCAGTAGATAGAAACGTCTACTAAAGCACTAGAAATCGATTTGTTTACTGTTCCTGTAGCATACACCACCCATCAGCCCGGCAGATTTGCTCGCTGCTTTCTTGCGGATATTTTTTAAGCAGTTCGTCCAACCGTTTCATCAGAACCCTCCCTTGCTCGGCCAAACGAACCATCTTTTCCTCGTACTTCCCACCATCAAAATCGGGGAAACTGTCCTTGTTCAAGTACTCTCCCACGAGATTGACACAAGTACAGGCCTCACTTTCCGAGAGACCGTGGACGGATTCGAGCTCTTTTTCCCAATTCCCACACGCATCCGCCGCGGCACGAATCAGCAAGTGAATTTCGGTTGGTACAACCGTCTTTTTCATCTTCTTCTTCGCACCCGTTGTCGTCGCAGGTCGCTTGCATGTCTTGTCCTTATTTTTGGATAAGAAAGTAGCCTTGTTGTCGCTGGAAGGCGAGTCTGAGGAAGATTCCGACTCCGAATCGTCCTTCCATGTAGACTGCGACTTGATTGGCATCGATGTGTGATGACCAGTGGATTTGTGCGTTGTCGAGTCGCCAGAAAGAAAACTGGTATCTGGTCCATCCTCGTTGCTACAGGAGGAAGTCTGCGATTGCTCTGTAGATTCTTGAGGAAGAGTGTGGGGAGTTGTTGATGTGCGCGGAGCTGAGATCATACTGGAGAACGAAGTCGGGCATTGTTTGGACGCCATGGTGTTGTTGTTGGTTATTGTTGGGAATGTTGTAGCTACTAGTAGTAGAGTGTTACTGACTGAGGCTTCCTTTGATGACAAAAAAGTTTGGAACCTTGTCGAGGTGAGAAACGAGTCGAAACGAAGAATATGACGTCATGATCATTGGCCCGGCTGGCTTGCCCTGCCGACATTCGACATTCAAAAACCCGTACGCAAATAGATTTTGTTCATTGCCGCTACGACAGTACACTTCTACTCTAGTCGTATTGGTGCCACTGCTGTTGCCATTGCCATTGCGATCACTGCTACTGCCGTTGCCATTGCCATTCGCTATTTCCACTACAATCGCCGTTGTGACTCTGCAGCCATTGCCATTGCTTGTCGTTGTACATCGCACATTGATTTCGCCATTGCGATTCGTCCGCCATCGATATTGCCATTGCGATTCGCCCGTCACTGCCTCTGCCGTTGCTTGAAATTTGAAATCGATCTGCCATTGTGATTCGTTAGCCATTGCCATGGCTAATAAAAGTTACGTCCTGGATGAAACCGATCTTGCTGTTTCTGATCTGTAATCCGACAGCAGCGTTGCCTTTCAACGGATGCCTGTGCTTTCCTAACGAGGACGTGGTTATGGCATCATTCCAAGTCTGCCATGATCTGTTTTGCCTGTATGTCTGTTACCATTCTTTGAACGCATAAGGACTGTGTCCATCGACGAAAATAACAGGATGAAATGCAGCTGCCGTGAATATGAAAGGAATGGAATTCCTTGTCGGCATATTTGCCAGAATAAGCTTTCCATCCTCAATTACAAGATTGAACATGTGGAAAATACAGTAGCCATCATGGAGAGACATCAGGGAAATGCAGTTGGAATGACACAGGAAATGCACAATTGTAATGCTGACTTTTCCTTTGTTGGCCCAGTTGATGAAACTTCTGATACGCCAAAGCCAGTAGGTTCTCACGAATTGTTAAACCCATTGTGCAAAGAGCTTATTCAATTGTGTGATGTGGCTGGCAAAGATAAAGCAGCAAAAACAGCCAGTGACTTGGAATCACTGATTATTTCTCTCAAGGAGGAAATTGCTAGTGAACAGTAACCTCCTACTTGCAAGGTAGTGTATTGCATGGTTTCCACAGTTTCTAGAAAGACAAAACATCTAAAACAGTCGAAATACTGATTGCTGCATAGTCACTGTCTTTGAAACTCTTTGGTCTTTAAATTCTACGTTTTAACTGTAAACACTTCCATTTGTGACATGTGTCTCACACCTTCTATCCTAAACAATGATTACACAGACCTATGTTAAGTTGGTCTCTAGTAGAGCAAACTATTGTATGTTTGTACGTATTATACATAGGATGACGTCGATTTCTTCAAGCGGACTTGGGTTTCTGATGAAGTCTGTCCGTCACACCGTAGTCTAACAAGTCGAAGATCGTAGATAATATTATTATTATCTCTCGTATTCACGATCACACAATCTTTAACAATTCCTTACAACTCCAGATCAACTGCAAACTAACTGTAAGATCTCAATAGTTCACAGTTCACAATACTTCACCACAGAATCACTAATTTCACATAAGCAATATTTCCATGACCAGTCTCCACCAGGCCTCCCTATTTTCGGTGTTCGAGCTTGTTTTCGGTGCAAACACCGAATTTAAGTTTTTGGGAGAATCGCTTATTTTCGGTGCTGATTGAAGTCTCACGTACAAATGCCAGACGAAACCGTATCAAAACCAACCAAATTACCGTGTTTTGTAGCCAGAAACACTACTACTGTATGATAGAACGTACCATAGAACCACTCCTTGACACAAGAGATAATTACCGGTACCTTGTTTACGACAGTACTTGTTACTTGTTACCCTTTACAGCACATTGAACAATGGCGGAAACAAAACGCAAAGGTAAAGCCAAGAAATTCAACTTGGAATGGATAGTGAAATACGGCCTTGAAGTACCAACAAGGGATCCATCTACAAGTGAGGTGACAACCGTGGTTTGCTCGTTCTGTCGATCCTTCGGCCGTGAAGATGAACATGCCGAACGAAAGCGGAAAAGGACTGTGAATGCCAAGTACTTCAGCTACCCATGGCGATCCAACATCCGAAACGGACCCCAAAACACCCATTCCAGTTTCTTCCTTGACAGATTGGTACAACTTGCTTGCCTGCCGAAAAAAAAAATCATTTCGGCAGGCAATTCGGCAGGCAAGCAAGTTGTACCAATCTGTCAAAGAAGAAACTGGAATGGGTGTTTTGGGGTCCGTTTCGGATGTTGAAGTAGCACAGCATTGCCGAACTGTATGTGCCATCAATTTGCAATATCTGAAGGAGATATTCAACGACATCTGGGCTTTCGCAATAGCAATTGATGCTGGGAATAATGCTGGAACAGCCTACCTTGACCTTCGTATGCGATGTTATTATAAGGGCAGCTTAGAAAATTTGCACATTCTTGCCATTCCAATGCGTGAACATCACACTGGAGAATACCAGTATGATCTTATTGTTGAAACGATGAATGTCTTGGCACCAGACTGGAGACATCAGCTCATTGGTATAACAACTGATGGTGCATCAACCATGACTGGATGCATACAAGGAACATGTACTAGATTGTCATGAATGTCATGGCAATATTTTTCGAGTGTGGTGTGGTGCACATCAACTTGACCTTGTTGTGAAAAAGGCCTTCAATCAGCTTATAAACAAAAAATTCCTGATCACATTGACAGGAGTGACTGGACATTTGCGGCGCCAGCAGAATCTCATTCAGGATATGAAGAGCAGCTGCCCTACATTCGCGACGACTCGTTGGATATCAATGGGTAAAAAGTTTTGAAATGGTTCAAAGCAAACCGTATCAGACTGTTTCAACACTTCTCTGAAAAAAAACCAGCCTGTACACCCTTAATGGATTGGTGGCTAGTTGTCATCATAATTCAAGGCTTAGTGGAGCGCATAGAAAAAACCTTTTCAGCAATTCAAGGGACAAGAACTCTTGTATGCGAGCAGAGACAGTTACTGACTGCACTCAAACAGGACATCAAGGAACGCTGCTACATCAACGGCCCTATGACAGATGAGGAATCCATTTCATTCTTGGCTGCTGTTAACAATGATCCATTACATGGATTTCACTTAAACAACTATTGTGTTCTGAGACAGGAGGCTGCAAGTTCCATTGATGAAGTAGGAAGGTTTGTCCAGTTAACTATGGATGGGTTAAGATCAAGCAGCAGTGATGCAGATAAGGAGGCACATGACTGCATTATATCAACAATTGCAAATTTCTCGCTGCAATTGGTCAGTGGAATATGTAAGGTGTGCGCTGAGCGTGACAGTCGTAACAACTCAGGAGATTACTTACCTCCTGTGCTGCCCCTTGAATGGTGTGGAGTACTTTTGAGAGACTTTGTGTCTTGTTTGGAAGATCAAAGAATCCGACTTGGACACAAATTTTCAGAGGCAGAGGTGGAAAACATTGATGAGCAGTTTCGTAAGTTGCGTCTAGCATTTAAGGAGCAAAGTGGATTTTCACAAATGCTGCTTGATGCCCAAGCATCTTGTGCTGTTCAATCGTTTGAAAAGTGTTGGAGTCAACTTGGAAGTGAGTTTGAACAATTGAGAATGTTTTGTGGGGCCATTGCAAGCATTATGCCAAGTACAAGCAGTGTTGAGTCCGATTTCTCCTTGATCAATTGGACGAAGGATCCCAACTCGCAAAGCCTAAGTGACTTTTCCCTCGAATCAGTACTGCATTGCAAGCAGTATAAGAAGCTCAGAGACCTAATGGAATAAAACTACTAGTAGAAGATAGACAAAACATTGACGTTTAAGGCATTTTATAGGGTGCACCGAATGTGCACCGAATTTGAGGTTTGAAAATGCACCAAAAATACCTATTTTTGTTATTTGCGGTGGCCACCGAAAATAGGGAGGCCTGGTCTCAACTCATCTTAGCAAATAGTGGCCGCCCTGAGAATTCCCAGTGGGGCCCAAGCAGATGGCGCCCAGGGTGCGTTGGCGCATTTCATTAGTATGTGCTTCATGCGTCTGGACGTAAGAACCAAATTCAAGTCGGACATGGTTGTCAGAAGTTAGTTCGTTGCCCACAAGGTGGTAACGGGGAGAGTGTACGGTCGAGACGCTGTCGGGGGCAGGTAAGGCATTCCACCAGAGCACCGCGTTGGCGACCACGCGCTTTACCATAAGGCGTGGAATATGGCGGAAAGGCAAGGTGACGTAGACGCTGCGTATGCGATCTTTACGAGTGCGGACCATTCGCTCAGCTTCAGGAACATGTTCATCAGCGCTGCATGGGTTCAAAAACGGGAAAACAGAACGAAGTTCCTCAAACTCCGGGTCGCATAACATGCTGGTTATACGAAAACCGCGCCGTTCATACAAGTGAACGATTTTTTGTAATTCTTTTCAACGGTGGCGAGTTGGCGGTTCGAAATGTCAGTAACTGTGACAAAGCGTAGGTCGCGGGACACCGTGAGCAGAAAAGGGATTTTGTTGACAAACATGATGTCGGTTGCCAGGATTACGTCCCGGTGACGCTCCAGGCTGTCAGGAGGGACGGGGTCCGTGTGAGGTTGGACGTGGCTTGATGGGCGGTGGACAGTTTTACCCTTGAGACTTCCTAGGTTTGGTCCGAAGACATCGGACGCAATTTGTATCGAGCGTTTAGTAACGAGACAGCCTCGGAGGTGATGAATGCCACATCGGACAGTTGTTGATCGCTTGGATGCATGATAATGTTTTGCATACGACGAGCTTGTTGAGCCTCATCAATTTGTCGTTTATTATATCCGGAGGCCTGTTCCTTGACAGTGGTGATGAGTGACCATCCGAATAATTTGGAATCGAGATGATAGAGGCCAGTGTCAGAAGGGATGAAATCGAAAGTGGTGCCGTCAGTCTTGTGGAGTCGGAGTCCATTGGAAACAGCGCTGTCCATGGTAATGTGATAATGTTTGGAGAGATTTCGTAGACTAAAAATATTGGCAATTCCGTCTGGGTAGTACCATATTGGCTCTGGATAACCGGGGAGGTACCCTTGGAGAGTCAGGGTCACCGAGCCTGCATTGCAATGCAAAGTAAGGGGTTCTTCAGCCTCAAGGATATCATGTAGTAAGGTGTCGTCACAAAATATATCCACGGATGAGCAGCTGTCAGCTAACATCCACGAGCGTGGGATCTTGCCATATCGTGGGCGAACAGTTGGGCAAGTCGATCACGAGTTGTGGCGTTTCCTGTGCTAGTAGGACGAGACACGTACTCAGCTGTTTCTTTATTAGTGTTATCGCTATCGCGTCCTCGACCTCGACCGCCACGACCACCACGGCCGCCTCTGCCACCTCCATGACCGGTGTTGTGATCCCCTTCCTGTGAGAAAGATAGGCCTTGATGCTTCTTCTTCTTTGGACGCTCTCCGCGTGGTTTATGTTGCGGATTGACGTAGTTCGTAAGCATGGTGTAGGCGTCGTCCAGAGTGGCGGGATACTGATTGTTTCCACGCGCATACTGGTTCTGTAGATCGGCGATCAGCGCACCATACCTGGAAGGGTCGCTCCGCTTGATGAACCTTACGGCCATCAGGTCATCGCGTGCACGAGCTGCAGCGCCCGCCCATTCTTCCTTGCTGACTTCATCTTCGCCTTTTTCATCGTTGAACCTCATGATGTGTTTAATCGCTAAGCCTGATAGTCCCATCCGAGTACCCCAAAGCCTCGACTAGACCTTTGTATTGTGAGTGGTAGTCGTCGACCTTCAAGTCGTTCTGACGGAAATGAGTGAAGCGGTCAAGAGCATCAGTGATGATGTTGCTTTCGTATCTTCCCGGTGCGTCATGTAACGAGTACTAGAGGAGTTTCAGCAATCCGATGACGTCCGACCTTTGACTCAACTCCGCCCATGACTTTGCGGACCTCAACCGGCTCCGGACAGCTTGAGAGCATTGTCCAAGTATAAGGGAGAAGGCTTTCTCTTGGTTGCTGATTCTCGTCCTCATCGCCGCTTCAGAAGCCTTCAACTCAATCTCCCAGCGCTTGAGTACAACGCCATAAGCCGAGTCATCCGGATCCTTAGGCTCTTTCAGCTCCACGAATCCCAAGTTTTCCGGGTCAAAAGCCAGTCGAAACTCTCCGGCGCCAGTGGCTCTGGTGGTCGTTATAAACAAGTCTTTCTCTCCATCTAGGACCTACACATGACCCGCCAGGTCTTTGTACATTCCTTAGAAAGTCACTGGCTTGGTAGAACCGTTGGTGATGCCATTGCCAATTGTTGTTGCCGCGTGACGAGAATGAACCGTCTGCGCCGCGATTTCGTTCATGATCGCGGCGATCGTCACTTCTTTTCGTCGAGTTGGCGGAGGGGGCGCTGACTGTGCTGCCGCTGCCACCATCTTCCGCCTCCTCAGACGTCATGTTAAGAACTCCTTTCTCTGAAAACTGTAGTAAAAACCTATACGAGCGGAGCACGGGCCCTAAGGCAACGAGCTCGTATCGTCAACATTTTCAAACTCTTTTCAATGTTCACTAAAAAAAAAAGCTGACGATAATATATATATATTATTATGGTTACAAAATGTTTTTCCATGTATGTCACTTCTTTCCTTTGCATTTTATTCTTTTGCAGAGACCATTGTATGGATAATTTCCACAAACAATAAATAAATAAAATATTCCATATCCCAAGTTCAGATATTATGGCGATGGGAAGAGTAATAAGCAATCGATAGAGGGTTATGTTTCCATGTCGTCACTCTTTTCCTTCTTGTTTGTGCATTTTGCAGGGACCATCATTTTTTGCAATCGTTACAACACAAAACAAAAAATGAGTCTGGATCCAAGTCTCTTGTTTTATTTCCGTAAATTACTTTTAAGAGTGATATTTTAGCAATGGTGATTGTTTCACTATCACGTTCCTTCGTGAAAATTGGTTGATCGCTACAATAAGATTAACTGTAAGAAAACGTTGCATCGTACTACTACTCGCTTCCACTCCGATGTGTGCTATGAACATGTGTGTCTTGCGCAACAGCACCATTGCTATTGCTTCACAGACAGTCGTCTAGGATTCATCGTCGTCGACATGTTGACAATCCAAGGGCCATCGTTGGCACACCATCGCCTTGGCCTCTTGTATACGTAGTAATCGTTGATCCAAACTAGTTCGTGACCAGGACCTGGCATCTCTTTTGAAGTGTTTGATCAGTGTCGCATCGTAGTATTCCATTTCTTCCCGTACCGTACGGATCCCGTCCCACATCCGTTTCCACCATCCCACGGACAAGAGTGCCCGCTGCAAAAAGAACTGGTCGTCATTTTTGAGCAAGACGGCTTGTGGATGTGACATGGATTTTTCCAACCACGTATCGGCCACCTGTCGTGTCGTCGGATGGTTCAGATTCCACAATGTGATACCGGCATTGATATCCCACGTCCAATGCCAATCATTCCACCATACTCGATACGCAACCATGACGTATTCCTTCGATAATATAATATCGTTCGGTGGGTCGGATGGAAGATGTTGTTGTTGTACATCCCTCATTAGTAACGTTGTGATATCGTAGTCCAAATCGACAATCATAGTGTCGGTATCCAAAATCAACACTTGATCGTAGACTTGGTCAGAATCTTGGACGGACAACGACGATGAAGAAGCATGTTCCAACGCTTGAAACAACAACGGGATCTTGTTGAATGTAGACTGCGCCTCGTATCCATTGTCGATATTGGGACAGGACGGAACCTCGTCGTCGTGGTTATCGTCGTTTTTATATACCAATCCAGGAAATTGCAGTGCCGTTCCTTCCAAGGTCACGTAATCGTGTCCCCATTTCTTGGCATAGGCACGGTTGATGGGCGAAACTTCTTTCAAAATTTTCGAATACGATCCGAATCCCGAGTACTGAGCAATCAACAGCCGTCGTTTGGCATTGGTGATGACGGTATCCTTCCTCGTGTCTGCTTGTGAATACCGATACCAGGTCCATACGATATTGGGATTGAGTTTGAATTTGTGGGGTATAGATTCCGTTGTTGCTTTGCTGTTAATCTTGTAATTCAATACTTCTTGTTTCCAATTTCGTGACAAACATCCTTTGACATCATCCCATTCCATGGGGGATCCATATAGAAAAGCGGGTCGTCCCATGGTAACATATCGAACGGAAAAGACAATTTTCTCAATGAAAAGGATTGATAGTACGATTGCTACAAGGATGATTCCGTACCAACCAAAAGAATTCATCGATGATTTCTTTTTGGTGGTACTAGTAGTAGCAGTAGTAGTTGCTGTTGATGTTGTTTGTCGTCGTTGTCGTCGTCGTTGTTGACATTGCCTCCAAAAAATCATGGTCGAGTATGCAGAAAAGTTCCCACGCGGTCTCTTATTATCAACATCGTCGTCGAAATCGTCGTCATCATGTTCTGACAGATCGTTTCGAGGTGTGTTGGTCGTTGTTGTCATCCCCGATGAGGGTGACGCCAATGAGGACAACAGTGACGTCAACAACAACGCAATGCTGTTGTTATCATCATCCTGCTGTTGCGAACAACAACTACCGGTAGTACAACTACTACCGTCTTCTGTAAGACTGTCATTGCGATGGATCCGTCCTCCATGACCATTACCACCACGATGGATCATGGTGTCTTCTCCGTAAGTGTCATGGTGATAGGATGGAATGGGAGAAATCTTTTCTCCGTCTTGCTGATGCTGCTGCTGGTGCCGCTGTTGTTGCAACGGCGATGGATGGTGATTGTTGTTGTTGTTGTTAGTAGAGGACGACCCGTCACTACTGCTGCCACAGCTGTTCCCAGTTGTAGCTCGTTTCCGTGCAATCGCACCCTTCATGATAGTAATAACAATCACAATAACAATAATAACAATAAAATATGATATTATCGTCAGTATGGAACGAGAGAAGTACCGTAGATGAGGCCTGAGGGACGTCTCTCCCTTTTTCAGCAGTGTGTATGCATATGCTTGTGAGGCCTGAGAAAGGGGAGAGCCGGCAAAAGTGAAAGAGCAGATGGCACGTGCAAAGAGGGAATACCGTCCTATTACCGGTACTACCAGTAGACTACCAGTAGACTACCGTACGGTAGACTATCTTATTAAGTAGTAAAAAAAAAATGATCGTTGTCCGCCATCAAGGCCTTTGATAGGCTTTAATGGGATACCCACCTACGGTAAACGGGACCGGTAGTTTCCTCGAGTGAATTGTTGCGGTTGATCATGAGAGAGAATAAACGGTTTGACCACCCCAGAGAGAAAGAGAGATACGACTAGTAGTAATAACAAATAATGAAATGCGGTTGTCGTCTCATTGTTTCACATTAGGTACATAACATCCAAATTGGGGTATAAAGTGAAAATTATTGATTCTACCGTACATAGGTAGCTAGCCAGGGGTACGCAGCTACCGGTACAAACTACGGTACAATAACTCTCTACCGGCAGTATTAATGATAGTAGTAAATATACTACAAAGTTGAGATTCGAAACGATTCGACGAACCAAGCAGACATCATACGATAGAGTGTGTACTAGTCGTATGACATACAATGTGTTTCAGTCACGAGTTTACTGTCTTGGAATCGTATGATACCCCCCTATGACACAAATGGCAGTAATATCGTACAACATCGTGTGGGTAGTACCTTAGGCCTTACTACCGTACCGGCATGGATACGGGACATACGTACTGTAGTACTTCGTACTTCAGTATATCATAGGGTTAAGGCAATCCACGTGGAACCATTGGTATCCTTCGCTCAATGATGATGCGATTCATGCATCGATCGGTAGTCTACTTCCTACTCCGAGTACTACGTAGTAGTAGCAGAGTGATGGAGGATGTTTGTGTGATGCAAAGAACCCCTTCATTGCGATGGCAAGTACGTTTGTCTTTTTTTTTTCGTGCTTCAACTCCTGACCCTTTGTTAGTCTTCCGCCACACGTTTGAGCTTTTCGTAGCCTATTACGGTACTTACATGGACTGTTAATTTTTTGATCGAAGACATCTAATAACAACATCATCAGGATCAATTGCATCATCAGGATGCGACAGACCGCCCTCCGATCGTCAGTCGTAAGATTCCACCTGTATCATTCATTGCGCCAGTCCTTATCTACTACTAGTAGTAGTACTAGATCTGCCATAGCAACAGCAACAACAACAACATCACCCAACTGTTCTTGTAGCAACACCACCACCAACAATAAGAATACCAAGAGATTCTATCATCACAAATACTTGTTGCAATCATCAGCATCGTCATCATCCACCATGAAGTTCCGTAGCACCACCCTTTCTCTCTTGGCCTTGTCCATTCCTGCCACTTCGGCGTTTGCTCCCAACTCGGCTGCTGTCGTTGCTGCCACCAGTCGACCGGCCTTCACAACCACCAAGGCCCTGTTCAGTGCCGTTGCCAGTTATTCCACTACCGAAGTCGGAGAGGTGGCCACTGAATCCTTCCGATTGCAATTCAAGGAAAACGATGATACCGTCATTTCACCGTGGCACGATATTCCCCTCGTCGGAGACAAGGGCGGGTACAACATGGTGGTAGAAATTCCCAAAATGACAAAGGCCAAGATGGAAGTTGCGACCAAGGAAGAAGCCAACCCAATCGCACAGGATATCAAAAAGGGAAAGCTTCGTGATTATCACGGACCCATCTTTTGGAACTATGGTGCGTCCAATCAGTGAAAAACACGTATATGTTTATATATTTATTGTACACGGAGATTTCTTTTGTGGTGGTGATGGTGGTTTTCTCACTCATACATACTCTGTGTTTGTGTTTTTTCTCTCTCTCACTCTCTCTTTTTTTTGTTTCGTTTCAACATGACAGGATGCTTGCCACAAACGTGGGAAGATCCAACGGTCGAGCACCCCGAACTCAAATGCTTCGGTGACAACGACCCGATCGATGTCGTCGAAATCGGGAGTGCTGCTCTTCCCATGGGATCCGTCAAGGAAGTCAAGCCTTTGGGTGTCTTGGCAATGATTGATGATGGTGAACTCGACTGGAAGGTACTGGCCATTGCTACGGACGATCCTTTGGCTGCCGAATACAATGACGTCGACGATGTCCCAGAAGCCATCAAGGCGGGGATCCGAGAATGGTTCCGGTGAGTGTTTCTAGTTTCTTATTTCGGCAAAAAAGATCCGGTTGCTGATTCTACTAGCTAGAAACGGAAGTTTCCCAACCGTTCATTTCTTTCTCTATTGCTTCTCACCCACTGTTTTCTTTTTGTGTATGTGCAGCTGGTACAAGACCCCTGATGATAAGCCAATCAACTCGTTCGGATTCGACGAAAAATTCTTGGATGTTGCAGAGACCAAAAAGGTCATTGAAGAGACTCACGAAGCCTGGAAGAAACTTCGATCCGGTGAAACCGATGCCGGAAAATTGTGGACTGGAAAGTAGATTTCGGCTTTGTGTGGATGGTAGATTCGATCTCACTATAACATTACGACAATTTGTCATAACGTTGGTTCGGGTCGAGATACACCCCCCTCGATCAAGTTAAGTAAAAGTAATATTAGTTGAGCTCGGCTCCCGAGATCAATGATTTTAGATTAGACGACAAAAGCACTCTCCTTCATTGTGGTGAGAAATCCTAACGTGAAAGATGATGCTATTGCAGTGTGGACCGAAAAGTCTTCTTCCCGCCCGTATGCCCTCAAGATCTGGAGAAAAAGTGTGGTTGAATCCCGCTTCCAATCCAAGAAAAGATCTCCAAACCAACGACGTATCCAACCCCATATTTGCCGTCCTAAAGCCAGCACCCTGAAACTGTACTGTTGGCCATAGTACCATCCAAACGGAGAGTAAAACACACCGGAGATTTTTGCTTTTCAGGGGCATGGTGGGCAGCTGTAATGGTTGGAATCTTTTCCCACATGAGCGTGCGAGGGCTCCGTCGCATTCATTGTTGGAGGCACATTTGGATGGTCAATGAATTGCCACGACGTGACAACCATATTACTAGAGCGAGGGGAGTGGTAATGGTGGCCCTGCTGCTGCTTGGTCACCAAATGATGGCTGGACTCTTTCGGTCCCGCCCGAGCGAACAGGAGTCTGGCTGGCTGCTAGACAATGATCTATCCTTCAACTTCTGTTTCTCCTTTGGCAGTACTGTGCATCAACATTGTCCACTATCAGCAGCTTACGCAACAACCAGGTCTTGGTCAACTACGTCAAAAGAAATCGAAACCGACGGCCCATCAGTACGTACTACAGTAGCAAAAAGCTAGAGAGAAAAGGACGGTCGCATGACTCGCAGATTGGACTCAGCCGACTACCGTGAACGTCATCAAGCGTCATGCTCCGCTACGTCGTACGTAGTACTTACAGCCACCTACGGTAGTACCGGTAGTCCAGTACATCGTTTCAATCTTCCAACTTCACCGAAACAACAACTATCTTCATTCATCATGACACTTCGACTTCATGAGATCTGATACAATCGTTTCATGCTTTTGAGCTGGCTGGAAATCTTTCTTCTTACTATTGCTGTCTCTTCTATCACATTAACGTCTCTGTGCAACCAGTGTGGTAGCTTCAACAATCGATGCTATGATGAATGGTCCTAATGCTGTTCCGCATATGTTGTTCGCAACCGCCCTTTGGCTGGTGTTAAGTATTGTTGCTGTCCCAACAATATCTCTATCTTCCATCACTACCGAGGCCTTTCTTTACCCGCTTTCTGTGACGAGGATAACATCATCTTCTCATTCCAAGGCTATCCATGGACCATTATCAAGGGGTTGGACCATTTATAGCAGCAAAGATGAAGAGATTGCCAGGTTGGAGGAACAGTTGAAGAGATTGAAAGAAGAGAAGGAAGCACAAGAAGGCCTCGACGCATCTCTTCAGAATGGACAAGTTTCTGTGGCAGCAACAACATCTGTGGCAGAAGAAGAGGAGGAAGAAGTTTCCATTGACATGTTCTTGTCGGAAGGATGGAAAGAAAAGGAGGCAGTTGAATCATCGGGTGGAGGTTCAGGAGGGACCTTGACGACACTGCTGGGAGCTCTTGCGTTGGTGGTAGGGATTGCCGTGTTTTCACAAGTTCCCATAGGACAAGAAGACTTGTCCAAGTACTCGGCAATCAAGGCACCGACGGAACAAATTGATTTGGGAGATTTGAACAGAGCGAGAAATAGTATGGGAGATTTATGAGCAGCGATACACTACTAATTACTAGCAACAATCCTACTACTAACATTACCAACATTAACTGCAAAACGCTACTTTGATGCATTGTTGTGTTTTGTCAAAAAAAAATTTACGTTCCATGGTTTTGTTTACCCCAAAATTTATCCCATGATTTGACTGTCCAAGGAAACCCAACACGATAATCAGGCGGCGAAAGGGTTGTTGGATTCACGCGCTTCCATATGAACCCACCGTCAGTTAGAACCTCCCTGACACATTTGCTGTAGTAACCAGGCGTCTTTCGATAAACGTCCATTTTTCCTCCAGGTTGATCCCCACCACATTGGATTGAATGATACATCTGACCTTCAATGAGTCGAAAGTCAAGCGATACTCGTGTGAATGGAGTCGTGTTGTCAGTGGTCCAATGCATGCAAATGGCACCAGCAAAATGTTTAGCGTTCCCTGAGGGATGAATGTCAGGAAAACGTGAGAGACGAGGAAAAAAGATTATCACACAACACAACTATTCTCGTTTTGGTCACAGTGATTCATACCAAGATTGCCTTCCAATGAATGCCAGTCCTCTGCCCCAGGACGACTTTCCAGAAATAAGGAGGATGTTCCGCCGATGCGAGTGAGTGGCACGTAGAAGTTGACGGAACATGGATGATGCCCGTACGCTACATCAGCATGAGGCCCGATGCTGAATTCGTTTGGTTGGACGATACGAACACAAGGGAATGATTGGTAGTATATCTCGGTGCAGTCTTCTCCCATTGATGCAGCAAAACGAGGAGCGCAAACATTCAGAACAAAATTGTCGTACGCAGCATGGAATAGACCGGGATTTTGCGTCAACTCGTACAGTAAACGATCTTTCGCTTGTTTGTCGGGCAACGTGTGGATGAGAGATAGATCAGTGTCCGGTGGAAGATTGGCGCTCGCAAACAGAGCCAACACGAGAGGATGAAACAAGGATTCCTCGTGGACCTTGAAATCTATTTCCTTTGCGAATATCGATCGAAATTGTGTCATTATATCCTCATACTTGGCTTCTCCTGTGGCACATCGAATCGCATTCAATGCCTCTTTCCGATTGATTCGAGCTTTCTCGATATGTGCCTCCATCACTATCCGCAAAGGTAGAGGGAAGGGATCAATCGGAATGACAGGTGAAAATCCCGATGCTGCTGCCAATGAAGCTCCAAACCACTTTGTATTGGCTGGGGTACTTTTATCATCTTCTTGAGTTTGATTTGAATGGCTGTTTGTTTCCTTGTCATTTACAATCTGGTGGATGTTGCGGATACGATCGGTTGTGCTCAGCCCATTGAAGTAGGATATCCGTTGAAATTTTCCCAGTTTTACCGGTATTTCAAAGAATTCTCTTTGTCGCTCTGCATCTGCGTCATTGGCAAATCCATGAACTACCAAGTCGATCCCGAATTCCTTCATGAATGCTTCCGTAACAATCAAAGGGCAAGGACACACCACTTCGTCAACGATGGACAGTGCTTTGACGATAGCAACTCGTTCATCTTCAGGGGCGATTGGCCGTCGTTTATACCCAGTCGCATCTTCGTCTCCCGTAACTCCGATGATGACTCGATCACCGAGAATCGCACATTGCTGGATTGCCTCCAAGTGGCCGATATGAAACAAATCGAAAACTCCGTCCAAATACACAGTCCGACGCGGGCGAGAACGGCCCTCAAGTTGCCGTTCGTTCGACAAGGGATCATACGTCGCGTTCGTGAGTTCGTTTGATTGCACTATACCAAGCGTATTCTCGTAATATTTCTCTTCTCTTGCAGATTCATTCTGAAGATACTCCAGGAGACTTTGTTTGCAGTGCAACGTTGGTCGTCTCTTTGCGCGATTGACGGGTTGCATGGGTACATAATGCTCCTCTTGGAGTGGTGCTTTTTGACCTCCTTCCCACGTTCCACCCGTATGAGTCAGTGGTGGCAAATTTGTCGTACTATCGAATGTTGAGTTGGTTTCGGCAGTTGTAGCATGTTTCGATTCCTTGTGA
This sequence comes from Nitzschia inconspicua, assembly GCA_019154785.2. Lineage (NCBI taxonomy): Eukaryota > Bacillariophyta > Bacillariophyceae > Bacillariales > Bacillariaceae > Nitzschia > Nitzschia inconspicua. The sequence continues at coordinate 511,553 of JAGRRH010000003.1, forward strand.
CTGGCACTTTGATAGTAAACTTGGAAGCAATCATCTCCAAAGGCTCGTTTCAATAGACGGACGGGTGTGTGTGGTCCCTGTATTCCCACCAGTGGCCCAAACTTTAGCTCTCTTTGCAAGGGATATAGTTCCCATTCCTTGTATACCTCCCGGACCCACATTTCGATGGCTTTGCGTGTAGAAAAATGCCAACATGGAAAAAGAGGTTGCGGCAACCACAGCGACGATGAACCATTTCTTCCATGATTGACTGCTGCATGTAACTTGTCGAGTATATCTTGTACGTATGTTTGAGGTTGTGACTGTCCATTCTTTTTGATACCAATCACATTTCTCAATTCAGCTTCATTTTGATACTTGCGAATTACAAACAAATCCAAAAAAACATTATTGATTCGTTTGGATCGGACCCGATCGCCACCCTCCCAGGGACGAACTTGATAGACAAATTCGTTTCCCAACATCTTTTGTAGTTTTGGCACTACCACATCTTCGTACGTATTGTTATTTGGAGTATCATTTTCGTTCCATAAAATGGCAATATCAATGTCATCGTCACAAAACAAAATACTGTGTTGTCGAATGGCACCCAAAAGTGATCCTCCCGTTACAATATACTCCACACGAAGCTTTTGCAAGGCAGTTCGGACGGCATCGAGAATTTCATACAAGGCATCCACTTCTTTACGACTCAACAGGACAGGTTCCGGCCCAAGTTTGGGGATTTTCGAGCGTCGACGAACGGCCGTCCGAGTTTGTCCGTCGTCGCAGATCGTTTCGTCCAGTGGCGGGGCCATTGACATTATGGAATCGAAGAACCACCGTTAACTTCCTGTTTTCACTTTGTGTGGTTTCCAATGTCCTATAATTGAAGTGGAAGCTTTGTATCATAGAGTGTTTGTGAACTGCACTCACATCAAATGATGGGTTGACAGTTGACAGATTTGAAGATCAATGAATGATGATGGTCGAGTCAAATGTGTCAAGAATTCGATCCACTATCATTTCTGTGTTTATCACTACGAGTACAATGCATACAGTAGTACCGAAGTTTCCTATGAAGGTGAAGCTGAAAGAATCCCCTCATATACCTTGACAGCGTGCATGTAACCCATAGGCGATCGATCTGGGTATCTATCAGTGCAACGATAGAGCGAACATTAGTCGTACATTGTAGCCTCTAAAGTGATGAGTACTTCATTAGGGGATGCTACTTTGAGAGAGCACGGAGAATTTTAAAATTGTACACCCATGTTGGCATCGTTGTCCCGTTTCCATTGTTCCGCCTTTTCTTGGAATTGTGCGATCAAATGGTCTGTCTCATTGCTCAAATCTTCAATGGCCGACAACAACACTTCCACGGGTGCAACGGTCGAATTGTTGGTTTGGATTTTGAGGTTAATGTAGTATACCAATGGATGGGGATGGACATATCCACTGAACCTCACAGAACTGTCTCTCAACAGTTGCATTCGAAATAAGTTTCCGATTGTGTGATCCTCCTTGTTAAATCGAAATGTTCCCGCATTGGTGACCTGGAAAAGATAGGATAGAGTGGACCCAGCCGCAACCAGAGTGTTTTTTTTGTGTGTGAGAGAGTCGGAAAAAAAAAGAAGACAAAACACGTTTGTTGAAATGAAATCTTATACACACTCAGCACCAGAAACAAAAATTTCTTTCACATGCATCGTTTGTATAAAAAAAGCCATCAGAATCGTATTTTTTTTTAACAGCAGGCAGTGATCTCTGTCTTGGTCCAACGTAATCAATCGCTTCACACTCCTCATTTGCAACGTGATAAATAGTACTGTACACACCTTCGTGTCTTGAGTGTAGGTAACCTTTTGTTCCCCACTATCCTCGTCCAAAAGAAACGCGGCGGATCGTTCTGGTGCGTTCATGGTATTGTTGTCGTGTTAGTTTTTTTTTTGGATCGTAACAAATAATGTGTGTAACAGGATATATTAATAGCAGCGTATCTTTCAGAGAAAGTAATGATATTTTGGGTGTTTCAATCCAATAATACAAAATGTTATATTGTGATTCTGGGTTTCTAGTAGAGCATTTCAAAATAGAAAGTGCAAGGAAAAGAGCAAAGATTAGTCTTCTGTACGAATGATTATGCAAATATCAATGTTGTATGTGATAGGTGTCGGATCGGTGATCGGTTGTACTCCGCCTTCTGATGCCATCCATTGTCGCAAAGTGGTAACCTTCATGACAGAGTGGGAGATACCGACTGAATAATCACTATCTAGCTCATAACATATCCTTCCTTTCTCACCGATCTTATGGTTAAAACGTCGCAACAATTAGACAACAGTAGTAAGAAATAAATAGTCGGCACGTTGATGCTTGTTGTTGAGGTGACAGGTAAAAAAAGTTTGATCGTTGGTCTCGGTGTGTGTGTGATGGTGCAGCAGAATGATGAGGAGAGAAATTGAACCTGAGCCCTAAAATGTAAAAACTCATGACGTTCCATTCATGACTGCTCCGTCCCGAGTGATGACGTCGTCAATTGTTTTGTCACGGAGTAGGCTCTGTAAAAAACAGTACTACAAGTGCTGCGTAAAAACAAGGGGAAAAATGATGCTGCTTCGCCGTTCCAGTCACATCATAGTCTTTTTATTTAGAACATCAGCTTGCAAACAAACGGGCAGAACAATGACGATGTAGTGTGTTCTATGACTGCCAAAGACGCGAAATATAGCAGGGGAACAGTACTTTGGTATGATAGATGTTTGATTTTGATTTTGAAATTTTGACATCTTAGTGGTGACGTTTTGTGTCACAGCGACATGAAGAAGACAATTCTGACCAAGAATTCGAAATCTTCGACTCATCTGCCCCATCATCTGTCTTCACGACTCCTTCTCCTGTCTTCGTTTTTTCGATTGACCGATCCATCGGCGAGACACTGCACAATTCCATCAAAAAAGTCAACTCACCTGCTTCTGTTGTTGGTTTTGTTTTCTTCTTCTTCCTCCTCTTCCATTCGACTTGCTTGTAAGAGGGAATGACCGTAAAACAAACTCGCAGTCAGCATTGCAGAAGTAATCTGGGTACATAACTAAAAAGAACAACAATTCATCGTCGTCTAGAGTATCATCCATCGAAATATTATCATCATGAAGTTGATTTCTGCAACCACCACCAGTGGTTCGTTGTCGAAAGGCACCTCTTTGGGTCTGTCATTGACAGCAATTCTATCCATTTGGATAGTGGCCACAACATTGACGATCACCCCTACCAATGCCTTTGTGTTGCAACGTTCTTCCCGCATGGTCCTTTCCGAAAGAACGAACACTCGTTTGTATTATGACATCCAAAGAGATCCACCGAACGAAAATGTTTGGTCCGTTTTGGCAAACACGGAAAAGTGGATCGCCTCGACTCTCAAACATGCCGAACAAACCAGCAGTTCGGGCAATCCCCTGTCACGGAAGGAAGTATCGTACGTGTGTGAAACGTCGCAAGATCCGGCAATGATTCTAGCCAACATCTTTCGAAAATTAAAAGAGGCGAGACAACTGGGAGAAACGCACGGACAAGATCAAGAGGAACTAGCAGAAAGCCAAGGTACGAACGAAAACGATCGACAAGAAAAAAGAATATTGATATGGGTGTGGATTTTGGTTGGTTGGTGAAAAACTCACAGTATCATCATTTGTCGCTTTGTTCTAACAACAACAACAACAACAACAACAAAACCAACAATTTTAGAAAATTACGTCAGAGCGACGTTACGACAAACACAAATCTTGGTCATTCCTGCCAGCGAGGATCTAAATGACTTTCAAGTCTTTGATCAACTTGTCAATGCCATCAACGAGGCGCGTCGTGCCGCCAGAGATTACGTCACAGATCATTCCCTAGAGAGACTCGATGAAAAGCTCTATGGAGACGATGAAGACAAACATGATGACAAGGAGTGGGTGTAAGTCGAATCACATCAATTTTGTATTTTGTATTTCTGTCGTTACCGTTCGTGTCACAACGTAGTACTAACTTGATAACATTTCTTCATCGTGCAGCGTTTCGGTCAATTGTGCTCATTTGCACCCTAAATTCGGTGAAAAAACACCGGAACAACAACTCAAAGAATTGCAAGAAGAGGACAACGAGGGGGAGGTTGACCTCAACCTCCAGGAATACAAAGAACGTCGATTGTTGGCACGTCGATCGCCGTATCCATCTATCGTTGTAGAAGTTCGCAGCATGGCACCACCGGAATTCACTCCTCCACCACCCAAAACACCTCAACAACCTCAAGCCGTGGAGGACGATGACGACGGAGTGAAGACCAGTGATGATGACATCAAAATCGATTCCGAATTTGTACAACAGTTGGAAGCGTTGTTCAGCAAATCGTCGATCCAAAAGGAGGGGGATGGATTTTATGATTCCATCGGTAGTCACATTGAGACGTTCTCCAGTGTCACGCCCATGATGGTTGCACAGAACTGGATTGACCAAAATGACCCGCTGTTTGATGTCACCAGATGTGCTTTTACAGTCAGCGATGCCACATACGTGGACGAGGCCTACGAGTTTGTATTCACCAATTTGGCTATGCAAACGTCGCATTTTCTCTCCAAGATCAGTACGGCTGGAGAACAAGCGGGAGCCCAACGACGTCAGTATTTGGTCATGCCACACTTTTTGAGCAATTCTGCCACTAGTATGGAGAAATTCTCGGACCAAGTAATGAACATCGTCCGGACGCTGCCACCCGTTCGTAACAAAGTAGACGTTTCCTTTCTGCATCCAGAGCATATTGATGAAAACAAACGGTGTCCTATTCCCGTCGTTGTCCTTCAATGGAAAGATTGACTGTGAGGTTGGTCAACACGGAGACAAGAAGGAAATGGTTCCGAGTGAACCCTGTAGGTAGTCATCATTAAATGTTTTATACGAATAATTAAAAACATTATTTTGAAAATAGAAAAACACATTCTGACTACCTACTAGCTAGAGAGGAATAAATTCATACACCATTCACAGCATTTTGTGAACGGTCCGGTCCATCTTTAATAGCGTCACAACGCCTTTTTCATAGTAGTATCTATCACGTATGCGATGCATGTGAATTGCTGCGATTTCATAAAAAATATAATACTATTGTTAAAATTGAAAAAAGGTTTAAAACTATACAACTTTTTTGTCGCATATCAACGGATCTAGCTAGCATTCGGTTGGGCCGCAGGAAGGATATTCTTGGCGTATTCTTTCCAACTCTTCAACGACTTCTTGTTCGTCTTCCATGCCACGTTTCATCGCCTCCACGAGACTTTCTTCACTAGCCCTATGGTAAATATGTGCAATGGCACTAGGATTCCACTTGCAGTCTTCATACTGCATGTCTTGTTCCAACATGACGCTGTGGACACCTTCTGCGATATGAGCATGTCGGCGGCGGTTGCCATCGTAGCATGCCGTTTCAATACCACGCACATACATCCCCGTCCGAATCTCGATTTCTTCGGGAGAAAAGCCTTGATCGAGCAGTCGAGCCAACTCTCGCCGTTCTCGTTTGAGCAATCGCATTTCTCTGGCATTGTAAAAGGAAGCTGCCAGTTCTTCTTCCGTGTAATCAAAAACATGAATGGTTTCAATGACTTGAACGGCCCTCTGTTCTGGAAATTGGACCTTCTTCTTGTTCTTCTTCGTTGGAGTCTCGGACACGGAAGTAGGACTCCAGGTGGAAATAATGCTACTGTTCGTAATGGTACTGCTACTCACACTTCGGATACTTTCGATACTTTCTTTCCGAGCTTGGGAGATGATATCGCCAAAATCATCACCACTGTGGTCGCTGCCGTCTTCAAACGCAAAAAGCTCATGACGACTATCATTGTCCTTCAGTATTGAAGGAGACTGTGGTTCCGTATCCACGAGGTTGGACTGCGTGGACGGCATCGACGATGATGTAGGCGAAGCCGAGGAATTCTGCAACGGTTCATTTCCTACTACCAAGTCCTCGTCGGCCATACTGTCCAGTAGGGGGTGAGCGGCTGGTGGCATGGTGGTGGTTCGTCCCTGCTCGGCAGTCTACGAGTTCTGTTGGCGAAGATCCCGACGCATTCGAAGAAGGAACCGAAAGCACAGACAAACTGTTTGTCTGTTGGTTTTACTCCAGCTTTGTGTGAACACTGCCGCTACTACCGTTAGTAGTCTACTCATCACGAGACGGTTTTTTTTTTGTATCGCCACTTTTGGCTCCGTACTAGTGTGTGTATACCTACTACCTACCGGTAGTCGTAGGCAGGTTGAAGTTCTTCCAACGACATATTTACAGTTAATGGAGATACACATATCTCTATTTTACAGTTTAAAAATCAATTATGTTTGAAATAAGAAAAAATTATGTAGGAATGTTCTTTTTCTTCGAGAATGTGGAGATGCGGAAAATGAAATTCCCAGTCCGTCGTACTTCGTATGATGGGTGGTGTGATGTGAGGATACGGGGTATCATACATTCCCTCTTTGACTTCCGGCTTCCGGCCCGTGCGTTACTTTTTTTAACCTCATCTCTAAAGAAAGAATTCCTGAGAACCCTAATGACGTACTCGTTGTAAGATCCACGTCTGGACGAGACGTCATTCGATAGTTGAATAGCCTTAACTGTAATCGTAGAACTATGAAGAACCCTTAATGAGACGCTCGTTAATAGATCCACTCCGGTTCTACGGAGTAGCATCACCTCTTAGAGGGGATCCTTAATAGCCGAACCCTTACGAACCCTAATATATCAATCGTTGACTTATCCATGTTTCAAATATTTAATCGATCGGAATTGAAAACCCGCAAACAAAAATTTAAAACATGCAAACAGGTTAGTCGTTAACCCTAAAACATGCAAACAACATGCAAACAGGTTATTCGAAAACCCTAAAACATGCAAACAACATGCAAACAGGTTATTCGAGAATTCCAAAACATGCAAACACGCAAACAACTCTAAAAAAAGGGGAGAGCATCCCCCAACTTGCGTAAGTACGATAGTACATACTCCGAGTACCTACTATATGACGTAATGATGTACGTCATAGTGGGAATTACGGTATACACTAAATGTATACCCAGTCGCCGCCTCGGCTTCCGCAACTCCTGTGGTGTGGGTGTGCAATACGCACTAGTCTAGTAGGTAGGAGGTCCTGGCGGACCACGCGCTCACCTGCGCCCTGGCGTTGTATCTAATCTAAGGATGCATCCGGGTTAGTTACAACGAGTCAGCTGTTGTCTGGAAAAGTAACAGACACACAACGGGGGATTGCCAGGAAAAGCTAGTTGACTAGTACGGGGAACTGCACGCTTAAGGGTCCTAGTGGGACCCTAGCCTGTGCAGTTGCCAGTGCACACATCCTGCTTTTTTTGAAAATCTCATGGTGAATCACCACAGAGAAGCTCAACGGCAGCAAAAGTACGGTATGATGTTGTTGCAATGGCTGCTACCACCAGGCTAGGGTCTTGTTTGGTCCATCCGTCTCCCGTCCTTCGCCACCAACTTATGCAGCGACCCAAGCAACCTAAGCAGCCATGGTACATCCCATACATTGGCTGCATCCTAGGGCTTGACGTAGAGTATACACTAAATGTATACCCAGTCGCCGCCTCGGCTTCCGCAACTCCTGTGGTGTGGGTGTGCAATACGCACTAGTCTAGTAGGTAGGAGGTCCTGGCGGACCACGCGCTCACCTGCGCCCTGGCGTTGTATCTAATCTAAGGATGCATCCGGGTTAGTTACAACGAGTCAGCTGTTGTCTGGAAAAGTAACAGACACACAACGGGGGATTGCCAGGAAAAGCTAGTTGACTAGTACGGGGAACTGCACGCTTGAGGGTCCTAGTGGGACCCTAGCCTGTGCAGTTGCCAGTGCACACATCCTGCCACAGAAATGCAACGACTCCGAAATGAGGGCACCAAATGAGGAAAACGATGCGCCACACCAAAAGGAGTTGCAGTAGCCGGGAAAAAAAGAAAAAAAAAAAAAAAAGGAAAAAGAAAAGAAGAAAAAAGGGGGAGACATGCAACCAGGAATTAATATCCGTTTCACATCACCTTGAGCAGAGAGGCTTTGAAGACAGCTTCGTTTTGCTGCTTGGACACAACATGTAAATTACGAGTATACATGAGCCAGGTTTCTGACTTCCAACGAAGCATTTGTTGAATTTGATGGGATTTGAATCCCATGGCCTGCAGGATAATACAAGCCCCGACACGGAGTGAGTGTGCCGAAAAATTTTGTAAGAATGTCCTTGTGCTTGACACTGTCAAGTTCATAATACTCTGCAGCGGTATCTCGCATGGCTGTTTCAATATCTGTAGAAGTAATGTAGAAAGATTGGTCATGGTATTGACTCCAATAGCAAGCCAATGGGATATTGCTGGTGAATCCTTGCATGTCGACAAAACGCCGGATGATACGGATCCAATTGCATACTGGAAAGACGGTCATGGAGTTGCCGCGGCAAGACCTTTTCGGCAGCTGAAACACGCTCTTGAACTTGGATGGAATGTTTGGCAATGCCATACGTCCTGCGAATACAATCCGCAAGCAAAGAACGGAGATTCAATGAGTGGACACGGGCCCATGAAAAGAATTCACTGGCATTATCCAGGAGGCCATAAACAAATGCCAATTCCTGGATAGTTGCCCATTTGGGTGCGAGCCACCCTTCCTGTTCAATAAACGACAGGATCTTGTCGCGACGGCGTGAGGCAAGAGTTATAACCATACGACGGGTATCCACATGGTGGCCCAGCACGTCTCAGGTCTCATCAAAGGCCAAATTCAACTTATTAAGGATAGGATATGCTCTTGACATTCATGCTTTGGTCCAAACACATCCTCAAGTGCAATCATGCTTGCAGCCACTGTCAGTGGCATATGCTCGATTGTGTCGGCAAACAGACAGTCATCTACCTAGTGCGGATAAGGAGGGGCGCCGTGACCCATCTGGGAACAGGACACCATAGTTGCATGAATCAACGTTGGCAGAAGAAAAACTGCCGTTGTCCCGAAAGGTAGCCTCGTCCGGAAAGGACATCTTGGCAATGAAATGGCGGGCACGGTGCAGCACCTCTTCTTGTTTGTGCAGCCACAGGTAGGGTGCATACTGCTGTCGTGCAATAGCAGGAATTTCAAAGTTGCCGGGAGAGGCCGTGTCACCAAAGGTCTGTCCAGTGGCAAAGCCAAGATATCCATCCACCACAAAACCGTGGAGCGAAACCATCCATGGATTGTACTTGATTAGACGAAAGGCACCCGTGATGTCATTATCGCCTAAAAGGATCTTTCGATTCAGATAGGTAATACGGAGATACCAAATCCAAGATAACAATCGAAAAAATGAACCTGGAAAGACGACCCGTGGGTCGCAGGACTTGTTGGTCCAGTCATTGAGAACCATGGAATCAGGGAGGGGGTGGAAGGAAGAATCGAAGACTGGCCAAGATTGTTTCCAGGGGTTTCAATATCCACAATGCCCAGGGGTGACATGCAAATCCGGAATAAATGGGAGGAGCCGTTTATCAATTGCAATGGCAAAGCCTCGGCGCAAATCCTTCACAAAGCCTTTTCGTAATTCGTCTGGGTGGGAGTTGGCAGAGACGTGGTTCCCATACCGGAGAAAGGCAAGAAAGTTATCCTCGGTGGACGAGCCCTGACAGTGTCTGGGGGCATCATAAACAAACACACCGTGCAGCTCCTGGAGGATTTCCGGGTTGACACTTGGTTGCAGCGTCTGAAGAATCTTATCGACATCACAAGTTGCTCCCAAATGTGGGCCTCCAAGGAAACGAACAAGTTTCGGGATCGAGAAACCGCAAAGGAATAGGCCTGCAGTTGTTGAATGAACACGCTGCTTGTTCACAGTGGTTTCGGTCGCATAATCGGCATCCGAAACAAATCCCCGTGCAAATTCCACATTGTGGTGTGCGAACTCCATCTCCAGCGACATGTAAACACCATATTTGCAATTCAAGGCGTCCTGCACTACAGGATCGAGAGTCTGAACAAGGGCCTCACGTTGGGCAGCCCTCAGAGACATAGGGCCCTTTGGAGAGACAGCAGGGTCGGAATCAGTGTACAGAGACGACGTGGGGAACATATGGTGTTCCCACGGGTTCCACTCCTGGCACGCGGGAAGTGGGACCGTCGCTGTGGGGGTGGAGGGGCCAGGACCCGAAACAAGATCAATGACAGGGCTGTGCTTGACTGCCTCAATCAATTTATTCTTGGGCACGGCCAGAATCGATGCAGCGAAAGAAACCCGTCTGCTTCAAACAATTGACAAGGTCGTCATTGGCCGCATTGGCGGACTTCTGCAATTTGAGGGGAGGCTTGATCACAACAACATTGCGACCCGCATTCGCTCCTTTAGACGCAGCAGACGGCTTTCGATCGTCATAGTGGAAGGACTGCCACACCAAAGAAGGGTCGCCAAAAGGATTAGATGACTTGCTGACAGCCACCTTGACGTCCTTAAGGACCTCATCTGCATGGATTCGTGCCTCCTCTAATTGCATAGGGGGCACCGCCTTGTCGTCACTCAGAGACAAAATTTTCTCCGAATTAGAAGCGAATGCAAAAAACCCGCAATGGCATCCTGAATGGTGACCAAGACATTGTGCGGGACACATTTTGCCGTGGCCGTCTGGCAGATGAACCAGTTGTGCGTAGGCCCATGCGTCAGCAACTTCACAAGGTCATAGAGGAAGGAATGAAGATTCGATTTGTCACCATTGGTATTCACAAAGGTGAGGGAACACATCATATTGAAGAGGGCATGGACAACGTCATCAATCGACTTCTGCTCCCCCATGACAAACAACTCCGTCGTCTTCTGGGCTTTGTTTCGATCCAATTCGCCATGGAGATCCTGGCGATGGGCAAGCTGTTCCCCAGTGACGCGCTTCTGGAAGTGGAAGTTGGTAACCAACACAACCAAGAAGCAAAATACGGTAATCTTGTACCCAAAGGAGGATGACTCCGAGACAATGGAGTCGTTGAGTTCTGTGAATTCTGCAATCGCATTTGCAAAAGGGACATCGAGTTGCTTCTTCGTCCACTTCGATGCCATGGCAGCCAACGTTCCTTCCTTGCTCTGCTGCTCGATATGGAAGTGTAAGGCAGAAACCACCTTCGTTCCATCCGTTTGTTTGTCTCCTTGAGGATGAGCGCAAACGTTGGATTAATGGATCTTGGGATTACCATCGAGGCATTGGTGTCATCCTAGGTATCCACACGACTGCCTACAAGCTGCCACGAATGAATCGAGTTTTGGATCATGTCTAGATTGCTTCGATCCTTGGCAGACTTGGCAGCACTGCTGAGGTGGGAGATAGAAGGTAAACAAAGGAGACTCCCGGGTTGTTGAAAACGATATCGTTCCAGATGGAACGAGAGCCCTTGGAGGCGAGGCTCTTGAGGAGCTTTTTGATGTTGTCTTCCGTCAAAGGAAACCGGCCATCATAGGTTCCTGTAGAGTTATTACGTCGTACTGGACATTGCCAGTCATGCGACGGAGAGACAACCACTCATGCAACCGCAAGCAACAGCATGGAATTGGCCGAGAATTTGGTGGCGATGACGGTTGCCGGTGAGAAAGGGTTTTGTTCATGGGCTAAACAGTATCCCAAAAAAGGGAATATTTTGGGCGGAATTGGCCAAAGGTAGTCGAACATGTCAACATCATGTCGAGAGGGGAACCATGGGTACAGCTGAATAAGCAGCACTACCGGAAATTGCCGTAGTATAAAGGATAGTCCCGTAGGATTATCGAAATGCCGAAAGGGGCTAATAGGCCGGAGTGGGATACCATTGCCAGAATAAGGGCATAATGGGGCTGGAGCAAGCCACCATTGTTGAATAAACGCCAAATCAGGCTGGAGCAAGCCGTCATTGTGCGATTTGAAAGATAGTCCCATAGGATTATCGAAATGCCGAGGGGGGCTAATGGATCCGGAATGGGATGCCATTGCCAGAATAAGGGCATAATGGGGCTGGAGCAAGCCACCATTGTTGAATAAACGCCAAATCGGGCTGGAGCAAGCCGTCATTGTGCGATTTGAAAGATAGTCCCGTAGGATTATCGAAATGCCGAGGGGGGCTAATGGATCCGGAATGGGATGCCATTGCCAGAATAAGGGCATAATGGGGCTGGAGCAAGCCACCATTGTTGAATAAACGCCAAATCGGGCTGGAGCAAGCCGTCATTGTGCGATTTGAAAGATAGTCCCGTAGGATTATCGAAATGCCGAGGGGGGCTAATGGATCCGGAATGGGATGCCATTGCCAGAATAAGGGCATGAAAGGGGCTGGAGCAAGCCACCATTGTTGAATAAACGCCAAATCAGGCTGGAGCAAGCCGTCATTGTGCGATTTGAAAGATAGTCCCGTAGGATTATCGAAATGCCGAGGGGGGCTAATGGATCCGGAATGGAATGCCATCGCCAGAATAAGGGCATAATGGGGCTGGAGCAAGCCACCATTGTTGAATAAATGCCAAATCGGGCTGGAGCAAGCCGTCATTGTGCGATTTGAAAGATAGTCCCGTAGGATTATCGAAATGCCGAGGGGGGCTAATGGATCCGGAATGGGATGCCATTGCCAGAATAAGGGCATAATGGGGCTGGAGCAAGCCACCATTGTTGAATAAACGCCAAATCAGGCTGGAGCAAGCCGTCATTGTGCGATTTGAAAGATAGTCCCGTAGGATTATCGAAATGCCGAGGGGGGCTAATGGATCCGGAATGGAATGCCATTGCCAGAATAAGGGCATGAAAGGGGCTGGAGCAAGCCACCATTGTTGAATAGAGGCAAAATGGGGCTGGAGCAAGCCACCATTGTGCGATTTACACCGAGGGTTGTCGATATCGTTGCGAATGGGAGGCGATGTCGACAGGATGACTGTAGAGGTTATTCCCAGGGGTACTGGAAAGTGCCATTTGAAACATGGTGCCAAGGTAGCATACTTACTTCAATGATGCCGCTAGATGAGAGTGCATAGCGGCGAATCCATCGTTTGAAAATCTCATGGTGAATCACCACAGAGAAGCTCAACGGCAGCAAAAGTACGGTATGATGTTGTTGCAATGGCTGCTACCACCAGGCTAGGGTCTTGTTTGGTCCATCCGTCTCCCGTCCTTCGCCACCAACTTATGCAGCGACCCAAGCAACCTAAGCAGCCATGGTACATCCCATACATTGGCTGCATCCTAGGGCTTGACGTAGAGTACATAATCCGTTAGCCGTACTACCACAGAGGGTACGTTTGCCACTATTTTATATTCTACTCATCTTCTTGCAACACATCTTCAACAAGAACATCGTACAATGGTTTATCAGTTTCGATTTGGTACTGACAAATGACGCAGATGGCTTCAAAGAATGATTTGAACTTGTCTATTGAATGTCGGAATCGGCAGTCAACAGAATGAAAATTCTTGGTAACTCCATTGAACTTCTCGTGTCTCTTCAGTACCCTTGCTTTGAACCGTCTAGCTGGACGACTGTCATGTATATTGGTTGTGCTGCATTCGTGGATGTGGTCGGATCCAGCATACCCTCCATCAGCAATGCACATCTTTTTAGCAGCAATTAGCTTAGCCTTCAACCCATCCTCTTTGAAGATCTTCATATCACTCTTCCCTGCAGGATATGGACCGTTCATCCATACAAGTCGATTTGAGCCAATTGATATTCCGAGCTCGTAACAAAGTCCAGCATGATTATATTTGTGCGAGAAATAGCTCGTGTCTTTGGAGAATTCCTCGTGAGTCGGTTCTTGGACAAATTGTCTTTCGGAGAGAATTCAATCGTCCCTTGAATATATCGAAGTCGTATTTAGCATATTCCACATGCATTGAAAGAAATCCTCAAGGCTGAGGGACTTATCATCCTTTGGGTCCAAAGGTACTTTATTATCCATGATGTCGTGGTAGAGCATGTGTCGAGCCCTACTGTTCTTCCATTTGATTTTTGGTTGCTTTTTTTTTTCGCCAATTTTTGCTTCAGCTTCACCAACAGCATCGGCATCAACTTTTTTCTTTTTATCAGCTAAAAAAAAAAGTCGTCTACACCTCCTTCCCTGTCAATTCGAACACATCGAGCGTTCGCATGGTAAGTCTTCCGGTGGTCATCGTCTCCGTCTACGGTAGATGGAACTCGAAGCACAATCGATGACCCTCGTAGTAGAATTCTTTCAAAACAACGACGCTTCTATGATCTTTGTCTGTTCATAAGCCTCTACTCGGCTTGATGAATCGAGTAAGAATCGTACATCTTGCCCCAATGCCGGGGAACAACTTTCTTTTCTTTGCCATGGCCAAATAGTTACAAATGAGTTCGTACAACACAATACAACTGTGCGTTCAAAGTAACAGTAAGCAACATACGTACCGGTAGTACGGTACCTAATCAAAAAGATGTTTACAGTGGTAAATACTACGTTTTTACTGCTGGAGTACTTCGTACTGTAGTACCTTAATGTCCCCAGAAAGTATGGAGGTTGAAGATCCCCCTTGAAACATGCAAACAAAAAAAAACATGCAAACAAACATGCAAACAACATGCAAACAAAAAAAAAACATGCAAACAAACATGCAAACAACTTGTGCAAACAAAAAAAAACATGCAAACAAAACATGCAAACAAAAATTCAAAACATGCAAACACGCAAACAAAAAATATACACGACTGAAACATGCAAAAATAATCAAGTCGATTAGGGCTTGAACCCGAATCTTCAGGTTAGAACATTAAGGTTAAGCCTGTTGCAGGGGGCCGTTAAATGAATCCTTGCCAAGTGTATTAGGGTTAGAAACGAAAAATCACTTTTAGAAACTTAGGGATAGGGATTGAATGTCATCAACGCATGCAGAATTTTTCGCTGTAGCAAGCTGATTAGGGTTACTATCGCGATTATGAAAATTATCAGTTAGCGTTAAGGTTTTTCAAAAAGTAACGCACGGGCCCGTCTTCCGTTGTTTGTTTCTTTCTTTCACATGGACACAACGTACACCGTATGCTACTTAACATTTTACCATTATTATTATTTAATGTTCGCATTGTATTATGTACTGTCGTACAAGTAATATGCTACGTATCATACTCCGTAGTAGTGTATGATACGAAGTCATTCGATACGAGTTATCATACTTCTAGTAGTATGAGATAGTAGCAGAGTAATGGGATCCCATATCGGAAGATTCGTGAATGAGAATGCTGTGTGGGAAAAGGCGAAGGGTCTTCATTCGAAACATCATCACGTGTAAAAAATTGTGGCGCTACGTCATACGGTAGTCAGTGATGAATCATCCCATCCACTGATCGTAAACCGAATAGTCTACTCGAACCAATTTTATTCTCTTTACGACGTCCTATGTCGTATCGTTGGCCATTCCACTATCGGTAGAGCTTTGTAACTCCCGAGCATCGTCGAGAGTGTTTTCAGTTTTCCCATTTGATACGCCTCTGTAGGCTTCATGGTATTTCCTCATTGTCATCTTAGGATAACATTGACTGTGAAGTAAAACATGGTCCGACCGATTCAGCGGCTGATGATACAGAGGGCATTATCGGGCTGGAACAGCTTGCCACAAAACACGCCAGCATCCAATAGAAGGACAATCGGATTATCATGTTGTCATCACCCAAATTTCAAAAGCCGACAGCAACAACAACTTGAATCGAACAAGTGTATTTCTCCCATCCGTTTGGATTTGCAAGCGAGACATCTCCATTGCTGGACAAACCAAAGCGTACAAGGAACTTCCAGAATACGGTCTTCTTCTCCATACCACCAACATTACGTATCGAGATCGTTTGCCTCTACTCGACCGCGTTCGCCACGGAAAGGATCCAACAACAAGAATGGATCCGCCAAGTCTGTACTATCCAACGAAGATTTGATTGCACAATTGGTTCGAAATGCGAATGGTGCATCAGCGGACAACATTACCGTTCGGCTCGTGATCGATGAGGGAAACAGTGAGCCACCTACAGTGCAAGTCACCTCCTTGACGGGTGCGGTGAAAATCTCTCTGGATCGAGATGCCGATCTGATCCTGGCGTCCTTACGGAGTGATCCACCCGTCGTCCGGATCACCGAACTGGCCAAATTACAATACAAGGCAGAGCAGGCACACAAAAAGCAACAACAACAGTCCTCGTCCAACAAGAAGGAAAAGAAGTCCTTTCGCTTCAAAGCCGGTATCGACACGCATGATCTCGAACGAAAAGTGGCACAGTTGACCGGGTTTTTGCAAAAGGGCAACGAGTGTGAATACACCGTCTTTACCAGAGCCAGAACACTACGGGATAACGAAGATGCTGGGATCGAGCTGGTTGATAAGATCCAGGCATTGGTGGCGGAGTATGGGGTGTTGAAGAGAGCACCTGAAACCAACGAAACGAAAAACTTTTACCGTGTCCAACTTTTACCCAAGAAACAATAATCGGAAAAGCACAGTTATGAAAAATACTTATTGTGTATGTGTGTTGAGGTGATACAAGTCACGAGTCGTACAAGATTATAAATTGATAGTAACCTGTCTCAGAAAAAGTACTTCTATCCAGGAACGCTGCTGCGTTTACACCCAAACGAGTCGGTATGATGCGTTGACTTGACAGTCCTCAAAATCAGACACGGATCTGGAGGAGCTCCCTTCTTTACGAATTTGGACACAATCCAATCCCGGGATCTTCTTTGCTGGAATACGCTGCTTCACCCGCAAATGAGGCGACAAAGTCTCTTTCGTGCGGCCAAGGACGGCACTTCCCAATTTTGGTTGAGAATTGACTTCGGAAAAGGATTCGAGTATTCCGTCCATAGCAATAGTTCGTGCAAACCCCAATTGAGCTCGTCTTTCTCGAGTGATTTGCTTACGGGACGAGGATAAAGTAAACGAGGGAGGATTTTCTTTCGTAGCACTGGAAGAAGAAGCAGCAAATGGTGGCTTGGCGATTGTATGGCGGGATTTATGTCGACACCAACTTGCTCTTGTGATGAATCGATGACAATGCGGTGTTTCTTCTTCCATTGTTTTCTAATCAAGGATGTTGGCAGCAACCGACCGAATCGTTGTCTTGGATTCTGTGCAAATTTTCGGACAGAGCAGTCAGATGTTTCCACAAGGGGCATCCTGCAAAAAGACCCAAAAGCGTCATATACCCCCTCAAGTTTTGATAAGAACTCTTCCTCCAACGACACAGCAACAGTGCTTAGGTTGTCCTCGTCCCAAGAGATCGATGGATGATGCCATCGGGGCCGTTGTATTTGCCTTTCTTGCGCCGCTATGCATCGAAATGACCAAAAACTGTTGGACCAGCCACCATTCGCCCTCATGCTTTCATTTTCTTCCAACAAAAACCGTAGATCGGCAGGAAATTCCAGAACGAGAGTGGCGTTGGTTTCTACTCCAGCAACGGATTCTAGGATTGCCTTTCCTGTAGAAATATGTACGTCGATTAGTTTATCGCCAATGGGACTCTCAAGATATGGCTCAGCATCATCATCTGTGTTCCGGACAATCGGTTGATTGGTAACTGGAGATTTCTCTCCTTCGGATTTGGAGGACGTCGCATTGGTGCTGAGAGTAGCATTGCGTAAATTGTTCTCCATCATCATTGATACTATTGTGAAGTTACTAGATGGTTTTCTGAAGACAACTTGTATGTTGAGTCGGTGTATGCAATCATTTACATCGTATACATGAAAGAGATCAAACAACCGCAAATTGTCTCGTTGTGGGATTTTTGTGAACGCAAATACTACCGCTAGCTAGGCCCTACTGTATTTCAAAAACTACTACGACTGCTTCGATGGAAGAAGCATTTCATATTTTTGGTACCAATTAATTCAAATTGAAAATGCTGATACAAAAAAATTGAAAATTCCAACCCGTCATCACTTCACATTCAAAATCCCATCGTATCCAAGCTTCTCAAGAATGAACGGATTATCGTTGGTGATTTAAGATCTAATACACCGATTGTACTTCCAGAACTACTTAAGGTCGTATAGACTACAGAACGATAGTACTTATGACAGACAGTGAAAGCAGTCGTCTCACAGTCAATCACTGCATTTTTGTGCATCATTGCTTGGAGGACCTTGTTGGAATTTCCCCGATGGAAGATCCAGAGAGTCAAATGAGTCGACTCGTGAGCGTCCGATCTTTCATCTTTTGGAATGTCCCATAAACCAAGAACACTCCTCTCCGATCTCGTCCTACCGCGTGCCTTTCTCACAAAAAGACCTCTCTATCCAATTGCCACCGAATACAGTTACTACGGACTACGGACTACCTATGTATTGCCATTAACAGTAATTCACAATCAATTTATTTCTGTAGAACATCCTACTACTAGTCGGAACTTTAAAAATCTGATAGCAAGATGGTGTGGTGGTGTCTTCCTCACTGCGGTGGTGCAACGCTGGGTTTATTGAAGCCCTTCGAGTATTTTGTCACGATCAACCATTCCGGATTGTGGCAGAAGCACGTAGCTTGGGCTAAGCCTGGTGAGTTCGTGTGAAGAAAACTGCCATTTATGATATTGTTGGGACGGAGACCGGTGTTTGATTCTATTTTTTCAATGGATGTGCTGAAGCTACCTTTCTTTCCTATGCACTAATAACAGATGGAAAGGAGTTAAGAAACTACATTTCCTCGCAGTATTCGACCGATATGGTGCTCTTGTCGTTACTCCTCGGCATCCAAAACAACGTTTTCTTCAACTCAACACCAGAAATGGTGGAGCTGAGACAGATCCTGAAAACGCGTTGCGATGTAAACCTCTTTTCATTTAACAACAGCGAGGAATTCACAACATTCGAGAATCCTCAGAGAATCTCCGTCTTTCTGTCACTCAAATTCTGGATTGGATTCTTCCTGTTGTTGAATATTTGCGTGACAATCATGGGGATCTTGGCAACTTTCACTACTTGGAGTATGATCTCGGCCATTTCCGACCGAAACGCCCATTGCTTGTTACGGTCCAGCATGGGGCAATACGTGACAACACTGTCGCCGCGGTTGGTAGTCGTCTCTGTGTACCTCTTTCTGCTTTGGTTTCTTTTGTTTGCTATAGACATTGTGGCCTTGTCCAACCCACTGTTATGGGTTTTGCTTATGGGTGTCAGTGTACTGTTTCTTTCCATCGTGGTACCATTGTCCGTTTTCGGGAGGTTAATCTTACACACGGGGGCAATGGCGCAGCGACCCGTGCTTTCGGAAGAACTGGAAAAGGAGTTGTTGCCAAATGGGCTGCATGCATCGTTGGTGATTCGGGCGCATCATCGGCAACGAAAAAATACGTCTGTCACTAACCAGTATCGCCGACATCAACAGAAGCAACAAGACAAGGATCCATGCAACGCTGGCTTCGAGGGGGATTCTAATTTTTGTAGGGGCTCGCGACATCCTGGTTCGGATTATCTCTCCAACTCGGATGAAACCACGTTCGCCTCTTGCGAACGGATTGGAAGGTCACTAGTCAACAGAGAAGCGAATCGAAACTCGTTGCTGGGAGACCAGACTGATGATTCCATTGTGAAACTGCCTCCGACGGGACATGAAAGACAAAGAACGAATCGAGGAGTCTCATTCGCTGTTACTGGTCCCAATCTTTCATTATCACTAAGGGAAAGACCCCGATCTTATTCGAATCTACGACTAGATACGAACGACGCGGCAATTAATCTGCCACCAGCAATTGTTCTAAATATGACCATGACAGGGAAAGAGTTCCAGGAGCTAATTGACACCGCCATCGAGAGTGGATCCCTGGACGAATCCCCCACTTTTGAATCTGATGATATGGACGAAGAAGTGGACGGACGATCACACAAACTAACACCAGCTTCTCCGCCCCATTCCTTTGGCGCGCCCCCTCCCTATTCAACAATTCACACATCGAGTATTGCTCGCGCACAACCCCCTCCTCCTCGTGCAAATAGACAGCACATAAGAAGGGCCAGTTCGGCCGGTGTACTTATGCAAGAATGGGTACAGCAAGGAGACTCTATTCGTGATGTTTGAAGTATGGCCCCGCAAGCAATACAATTCGTCTACGAATCTCATTGGTCATCGACGAACGATCAAGCCCCGTGATACCCTCTGTTATGCTGAATAATTGCTGCTCCTAGGTTTGTTCGGAGGTGTTGATAAATAGAAAGGAGACATTACGCGAGGAAGTGATCTGGATCATGACGTATATGGCTGTAGGCAAGATTAATGTAACACCAGCTATGCTCAAAGAGAGCATCTGATTCTTTTTTCTTGGAAAAGATGTAGAAGATTTGTAGCAGAAGAAAAATCCTTCTCTCTCTGTTGACCTTCAGGTGACTTTTCATGAGTCCACATCATGAATGATAGCCAAGGAATGGTGTTAGGCACTTTCGGCACACTCATGTCTTCCGAGGCAGATTTCCCCAAGTTCTTAGCTGGGTACTTTACGGGAATAAATGGGTGTTTCACAAAATCTGGTGATGAATCGTGTGCCAGTCCCTCTGTCGGATGTTTCCGAATCGGAGAAGGACTATGGGACGTTCCTTCCAAGAGGTGAGGATTTTGTTGCCTGGTCGTGTTCTTTCTTGGCACTTCCTCTCCAGGAGGCGCAACTATTGCAGCAATAGAGTCGTCACTTTGAATGTGATTCTCTCGCTTCTTCTCCCATTTTGCCTTGAGCTCGTCCAGTAGGATGGTACCCGGTCCCATTCCGAACAATCCCATGGCAAACACGAGCCCAGCGAGTTTTACAGACGTCGATGCTACGGACATGATGATGGCAATTTTTCGTTTTTTTACTTCTTTCTAATATGACGAAGACATCCAAACGACAAAAATGTACTGACCGAAGGGAAGAACGTTTCTCGAAAGAAATCATCCTTGTTTCATGGATTGAGGATGGTTCTTCGTTTGGAGTGGAACGAGAAGCGCGGTTGTCAAAGAAATTCCGTCATTCCCGATTCCCGAGTGGGAATGATTAAAGTCTTCAACCCTAATGTAGGATTCCTTTTCTCCTCCAACCCTATTGTTCTACCATCCACTCTACACTCTAGTAGAGTGTTTTTTCTTTCATATCCTTTTCTCTCTCTCATCTAGCAAGATCGGCCAGTCGATCTCACTCACGAACTAGCCACCACGGGAGAAAACTAGTGTAGCTTCTTCATCCCGTAGAAGAAGTGACTTGATCAATTTGTGCTATTGAAAGGAGGCGATCTTGACGCACGGTCACAATGCTCCCATCTGGATTCCCAGCAAGACTGGCGACGTATCCTTCTTTCGTAAGATTGATTTCTACTCGAAATGGTTCCAGGATGATCGCATCAACCAGATCTGTTAGCTCGGTCACAGTGGTTGCGTACGTCCCGCCATTTTGTTGAGAGTAAGCCTTTTGAGCGTAGTAGATGTTCATTGCAGCGAGTCGGCCAGGCCACGACGGATCCTTCGGCGCAACGAGATCGTTCGGATTGTTTTCTCTTGCGTGATGCTGACCTCCCAATACAAAGTATCCCCATGAATCGGGCAAGTGCATGGCAACATAACCCGCGTATCGCCGTCGATGGGGATCCCAAACAATTTGTGGCTGCCACGTCCAGTTGATAGCGCCTCGTTTCTCGACACGGCTGAAATTGATTCGTAACATCGAACCGGACTTTGCCACGAAGTGTTCCTTCCCTTTGACATGTGCCAACAAATCTCGATAGGAGAGAGCGACTTCGATCGACCATGTTGCTGGATTCTTGGGATCATTGAGTTTTCCAGAAATTACCTTGGTTGCCGTCTTTTGATGCTCCACTTCGTAGTACAAGTCGTCTCCAGGCTTGGCGATCCGACCCGAATGCTCCACACCTCCATCGTCGTAGGGTTTGTCAAGCATGAGATTCCACGGCGTATTGATGGCATTGACTTCCAGTTCCTTGTAATGATGACAGCTGCCAAACATATCGACAAAGACTTCAAAGTCCGAATCTTTTTGAAAGATGGGAGCATTCCGCTCTGCGAAGTGAGCTTGCGTTTCAAAATCGGATTGTAAAATAGCACCAATGTATAAGTGGGTCTCGTCCCATACTGCCTTAAATCTGGTACGGCACTGTGGATTGGGCCGATCCTCTGCTGGGGAATCCGTTGCGCCTCGAATATCGTCAAAGACGTCCGAAAAAGGAACATCCTTCCATACGTCCTTGGTCAAGTCACCATCCAAATGATCCAACAACGGAAACGAGATCTTTGGAACCACATAGGTGCGAGGATACAAATTCCAATGAGGCTGGAAAGGAGACGAAGAAACGGGAGAATTGGATGCCGATGCCATGCTTTTCATTGGATTTCTTTACTACCTTCCAGAGCAGAGATTGGTTTCTTCAACGCTTTGCTCTTTACTTCTTATACGTAGTATGTATGTTGAACAATGATTTTACATCTTTTCCACATGTCCGTGTCGGTCTACCAGTAGCGTACCGCTGTGATAGTAGGTTCAACCAATAATTGTGTAGTAGCTTGAGACTATTGAGACGAAGAAAATTTTGGGTTGAAAGAGAAAGTATCAGACCGGTACTCCGTGTTAACTGCTACAGTAACTCCGAGTACCGATCATACGTGCCTACCTGTAGTCTTCCTACGGTAGTCTACTACTACGTACTCTACCGTACCGTACTTCGTATTACAAGTCGTAGAACTACCTACCGGTACTAGCTTCTACCGGTAGCTACCTACCGCTACCTTTATGCATACACTGGAACCATTGTAATATTGACAGTGAGTTGACTGTGAACAACGATGTTCCCTTTCCGAAGGCAAGAGGCAAGAGGAAAGGAGGCGATGCATGTATCATAGCCATTGAGGGGGTGGTTCGATGGTTCGTAAAATCATGGTTTTTCGAACTGGAAACTTGCGAGGAATACAACCATTCTCGATCGTATCTCAGTACATGGCTTGAACGTGGGGGGAGGCTCAGTACTTGAACCCCACGTTGTGAATTCCATGAATACCTGGGTTACAACGCACCTGGAGCCAATTGAAAAGATGTGGCTCGACTTCGAGAGGTTGTACATGTGTACAATGGACCTCAGGACAACATCCATCATCGAGTCGATGCATGCGTCAAGCGTCAATGGAGTCAGGGTTCGACGGTGTTAGGGCAGGATTGAGCACCGCATCATCTGCCAACACAGCTTTAGACGAGTCAAAACGACGGCTGAAGGAGAGGGAGCGAGAGAACCCACCAGAAAAGGAAAGGAACGTGAAGTGGGCAGATGCTGTAGTACAACAGGGTGATTTATCAATCGCCCTTGTAATTTTTCTGGTATAAGCACAATTAATAGGAAACCGACCAACAACTGATACGCCTTTGTGTTCTCGTGCTTTTCTTGGAAATTGGTCCAGGAAATGGAACTGGAAATCTTGCTGATGCATAGACAGATTTTGGACTGACTGTAAGTTGAATGATTGTTTGTTCATTCACTCCTCTACTTCCATCCAGCACATTAACAAGCAATGACTCACTTTGGGTCACAGATACACATGTCACGTAGTACCCATCAATGATGATAGTTTCATATTCCTTCCAAACTTAATTTTCTCAACAATGTCCCCCAATTTGGATCTCCATTGAAGCGAATAAAAACATTCACAAATTCTCTCCACAAGACAATGTGCCGCTCTTTGTTACGTTGCGTATCTGTTTGTTATGGAACATTTCCATCCGCTGTGTTGTGGCGTTGCCGTTTCGTTAGCAGTTCCCTTTTGACCCACGAAACTTGTGCAATCTCATTCAGCGATCCAATTTTGCAAAATGCATGTTATTTTTATTGTTTTCTTTCAATTTTTATCCTTGGAATAAAATTGATCGTCTAACCCATTTTTAAAAATTCATCAGGCATTACTCCACCTGATGACATAATATAGCGAGAAAGCCAGCATGGGTTATCGTATTGTGGAGAAATGACAATGATTTCGATAGTCTAATACAACTCTACTAAAAAATTCTTCTTGATCGCGCGTCGAGTTCTTACCTTGATTGCGCCAAAGATCTTTCGTACAAACCATAGAGAGGTCAATGTTCCAACCGTTCCAGTGATCAACAACATGGCGGTACAGATCAACCCCATGTAGCCAAAGTAAAGCAGGTAGGTCATGACCATCTTGGACGCCTCCAAAGAGCGGAACCAGAACACGCTGTAGATGAAGGTATACAAAGCCGTCGAGCCAGGAGCAAAGAAGGAGAACCACCACCAGCGATGATTCAGCACAGAGCTGGTAGTACACCAAGAGTACCGTCACTTCGGCGCACACGACAATCAAAATGAGGTAAACTACGAGGGTGAATCCAAAGACATAATAGAACTGGTTCATCCACAAACTGGTCATGATGAAAAAGAGTTCGACGTAGATTGCTGCAAAGGGTACCACACCGGCGATCAAAAATCCCACCATGGGATGCAAGAGAGGTCGTGGTGGTGGAATGGCTCGAGCAATGGTTGAAGTGACAGTTGGAAACTGAATAGCTTCCTTCTTGTATCCAAAATAGGCTCCGGCAAAGACCAATGGGGTGGAAACGCAGCTCCACATGACCGCGACGACGATGACATCCAAAAAGGGAGCCGATGCTGACGACTGTTTGAAAAAGAGGATGATGTTGAAAAAGATGAACAAGCAAAATGCCACACCGGGAAAGAGGATGGGTACATCGTTGCAACATTCGTCCCTTGAAAGACTTGTAAGGGTGGCTACTGACATATCCCGCAAGGACACCCGACAACATGTAAAAGACCAAAATGGAATTCATGAGGGATCCACGTCGTGCAGGGCTCAAGTAACCAACTGCAGAAAAGACAATCGACAAGAAGACGGTGACCAACATTTGGACACCAGATCCCACAAAGACGCAGTGGAGCATGGGGTAATTGTCAGGGGGTCGGAAGACATCGGCATGGATCAACATCCATCCCGACTCGTCCATTTCGTCGCCACGTTCTTCATCGGCCAAAGCGTTGCAGACCGCGATGTCTCAGCGCAAGTTGCGGACCAAGATGCTAATGACAAACAAACTCAAAAAGAGCACCACGAGGACTGAGTTTGTGATGGAATTCCAGTGGACTTGGGCTGGCACCAAATGATCTTCGGACGAATAAATGTCCCATCGACAAGACCAGGCCACGTCGGATTCTTTCCAAATAACATCGTACGTGTACAAAATCTTGGCACCATCTTCCACGATTTGACTTTCTTCAATGACGGACCGATCCAAGTGTTGCTGTCCTATGGGACAGGTTGCAAGCTTTTTGTTGTGTCCTCCCCTGTCGTAACCATCCCATTCGTAATTTCCTTGAAATCGGTGTTTAACACTCCGTGGTTCTACGGCGAATCCGACGACACGGTACGTGTTGACATCGGGATTGGCCTTATGAACGTCAATGATGATATTGACATGATTGAAGATGAATGGTTCGTGTATCTCCCAAGAAATGAAACCAATGGGAAAGCCACCGGTATACTGCTTTCGCTTTTCTCCGGTCTCAATGTTCAAACCGACTGCTGCTGATGGCAAATTATCAAGGATCCAGTTGTTGTGATATCTGTACTTGATATGCAATCGGAGTTTGGCCGCTTCCAATCTGGAGAGTTTGATTTGACAGACCTTTTGGCAATAGAGTTCCGTCAACATGTTGATCGAATAGGCCGACGATTGAATCTTGTTTCCCGTCAAGAATTCTCCCAAGTTTTGGGAAGCCATTTTGGGTCCACGGGACGGTGCAAGGAGCAAATTATGCAACAGCTTTCCCTCCACTCAGTACCCTGTTGCCCACCACTCAGTACTGGAAGGCAAAAAACCTCACGAATGAGGAAAAGTCCAAACCAGTGATTGTCAGATATGGTGTGATCTTCCAAAAACAATGCTGGGAAGCCAGCAATTAACCATGTTGGGTGTGTTGGGTGTGTTGATATCTTTTACCTGTTGCAACCCAATAGGGCGGACTGTACTTGTAAAAGAAGCCTTCCATGCCAAGCACCAGTAATATTTCCAATGAAATAGTACCGTCCCTCTGCACTTGACACTCGGCTGAGTTATGATGCCATTTCTTCCACAGAAATGTCAGTGCCCATCACAACTCTATCAGGAATCATGCATTTAGCACTCTTCCTCCTCTCCCTTAGCCCCCTTCCGACTAAATAAGAGAAACACAATCTTTCTGGTTGGCCACCGGTTCTGCAGATGCCATGCACAAGAGAGCAGTAGTTTGTACTACCGCTGGGACGATATCTTCCGTTGCACTGATAGATTGTCTGTGGATTCTTAGTTCCCCAGGCTCTGACAAACCAGGGTTAAGCCCCCCCTACCACGACAAGGTGATCCACTCAGGGGGGTAAAGTAAACTAGAACAGGTAGCAGCAGTAGAGAGTGATAGAAAACATATATAAGTGTCACGATAGGGATGGGTAGTGAGGTTGCAATGGGATTTGTTGGTAGGGAAGATTGTACCGTTTGGGGATCCAAACTTTCTAACAGCCATGTCATCAGAGTTTCTACCATTTTGGTGACTAGAGAAGAAGCATGGTGCCTCTTCTCACCAATCATTCTAAAAGTTTGGGTAATCAGCACGGCCCACCCACATAATACTAATGATGATTTTGATGCTGTGATCGGTGAGAACATGGTCCGCAGGTGTACACGGATCCTTCACAATAATGTCTCGAGCTTTTCTTGTATGGCAGATAATTCTTTTGTAATACCATTCAATGCCTTCTGACGTGAAGGGCTTTTATCTGCTTCCATACAAACTGAGACGCATTTGGAATGCAGTGGGGGAACGAGATTGTCATTTTCCTTGTTAATACCAGGTCTGGTAGCAACTACAGGCTGCACAGCCCATGGCCATGTGCGAAGTGTGCCTATCAAGTGAGGGAAATCCTCTTATGAGGCAGGCGGTACCATTGTCATGGTCCAGTCAGAAATGGACACAGTCGAGGACAGGCACTTGCTATTCTGTCCCAAAGAAGCTTTGGTAGGTGTTGTTTGTGTCACGACTTTTTTGATGGGATTGGATTTTGTTTCGAATGTCCTACGAGAAGCCAGCTTCTCCTATTGGATTTTTGATATGACATTGTTCCATTTTGAGGACTACTAGAATGTTTGCTGGGCCATAAAGGAAAAAGCGTGAGACATAATTATAACTATTTGAATGTTTGTTATTGGTTGGCACAACTTTGGCTTTCATCAATTGGAGCCGTAGCCAGATGTGAATAGTACATCAGTTGTCAGAGAGGAAATATCAGTACAAGCGGATTATTTACAAAACGAGACATCATGGCGACAGATATGATTAATTCACAATAGATTGAGATGATTCTTTGGTAAAGTTGATACCTTGAAGATTTTGTGACCTGATGTAAGGAAAGTTTTTTTCTCTCTGCGTGAAAGCTGATTTCTTTTTCTTTTTTTCAGGCGCCCTTAAGACGATTCCGTCTGTGATCATATCAACACCGACCACCCAATACCAATGACATTGCAGGCGTTGATGGTGGCAGTATTATGTACTGCACCTGTCATGTATCCAAAAATACAGAGAAACGGGACAAGAAACATTTTGCAGTTGCTGCAAAACAAATGATGAGGAAAATGCAAGAAAATTCGATGAAAAGAATGGAAGTGGAGGACGACGAAAATGAAGAAGAAACCTCCTCAATTGGTACAGCAGGTATGATTGATGCAGCCTTTATGGCCACAAAAGCTCACAAAGTGGCTACAGCAAGAGTATCGTATCTCATCAACAGAGCAAGATTTCAATGCCCCCAGCATGATTTCTTTTTTCCTGAATATTTGTAGTTTCTTGAGAGAGGTGCATGAAGATCTCGAGATTTCAGCAGATGAAAAAGGGCTTGCGAGCAGGTGTGAAGATGGAATCTTTGGAAAAAATTGTTATTGATGGATGCTATGTTTGGTGTACACAAGTCTCTCAGTTTGAGTGTATCAAGCTAAAAATTTTAGATGGATTAAAAACTCCAGACGACATTCGGTTTACATTACTTCCAGAGCAAAGATTGGTTTCTTCAACGCTTTGCTCTTTACTTCTTATATGTATGTTTGACAATGATGATTGTATACCTTTCCACTTTCCACATGCCAGTGTCGGTCTTCTGTACCCAATATCAACAAATAGGGTAATGCATGATTCTGTGACTGTGAATACAGTTTTTACTGTTAATTTTTTCACCACATGGCTAGCTCGCGTAAGCACGATGTTATTTAGATGCGGTATTGCGTGAGGCGATTTGACTTTGAGAGACGAAGAAAATATTGGGTTTCACCTTCCCCTTCATCGAAGGATACATTCGACCGAATCGAGTACACTGGAAGGTGCAATGTTCTTCATCGAACAATGATGAGAGAGAAAAGCTGACTTGCTTCGCAAGACCGAGTAGACTTTTTTTTAGCTTTACTGGATTTTCCAAGGAACGGTGACGATATGCTGACTTGTGAATTGTAGGTAGCCAAGTTTGGAAAACCATTAGTACCAGTTCTTGGTATCCGAGCACATTGGTTGATGAGGAAAGAGTAGAATGACGTTGAGGCAGCTTCCACTTTCCTGATTGCTAACTTTCCAGATTATCAATTTTGATTGACACCCCATCCCTTTTTATATTTGCGGTCTACATCTCATTGGTTTACAACCAGTAAAGGAAAGAAGAATTATGATGGCTGTATGCCATCGGGGTGCCTTGTCTTCAATACAAAATTATGTATTTAACCTAGTTCTTGAATTTGCTAATTTCTGTTTTGATTGTCTTCATCAACCAACTATACTTGTCGGTAGCTTCGGAAAAGACGCTCGACAAGTCGACAGGCACAGAATCAATCTTGAGCGACAAGTCAAAGGTAGTATCGCGCTTACTGACTTTCGTGGAAGTGCTGAAGAACGAGTGATCGTTACGCATACTACAGTTCTCGATACTCTGTTGAGGTGAGCCAGTACCAGTCCAGGTGATGGACATATCGACGGTTATGTGTCGCGCGGCACCGGGATCACAATCAAGCCGCGGGGAATCCGCTCCATCGTCAAACAGTATTGAGGTACAAGGTATCTCGAGAGCAGGAAAGCTTCCAGAAGCCGAGCCCGTCCGAAGGTTGCTGGGCAAACTGACAATACCGGCAGATGTATCAATCAAATCCCAATTGGCCTGGATCTTTGTACCCGTTTCACCGTC
This sequence comes from Nitzschia inconspicua, assembly GCA_019154785.2. Taxonomy (NCBI): domain Eukaryota; phylum Bacillariophyta; class Bacillariophyceae; order Bacillariales; family Bacillariaceae; genus Nitzschia; species Nitzschia inconspicua. The sequence continues at coordinate 540,767 of JAGRRH010000003.1, forward strand.
ACAGTTTGACATGAAAGAGAAGTCAAAATCCAAGAAGGGAACAGGGGTAGTTTCACGTTGACCCTTTCCTTTGAAATTTTGAACTGCTTCCACATAAAAGTATCCTTCATGAGGCCATTCTTTACACTTTGCGCCGTACAGTAGAGCCGTGCCTTCTTGCCCGATAGAACGGTCCGTATACTTCTTAGCATCAATAAGATCCGAATCAGCGACGAGAACCACCAAAGCGATGAAAGAAACAAAGAGTTTCATGGTGGTTCGGTGATATTCAATGATACGACGCACGGGAATTCGATGCTAAAGGTGGGAGAGTGAAATCAAAAGGAAATTTAGACGGTGAGCTATGTTCTGCGAAGAATGACAGAATGACATTTTGTACTCTCAGCCATCCGAGAAACGCACCTTTCTTAGGAGAGTGTTGCAAAGTTTATGATTGCGGTTTTTGTGATGTCATTAGGCGATTTTCCACCAAGAGTGTTGCTAATAAGTTTACGATTGGATTATTTCCCAAAAAGCTGGACTATCCTCATTACATGGATAAGCTTACGATTGGATTGCCTAGTGAGAATAATGTTGGACAATTCTCAATGACAGATAATATCATACATTCGTGGGCACATGGGTCCTTGTCCCATGGGGATATGACAGCAAATCGATTCCCATCCAATTATCTTGGTGAGTGCATGTGTTTATGTCTGTAGCTGTTATTACATAGGCGTGTAGATCGCGCCGGGAAAGAAGTAGGAAATCAGAGATCCATGCTAGGGGATCGGTTTGCAAGAAAGTGAAAACACCCTCTCTACTTTGCTGCAATTCCGAAATCAGTGTATTGCTGTGTCAAACGAGAATCCTGGCCTTTCACCTGACACCATTGTTAACGTTGCGATTGCCATTAACTGTAACATGTGAAAGGAAATTCTTCTACGAACATTGAACATACGACGGTAGTAGAAGATAGGAATATTTTCGAATAACGAAGAACGGAACCCCTGCTCTCGAGTAGCTATGATAGCTACTAGCTAGCGAGTAGTAGAGTGCTAATTCTACTTATAAAACACGGTTCCTTGAAGAATGGACGATCTAACAGTAAATCTGTGATGTGCTGTGTAAAGTCTTACAGTTAGTAAATACGGTACACTGATAGACCACGTTTAGGGCAGTAGCGATAATTATTGCTCCGTACTCTACTCTCTAGCTAGTAGAGGTGTCATTCGCATTGACTGTGAAGAGGTAAGATTATTGACTGTATCATAAAAGAACTCTCTATTGGAGTGAATGACTGGCTTTTCGTGTCCCGATAGATAAAAGCCCCATGGGACCACAGAAAAAAGACCGGAGGTGATAATCCAGTAGTAGATTCTCCGATGGTGCCAGAGTGTCACTTTCACAGAGTTAACAGTAACTTCGTTCGCCAAAAACAAGGTCTTTCTCCTTTCTCTCGATACTCGTTCGCCCGCATCCCACAAAACTTAGACATGAAATCCAAGAATTGCAGGTAGTAAAAATAAACACAAATCCGATAGTAAAGATCATCCATGACAAAATAAAAAAGAAATGTTTTGGACGCTCTCTTTTAGTGGCGCCGGCCACTTGCTACCGTACCATTTGGGTGTCGCCACGGTTTTGAATCAATCCAAACATCGATTGCCATGTTCGATCCAAGCGATTGCAGGATCTAGTGCCGGTGCCATTGCAGCGACAGTCATGACTTTGTTGTCGGGACGGATCGAAGAGTATTCCGATCGGTTCTTGCAAGATCGTGGTCATGCTTTTCGTAACTTGCAACAAATGTTGTTGGAAGAAATTTCTATTCAACAATCCGATTCCTCGTCTCTATCAAGACCAAAGCTTTTGGTGATCTGTACCACAAAATGCTCCGATGGGAAGATGCATTTGTTCTCTTTCGACGATGCAACAACGTCATTATCGGTAACATCTACCACCACCAGCGACCGCCGGAACAATCAAATTCTTAGGGCAGTACAGGCCTCCTGTGCTATTCCGAAATCGTTTCATCCGTTTGATATGTTTTCACGGCAGGACCTTTCGTATGCCGACGAGGAGGGTGTCGAGATTGATGGAACCTTTCATGTCGACGGAGGTATTGCTGCTCCCGTTCCTCCAACTCCAATGGATCAAAATTCAGGATGTCAAGGTAGGATCCAAGTAAGTCCCATCTCGGGCCCATCATCCCCATTGTCCATTCGACCCAAGGACTCGTCGTTGCCGTTGTTACCATTCACAGTGACGACGACACGGTGCCAACCATTTCAGATTAGACCCTCGGTTCAGAATGTTCGTGCAATGATTGTTTCCATGGGATTAGCATCTCCGGAAGTCTTGCGAGATTGGCACAACAGAGGCATACACGACGCTAGCGAGTTTGTGGAACTACATGACCAGACAAGGTGAAGCAGAATGCATTCTTTGGATGTAGTATAGCACTTTTACGGTGTTAGCTCGGAGAAAGATGATCCATTCATGGGAGGAGTGGTAGAAGAGTCTGTGTCTCGTGAAACAATTATTTCCATGTCCTCTTCAATATTGATTCTGGGTGGCGTATCGGAGACAGGATCATTTTCCACCTGCTGGCTTGCCTCAGTTCGTTCGACGGTACTTTCCTCAAAGAACCCATCATCAAGTTCGCACGGCCGGAACAAATATTTGGCCGCTGGTCCAAAATCCTCAATACTGATTTGCGTGTCGGATTCATTGTCCTCCAACAGTGTGATGCAATTTGCTTTCAGGTTGTAAACCAACGGAACACCGTTGGGAATGTGGAGCTGGTTCATTGCCTCCTCGGGAATCCCGCACAAATGCATCAGTATCCCACGAAGGGCATTTTCATGACTCGTAATCAATACACGTTTGCCCCGATGGATGGCCTCTTTGGTGATACGTTCCGTGTAAAATGGGATCTGGGGACAAACAAATTGTACTGTGATTTTTAGGATTGGGATGCAGGCATGAATACAGTTCATTGTTTTTTTGTGTGTGTGTGCACGTACCGAACGCTTCATACAGTCATGAAGACTCTCCGTTTTGGGAAACTTTCGATGAATCTGAAACTTTCGTTGCTCGATGCTTCTGTTTATCGTTTCTGTCCAAGATACTCTCAAATCCTTGACGTACTTGATCCTCCGAAAGTCATTCCCAGGATAGTTGATCGAGTACGACGACACAGGAGGGGGACGAATCTTGAAGCCACGCCGCCATCTTTTCAGCTGTTCTTCTCCGTACTCATTGGCGATCATTGCTTTGCTCTTTCCAGTGAGGGCGCCGTCTGAGGAGGAACATATTCAGTGATATCGCTTTGGAAAAATCAACACAGACTCCCTCCACAAGAAGAGTACTCACAATTTCGCTCATTCAAGCGCCAAGATTTGATGACAGGTATCCAAGGACAATCCAGTTCGTCCAAGACATACAAACCAGTTTCAATCGCACGTGCCAACCAACTGGTGTACAAAACGTCAAACTGAAAGCCGTGTTGTTTCAATATACGACCAGCTCGTTTGGCATCTTCGATACCATCGGGTGCAAGCGGAGGATCCTCCCACCCTGTGAACACTGGGAAAAAATGGATTCAAAGTCAGACACATTTCAAATGCAGGTTGGAAATTATTTGTTCTTTTGGACAGGCAACACTTACGTCCAAGATTGTTATGGGCGGTACGTCCATGCCGAATAAAGACAACCACAGGATCGCTCTCTTTCAAAGCCGGTCGCTTGTTTTCGGAAACTGGAGAAACACTTGCTGGGGTCCAACTGAGGAAGGGAGATGAACGATCTTCGAATTCATCACCACTGAACTCATCCCAATCTTCGAATTCGGAAGGATCATCGTCCCAGCGTTCATTTCCAAGGGGGCTGTGAGTGTCGTCTTTTGCAGTAAATGACATGTCATCAACGCCAGTAATCGCAATTTCTGCTCGCTGTTCCGCTCGAAGCTGTTGCATTGCATCCACCAAGGTTCGATCTCTTGCTACTTGTGGGCGGATTTGGTCTTCGTCAAGTCCAGGAACCATCTCTCTCCATTTGTCTTGCTGTTTCAGTGCCTCCTGCAGTAATCCTGGCTTCTCCAAGAATATTGCGTTTGTATTCAGTTGCGACAATTTTTTTCCAGCTGGCTGAGGCCTCAAGTTCTTATCAAAACTGTAGACAACGGGGATTCCCCTTGGTAGATTGACTTCTTGAATTTCCACGTCGCTCACGTCGTCTATGACTTTCAACAGCCCACGAAGAGTATTACCATGCCCCACGACCAAGACGTTATTTCCATTTGCAATATCTCTCTTGATTTTGTATTCCCAAAGTGGGATCGTTCGTTTCATTGTATCGAGGAGCGATTCCGAAAGGGGGATTTGATCATCGCTCAGATCAGCATATCTCCGGTCGTTCCCCGGGTAATAAGGATCTTCTTTTGAATGTGGCGGTGGACGTGCTTTCAAGCTGTTTCTCCATGCCTGTACAACAGATGCCCCCATGGCCTTTGCAGTCTCTTTCTTGGAAAGTCCCGTTAGTGCACCATAACACCTGAGACAATTTTGGGAAAAACAAAGGTTAAAGAACATTTCTCTCTGTTTCAGAAAGAGTACCTTCTGCTACACTCACCTCTCATTCAGTCTCCAAGACTTTTGTAATGGCAGAAATAGAGTCCCCAATTCTGAAAGCACATAAGCTGCAGATTTGATAGACCTCTTCAGTCGTGATGTGTAGACCAAGTCAGGTTCGTACCCTTCTGCAAGCAGCAGTCGTGCAGCATGCTGACACTCTTGGATACCCTGCTGCGTCAAATCAGGATCTGCCCAACCTGTAGCGTTCAAACAGAGATCAGATACATGATTCTCTCGCTAAAAAATCAAAATAGCGCTGCCATCCCTCACCTGTAAACGTTCCGTTGGCGTTCCATTCACTTTGCCCACATCGCAAGAGGATTAGCTTTCCAGGTTTGGGTGGTTTTGAAAGCCGTCGGCCTATCCATTGGAAGGGTCTTTTCATCCATCGTTTCGCCTTCGATCCGACATCATCATCAATCACGGGATATTCCGTCGACTCTAGTGTGATTTGCTTTTGTAAATCTCGAGAATAAAAATCAAAGCCCTCTTCATCTCGTGTATCGCCGCCACCGATCGCTTTGACAGTCAGCTGCATCGGAGACCGCCGGGTGTGCAGCTTGGTGGCTTGGAGGGGCCATCCTGTATGGTATCCAACGACACATGGCCGCAGCGACACGATCACCGACAAACACAAAAACGGAATGCGGGGAGAGTTTGACATGGCGTATTTGAAATAACTGTATCAGAATTTCGAAAGGAAAAAAAATTCGTTCTCTCACAGTAGCTACAGTCAATATGCTGTGCTCAAGACGAAAATCATGGGGGTGAAAGATGCGATCTTGAAATCAGAATTGAAGTGATAGTTGGATAAAGAGGGTTTACAATTTTGGACAGCTTCGAAAGTTTGATCGAACAATGATAATTATGGTCATGATGATTGATGATAGGGAGAACAGATCAGATTCTTCATTTGAAGAGAGCGAACACTTGCGGCTGTCATCATTAATTGTAGATAGGGAAGAAGCCTCAGTTATCGTTGACACTTCGACTACTAACGTAGGTACGGTAGTCTGCCAGTATGCTGTTTTGCTGGACATTAGGTTCAATACAATATCCAACAACTCCGTATGTACAACTACAATAGGTACATGATGTAGTAAATTCAAACACTAATGGTGCAACTTAGATGGCCGATATGACTTACTGTTAGTTCTAGTTGTTATTATGGCAGAGAGTTTTACACGGGTTTCTGGGAGGTTAGTGCAGCGAACGCATCCTAGCTAGACTTAGAAACGACAACAAATCTCCCTTTTTCGGGACTCTGGGACCAAACTTTGGATTGGCAGGTGTGAAAATACACTGCACAGCGAGGGGGAACAAAGAATCTTCTGGAGTCGAGTAGTGGTTTCAGGAGTACAACTGGGTGAACACTTTTGCATCTGGATAGAAAACGATCTGCAAAATAGGTTGGCCGTCGACTTGGGGGACGGGTGAAACAATAGTCCCGTGATTCCACCCGAGGCAGGACTTCCGGGCGGATGTAACGGTTGCACTGTTGCCACATAATTCAAGCATTCGTAGAAGACAAGGTTTTCTGGTGGACTGAAAAGTTGTATTATTGAACCGTCGATAGTTGGCAGATGCAAATTGGCAACAGATAAAAAAGTGTCGGTGCGAGCCTTCGTCACGTGATATTTCCATTCATTTTTGCAAAGCCGATACAGAAACAAACCGACGCCAAGAAGATACACCATCCCATGCTGGCAAGATGTGGTGTCCAATCCAAAACGGCACTGATTGCGAATCGAAACAAGAACGTTGAAATATGCGATTGTTGTTGTTTTTGTGTTTTCAAATCTCTGTCTTCTTCCTCTTTCAAAACGTCCTGATACCGTAGCAACAGGACACATATCGGCATGTGCAGAGCAAGTAGTATCCCAAGACCCAAGATATAAGATCCCCAAAATGTTGATGACCCGATATTTGCCTTGATTGATAGGGTCGTTGGCACTGGCAATTCACCGGAAAGGGACATACCAGACGGTTGTTGGCTGTGCAGCCACGGTCTTGACAGCATATCCAGAGTGGTGAGGTTCGGTCAATCTTGGGCTCACAGTTCACACCCAAGCATAACATCAGTTTGTTGAGAACAACAGCAAAAGGGAGAGGGGCAAAAAAATCGATTACGGAGAAGCGCGGATGAGAGATGAGAGGGGATAGGGGATGCGTGGCCTGCGGTCTACTCGTAACTGTAAAAAAAATCATGTTGTCACACGCGCAAAGGGGTATCTCATTCAGAGCTTGCTAGCTACCGTAGGTACGGTAGTGTTGCTACTGCCGCTAAAACTAATAGAACGTAACTGGGCCTGTGAAAAACTGGTTTTGAATATATTATCATCTTGGATGGAAACCCTTTTCTTAATGTTAGGAACTTTCACATGCCGACTGTTCACTAGATGTATCGGAACTTTTGGCGGTGCCACTAGCTAGCTTTCCATAAAAGGTGTGGCTACGGCCGTCAGCACTACTGAAGCTGCTACGATTGGACGACCCATCTCAAAATCCTACTACTGTTTGACCCTATTTCAGAGTAACGTGAATGAAGAGACTGGGATCAGCGTTTCTACAAATACAAAGTAGTGACACTCCCAGCTTTTGTAAACTCAACATCGTTCTATAGGAACCGGGAAAAAGCTCTATATTCTACACCCCACCTGGAGCTATCCTCCAGAAGGGAACCCCTGCCAATGTACTTGCCAGGGTCACTCCCAAGGCACATAGAGATATCCACAGTACAACGCTACATAGAGCTGCAATCCCGATCGCGGCGGGGCGTTGACATCGAAATTTGGTTTGTAACTGTTCCAGAAAGGTATCCATTTTTCGTGTCGCGCCGAGTGCCAATGCGATACGAAACGGACGGATGAAACACAGGACGACGTACAACGTTCCATACGCTGCAAGAAGTGCCTTCCATTGTCCCGGAGCCAACGGTGAGAGACCAGTCTTCGAATGAAAAAAAAATTAACACAGTCAAACGAAGTGTGAGTGCGGGGCAGTTGATCATTGTTGTCGTGGAGGTAGTTTCAAAGAAAAGAAATAGGCACCGTTCCGACTCCCTCGTACCTTGGTGGAGGCGATATACCACGCCAAAGATAAAGAAATACTTCCGTTAATGTTGGATATGAGATTGTAGGTCAATCCAAAGGAGATGCCAAGCTTGGCAATCGCCTCTTTGTCGACATGTGACGCTGCCTTGATTCGTTTCCATGCCTTGGACAAGTGACCGGCTGCAGCGGAAGTCGCGGTTGGGGATAGAGCAGATGCTGTGGATGCAGACGTGTTGGCAGGAAATCCAGGAAAGGCGTCTATCCGTCCGTCATCAGTAGCTGTAGGAGTCATCATTGTGATTCGATGTTGTTTGGTGACGGTCTTGGTGACCATAGCAGCCACGATGCTGGATTGGGCGTTTGACTCTTCTGCTCGTCCCTCGAACGGAAAGACATCGTTCGAGTCCTCCGAAGATCTGCTGGACGTGTACCGCAAACGAATTCCTCTGGGACGAATAGAGGTGCGTATCTTGAAGCTAGGGAAAGGAATTCTCATTCTTCGATGTGTTGTTCTGGGAGACAACCCGTCGCTGGAATCCATTTGAGTTGACAGTGCCACCAACACGCACAATGCCAAGCGGGACACAACCCGGGAATTTCGTCGCACCATCATATCTGTGGAAAAGTTACAGTAACAGTTTGAAAAATGTTGTTCTTCTGGATTTAGAGACTCGAAAGAAAACAAAGGTGCGGTTCAGTTCAATTCCGTTCACCCGATCAAGATTTCAAGGTCGTTCGTAGGGATTCAGATTCAATAAGATCTTTGTTTTATTCTCTCCCACAAAGTATCGCTGTTTCAGTGTTGCAAAGAAAAGGAATTGTGTTATGTTATCCTTTTAATGGCTGTCTTTCTTGATGATGATGATAAAACAAAGGATTCGACAGAAAGGGCTGGTTTATAATATATCATAAACACAACCTGATGAAATAAAGAAAGGAGGGCGACACGGAAAGACGGATGAGAGGAGGATGATGATGTTGTTGTCGTCTCGTGGTGCCAAATGACTGCGTGTGTGGTGGCGTAATAAAAATTCGAATGAATCCAAAATCGCGACATTTCGGCGGTTCTCGCCACGTCATAAAAAAATTTGACGAAGACACCGAACTTCGACGCATTGAAGAAAATCGGATGCAAACGGCATTTACAGTTACAGTTAATTAATAACCCCCTTTTTCTTTGTTTGAAATTATCGATACGATACGATGCGAACATGGTGTCAGTGTGTCAAACATCATCATCCATAGGGAGAAGTACCTCTACCTATGTGTATTCATACCGGGAGCTACCGTAGTATCTGCCGAGGATTACGGTATTCGTTTCTACGTTTTCCATCTTTAAGCTGAGCGAAAGATCCACTACGTGCATTTTAAAGATGGCATGTTTCTCATTATTCTTGGCGTTGCATGACCTACACTACTCAACCACTAAAGAAAGTCTATTTTTTCTTTTAAGTCTATACCAACTAACTATTATACCAGCAGTTGCCTTCGATTCCGCATCCGAGAAACGTAGGCTCACCCGCTGCCTGGCCTTCCCCAAAAGCATTTTTCCTGGTTCTACAACATGATTCTGATACAACATCTGACAGCATGGAGTACAACTCTCGTCGCGTACCTCGTCCTCATGTCCTGTACAGATACTGTTGATGCCTTTGGTATGAGCACAAGTCGGTTCATCATGAAAGCACCGAAAGATAAACAAAAACCAAGCCTTATATTGATCAGTGGGTCTCCGGGAACTGGAAAATCGACCTTTGCCATGAGTGTGGCGCTCGATCAAGGAATTTTGAAGTGTATATCTACAGACACGATCCGAGCGACCATGCGATCCTTTGTGTCGCCCGATATCAGCCCCGCTCTGCATCGTAGCAGTTTTGCGGAAGCCTTTGAGGGTGATGATCCAGTCCGGTCCTGGAGAGAAACGTGTTCCGTCTTGTTGCCCAGTGTGGAGGGATTGATTGCCGATGCCATTAAAAGAGGGACCAGCATCGTGGTAGAAGGCGTCCATGTTGTCCCTCACAACGAGTTCATACACAAATGGGAAGAAGCTGGGGGCGTAGCCGTCGGTGTGCTGCTACAAGTTCGAAATGAGGAAAAGCACAAGAGACAGCTACGGAAACGAGGGGTCATGACCGGTGTTGTGGAAGCAGAAGAAGCAAAAATCGCTGCGTTCGATCGAATTCGGGCCATTCAGGAGGAAATGATGCGATTGGCAAAAGAAAACCATTGGATACAAATAGAACAACGAACCGCCCCGGATCCGTTAGACCTGGTTGAAAGTGCTCTTTCTGGGGATGCCTCATTTGCCGAAATGTTTATCAAACAGGAGAAAGACGAAAAACATGATCATCACGGGAAGAAACAGAAGACGGTGAAACTCAATGACGACCACGTCAATGGTCGCGTCTCTACTTGCACCAAAGAGTGAACGTCTTTCATCATATCAATCAATCGCTACACCACATGCTGTATTGCAATGCGAATATCTGTCATGGCTGCATCCCAAAGTATTATTCGCTCACTCTTCAATGCTGTATTATAGACGCTAAATAAGATGATTGCCCATCACATGCTACTCCAAGAATCGCAATCGCAAAAAAATTTCGAACGCAATCAATCTCAATTTGTAAAACACTCCCGTGTAAAGAACACTTGCAAGCAAACTCAAATTCACAAAACTTCTGTTTGTTAGAAGTATGTGTAGCGAGAAGCTCGTCCAGGCAGGGAAACATAATATGCAATTCCACGCTTGCGTTTCCCGCGACCCGTAGATCCAAAGATGGGGTCGAGACGAGAAAGAAAAGCAGAGGACAGTACTAAGGAGAACAAAAACTAGAGATGTTGTTCCAGCAATGAGGATGAGTCGTGCACAAACCATCTACTATCAGTAGACGTCCCAAACGTCTGAAATACAGTTCCAAAAACGATCCCTCTTGGAATCGATTCACAGTCTGCGATGTACACGGCTAACTCTCACAAGGAGATAATTCGAACGAGGCACACCGCACGACGCTACCATTCTGTTCGATTTGCAAAGATGAACAGCGAAACGACATTCTTTAAGGTTGATGGCACAAGGAACCGTTCCAATTCAATGACGAAGGTACTAACAGCCGATAAACTTGATAAAGAAGCACCAATACACCAAGTCGAAGTCGATCCTTGACATGTCCGTCGAAAGAAGGAGTGTAAGAACTTTACTGTCCCCTTCCAAATGCCCTCATTTGTCTTTGTCCCCCGGATTGCATACGACACTTTGGACCTACTCTGAGTATGAAGAACCAAACTACGGTTCTATGCTCTATATTATGGAAGTAATATATGGGATATATCGGAATATCCTAAGCCTCAAGGAGAAGTGAAAGTCAGTGAAGGTGCCAATACTTCTCCCCTCTATGTGAGAATAGGTAACCCTTGAATGTGTTCCTCGGGTTAGCACCTTCGATGTTACATACAACACCGGAAAGATGCTAGTTCTAACTCGGGAAGCAATTGTTATGGAACGAGGAAGGTCAGATCTAAATTTGGAAGCCCTACTAGTTCCCACCAAGTGAGAAAGAAAAGATCTTATCTCAGCTCTTTACTACGTTTACTTGTCGAGATTGAGTTCATCTCAATCGAGATGAAGAAGTAGTTTCCTAATATAATCTTGTAGTTTTCCTTTACCTAAAAGAAACCGAGGGCCCTGGTCTTGTATTCGTAAAGCAACTGCTGCTGTCCCCAGATCATCTCAGCAAGATGAATTCTCTACGTCAAATTCTCTAACTGTAAGTAAGCTTTCGAACGCCAGCTAACGCGACGGTATCGATGAAGATACTGGGACCAACTCGATTCACTGTCACAGTCAATGATATTTGAATCGATGTTTGTGATACCCCGCATCGAAAGGGGAAGAAGCGCGTTCTTCCGACAGAACCCTTGCAAGGGGATCATCAAAGACCACCAAAAGATCGTAATCTAACGCCGATTTCTCCATGAACCATTGCGACTTTGGAGATCGTGACAGCCTTGGACTGAAGAAGAAAACTATCTCTGTAGCTCCCTCGGAGCAAAGCGACAAAAGAAGTCCACGCATGCGTTCGTCCATGGAAACAGATCACGAGGCTCGTACTAATGACAGTCAGAAAGATCGAATTGCTCTCCTTGTCACGTATTTGAACATTGTCTTGTATGCACTATGCTTCCAACTTCAACGTCCAGTGGAACCATTCTTGGTGACATCCCTTTCTACACAGGCTGGTGGCAACTCCGCACAAGTTTCCAAGACGTATGGTCAACTACAGTCGTTCTTCAATGCCGTCCAGACTATTGGCTCGCCGCTTGTTGGAATATTGTTGGATAGGATTGGGATTCGAGATGCTTCTGTCGTGGTATTTGCCTCCACAGCCTTGTCCTACTTGATTTTAGCCTATGCCACGGACATGAACCTACTTTTTCTGTCCAAAGTTCCAACGGTATTGCAAGCAGCCTTTTTGGTGGCCCAAGCAACGGCCTCAACTGCTACGGGAGGAGATGCAGCAGCACGGGCTCAGGCATTGGGACGAATGACCACCGCCTATACCATTGGAGCAACAATCGGTCCAGTCTTGGGTGGTTGGTTGGCAGATCACGGCGACTTGTACTTCAGTGCCAAGGTGGCAGTGGTGGGAAGTCTCGTTTCTGTCATTCTGTCCTGGGCATTCCTTCCTACTGCCACTTTTTATGCAAAGACGACAAAGGAAGAGGAAAAGACAGTGTCTCTTGCAGATTCATTAAAACGTTCATTGTCCATTGGATTACGACCCAACGTTTTACCTCTGCTAGCTGTCAAGCTGGTTGGAGGAGTGGTGGCGTCCATATTCAGCACGGCTCTACCCTTGGTGTTAACCCAGCAACTCCATTTTGATGCTTCTCAACTTGGATTGGGCATGTCGGCATCCATGTTTTCCGTGGCCGGATTTTCTGCTATATTCATGGCTCCGTTGGCGAAATGGATCGGTCCTGATGGCATGGTCAGTGTGGGACTTTTGGGGAGAGCCTGTATCGCCCCTATGATGGCAATGATACTGTCCTGGACAGGAACAGCTTACAATTTGGACAGTAAAAGCATGGTGGTAGTACAAGTTACGACCGTGTCCGTGTTTCATGCCCTTTCCGCTCATTTACTGGCCACAGGGTTGACCACACTAACGACGGGGACGGTTGAAAAGGACGAACAGGGCGCTCTGCTGGGACTGGAACACAGTTTGTTTAGTTTGGCTCGTATTGCTGGACCAGCGATAGGCACTACACTTTTGGCGTCAAAATCGAACAATCTGGACGGTTTTTGGCTGGTGGCGGGCTGTTCTGCAGTGATTGATGTTTTGCTCATGTCGTTCCTCTTTCTAACACAACGAAAGGAGTCTTCACATTTCACGAAGAAGATGTAATCCTCTGCTGTAGTAACAGTAAATACCAGTAACAATTTTGAATACATTGCTTGAAGTAGTCTATGCGACAACTACTTACAGTTAGTGGTGGTTGGGAAAAATCTAAGAAATACTAGCTAGCGTAGTCTACGCCCACTATAGGTGCAAAACATTGATCCAAGCCGTGGCCTGGGGTTGTGTGTACGGTATCATAGTACTTAAGGAGGTAATTAACAATAAATACCGTACTATTAAGTCGTTCTGGTGCTCTATCGGTAGTCTCTCTACCGTAGAGTAGAGAAGAATACGAATACGGTACCGCATGTCGACGCTCTCCGTCTTCGAGAATGAGACCACAAGTCACATTCATTTGAACGGAAACACACATCTAAACAGCAAGCCTTGTGCGCGTCTGACTGCCGATTTTTCATCGGTTAGTTGAGTCTTTGAGCCGAAATTTTCGCGCCAGTCGACGATTTTTGTGATGTTTTGTGCGACGCAGTGTAATAATAACTGTAATAATAAGATCATGCCGAGCAAGAAAAGAGTGAAGACTCTTCAACCCACTCGATGGAAAGGAAAAATTGTTTGGGGAGCACCGCGAGATATCTCTTTTATCATTTCTAGTTGTCAATTATAATCACCATGATGCTCTCTACGCGTCCTTTCTTCGCCTTAATCTTGGCTGCGTTTGCATTGGCTCTGTCGAGCCATGCAGTCGATGCCGTCAGCCAAGTGGAACAACGAAATGTCGTTCCTGTTGACCACGCCGAGACTGACATATCCATGTCAGAGGAACACCAACGAAGACAATTGACTTGGGATTTCTTCGGTTTTCTCATGATGAGTACGTAGTGAAAAAATGGAAAAGTAACAGAAACGATCGCACAAGTTTTTCACTCCCAATGGAATTATATCACATCTACTCTCGCTCGATCCGTTAGTTTCTCACCAATACTCTCGTTGTACTATTTCCTTTTCTCCGTTTCTCCTACTTTAGTGGTGAGTGGTGAATGCAGTGACATGCACCTCGGAGATCATCCCTTGTGTCATGACTGCACAGGCATCCGCAACAACCTGAAAGCTTGCGACAAATTGTGCTCCATGTCCATGACAGACGCTCGAAAAGTGAGTTACGCTCGATTCTGCGATTCGGCGGGAGGCTCGGGAACTGACACGTCTAGCAGTGAGAGTGCGATTGAGGCTTACAGTGGAAACACTTCACCGGGAGAAATCGTACAAGGAGGCAACTTTACCAAGGGATTTCAATGGTGGATGGCTGCCATGGCAGCAGCAGTCGTCATGGCTATCGTAGCGATCATTATGGGACAACGCAAAGACAATTCTCGCACTGACCCTGAACGATCTATGATGACCGGAGCTGTTGGAAGACGATTCACTGCCGTCACAGCCTTTGCCAATGGTATCTTCCCGACCAAGAACAGTAGCAAGGCAGATGTAGAGATGGCACCAGCCGCAGCAGGAGCGTCCTCGTACCATCTCGATGGGGACGACGCCACAGCACCTGTTGACGCTGATAACATGAGTACGGCCAGTCCTGATCAACATGGGTTGGAACGATCGTATTCCGATCAAGAAGTTTGAACTCGCGTTACCCCCCTTTGTGTCATTCTTCCTCGATCATTTTTTTTCTGAGGTGCACTCCAACTCACGCCAACTACATATATAGAATATATTATCTTATTGTGTTCAGTGGATGTGAATCGTTCCGTTTCACTTGGGATTCCCGCCGTGTGTACGATACTTTGCGTTTGGTTGCTACGATTCCGACAGGCACCACCAGCCAAGGAAAGGAAGAGGTGCAACTTCTATGCTTAAATACATGTTGTAACTGAAATTCTTGTTTTATGGGTATGATAGCTCTATGACCGCGAGAGTTCAATAGGGAGGTGCCCGTAGGGAATCCGGAAGGCGCTGAATGAGATTGTTGATCCGTTTCGTTTCGTAATGGTACTTTTCGGGTGTCAAGACCGAAGCCGAACTCTTCGTATGGATCGTAGTGTTGCTGATTTCGTCCTTCTCAGTTACTGGAAGATTACACTTTCGTGAGTGTGGATGGCTGTCATAACTTTTTCTTCTGGAGACATTGGGGGTGCCGCATCTTCGTCGACTTGTGGTAGTCTTCGGGCTACGGTCGCAACCATCCAGAGAGTTCGATTCCTTGACGACTTGTTTCCGGCGGATTGGTGCCGAGCTTCGAAATGGAGGAGATGGAGGAGCGGATTTGGGGCTCTTCCCGGTCCATCGGTCATTGTGTTCGTTGTGAAGCTCTAGCGTTGTTGTGGGTGATTGACGCGCCGTCGGTGATGTGACCTCGTAGGAGCGTCTTGAAATCAATGACGAGGATCCGCCCATGGACGATTCCAGGAGATCTTTGGGGCAAGTTCTCCTACGTATCCTGTCATCGACACAGGCCTGTTTTGATGTGGAAGAGCGCTTATGAACAGGCTGACCCCATCGTGTTTCGAGAAAACTATTGCAACTTCTGGAATCACCGTTACTGTCCGATACAAGAACAGCAGCCTCGACGGCTACCGCCGCCGGACTGGAGTTGGACCATCGAGACGGTCGTATTCTTGGTGATGACATGATTTGGATCCTTGTGGAACTATGTGAACTTGTGCTATTTCTGGAGTTGTCTTCGATGGGATCAATGCGAAGCGGAATACGAGCATTGTCGGGAGATAGGTAGATCCTCCCGTCTTTGCTTCCACCAATGAGGTGGAAAAGATTCCTCATGTAATCCCTCATCGCTTGATTACTGCTACCGATATGAGTCTCCATGATTGTGAGACAACTGGGGACTATGCAAGATTCTGAAAATGGACCCTTCAGAATAGCTTCTAGTTAGGGTGATGCAACAAGAGAAAACGAAAACTATCACACAACAACAATGAATTGAGTCCTCTTCATCACTCGAGAGATAGAGTTGATACGATGTACGGTGGTAAGGAAGGAAAGGGAGTATCGTGATTAGGTTTGCTTGTCGATGCTGCTGATGCAATACTCTTGCAAGGTTCAGACTGGATATGACAGTGAAAACGCAACAAGTAGACTAGTGCTGTTTTTGTTTTTGTTTTTTTCTACGTTGTGTTGTTGTTGCGTCAATCCAATCCCTTTCTGTTGTGCTGGTGATGCAACTTTTTTTTTCAACACAGTAGAGTATTGCTCTTTTTTTGTTAAAAAAATAGAAAAGTACCATTCTGCATCTTGTATTTTGACCTTTCGCCAAACTGCATCGGTGAATTCGGGAACGGTGACACAGTTCGCATTGTTGGGCAATGATTGCGGAAATAAATTCTTCGTAGTGATCAAGGAAAGCGGACTTATTGGGCAATAGTATTGACATCCTTGTGAGAAGCAGGTTTGAGGTTAAATTCAAGAACTCGAGCTCAGAAATGACCCCATTTCAACTTAGAAATTATGGGAGAAATTTTCTGGGCAGCTGTAGTCTGACAACCTCCTTGGAACTTATTAGAATGGAGTCGCAACCTTGATAAATGTAATCGATGAAGTAACGTTCTTGGCATCCGTTTATCCGGAACGGTAATAAGCATTTCTTTCGAACAGTCATAAGAGAAATGTCTTCAACACTGGATAGCGCACGGTCAGGTACAAAGACTCCTCCATCAAGCTGCGAAATAGTCCTTCTCTTTTGACATTCAAACGTGACTTCTTCACGTATGTGCTCCCGAATGTTAAAAGGAAGACATTCATACATCAAACAAGTGTGTGCAGTATTACATATATGTGAGGGTACCCGGAGTATATCTCATTTTGCAACGTTGAAAACAACGTCATTCACCTTCATCATCATCAAGAAACAAACGGAGTACGGGAGACTATGGTACTACCTACGTGAGACTACCATAATACACGTAGTACAAAACACCCACACGGGCACTCTCTTTACCGGTCCTTCGAAATGGTACTAGGAAGTACGGAGTATCGTATCATACGAAATACGAAGCAGATGAAGTACCCTTAAGTCTTTTGTAGATTCTACTAGCTAGAGAGAGTAGCTACCGTAGGATAGATAGGTACTCCAACGTCAACTTTTTCTTTTTGTGTTCGGTTCTCGATGATGAAGGACGAACTGCAGACTGCAGCGCCGACGACTACGTTTTGACGCGCGTCGGCCTTTCCCGTGGCTGTGGCGGAATGTCTCATTTTTTAGTCGTGCCGTGTCCATTGTAGGTGGTATATCCCGCGTCGTTGAAATTTTTTTCAACGGGACAAACTCGTCTATGTATGATAGTAGAGGTGTGTATAAAAAAATGATCCCGTCGAGAGAGTGCTGCTGGTCTCCATTCCGCGAACCGCGTAGGTATGATACCTACCGGTACATAGTGCTACGGTACTCCGTGTGTGGGTTTGTTGGGGTATCAAGTTGCGCGTTGGTTGTATGATGTATGATATACCCACTCGCACACACACGCACAAACACTTAACTACGTTTGGCACCATCGTGTGGAAGTTTGTCGCCGTCTCGCTTGTTTTGTACGAATGGAAATGCCAATGTTGAGATTATTGGATGACTGATTGACAGTGATTACAGCTACTCTACTAGCTAGATCATTCCGTTGTTACTCTTGCATGATTATTACCGTCCATCTACAACGTTGGTTTTTGCTTATTTAGCTGAACATCATTACTACGCACGAGCACTAACAATACAAAGTAGAACAGTTGTCAAAAAACTCGAACACTGCAAGCAGAAAAGAAGAAGACTACGGTAACATAAGTAAAAAGGTCACAACTCTACTAGTACGGAAGTAAAACCGAAACAAAAAGCGTTGGAGAGAGAGAGAGAGAGAGAGAGAGAGAGAGAGAGAGAGAGAGAGACTTGCAACAAGGTGCTCTTTGCATAGAGAGACTTACAACAAAACATCACACCAACCGACCAGCCAACCAACAAGACCAAGATCTGCGTGTGTGCGTGTGTGCGTGTGTGTGTGTGCGTGTGTGTGTGTGTGTGTGTATTGACTGTGAATACACTATACACTCTATACACTCTATACACAGAACCTTTCTGACAGTGATTACTGTTACTGTTACTGTTGTTTGTTATCATCATCATTAAATCATCATCATGGCTCCTGGATGGCGCAACCGTTTCAACAAACGTGATCGATTCCAAAAACTGGACGACACGGATGTCGATCACGACAGTGACGATGGGTTTGGAAGGAAAGAGATCACTCCCTTTTCTACCACTGGGACATCATCGTCTAACACTGCCACGATTCCTCCGACACCAATTGCATCTCGAAGTAAATCAGTGAACGAATCCACAAACAACTTGTCAACAACACCCACCACCAATCGTACTGTGTCCTCACATTCCAGTCCCGCAAGTCTTGACACGTCTAGTAGTCACAGCAGTCAAGATGGGATTCACGGTCAGAAGCGTTCGACTCCGAGATCCACCATGGAACTCGATGGATTTCTCGTTGCTCAAAAACCAAAGAATTCGGCAGCCGCTGCTGCTGCTGCCGCTGCTGCTGCTGCTGCTGCTGCAATTATGTGTCCTCTCAAACACACGACGACCACGGACGATGATTTGGTCGAAATTTACGAAGCAGAAGACTCGTCGGCATCGTATCAAATGCCATGCAACAATAGTGGATCGACTTCCAACAATCCCTTTTGTGATGATGACGACGACGACGACGATGACCACCACCACCAAGAAGACCATCATCATCATCAACAACAACAACAACAAACAGGACCAGAAGCAAGGCAAGACAATCTCGTCAGTGTCGTATCCACTTCGACACCGGTCGATCTAGATGAAATGCACGATTCCATGGATGATGACTCGGTAAAGTCGTTGGACCAACCATCTGTCAACACTCACCATTCGGAAGCCTCGAAGGACATGTACGTCCAAAGACGATCCGAAGAACTAAAGGAAGAATCCGTAAAGGTACAAGTATCCAGTGATATCATGGAAGATCTCTCACCTGTCAAGGCGTTGGTAGCTTCGTTCAATAACAAAGCAACTCCGTCCTCCGTTAATGGTGCACAAACAAGTGCTGTGTCCAAGCCCACCATCGTGGAACGATCCAAGTCCATTCCTCTCGTTCCACCACCTCCCGTAAAACCTCGACCCGTTCCGGTACCGATTCCTACCAATGTTCCGTTGGATAGTGACAGTGGGAAGGATCACATCAGCAGCAACAGCAAGGATAATCGATCCCGTAGAAGCAAAAACAGCAAGAACAGCAGAAACAACGATGACGCTACTCCTATCGAAATCCATGGTGTGGACTTGCTAGAGGAACGGGACAACACTGTTTCTGAGCTTCAAGAAATGAGCCATCTCATGACATTCAATTCACTCATTCTGATCCAAAAACAAAAGGACTGGTTGGAGGGATCCTCCAACAAGGCAAAATCGACCAGTCTCATGTTTGAGCTAGAAAACATGGAACGCAAGATCAAGCTGCTTTCCGATCACAGAGAATGGCCCAACGAAACGGAGCGACGCAAACAACAGCGAGATCCATTGACTCCCAGCAAGGCATTCTTCAAGGCAATGTCGCTCTTGGATCGATCCATCGAACAATTCCATCAGGGATACTTATCGTTCACTGCCAAGACGTCGCAGGAGAACCATGAACTCAAGCGTGCCATGGAACAATTGCAAAGCAGAAACTCAAGCTTGTTGCAAGAAACACAATCAGCACATCATACGTTGCAGCATCTGGAAAATGAACGGAACGAGTTGATGAAGCAAATCAAACAGATGGAAAAACATTTGTCGTTGGTAACCATCAAAAACGACGAAGACATGGACGACGCCGCTTCCTTGGTGACGGACGTGTGCGCCAACAACGAAACCTTCCTGTCCAGGGTGTTCCACGTCAAGGCGTACATTGAGTCGTTGGAGGAAAAACAGCGAAAACACTTGGAAGAAATCGCAATGCTCAAGAGCAAAATGGTGGTAGAAGAAAAGGACGATGACGATGACGATGACGATGAGGAAGCAGAGGAAGATATTGACGCGATCAAAGTAGACGATGAAATTGCACCTGCAGCATCGGCCGACAGTGGATGTTTGGATGATGACTTGGGTTCGCGATGGCACACCCTAGAGGCCAACGAAGTTGCAACTGAAAAAGCCGCGGAGAAGGAACGTCAAGTTACCGAACTGTGTGTGAAGCTTGCTGACCGTGAACAAGACCTCGCATCCCTTCGCTCCGAGTGTAAACTCATTCGCATGCAGTTGCTTCAAGAGGAGCGATCACGGAATGAGTTCAAAACGCAGATGGCCGAGAAGGACTCTGCCCTGGAAGTCGCCAACCAACGCATCGCTAGCCTGGAAGAAGAAGTGTTGAAGACCCATGCCCGATGTGCCGCGTTCGAAGAGGATTATGCCGCCCTCAAAGATTCCCTCGCCGCACAAAAGGAAGCGACTCTACAGGAACTTGGATCAACACAAGAAGAGACCAAGGCACAAATGGAAAAGATTCAATCAGATTACGAGACTAAACTCACAACATTAGAAAGCACACTTTCATCGGAAAGATCAGAAAAGCAAAGGCTAGTCAGAGATCTGAAGATTGCGTTGGAAGAGGTCGAAGCGGAACGAGATCAACTGAAAGCAAATATGGAGGTCGCTATGGCTCGTTCTGTGACCAACGGAGGAGGTGAAGAAAAGAAAGAGCCCGAAGTGGAAGACGAAAAGTCATCGGATGGAACGAAGATGAGTAAGCTGGAAGAGGAGCTCAAGCAGTTCGAACGCATGCGAGAACGCTTGGCCGAAAAGGCATGTGCCCAAGCCAGTACCATTGCAGCCCTGACGGAAGCCAACGAAAACAAAGACGCTCAATTGACATCGCTACAAGAAATGATAGAAGTCTTGCTCCTAGAGCGGGAGGCAAGTGACAAGACAGCTGGAGGTCAGTTGAGACAACGCTTCTCAAATTTCCGAGACAAGATGAGAGAAGGGGCTGAGCAAGCAGCCGGTATATTGGAAATGAGCCGACATGGAAATTAATGATTAATCGTGGAATCCCATCCATGGTCAGTGCAACGGCACTCGTGCTACAGTATACTCTCGATAGTCACACCGCTGATATTTTTTCATTCATAACAAACATTCATATGAATCCATTAAATTGTATTTTATCACATTTGTTACAATCAATTCATTTCTCTTTTTTCCTCGTCTTCTGCTGCAACGACATTGAAAATGTGAGCCAGCTGAGAATTGATACGAGCGTAGTCTCGTGGTGTCTTTCCGTGCATGTCAGTGTCATTCGTATTGCATTTCAGCTCCACTAACAACCACTTTGCAGTGGCAAAATGATTGTTCAGGACGGCCAGGTGGAGACAGGTTTGTTGCTGCTCCGTGTCTCTCGCTGTTAGTATAGATGCGCACTGGTCTCGGTCAAGACTCATTAGTCGCAACGTCTCTGTATCACCATCGGAGGCAACTCGAAGAGCCTGGATTTCCCACTGGTGACGTTGTTCGGAAAAACGACCATTTTTCAGGTGCCGTTCCCGTTGTTCGTTAGTTTGAAACCATCCGTTCGTCTCAACCACGTGATAAATAGCACGGTCCAAGGATCGTCCAAGATGCGCCCCAATTTTGTCTTGTTGCAACGTCCTGATCAACTTTCCGATTACGTCCGGCTGGATCCCTGCTAATCCAGAAATACCGCTGGGTAAACCATCACCAACATCATCTTCTCCTTCAACAACAAAAAGAGAAGTGGAATGGAGTTCTTGAGCTGCTTTCCGTGACGCTTCAACAACGGGGACCGTCCGATTCAACGTTTCCCTCCACCATCCCGTAATGGCCGCGTCTACAGAGGATTTCTGTAACCATTGCGCCAATAACGGTCCATCTGCCAGTGCTTGATTCGCTCCTTGTCCTTTGAACGGTGACATGCTATGCAAGGCATCTCCCACAACTACCAATCTTGGGTATCGTGGCTGGCCTTGCTGCTTTTGTTTACTACACCCGGACACTAACTCTTCGTACACTCGACGAGAATCTCGATCCATCAGATCTGTACCCCAAATTGATTCGAGAGGTGTCGCATTGATCAAATCCATGACTGGCTCGTGCCACGATTGGCAAGTTTCGGTAACGTACACTCTCAAAGACTCGGCATCCAAAGGCAGCGGCGGCTGATGCTCATCCTCGCCATCCTTGTCGATAGTCGTGGCAAACGACAATTGCCACATGATGCGATTCCTGGAGACTTCTGGATTATCATTAGCAAACCGACTGGACTGATACGGCATGGTGAAAAGTCGTCGTCCTTGACCATCTAAAGTATAGAATCCTCTTTCATACAGTAGCTGCAACGGATGGTTCTTGTCGTCGAATTTTCTGTTATTGGAATCAAAGTCCGCAATGCCAAGGATCAGTCGCACTCCCAATGGTCGCAACCCAAAGTATTCGGGAGATTCGTAGATGGTGGGAGGTTGCACAGAGTGCGCCGTCAATAAATCATCATCGTTGTTGTTATTGTTGTTGTTGTTATTGTTGTTGTGGGCAATGTACATTTGTTGTAGAATTGTTGATCGGATACCATCGGCCGCAATCAACAGATCCGCAGAAACAGAAATGATGTGAGGCGTTGAAGGATCAGACGAGAGTAGGGGTTCGGAAGATAGTTCTTCAAATTGGAGTTTGTATTTTTGGCTGCCTGAATCCCATTGAAACCCCAAAAGTTTATGATTCCAATAAACACCAACAATGTTTTCCTTGCTACCGTAAGCTTGCCACAATTTTTCTTTTTCCTCCACCAATTTGTCATACAAGATTTTCCGTAAGACTTTTCGCGGCACACGAAGATTACCCCGTTGTCCCTGTCCTCGTTTTGGCATTATACAAACATCATCGTCATCGTTCTTTGAATGATCTTGGTAGAAGGCATTACCAAAATAACCCAGTGGTAGTCCGTCTTTCGCCCGAAACAAGTAATGCGACCGACTGGGACAATCAGCTTGGGCCACCATTTCCAATACTCCCAAGGCTGCCAAAGGCCCTTTCGGATTGTATGTCAACGTCAGGCCGTATCCTTCCTTCTGTGATTCCAGAGAGGAATCCCGTTCCCACAAGCTCACATTGCGAAATCCAGCTCGAGTCAAGGCGATTGCTGCACTCAATCCGGCCAATCCGGCACCGACAATCACAATTTCAGCACTTTCCTGGTCAAGTTTGGAACGTCGTTGGCGTTTCCGGCTGGTGTTGTTGTCGTTCACTGTCATCGTTGCTACCACGGATCGCCAACAAAGCAAGGATGCTTAGGAGAAACTAAGAGATGAGCTATATTTGCCGATTGTAGCTGAAACTGCGGACAGGGATTTTGGATAGCACCAGGATCAAGTGTACGACGTACATGTGGCGGTTCAAGAAAGTCGGATAAAATAATAACTTGGCGCGGGTGAAAAATAATGATTCTTGGTCACAGTCAATCAAATGGGTAGTCGGCCAGGCGAAAACAATCTACGGTAATCACAGTCAGTTTGATCTTTGATCCCAACTCAAGTGTCTACGGTAGGCCAGCTAGCTAGCTGTCTCCTTTGGGCCCAAAGTGTCAAGTGCATTGCGATGGTATTACTTCTTTGGAGGTACTACTGTTGTTTGATATGGAAGGTTTGTTTTACACACACAATCTGCGTTGTTCCGTTGCTACAGCAGATAGTAGAAGATATCAACACACACCCAGCCAGCCAAATAAATACTAAAATGTGGCTATTTCTGCTCGCCTTGTTCCAAGCATGGTTTTTGGAAATCCACAACATAATTGAGACTTCGCTGGTTTGGACTTTTTCCTCATTCATCAGTTTCTTGCTCTTCCAGTTCTGGCACAGGCTGGTGAGCCACCTTCTCTGATGCCAAATCGATGACAGATGGTAGCGGGCATGGCCTAAAAATAGAATTTCTTTCGTGAGTTTTGGTTCCTACTACGCATAAGTAATATATTACAAACAGTACGTAAAAGTTCCAAACATCACTAAGCATCTTTTTCGGAGTTTGCTACATGATACAGATGCAAGTAGCAGGAGGTATTCAACTTAGGATCTCCCGCTCGGGAAAAGTGTTTCATTCCCATCAGTTCGTACCCACGCTTCTTGTCCATCGCATTGACGGACTCTCGTCGAATGTATTGGTTATTGCTTCTTCTTTTCCCCACCACAGTTAGAGAACGGTTAGTGGGACTGGTATAGATGCCGCTGGAGACTATGCCTCCACTGGTTTCCCCCATGAATCGAATGAATGCAGTTTTCAAGGCACCCGGACCAGTCACATAGGGGACATATTGACGGCCGATCGAATCAGTGTCCATCAACCTCGCAAACACTTGCTGCACGGCCAAGAACATGATTGGATGTTTGGGCGACGCGGCCATGAAGTATTGCGACAACACCCCGATTCGTTCAACCTCGAAAAAGGCATCATCATCCGATGAAATGATGGTGGTGGAATCGTCCTTTGCAAAAAACAAATCGCCAGGAGCGGAATCCATGTCGGCGTAGATGCCACCGTATCTGTACAAAAGGAGATACCTCCATAGATCAGCCTTGGCTGCGCCGGACACCATACAATGTTGCATGATTTGTAATTGTGGAAACTCGGGCCAGTATTCCTGAAGTAGCCTGTCCACGGCTTCTTCGTCGTGAAAGTAAAAGGAATGATTCTTGAGTTTCCACCGTTCCAAGTTATCCATGAATGGTTTGGTGAGACACCGCGTCTTGCCCGTGACATGTACCACCATTGGGATCCTTCTGTTCCAAGACGTCGGAACGACAATATCTTCGATGTACATCAAATCAGGGCCACAATCGGCTGCAGTGTAGTTACTGGTGTTGACTAAATCATCGATTGAGATAGTATTCATTGGGTTGATCGAAGGTCCCGAGCTGAGTGCTGCAGCAGACACTGGGAGGATGGAATCAGCAGTAGTTTTCGGATTTGCGAGAGATTGGTTGATTTCGCTAGACAATATCCGAACTGACGTAAACGTAAACAGGTCTGGATCGAATCCTGGTTCGGGATATCTCTCCGAGATCTCACGATGCAATCCAGTTGACATATGCAACAACACATTTCCGTTTCGATATTCTGCCAAATAAAAAAGAAGTTGGGCCGAGAGACAAAAAAGAACTGTTAATCGGACTGCACCATTGTGACAGACAAGGGAAGAGATTGAGGATGGCATGACGACATCACTGTCTCAGGGTTAACATTCGGATTTTATTTTGTTAGCTCCCGATTTGTCATCGCATGCAACCCTTTGTCACACCGTCTATTTTATTGAACTCTTGCCTTGACATTGACCGCGGGTTTGTCGTCGCATGCAAAACCGTTTGTCACACTGTAATGAACTCTGATCTTACCTTTTTTTCAACGTTCAAATTCAGAAAAAAAATTGAGACCAACAGATTCAAAGATCATGTTCTCTTTTAAATTTTCGCAGAAAAAATGATTGAGAAGGTTAAGGTTCAAAAGGTGCGCCAAAACCATCATTAGAAAGTATTTTTTTATTTACAAAACAGACGAGAGAGGTGAAAGTTGTAGAGGTACTGGGTAACTTCAAACTCTACACTTATTTTGACTCGGTCTTCTCTGCTGGCACCGGACGATCGTACCGGTCTTTTGTACTCGTAGGTACTACCGGTAGTCGTAGTACCAACAGTAAACCAGTCACCTTCATTTCGGACAAATAATGATTAGGTAAGATTGAAGATAACATCATGAATGATGGCGCACGCCGACTTTCCCAGCTCCAAACCCAGCCAGTTGGTCTTCCAGAAGCTATTACGGAGCCCTTCCAAATCTTTTACTAGCTGCCAGAAAGCTTATTTTCATGCAGTCTGTAGTTACGTAGAAAGGAGCATTGAATTCTGAATGACTGGTGGGTCAAAACCAACGGCTTCTCTCGCGAAGTTACGACAGGCATCCCACCTTCGTGAAATAAAAAAGTTCCACAAAAATACAGATTGAATCAAACTTGAATCCTCTCCAGTCTTTCCATAGTTGCTTTCACTGCTCTCCTTTCTTCAGACCAATGGGCCCCTTCAACAATGATCGTACGTCCAAGGAAATTGTAGGCATTGTATTCATTGCTGTCGTAGGTGGTTTTTTCCCTCTCCCCCCGCGGCGGAGTTTGGAATTGGGAGATGGATCCTCGTGTCCATCACTACTGACAGTGAATGGATTGGCAGTACCTGCAGCATCAAAGTAGGTGTGGGGAGCATCATTCGAGGGGGATAATCCTGAAGAGGACGAGACTGATTGGGTAATTTTGTCAGCTGCTGCCTTGGTGCTGCTGCTGGCGGCCGCCCCTCCACCGGCTTCATTGGGAACACTTCGAGTCGGTAAATTACTGTTTCGTGCAGCTGACAGTGCATGTGCTCCATTTGCTTGACGTCCAACAAACTTTCCTTCGTCTCGTTGTTTGAGATATTCTTCGATCTGTGCTTCGTTCTTGTTAGATAAGATCTTTGCAATAGTGGATGGTTCCCATTTCTTTAGAGTCGCCTTGTCCACAATATCCATTTCCGCATTGGTCCACTTGCTTGTATCAACAGCTGCCTCTTCGCTGGACTTGGTGGGCGTTTTCGGTTTCGCCGTACTCTGGTCGGGTGTGGCCAAGTTTTGTTTCACAAGTGATTCCAAGGTGGTCATGGGGCTAGCCAGCAACCCCTCGGATGACTTCTTACGACCCGTGCGTTGATGATGCAATTCGGCTGCAGCGCGAGCCAAGTGCTCCATCATGATGGAGTCCATGATGGCATCTTGGGGCAAAATGGAAGACAATTTTTTCAACAGAATGCTCTCTTCTTGTTCCGGAGGAGTATCTTTCGGCGGGGGCTTGGAATTTTCGTGTTGGAGATTTGATACGGTCGCTGATTGTAGCAATGATTTTGCCGCCGGCTTTTTCTGTGTGTCGTAGTCGTTGGTTCCCTCGGCTTCCACTGGGGCGTCGGCCGAAGATTCGGGATTGCCCTTTGGTGTTGCGTCATTCGATATTCTAGGCACCACTGGTATATTGTTGGCATGTCTCATCGCATTCCGATCGAACTGTTTTCCCAAACCAACCAGACGAGTATGGAGCAATAATTGATAGGCCGATGCCATTTTCAGTCGCCCCAACTGTTGTGCCTCCAAACTAGCGTTCAACAAATCTTCGCATTCCGCAATTACAGCATCGTAGGCGTCGATGAACGTTGCCTTTTCTGGGTCCTTTTTGGTGATTGTTGTTACTGTTGATCTGTCGTTGTAGCCAGGGGGACGTTTTGTCCGTCGATATGGGCGTTTCTTATTGGACGGAGTTCCCGGAGACGAAGGAGGAGGGCGTTTCTGTCCGGATGTCTTGTCATCGTTTTTCGTGGTCGCTGGTTGAGCTAATTTTGACGACGGCGGAGGAGGCTTGATCTCAGAACCAGGCCTTTTTTCGGTAGCAGTTTCCCTAGGCGGAGCCGGAGCGATCGGAGCAAGTGCAGGTTTGACTGGATGTAAATTGATACAAGTGAAGACACGCGCAGGTTCAGATTCACAATTTCCAGAAGATAGTTCTTTGTTCCCTCAGTTTGACTGTACCGTACTTACCATTCATTTCGCCCCTATCATCGGATACTTTGTTATTTCCACTCATGGATAGACTTGAAATGGAATTGAAGAATTGATCAATTGAAGAATAGCAAAAAATCTTAGAGAGGAAAACGATCACAGAAGAAGTAAAGGATGAGAGAGAGAGGAAACAATCAACTTCTGACAGTGAAGGGAAAGGAAACTCGAGGGTTGTTACGAGCCACTGCTACGGGTACTTCCGGTATGTACCACCCCGACTATACGTGTATGATATATAATATTATCATTTCAGCAATTTTTTGGCGCGACTGTAGCGTCTTGCCGCCACCCATCGATAGACAACAGACATGTCATACGTCAATACGAGTACTACAGTACGATGGAAGAGTACGGTAGCTACCGAACTACCGTAGACTACCGGTACCGGATCGGTAGAAACATGTTGTTTACTATTACGACTACGACCTCAAAGAAATTCTTTTCGAAGGCTCTATCCCGACTAAACAGCTGACAGTAAGAGCAGTAACAGTCGTGCCTTGTTCAAGGAAAAGCACCATCAAATGCGCATTTGTCGTCCTGTGGTAATTCGATGTTGGTCTACAACTGCTTTCCTAACAACTCAAGCACCAGCAGAAGTTGCAACTGATCCGAACATTTTAGCACTTTGGTAATTGGAAGAATGCATCTTCTAGACAAGTGCCACAGCTCCATGGCATTACTTCCTTTAATAACTGGCTGAATTCACTAACTACTGATCGTGTTAGTGAAGAAATATAAAGTTACATATTGAGCGCCTTTTACAAATCTGTGCTGAAATGGATACAACCTCAAAGCGTAACGACGCTCTCGTCGTGAGCAAGCCTTGTATCAAAATGTGATAGGTGGAATCTACATGTACGTTCTCTGTCTCTGTCTCTTGCACAGCATTCTATGCCAGATGGTATGGAGTCTGACTACCTCTCGTGCTGACAAAGCTCGTGTCAGTTCCCGCTCTGCGCAATGGATTGACGGGTCGGCCAGATTCAATACGCTCCATTCTCTTTGCAACTCCTCCATGAAGATCATCTTCTGTGTCTAAAGCTGCCTGGAGCTCAGGGTTAGACTTCAATGTCAGGAAATGCGAGAGAAGATAATGTCTGATGAGATTGTGTCGAAAGATTAACGGAGGAAAGAATGCGCTCAACTTCTGAACGAACATACCTTCTTTCTTCGAATTCCAACAGCCACAAAAGCTAACATTGACAATACAGCAGCAGCTATGACAAATGGAAGCCAGTTCAGTCTTCGAGTAGCGGTGCTGACAGGAGTACCACTGTGCCCTCCAGAAACAAATGACTCAGATGAGGATTCCTCTGTCATTTCATTCACTTCAGTCACTTCATATCCTTCATCCTCCACATTCGCCTCATCGTAGTTTGCATGGGCAAGACACTGTTCAAGGTTGCTGCCTTCAAAGTCGTCGCAAACAGAAGAGTCATAACACCAATCGGTACCAGAGCTCTTTGCCAAGTGTCGTCTTCTGGAATCTGAAGCGCAACCACAAAACTTCTTGGGATGCAAAGGGCCTCCGCAATGAACATGGCAACGGGGGCCTGGGACCTTACAGATCCCTGTGGCAAACAATAGATTGCTGAAATTGAAGCTGAACCATGCGTTGGCTTGAGCAAAGCTGAGGATTAGGCAGAGAACGGAGAGGACCTTCATTGTGCGTTGCTTGTTTTTGGCAATAGAGAGGTTTCGAAGGCGATACACTACCGTGTATTTTTGATCATTCAATTGAATATTGTGAACAAATAGAATGATGATAATTGTCGGAAAGTAGTCTCTCTCGCTTCATCGTGCACATCGCATGTTCCGAAAAACTCCACGAGTGGAGCGGTATCTTTAAAAGGAAATGGACGTTGGAGCTTCACTTTCCGATGCGCCAAGAGAATAGATCGAATAGAGAAAATATGAGATCGCTGCTCGCTCGGAGCACCTTTTTTATATGCCCTCAATGGATTTCGCTTTGACGTATCTTTTTGGTGCGCACCTCCCAAGAATATTTCTGGGAATGAAAGTAATTTCAAGACCTTGGTTAGACGGAACCCTTGTTGAATAGTACGTCTGTATCTGTTGTATTCTTCCCAAAATCACAGTCAATAGTCAAACTCACTGTCAGCCACCGGTAGCAGGTAGAGAGAGTAGTTGATAACGAAACGTGCACTGTCCCAATATTATTTATGCAGTATACAAGGTATTAACTGTAATTAAGATGCTTCTCTATTATTTTATCGATATTTTTTAGTTATGAGCATTTCATTTCTCTAACATGATTGCAGTGATGATGGAAACAGAGTCACTTGCTCTTGTTTCCTCCTATCTGGGATTTTTGGGACTGTTAAAATGTCGCGGTAATTCCTCCCCATCTTCTGCAGCGATATAGAAGGGTGCAGGGTTTATCTTTTGGTTTTGTTTCCTCCTAAAAAATCTCGGCTTTGGGGGCTCAAACGGCTGAAAAGGCGCATTCGTTTTGCCAAAGATCCGTGCAAGGGGTGCTTCTTCACGTCACCAAGCTGATTCGGCATAAATGATGTGTAAGAGAAAACGTCCGTCGTGCAGAGGAGTGGAATTAAGTACGACGTAATGTATACAGCAATTGGCACCTTACCTTGGGCTTGAAAAAGCAACACGCAATGAGGATTGAAGCAATCAATGCCAGAAGCAGAAGCATCAATGGTAAAATCCATTTGTGGGACGTCAATAAACTTCCAACCTGTTTGATCCTGTGTTTTCCTCCTGAGGTACCCCCACTACCTGACGAGCTTCCGCCGCTGCCACCTCCTCCTCCACCACCTGACGAGCTTCCGCCACTACCGCCTCCTCCTCCACCACCTGAAGAGCTACTACCGCTACTACCCCCTCCTCCTGAACCCCCTCCACTACCTGACGAGCTCCCACCACTCCCACTACCACCTGAACTTCCTCCACTACCTGACGAGCTCCCACCACTCCCACTACCACCTGAACTTCCTCCACTACCTGACGAGCTCCCACCACTGCCACCACCTCCTGAACTTCCTCCACCACCTGATGAGCTACTACCGCTACTACTGCCACCCCCTGAACCACCTCCACCATCTGATGAGCCACCGCCGCTACCTCCACCTCCACCACTGGACGAGCTCCCACCACCGGATGATGAACCACCGCTACCTCCCGAGTTACCACCGCTTCCGTGCCCTGATGCAGATTTACCATTGCTGTCACCGCCGGTATAGTATTCATAAAATGAGATGCACCTGTCATCATCGATATCGCAAACGTCATAGAAATCTATTGGTTTACAAATCTCGCCGTCGCAGTTTAACCAGCAGCCAATATCACCCTCTATACATTTTTTGTATGCGCAATTCTCGTTGGTATTGCATTTTCGATACCGATCCATACATCCATCTTTCGATTTGCACTTTTCCCAATTGAATTGATAGCTATATTCACATGGAGATTGATGTCTTCTGGATGATGTGACAGACTCATCTCCAATACATGTATAATATTGTTGGCATTGTGGCAAAGTGGATGAGCTCGAGCATCTTGGTGGCCGGCAGCCAAGCAAGCCGTGTGATGGATGATCGCACCAATGAAATCGGTCTTTAAAACGAAAGAGAAAAGAAACAGAAGGATGCGACGTCAGTTTTACCGTGCCGTCTATAAAAGGTGAAGCTTTGGTTAGCATAAAGTATTGCATCATTAACTGTAAAGACGTACAGAGCAAATTTGTGAAACTCCACAGTCCTTCTACCGGTGGAACTTGTGACGCAAGGGCCAAAGTGATGATTTGAGATATTGATAAGGCGCCGGTCATTGTGGCAAGAAGTATCAACTTCGTTTCTTCTGGTATCGGTCGAATATTGGGCTTTCTGACGAATGGGGATTTTGTTCAGTCCATGTTCTTCACACCGAGATGCGAGCAGCAGATTATCGATCGAGATGATGAGAAGTGCAGCGTATGTGCCATCCGTTCCGAAGCATATGTGTCTTCTATGTCTTCCCTGTCGTCTCTAGTCGATTTCAATGCTACTGCCGTTAGAATGAGGGGATTTAGAGGGTGTGTTTCTTGCATTTTCCATGGTGATTTGGAGATTAGATCGTGATGGATGCGAGTATTGTGAGGAGAGACATAATAATAATATTATGCCTAATATTATGTTGGGAGTGGTGCACCGTCCAACGTCGGAAAATGATCGTTGGTGTTCGCGTTTGTGTAAATATCGTCGATAATCATGATTACTTACAGTTATCAAGAGGGGAACCCAAATCGTTGCGGCAAATTCTATGGTTGGTATCTACGAACCATAGATCAACAAACGTTACTACCGTACTCCGAATTCCGGTACGTTTCTAGCAGACTACCGGTACCTGTACTATGATACTTCGTACGTAGTAGTAGCACCATCATCTCTCTCCTGATGAAGTTAGGATTACTCTCTACTCGTACAGTTAAATAACGACAAAACGACGACGAAATCATATTCATGGTCAAGACGCTCGAAAAACAGCAACACCGTCCTCTGGCCCTCCCGAATGTGAACCTCTCCTCTCTCCTCTGTTGTACATGGATCAATTTTTCTGACAGTGATTCTTCCAAGAGAAACACACACCGATACAACCAAACAGATCAGCCTGTTGCGTCACACACACCCACAATTTAGAAGATAATATTATGATGTTAAACGTCGTCATTGGCATCCTTCAAGCCAATTTTCTCTTCATGAGTTACACGGTCGAACGTGCCTATTGCAAAGGACCTTTGGAGCAGCACGATACTACACCTTTAGTACAGGCGACAATCCAGTTTTGTGAACAGTACAATCCCTTATTTTTGAATCGCCCGGAGTGGCTTGTGAAAGCAACCTGCGTCCATTGCGACTATTTCTGGATCTTATATGGCGGCATTTTGTTCACATCGATTGGCAATCTCTGGGATCGTCGAATAATTCAATACTTGATTCTTTTGGGGTTGGGTGCCAAACTGTACGCAGTTTTGTTCTACCACTACATGGAGTTGACTTCCGACAAACCACCCCCGAATCTGCTGGCGTATTTTGGTGCCGAGGGTTTGTACCTGGTATCGATTGCTCTTGTATTGTACAAAGTCTTCACAACACCCTGCTCGAACGAAAGAGCGACTGGTACCAGTGTAATTTCCAAGAAAATGGTATAGCTAACCAACCTAAGGAAGAGTACAAGAATAATGATGTTGTGTGCTTCCATTTTCGTGTGTTTGTGTGTGCGTTCGTGAGTGAGTGAGTGAGTGAGTGAGTGAGTGAGTGACGTGCCACCATACGGGCACCACGAGCTTGGGGATGTTGCAGTAAACCCAGTGAGTTGTTGTCGCTTCTGATTACTGCATTAGTTCATTTTCTGAATCTTTGCTCGGACATAGTATTTGATTGTCTGCGGACAACCCAAATTTCGAACATGTTTTGGAAATAGCCATGTACGAAGGCCTTCAGAAAACGATGAACTTTATAGTTTCACACACAGTTGGCCAATACTTATAATTGATATTATGACAGTATGTTCAGATAATTGTAAGCATGTATGATACTATAAAATAATTTACTTTCGTCTATGGTTCATTGAGACGTTGACCAGGATGAGTTGTTACTTGATCACCATTGTTTTTTGTTCTTGTTCTTCCGGTGAAACAGCAGCTTCATGCTTTATACTCATGAAATATCCCATTGTGTAACATATTATGAGGTGGAAGCCCTAGGGCATCCCGAAGAGACTGTACATTCACTTGCACTTCCATTGGATTGCTGCCGTTGAACTTGATTAAAATTGGCTGATAAGGCGCATTGCGTTGAGCTGAAGCAATTTCATCCTCCGCCTTGCATTCTTCCAACGCTCTGTCAAGCGCCTCCGCTTGACGGTTTGTTGCGTCATTTGGGAATACCAGATCCGAACCGTAGGGACGTCGAGCATTCACAGTTGCCAAGTGGTGCAATTGAATCGGGCCAAGTTTGGTATTGTTTTGCCTTTGATGATGAGCCAAGAGTCGGTTTCTCGCTTCAACAACACTCCTGCTGGCGGGGGCCTGTGGGATTCGTCGACCATTTGCTCGGCGATCCCTCGGTTGATACACAAAAAATTCAAAAACCTTTGCCTCATTTGGAGATTTTCCCGCATCTTGCTGCCACCCATCCACTTCTCTTTGGGTGATCTTTGACCACCTATGTTTTAGTTGGTCAGTAAAATTATCGCTGGACAATGGAACGTAGCTGGCTTGAACTGAAGCCTTCGTGCGTCGAAAGAAGACTTCAAAATCTTGTTGCAACGGTGGTTGTGATGGCATCGCCTGAATTTTTGCCTTCAAAACAGCAAGGCCCTCTGAGACCCGGAAGGAAACCGTTTTGCTTGTGCCTCTCCGGGGATTATCGTGGATCGATCCCTTCTTGATTGTGACAACACCTGTTAGATCGTCGTTGAGGGGAAGATCACCGGCGGCGTTAGTTGGATTGGAAGCCATGGTTGCTACAACAGCTGTCCAAAAAAGGAAACTCGAACAAAAAACAAATAACAACCACAACAAAAAAGAGCGATTTTAACAACGACAACGTGCAACGATCGTCGTGGAAAGTGCACAAGCGTAGAGGGGACGTACACTAAAAAATCCATTTGAAGGCATGCATACAACATTATTTCAAACTTGATTTTAAGAGATGTCTCATTTGATTTTATCCATGCAGATACTACGTGACTTTGTACGACACATCTGAATTTTATGAGAACGAGGTGTTGCTTTTACTTTTTAATACTACTACTACTGTGAACGGTAGTACCTATGTACTACCGTACCTACCGGTAGTTTATTACTGTCAGCAAACTTGGTACGTATGATACCTAAAATCGTGCGCATGCTGCAACCACAGAAATACCGTACTACTGTACGTAAACCACTGGTACTGCAGGATGAAGTAAGGTATCGTAACAACGGTACGGTACCGGTACTCATACAGGTGCCGAATCATACTATGAAATACAGTGTGACACCGTACCATTATTATTACCACGGTATTATTTGTGAAGGGGAATACTCTTTTCTCTATTTAATGGAGTGTTTTTTCTCCCCCCTTCGATTTGAAACAACATACCGCCTTACAGTAGAGTACCTAGTTACGAAGTAGTATTTATTTTATTTATGGAAAGAAATAATGGAAAAACTTGGAAATTGTATCTTGTGGCCAATATTGAGCGGGATTGGATTGTTCGTTCTTGTAAAAAGCTGTGGAATGGGATGAAACAAGACTCACCGATCGACAACTTGAGGTAGGACGACAAAAACTCGCGCCAGCCAACAATTGAATCTTCGTGGATGAATATTTATTTTCGACGATTTGGCGGCGCACATGGCGTCACATACGTAGTACGCATCCACCACCCACACTCAAAAACACGAAAATTTGAAGTGTGTGTGTGTCCTCGTTCCTCATGGATGCAGCTCGTTCTCCAGTTTAATTCCATCACTTGAAACGAGTGACCGACTCTTCCTGTTCCCGTTAAACCTTTGACACACAACAAACGGAAAGTACCATCGAGATTCTCTCGTCACCAAAAAAAACAGGCTCAACGCAAACTCACAGTGATCTTCAAAGCTCTCATTTTCATCGAAACAAGAGTCAAACTACTACAAAAGAAGAGCAAGAAACGAAGGACATCATCCAAAAAGCGGACGCAGACAAAGCAGAGAAGCGACCGACGACAGAATATATTATTATACAAAGACAGGTATTTCTTCCATCCTGACCGACACAACAACATCGTGTTCCAAAACTGTGGTTCACAGCAATACTGTCCTTGTAAAACGAAACAACAGAGCATCGACAGCAATCACAGTCTGAATATTCATCATTGTCAGTCATCATCAACATGAAGACGTTTCCATCTCTTTTCATCTTGACCATTGCAGCATTGATGCACGGCAGTTCTATGGTCACAGGAGAATCGACCGATCTCGTGGCAGAATCTGAAACTGAGCGACGATTGGGTAAGTGCCGCCTACAGGATGGATGGATGGATGGATGGATGGATGGATGGAGGCACGAACACGAGATGAGATTGGAGAATGAAACTGTCGGCCATTCCTTGACATTATATCCTCCCTCTAACACCTCATTCCTTTGTCACTTACAGCCACGGTACCTCCCAAACCAAAACACCCACCCAAGGTTCCTCCCAGTGGTGGTGGTGGTGGATCGAGTGGATCTGGTTCCGGCGGCAGCAGCGGAGGCGGTTCGAGCGGTTCGGGAGGTAGCAGCAGCAGCGGAGGCAGTGGAGGAAGCTCTGGATCGTCGTCGGGTAAATCGGGGAGCAGCAGCGGTGGCAGCGGTAGTTCATCGAGCGGTTCTGGTGGATCGGGCTCGAGTGGATCCGGTGGATCTGGCGGATCTGTCCATGGCGTTCAAAGCGCTGTTTCCAATCATGCTAGCAGAGGCGCCAAATCAACCCTTCTTTTGCTCAGCATTGCTGCCGTGGCTGGAGTGGCACTTGCCGCCATGTTTGTACCCAAGAGAAAAGTGGAAGTCAGCGCCCACCCGCTCAAGGGAAGCATCAACCGACGCATGAATCTTTTCAGCCACTTGGCGAAACATGGAGATGATGCAGCGCGTCCTCCTCGTCGAGACGAAGATGGACGGTATATCAACGCGGATACCATTGTATAGGGACGCTGCTTGCCTATCATGTGCTATTGTTGTCCAAGTCGATGCCTATTTATTTCGTTTGCGATGTGTCGGATGGAAGCATTCCACAACTTTATTGCTTGCAATCTCGGGGTGGTTTGGTAGGGCGCCGGACTCTTATTCATCTTCAAACCATTCAAGGTTCTTGGCTGCGCACGAGGACATGCAACGCTTGAGCTTGAGAAAGATATTTTTCTTGGCAAAAATTGTACCGTTCCATGATTCATCTCACCTTTCTTCACGGAGAAAGGTTGCTTCGGCATGATCTCAAATGACGTCTTTGACAGAAGTCTATAAATCGTGCACCGTCTTTTTGGACTGTATGTAATTCATAACGTGACCTCTTATTACAAATATTATATAAAAAGTTGAGCCTATTTATTTCGTTTGCGATGTGTCGGATGGAAACATTCCACAACTTTATTGCTTACAATCTCGGGTTGGTTCGGTAGGGCGCCGGACTCTTATTCATCTTCAAACCACTCAAGGTTCTTGGCTGCGCACGAGGACATGCAACGCTTGAGCTTGAGAAAGATATTTTTCTTGGCAATAATTGTACCATTCCATGATTCATCTCACCTTTCTTCACGGAGAAAGGTTGCTTCGGCATGATCTCAAATGACGTCTTTGACAGAAGTCTATAAATCGTGCACCGTCTTTTTGGACTGTATGTAATTCATAACGTGACCTCTTATTACAAATATTATATAAAAAGTTGAGCCTATTTATTTCGTTTGCGATGTGTCGGATGGAAACATTCCACAACTTTATTGCTTACAATCTCGGGTTGGTTTGGTAGGGCTCCGGACTCTTATTCATCTTCAAACCATTCAAGGTTCTTGGCTGCGCACGAGGACATGCAACGCTTGAGCTTGAGAAAGATATTTTTCTTGGCAAAAATTGTACCGTTCCATGAATCATCTCACCTTTCTCTACGGAGAATGGATTCTTCGGCATGATCTCAAATGACATCTTTGACAGAAGTCTATAAATCGTGCATCGTCTTTTTGGACTGTATGTAATTCATAACCTGACCTCTTATTACAAATATTATATAGAAGTTGAGCATTGTGATACAATGGTGCGTCTCTTGTTGTGTCGGGAGTGAAATCGCTAAGGAATCCTTCGAGTCTCCCCACGAGTCACTCTTGTTGCTTGGACTAGTAGGTCTCATTTGATGATTGCTATTGCTACATGCTGAATCAGACGTCCGCCCACGGGAATCATCCTATTGACAAGCATCAAATCAATCGCTTCCCCATGTCAATAAATTAGGCTATCTGCTCCTTTCTTCGGGGGGATCCACTATACTATGGTCGTCATCCGTCTCCTGTGGTGGATGGCTGCACCAGTCGTCCTGCCACTTTTCAGGTGCTGGAAACATCAAAGTTAACAATCCCGCGAGGATCCAAAATACTGTAGCGACAACGCCACATTTGTATCCAGCGTAAACTTCACACTCATTGACGAAGCTATCCCGTATGGCACTGGTTCGGGACGAATCCGCAAGAATTTGCAAAATAGGGTTGTTGGTGCACAGTGTCGAACTCGTAATGGTCAAACACAATCCTTGAAAAATGGATGTCAGCAGGAAAAAGATCCCGTAACAGTTCCAGAGAAACACCGACGTTCCGAAGCACGGAACCAAGAATACACCTCCAAGGCCTACGGTGCCAAACAATACCGCAATCGATGCAAAAACTCTGATTGCTGTCGTCAAGGAGTCTTGATCCCACTCGTGCCCGAAATTATCCAGTAGGCTGTAGTAACGACATGTATCAAAAGCGAATTCGGAAGTATTGGTTGGGGTGCCATTGTTGTTGACGAACACTATTTGGTTCGAACGATAGGAGAATGGTCCAGAGTCCAAGCTACCTCCTCTCAGTATACCACCCGTCGATCCTTGTCGGTACTGCGGAATGGACACAGTCCTGCAACCAAAATTCGCTATTGATCCCAGTATAACAGCAAGTAGTCCCAGAATGGTGACGGAGAACCAAACGTGTTGGCTTCGTTTAGCGCAAAATAGGGATTTAGAATCAAAAAATAGAGATAATAATCAACGGAAATAGAAACCTTTTGTTGCACGGTTCCCAGGAGTTCTCACCTGACAAGGCTGTATCCTTGTTTTTTGTTTTTTGCCATAGTCAATCGCTGTTACGATGATGGTATAGGAGTTACCGTGGTTGGTATGCAACATGTATAGAGAGGGAGAGCTGCAAAGGTTTGTGACGGTGAGGTAACGACGATGTCGGTGAAAGTCGTTACACTACCGGTAGACTACTACTGTCACCCGTGGAACAACACATTTCACTGTCAAAATCGACACGAACACTCGACTCATCACAGTCAATTATGCTGTAGTATAATCTACTCCAAGTACTACGTATTTACCTCGTACAGTAGCAGGTAATACCATGTCACCGCCGGTACCGCTCCGTAGATCAAACTTCGGTACCGTACCTACCGGTAATACCTTGATCCTTTCACTGACTGTGAGGAGATCTTCTTCTATTCACAGTCAATTTGGCCTTAACTGTAAAAAAGGGTTTGATGATACCGGTTACCTTTTTGGTTCTCTATTACACACTTTCATAGCGACGGTAGCATAGAACGTACGGTATATTTATTTGACCACTGTCAAAATTTGATTGTTGTGAGGGAATTATTACTGTTATTACAGTTAATTCTACTTTTCCATACATGACAACATCACCGTGAGAAAACCCTTTTACTACTACTATGATGACGCCGTTAACTGTAAATGGAAATTTTGTACCGCAGCAGAAGATTTTACGTCGAACGACGTACCGTATTTATGATATGCGGGTCTTCTCTTTCACTGTCAATGAAGTCAATTTTTTTACCGTGTACACCACTCTCTGCGATAAAGTAGCTACTACAGGTAGGCAGCTACCGGTGTACCGGTAGACCTCTGTTAGTTTTTTCCCTACAAGATTGTGGGCATAATCATTTCTGATCGCGGCATGGTGGCACTTTCACTGTTACTACACACAGGTCTCAGAGAGAAGCCACCTCCAATTTTACTACTCCCTGACCGGAGCAAGTAACTTTTTTGGTAGTAGGTTTTCGGAGAAGAATCTGCCGAAGTTGTCCTCTTCCCGTCCTCGGGAAAAGCGAAGCCTCGATGACAGAGAGGATGATTATCATGAGAATTGCCGGTGTCACTACACTTGGGCTCCATTACAATAAATACCTTTCCAATGTCAAAGACGAAGGAATCACAAAAATTATCATCACGGAAACCTCAGTTGCATTCGTACCAAGCATTCTTCTGAATATCGTAAAAAGAAACTTCGAGCCATGGCCTTCAGCAATTCTCAACGATTGTGAGTACAGTCGAGATTTTCACTCTGTCGCATTGATTCAAACGATGGTGGTTTTCCGGAGAAACTCACTCCTGCTCCGTTTACACACTCACCTCACCCCTATTCGGAACAGATCATTCGCCGTCGCGGCCGTCTTCTTCGCCTTTCTTGCTCTCATTTGTGGAGTATATGGCGTCTTCACGTGCAATGCTCTCCAATTCGAACAAGAAAATGGCGATGGTGCGATCTCTGTGGGTTTGTTTGGATATCGTACCAAGGCCTACACCGTCGTGAGCGATGAAATTTGGGTGTCGAACGTTTGCGTCAAGTATAATGAGCTTAATGACTTTGGGTACACCACTGACAAGATGACCGAGTCACTCCAAGCTCTGTCCATTTCTTTGGCTGTCATTGGTACCGTTTTCACCATTTTGTCTTGCTTTGTCCCCTGCTTGCCCACCGTGCATCCCCTTGCTTGGAAAGGATTGGGATTGATATTTTTGGTGTGCTGCATTCTTCAAGGATGCTCTCTACTCATGCTCCAATCGAGCATCTGCTTGGATAATCCAGTTATACAATACCTCACAGCTACGGGAAACAACGGGATCCTAAACACGTTGCAAGACCCTGAACAATGCGGACGGGCTTCGGGGTTCAAAATGAGCATTTCAGCTGTCGTGTTCTGGTTTGTCGCCGGGGTCATTCCTCTCATCGTTCCTGCTCCCTGCGATTCAGATGAAAGTGCCGAACCGAGTCAGCCCGAAGCTGCAGAGAAAGACAAACCGGAGCAAAGTGAAGATTGAAGTGTTTATGACCTCCTCTGTCTGATTTCATGGCGATGCCAATATATACATATAATATATATATATTGACAATTTAATAGTCCAATCCGTTCAAATTTCACTTTTATTGTATTTGCAAACTGTGCTTCCCCCCTAAACAGCCATCGATCAAAGATTTGCAGGCCGTAGTTGCCAAGAAAGAAAAACTGGAGCGACGCCAAGAATGCAATGTTCATGACCTCAACTGTCTGAGATGCCAATACATGTTTGCAATCTACTCCCCAGAGCGGATCACCTTCACGTTGTAGGGTGTTTAACCAAAATTTGTCAGAGCTATTGGGATCTAAGAATCAAGAAGATTTCTTTCACATCCAACAAATTAATGTAGTTATTGTTGCCTTCGCATTTTTATTCTCAACACCATGTCTGTCTGACATTTTCATTGCTTACAGTTAGACGTTTCGCCATTCATAAGCAGTTTCCCCTTTCCAGCTCTGATTGGTTGGCAAAAGAGTGCTGAATGAATAGAAAGTGGGGCCAGGCGTGTGAGTCAACTTCTCGGATGCGGAATCGATGGGAGGTAGTAATAGTAATTTGTATAGCCTCAAATAGAATTGCTTTCTCTAGCTGATTTATGTTATTGCTTTTCCGAACTGCTCTTCGTCCCTTCTGAAGTCATTGACCAAAGATTTTCTCAATTCATTTGTCAAAGCTGATCGGTGTGGTTTCTTCGATGGATGTCGTGGCATCGAAGGTACCTTTTCGATATGGGAAAGTTTCGGTTTTCCCAACCAACAAGACGCAGTGGAGGTTGTGTCCAACATCATTTCGCCTTTGAAAGAAGTAGTAGCAGTATTCGGCGATGTTGGCTTTCTCGCATCATCTTCACCTGCTATCATCATATCTAAGAACATGTTAACCATGTCACTCTTTTTCTTTAGTTTCGTCATGTCCCAAGTTGCATTTCGAGTATTGTTGGTAGAATGGATGCATTCTTTGTCACCAATTGGACTTTGCAGTCTTTGAGGCATCCGTAAAAGATCTGATTCACTGCGAACAGTCATTCTCCCGGGAGATTTCTTTTGCGTTACGGGCATCGGTGATTCCTTTCGTCTTGGCATTTGCATGCACAAGTCTGGGTCAGATAACGTTTGTCGGACGGAAGTACTGCGTCTATTGGCGTTGGATCGACGGGACCTTAGTTTGTTCCCTCTCCGTGTAGATCGTATGTCTGAATCGCTGTCGTTTCGCACCAGATTTTGCCATTTGCACTTTGGCGTATCTTCCACCAACTTCAGGGAGTGAAAGCTATTGTTGTTGTCAGGCTTGGCATTATCTACGACAACTTCAAATTTGTTCATTTCTTCATCTTTTAACAGGGTCGAGAGGAAGGTCGTCAAAGAGGCATTGCCTAATGAGGACAAGCTGTCCTCGTACGAGGAGGCAGGCATGGTGTTGTAGTTCGTGCAATGTTGGCAAGTTGCTTGAGAGTTCTAGGACGTTTTATTGAAAAAGAAAATGAACCGGCCATGACCATGCCTGAGGGTGTTGGACGAGACAATCACAGTCAACCATGCGTTCGAATGGCCCTGCCAGAAACCGGAGAAGAGAGAAAGCAAATGCAGTGGGAGTTTGAGAAGCTAGAGGACACAACTGCGACCTCGAGTCGACGAAATAACCCCTCAATATATATGACACAATATGACGAAAGTCACGTTCTAAGTTCTCCGACTATAAATAAAAGGTCGTCGTGGCTAAAATGCTCTGGCAAGAACTCAAAATGAACGCACATTCTTCTCTCCATTTGTTCGGTTCGGAAAAAACAACGGATCCAGTCTCATGTTCGCTTTAATTGTGTGGTGATTTGGAATGTTCGGAGAAAATAATGTTGGGTCCATTCGTATTACAGTTATTTCATTAAAATACAACAAATGGATGGGCGAGGCACTGCAGGAGATCGCTCCAGGGATGTAGTAATAGTAATAACTGTAAAACCTCCTCTTCACCCAGATGAACTTTTCCTCCTCACGTAGGAGGTTTTATTTCCATTACTACATCCCTGGAGCGATCTCCGGTCACTCCCTGCAGTTCCTCGCCCTTCGGGGCCCGGCTGGTGAGTCAACTTCTTATTACAGTTAGATACGGAACTACCGGTAGCTAGTAGCTACTCCGGAGTAGTAGTTGGCATAGCCATAAAATAGATTTATTTCATTTTATCGATGATGATGATGTTAACTGTAAACTGAAAGATCTTTCATCATCACGACCATCGATGCCACGGCATGACATCGTCAGAGTACTATCTGGCTACGGGTTCCCCCATTGACTGTGATTCAACCCATGCACCATAGTTTTTTCATGTTTTTGACCAAGATCATGATACTCCTTAACGATAAGTGTGAAGGTTGAGAAAAGAAATCGTAGTAAGGTAGGCATTGACATTTCTGCAGTAGAAATGGTTTTACAACTAGTCCGAGCGTCATGTACATCGGAAACACTACCGGTGCCAATTCTGTATGCGACACATACCTTGCATTTAATGGGGTTTGTTTGTTGTGTCTTTTCTTCCTTAGATTTTTTGATGGATTGATTTTGTTGACGTGAACCCTGAAACTGCCTTTTCAACCGAAATAGTTGACCAAAAACGTATTCTAGTAACTTTGATGGGAAAGTTTGTAGACGAAACTGCAGGATTCGTTGTCCTGGTGGCTGTTCTGATAACATTTTAGAGTGAGGATTCATTCTCGGGCTATAAGGAGTCAGGTACAGCTGAAACAGTAGCTCAATCTAGCTCTAATCATTTGATTTCCCTCATCGGTATCTGTCAATTATCAAAAGAATTGAGGATCTCGTCGCCTTTCGGCATTTCCTCGCCAGCAAGAATGGGAACATATACCTCCCCCTCGTCATTGGCAAGATCCCTACGTTGGTGAGCAATCCACATGTCGCGCGGTCCCGGCTTGAAGATAGATCCAAGAATGGGAAAATAGGAGGTCCCGGAGACGTAAATATTTTGGAAGTGCCAAATTGGCTTGAAAGAATTGGCAAAATCAATTCGATCTTGTCGTCCGCGGACGCTCTGTTGGCCTTGTGCGGAGACCTTGTCCGTAAGATCGGGATTTATGAGTATAACTGGTCTATCTCCAGCCGCTTCGACCATTTCTTTTAATGGGCCAATGATCGAGGAATCGACGCCCACCATGGATTGTGGGGCAATGAGAATGAATACGTCGTCTTGCTCCACTTTGGCTCCATCTTCCTTTGTATGGGCATTGACCACATGTTCTGCCCCAATGCTACCAAAATTTAAGTATGTTCCCACCATGCCTTCA
The DNA here is from genome assembly GCA_019154785.2 of Nitzschia inconspicua. Lineage (NCBI taxonomy): Eukaryota > Bacillariophyta > Bacillariophyceae > Bacillariales > Bacillariaceae > Nitzschia > Nitzschia inconspicua. The sequence continues at coordinate 584,582 of JAGRRH010000003.1, forward strand.
TTCTCTTCCCCTTGATCAGATTGCCAATCCATCATTTGAAGGAGTTTGCTCACACCATTCAACTGTTTTGGTAATCCAGTGAAAATGCCGACTCCCTACAACCAAGCATAAAAACACAAAATGAATGGGTCGCATAATGCAAGGATTCAGAAAACACCATCAAAACGCGATACCTACCATTGCTCCCTGCACGCAGACACGTACTCGAAGATTTTGTTCCACGAGCTTGATTGCGATGGCTCTCGTCATTTCCAAAATGGTACCAATTCGATATGAGTCCATACTGGGATTCGTTTCTGGGAACATTGATGTGATTTTCATGCGATTAGGTATTTTCCCCTCGGAACACAATACTACCGCTTCCAATGCGGCATCAGCTGCCATGTCGTAAAAATATTTACGAACGTAACGATTATGGGGAACCTGATTGAGGTACATGTTTTCCTTGAGCCTTCCAGTCTCCGTTTGCCCGATCTGAATCCCAAGCTGGATCAACTTTCCAGTCGTTTGCGGCTTGTCAACGAGCCAGCATAGACGACACAGCCGCCGCACAACTTCATCGACTGGGTCGAGATTCAAATCACGTGGAATGGGAGGCAGATATTTGTCTTTGTCGTTGTTTTTAGTGCCATACGTCCGAGTTTTGATGACAGGCATGGCATCTGCAATCACAAAAGAGAAGAGTACCATTGAGAAACGGATTGAAAAGAATACATATCACATCTCTCTAAAATAAGTCTCCAAACCGATGGCATACCTAAATCCACCGTAACGCGCTCTACTTGAACCTCTTTACTTCGTTCTTGAACTGTCACATCGAGTTCCATGGAATGCGTATTGATATCCACCAATTTGGCTGATTCGATTCTGTATGATCCACCACTCCAGGAATTTCTTTTCGACTTGATTTCTCCCAGACGAGAGAAGGTCTCGGTGATTGCCGTCAAAACATCGCTGTGGTGTTTGTTGAGATATCCACATGTAAAATCGAGCTGTTGTGCGTTCAACGACTGGGAACTGGATTCTTGGGTGGATTGGGACGTCGCAAGCAAATGTGATAATGGCGATGACGACGATGTTGATAAAGAAGAACATAGTCGGCGGTTTGAATTGAGATTCTGGATACCACGAAAGGTCGACGTCGATTTCCTTCCACTGGAGATTTCTTCTTTGGACAGAGTAAGCGTACTTGGGGGTACTAATGCTTGGAAAGATACAGTGCCACTCAAGAGGAGCGCAAGGGAAACTAAACGAAGGTCTCGAACTTTTATCATCATCTTGTTGATCGTCAGTTTGATACTGTGATCGTAGCACCGTCTCTATTATTGCAGAGACAACAGGGCAAAAACAGCAGAGACAACACCAAAGGAGATCTTCAAATGGACTGATGACAGGAAAAAGCAAGAAGCATCGATGAGATGGGTGACGTCATCATCAATCCAAAAAAGATACCATTACTCGTACTACATACGTATCAACAGTAAGCCGATATCCGACCCCTGATCGCCCACGAGGGTCATCATTATTTATTTTTTCCCTCCGAAACGTAACTCGTATGTACAATGATACCTCGTAATCTCGATTCGCCCTTGCCGTAGAACTCTGCAATTCGTCTACCGGTACACGAAACTAACTGTAAAAACAGAGTGACACAATGTGAAGCCATCCTACCTTTGTTTTCACAACTGCTGGACAAACAACACCCAGTAGAGTCGCAGCTGATAGCTACTATTATTATGCAGTTTACGGTTCTATCTTCTTTTCTGCAACAACATCCTTTCTCGTGCGCATTCGTTGCATCCGATAATGTCGGATCGCAGTCCGCCCTCCCTCTTCATCTCCAGCTTGGATGATAGATCTGTCCCGAATTCCGAGTTTTGAATTTGCACGTATCTAATACGGATTATAATAGTAGCATTTACAGTTATTATAAAATAAAACAGCAAAGTCATAATTTTGTCACAGCCGACAAAGCGTCCACACATCAACACAACGCTGTATAGTAACCATTGTCAACTACAGTGCACGTAATATGACGGGTACCAACGACAACAACAATAACAACAACAACAACACCATGGCATCCAAAGAATGCCCGACTTCGTTCTCCAGTATGATCTCAGCTTCGCGCGCATCAATAATGACTCCCCGCACTCTTCCTCAAGAATCTACAGAGCAATCGCAGACTTCCTCCTGTAGCAACGAGGATGGACCCGATACCAGTTTTCTTTCTGGCGACTCGACAACACACAAATCCACTGGTCATCACACATCGATGCCAATCAAATCGCAGTCTACATGGAAGGACGATTCGGACTCGGAATCTTTTTCAGACTTGCCTTCCAGCGACAACAAGGCTACTTTCTTATCCAAAAATAAGGACAAGACATGCAAGCGACCTGCGACGACAACGGGTGCGAAGAAGAAGAAGATGAAAAAGACGGTTGTACCAACCGAAATTCACTTGCTGATTCGTGCCGCGGCGGATGCGTGTGGGAATTGGGAAAAAGAGCTCGAATCCGTCCACGGTCTCTCGGAAAGTGAGGCCTGTACTTGTGTCAATCTCGTGGGAGAGTACTTGAACAAGGACAGTTTCCCCGATTTTGATGGTGGGAAGTACGAGGAAAAGATGGTTCGTTTGGCCGACCAAGGGAGGGTTCTGATGAAACGGTTGGACGAACTGCTAAAAAAATATCCGCAAGAAAGCAGCGAGCAAATCTGCCGGGCTGATGGGTGGTGTATGCTACAGGAACAGTAAACAAATCGATTTCTAGTGCTTTAGTAGACGTTTCAATCTACTGATGTATAGGGAATACTTCATCACATGTAATTAAACCAGCTGGACCGGGGAAAAGCAATACTAAGAGGGGCGGCACGAAATTTAAAAAAAAAACATGACACGCTCAACCAATCGTTAGCTTTTCACACAAAGGATGCAATATTGTTGTCGTAGAACACAAACGACACGGCCTCTTTGTGTTCTCAGTTCCTGGACATATAATACAACAGAATATCACGCATCTGCTTTCTTAACCATTTGATTTCCCTCTCTACACTGTCGATGACCTCAACTGTATGATTTCACTTCGATGCCAAAATAATTTTGAAATCCACTCCCCGGAGCGGACCACCTCTTTGGGGGATGAAGCCAACGTACATTTGAATTAGCATTTTTGCCTTACAGCTCTGAGTGGTTGCTGGCAAAAGAGCGCTGAATGAATGGAAATTGGGGCCATGAGTGCGGGCCAACTTCTCGGATGCACTAATAAGGTCGTCGATCAAATATTCTTCTCACAACAGTCAATTCATTCGTCAAAAGTGAACGCCGGTCCTTACTCGATGGCTGTCGTGGTACCTTTCCTCATAGGAAAGAATCAGTTATTCGCCCTATCAACATACAGGGGCAGTAATCGGCCATATTGGCTCCGTCGCATCATCTTCGGCTTCTATCATCATCAAATTGAAAACCACCAAATTAACCATTTCGTTTTTCTTCTTGAGTTTCGCCGTGTCCCATGTTGCATTTCTAGTCTTTTTGGTGCAATATGTCAAGTCATATTCACTGTACGGTTGTGCGAATTGGAAGGCCTATGCGGGCCCGGGGAGGAGGATGGCTCTATGTCAAAAACAAGAGTACATTACATAACAGTAAATAAGGTAATAACATCATGTTTAGAGCGATGGAGACTGGAGATGTTGCTAGTGGTGTCTTCAATGGAAAGGAGCAAACTTTACAACAATGAATGTAACGTAGCGAATCTACAGCAAAAGGTAACTTGTGTGCGGGATCCCTTTGTCCTCGATGGGAATCCACTGAGGCAATCTAGTAGAGCGTTGCCTGGTACTGCGGTTTCTTTTTCAAGAAACCAAACCACTTGCGTTTCTTCTTTTCCTGAGGTGAAGCCGAGGCTTGCGGTTGCTCCGTGCTCATGGACTGATCGTAAAGTGGAGGAGATGGTGCAGGCCTCGAAGCTGTTGTGATATAGTTCTGAGTGGCGGGGGGTGATATGTAAGTCACTGGCATCACTTCAGCATCGATGATTTCATTTCTCACAGCATTGTCATAATGCGTGTTTCTCCTTCTTAGAAGTTGATTCTCTCTTGCATTAAATGCGAAGATAATGCCAACAGCTGTCATCACGAAGCTGAATACAAGCCAAAGAATTGCCCAGAAACGATAGTCCATGCCCCACTTTTCTGCAACCGTATGGGCGTCACTGTTCGTGACTTCTTCTCCTCCAACGTAATAGTTCCCGACTGCAAACAAATCATGAATAGATTCCACAGCATTCAAAGAGCAAGTTGCTGCCAAGAATGAAAAGAGAACATCTAGAAAATGCGCGGGCAGTTTCCATCCAAGCAGCGACAGAACGATTCCCTCTGACAACAGCATTGCTAGTCCAAATCCGTTTCTGACCCACATGGCACAGCTCAGGACCATAAGTAGGCCAATGGAAATGGTTCCTACGGTAGGTCCGAGAGTTGTTCGTCGAAAAAGCAACAAAATACATCCTAGTGTGGCTGTGCCAGGATATCCACCAGACGCCACAAATCCTCTTTTCCAGCTTCCACTCACAGCAGTGTAGGCGAGACCGCTGCCATCTCGGAAGATTTGCAATTTCTGAACATATCCTCCCATTAACAAGGCTGCCATTGCATGGCACATTTCGTGCACCCACGTTGAAAAAATCATGAAGGGATAGAGGATGTAACGTCCAGTAGAGATGTTCATACATACCACCAAGACGATGCAGGCAATCAAGAGGTTCCGTTCACGCTCGACAAAACGGTGTAGCCAGTTTCGATTGTCGAATTCGTCCTTTTTCTTCTGCTGCCGTGCGATCAAGTTTTCTTCGCGGATTTCATTAGTACACGCATCGGGCAAACGATTATAGTCCAACGCCTGTTCACAGCATCCAGGAGGATCGTCAAGAGAAGCGGTATTCACCATGTGGAAGTTATCGTAATTTTTGTTCGTGTACATCCTGGTGCTTACTATTAGAGTTAACGGTGGTCCCTATTTTTGCTGTGACGATGTTCAAGAAGGCTTCTATTTGCTCTCTCCTAAATCAACTGTGGGCCTTTCCTACGTAGAGTGAGCTATCTGCTGCCACTGTTGGATTTGTTGGGGGTGAGGATGCACGCAGTACATCGAAAGAATCAGATCACATTGGGATTGAACGAAGATAATAAAATGCTGAGGGTTGAGGGTGTATGGAACATAAATTGACTGTGAACTACGGATCGGCAGAAATGGGAAATGAGATTCATCATTTTGTGGTCATCTTTGACTCGGCCAACTTGAAAGTAGTCCTACTACCCAATAGTAAATTGGATTCGGCGAGAATAAGTGCGACCAAAATAGACGACTGTCCGACGGATAAACTGCACAATACACGTCGTAGTTCTTCACTGTCAGTAGAACACCGAAGTACGAAGTACACAACCTATTTTATCGGTGTAGAGAGAGACAAAATGCACTTACCGGTAAATACGTAGTAGTAGTCTACTACCGGTTGTTGTTAGCTCTCTACAGTAGTTGGAATAGTTCGTCGTAATAGCTAAATGAAGACTATGGAACGAGTTTAGGTGCTGAAAAGAAAACAAGCCAGTATTCCGTATTTTACGAAGTCCGACTACTGTAGCTAGTGTGTGATGCTACAGTAGCAATTCCAGCTGCGTTGCACTTAACCGCCACCTATTCCATGCTCTCTTTCGAAATAACAATGCAAAATCAAGCCAAGAGGAAGAGGAGGAAGGCAGGCAGGAACTGTCTCGTCATTCTAAACAGAACCCTTTGCTGCTAAGGAATGTTAGTAGTTGCAGTCGAAATAGCCGTACTAGGTGTCGTTCGGACAACTCATGTGATTCACACCATTCCCTCCTTGGGTGGGTGGTGGTGTGGTTGGTGGTGAAATCGCAGCTGCGATTGGAATGAGGGAGCGCCGAATCGGATGGAAGGCTTTTTAGGATCTGAAAGAGGCAACTGTACTTACAGTTACCTGAGAACGAAATAAGTCATTTTGATCGAAAAAACGTTCCTTTTCAAAAGCAGAAGGTAGCACTGTAAACAAAATATCTGAAAGGATGCACGAGATCCAGCTCACTAACTGTAACAACTAATTCACCATACAATTGAAATTTTATGGTTCAAGTATGGCAACTGTCGATGCGAGATACTGTTTTGCCATTGTCGCGGCTACAGCAATGTTTGACTATGAGCAAAGTAGATGGTAGCTTCTTGAGCTCCCACTGCAAGCTAACTCTACACGACAATCGGCGGTCGAACAACCGAGTCTAATAAACGTCCAAACTCACAGTCAGGGTGCGACTAAAGCTCTCTACCGTACCGTAGTACGTACTCGTACGTAATAGTAATTCGTAGGTATCGTCACAACGATAGTAGAGTATGACAGACGTATACGTTAATATCCAAGCTTCCAACCTTCACCCGCAGATTCAACCATGCTCTTCGAACACAAACCACACAAATTTCTTTTATCTGCATTTTCTTCTCTCCTTGTCGCTTCGAGTCGTTGACGATGCCGTCCGACAAGGACACCGACTCCAATGGAGGTGCAACAAACGTAGTGGTCGGTCCAGACTTGGACTCGACGCGGTCGCCACTCGACAAGAAGCACTATCGTCAAATTTTGTTACCGAATGGATTACGTGCCGTTTTGGTCAGTGATGTTGTTGCTATGACACAAGCCTACAATAGTGGTGGGCTGTACGATGAAGAAGACAACAGCGACGATGAGATTTCGGCTGAAGAGGTCAAAAAGAATGCAGATGACGGTTCCTCTTCGTCCACTTCCACAGAGGCGGAACATGGACTTCGAGATGCGGCAGCAGCCATGTTGGTCGGTGTCGGATCGCTCTATGATCCTCCAGAATGCCAAGGGATGGCCCATTTTTTGGAGCATTTGCTCTTCATGGGAAGCGAAAAATACCCCGAAGAAAATGCTTACGATAAGTTCATGAGCAAACATGGAGGGAGTGAAAATGCGTTCACGGAAGAGGAGCACACGGTGTATCATTTTGAGATTCCGCAAGAGCACTTGGCATCTGCTTTGGACATGTTTGCGCAGTTTTTCATCCATCCCCTGATGCTTGAGTCGAGTGTGGAACGTGAAATACAAGCCATCGAATCGGAATTTCAATTGGTCAAAAACTCTGATAGCTCTCGGGCCAGCCAGCTAATGAAGTACACTTGCGGGAGGTCGTTTGAGGAACACCCGTTTTCCAAATTTGGGTGGGGCAACTACAAAAGTTTGAAAGAGATACCGGCACAAAACGAGGTAGAACCGTTAAGGATGATGCGCGAATTCTTCAACGAGCACTATTATGCGAGCAATATGCGATTGGTGGTTGTGGGTGGATACACTTTGGACTACCTGGAAGAACATGTCATCAAGTCGTTTTCACCCATTCGATCCAAAGACCCGCTTGGATCATACACATGGAGCCAGACATTTGATTCTCCTATCAAAAAGTATGGTCTCCCATTGGCAGCGGAGAGTATGCAGAACATCTTTTACATGGCTCCCGTCCGTGATCGTCATTCTTTGTCTTTGACTTGGCAGATACCATCACAGATTGACAACTGGAGGTCCAAACCGTGTGACTACATTTCTCACCTGATCGGGCACGAGGGCGAAGGGTCTCTACTGGCTTCTTTGAAATCAAAGTCTTGGGCAACGGCTTGTTGTGCAGGAGTGGGCGATGGAGGGGAGGAGAATGCATCGTCGCATGCATTCTTCCAAGTCTCATTTGCTTTGTCGGAAGAAGGTATGGATCATTGGGAGGAAGTCGTATCGGAGTTATACCAGTATGTTGGTATGCTGAGGTACCACTGCCAGGAAGGACTCCCAGAATGGATGTACGAAGAATTGGGTTGCATCTACGAGGTTGCACACAAGTATGCAGATGAAGAGCCACCAGAAGATTTTGCAGTCAGCTTGGCCGAAGAAATGTCTCCATGGTGGAACACACCACCAGACCGCCTATTGGATGCCAGTGGATTGTATTTTGAATACAATCCTGAATTGATTCGAAAGATCGTTGACGAGTACTTTTGTCCATCCAACGCTAGGATTGTTCTTTCGTCAACTCTATTCGGTCGCTCTGGCGAGTACGAAGAAGCGGAAAATACGTACAGAGGAGATTGCTCCCACTCTTTCAAATTCGACGACGAGTCTTTCGTATCAATCGATAAGACTTTTGACCCCAAAGTCTGTGGGGCACCTCACATAGAACCATACTTCGGCACACCCTTTTGGATCCAGAAAGTTTCTGAGGAACAAATACGTTCGTGGAGCGCATGTGCGAAGCCAGGGTTGCCACCTCCAGGAACCAATATCAGTCTTCCTCAGCCAAATGAGTTCATACCCACAAATTTCGATTTAAAGCCTCTGCCAGAGACAGACTGTGACCATCCGTTGCTAAATTGCTCCATTAAACTGCAAACAAATGTCGGGAAACGGAAGCAGTGGTTTCCTGCTACCGTCACGCAATACAACAGTGTCAAGAATGAAATTCTTTGTCATTACGAAGACGAACACCAGCGATGGCACCAGATGGATGTGCAAGCTTGGGATTTAGTATCCAGCAACTTGACTTCCTCAGATTTTGAAGGAACCCTTGACAAAAAGACGATCAAATACAGGGTAGTATCAGTTGCAATAGAGGGCGAAAAAGCTTCGATGAAATTTGGTGATGAAACTGACTTGGAGGTTGAATGTGGAAAAGCTTTCCCGTCCATCCCCCCTGCAGCATCTCCTTCTCGTCTGCCCGTGCTCTTGATGAATACGAACGAATTGAAGTTTTGGCATCTTCAAGACCGCAAATTCAAACGCCCCATAGCAGATCTTCGATTAAACCTGAACTGTATCGACGCCAACAAAACCGCTCTACACAGTGCGTGTGCTGATATTTTGGTCAATTTGGTGTCTGAACATCTCACTGAAGTTGCATACATGGCGTCAGTTTGCGAGCTTGGCTCTGCTCTTTCGGCCAATGATGGAGGGTTCTCTGTTCGAGTGCATGGCTTCGATGATAAATTACTGACCCTTTTTCTTATCATGCTAGAAACGTTCTTGCGATTTCGAAGCAACCACACAGACCGCCTACCTGACGGATTTTGTGAACAAAGGTTCAAGCTTGTCGTCGAAAAGTACATTCGAGGGTGTCACAACAGCGACATGAAAGCCTCCAAACTAAGCAGCAGCGCCCGAATTCGTTGCTTGCGCCCTGGCAGCTATTCTGCTCGACAGAAACTGAAAGCAATCGAAAGAATTTCCATTCCTACATTTTCAAAAACTATCTCCGGTATCATGAAAAATGTTGGTGCGGAGGGGTTCTTTCACGGGAACATCGACACTGCAGGGGCCATAGCTGCGAAAGACAAAATCCTTTCGTTGCTTCGATCCGGTTCCAACGGTGTCATCAACGGAGGTCTATCGAGGAAGAAGTATCCCCCTCAATATGTATTGAGGCTTCCAAGCAAACCATGCTCGGTCCTTCTTGCGACAAAAGATCCGACAGAAACAAACGCCGCTGTAGAACTGTATTTGCAAGTTGGCAAGGACAACACCTTTGACCGTGTTATGGTCGATGTATTGATGGAACTAATGTACGAACCAATGTACAATCAGATCCGTACATTGGATGGCTTTGGGTACAGCGTTTCGTGCGATGCTAGATGGACCAATGGGATTGTTGGAATGCATTTCTGCGTGGTTTCGCCCTCCAAAACGGCACAAGAAATAGAAGCCCGAATCGATCGCTTCCTGTTGGAATATCGTAAAACGTTGACCGACATGTCTTCGGAGGAGTTCATGGAACATTTGATCGGCTTGGCCACTGAAAAGCTGAATATGTTCCACTCGTTGAGCGAGGAGACGGATCATTTTTGGTCGGAAATACGAGATGGTCGATATAATTGGGAAGTTGAACGCGACGAGGTCATTTGTCTCAAAACGATCACGAAAGAACAAACTTTGAAGGCTTACGACGAATGGATCAATCCCGAGAACAAGAAGAGAAAGAAACTGGTGATTAAAGTCGTTGCCAGTGAAGGTCCTGCTGCAGAAGGCAGACCTGATGTAAAGCAGGAGGATGTGGAAGACTTCAATGACAAATGTGTGAATGAGTGTCATGCATTTTGCAAGAACCAGACCTTTGGGAGAATTTACTGAGATAGACGTAAGTGCATCTTTTGAGTGTGTTATGTATGATGTTGGAGGACGACATCAGATCGGGGTATTACGGCATCTGGTAGGCCAATCACAGCACTGTTGTGACTTTTGGAAGCAAAAAAAAGAAGCAATCATCTTTTGCTCCCTTTTCCTATCACCGTGGCGAGATTTGCCTCATTGGTGGAAATTGCCATGGGCGCATTGCAGCCGCGCCCGACTACACAGGCCAGTCTGGTGCGTTGCCAAGACGAAAGACAGACCGAAAAATCGAATGACTGTCTGGAAGGTCCTCGAATAGGTTTCGCATGACGAAGATGTGATGAGAGAAGTAACTTGTGGCCATACATTCTATATCCTCGATCTGACCCTTTCCTTGCAATCTTTTTCAGGGATCATGATTTGTGTGGAGACAAAATGCGGATCCAGGGCAATTCTGGGGAAAAGTTGCCAGTACCACCGGCAGCAACAATCAGCTAGCAATCTTTATAAATTAAGATGAAAGTCAACAGCAACTTCTGTAGCAATGGGTTCAATTCGTCGGAGATTCGATACTTTCGTTGAGAGAATACTTCCAACGCTTAGAGGGTTGGAATCTTGACTAACGCGACCAAAAAGTGATTGTCACCATCACTCGCCGTAGTATTTTGCAGCAGCATCGCGCTTCACTCAACACACCACATCGACAATGTCGTTCTTCTATGTGTTGATATTGACTGTGAGGCCTATCTCGCCACTCGAGGTGCTTGGAATCAGAACAAGAGACTGTGAGACTACAGATATCGTGGAATACAACAGCTAGCTAGGACTATCTGTCAGTATTAAAATTCGTTCGTAAGGGAACAACCTCTCGATTTTCCGGCATGATGATCAATCGGAAACACGTCAAGTCTCTCGGAAATACAAGCGTTTCGTCTTCGTCGGTACATGACATTGGAAAGAACTTGATGGATAAGCCACGAGATACAGACAATCTGCATGAGATGACATCCGAGGAGAACTTGGAATCGTCCCCTAGGGGAAAACTCGCGACTAGCAAAAGCTGGACTCATTTGCACAACGCGGAAAGGCACCTATTACAAAGACAATACAAAGAAGCGCTCTTTACTGTGAATCGAGCCTTTGTTCAAATGATAGAAGATCTTTCCGATGAGAATGAGTATCAGCACCCGAACAAACACGGACAAAAAGATATCCTTCTATTGTCGCCATGCATCCAACGTCCTGGCAAGCGAAAAAAGTTTCAGTTTTCTGTCCTTTTGACAGATGAAGATCCAGTGCAGCAATTAGATTTGACACATCAATTGGCAGTTATTGGGTTACAAGCTTGGCATGAAATCTCTGTCAAGGACAGGGCTCACTTTAGTCAGTCTCCCAGAAATCGAAGATCTTGTAATGGCTCCTCTGAGATTAGTAACAACGCATGGAAACAACTGGAACCAATTCTGAATTATTTTGCAGTTGATCAAAGCACCGAGAATAGCATCTGTAAGAGTGAACCAACAAACCGCTTGAAAAAATCGCACAAATCGCGCTGCCGGGCACTTTCTATTGATTTGCTGATAGTTTGGATTCCATTCTGGGAATCGCATGGTTTTGACAAAGAATCATTTCTCTGGGCGACTGAAATATTACTAAGCTTGTCCAATCGGATGAGGGGTGAACAAGGAACAAATTTGAGAACGATGACTCACAAGGGCGAAGTTATTTGGCGCCATTATTTGTGTAACCAACTGCCACATGTGAAGGACTCTAACCTTGCCAGCAGGATTATGCAATCCATATCCAAGGCGAATCCTGGAAACGAAGATGACTTTGCACTCGGCGCTTCGTTGAGTACAGTGGTGGAGAACAATTGGAACAATGTGCAACTTCACAACGAAACTATTCATTCGCTGCTGCGGACAATGACGGCCTTGCTGGACGATGACGAAGATGAACGAAAGGATGAAGCGAATCTTGCACCGAAAAATGACTTTCTTGTCAATTTGGATACGTTGCGAAAGGCGAAAAGAAATCTGTTACTCTTGTTACGAAAGAATGACACAACGCCCTACATTGCATCTCAGCAGCAACAAGCGCTTCATCCCGTGCGGAAACAGAAATCGATCCTATCCGATGGGAACATTCCGGAACAGCAGAGTCGCCGGATTCGGAGTGTTTCGAACGACGAAACGATGATTCGGATGAGCTCCGAACATACAAACGGTAGTTTTTCCACTGACTTTTCATCCTTGTCTTCCGTTACTGCGTTTTTGCGGCAACAACGAAATCGAATTGTCCAGTGGCTATCGAAATTTCTTGGAAGTGGCAATCAAGCAGAGACGAGAGACACTTTTCCGTCGATCATGTCGTTTTGGCTGGATACTAATCCAGACGACGTCACCGGCATTGTAGAGCGTCGACGCAAATTGCAGACCTTTGCCCTGTCGTTGGCTCTTTTGTTGTTGTCATGGAGACAACGACACCTGATGAGACGACTTGGCAAGTCAATAGCTCTGGCGTTGCTGGCACCAATCCGTGAGTTGGTCGATGCACTGGTGGTTGCTCCTCCATCGCACAGAGTTGCGAATCGCGTTTCTAGCAAATGAACTGCGCTGTAGGATGAAATTTGCCTCCGTTAGTTGAGACGACCAGTATTTCTCTACTACAGTAGGTGTGACTCTAGTAACTCGTTGCTTTTTCTTGTCTTATACTGCGTAGTACCATCGTTTGGTTGCGGCAGAATTCAACGCACGAGATCACCCTGTATCCTTGTTCATAGAAAAGAAAACACAGGGTCAGCCTACGTTTGAGAATGCTATGTACACCGAGTAGAAAGTAATACACCAGAGGTACGATAATCACAACAATTTCAACTGACTGTGACATGCGTTTTTTTTTACAGCCATCGATGCAACAAAAACTTGCAGCACAGTGGTGTAATGCAGTGTAAATAGATGCATGTTAATGCATTTGTGACTGCTAGCTAGAGAGCACTTATGGTATTTTGATGCATCTACAAGGGGTCTCGTTGATTAATTCCATCTTCCTGTGCCTCAGGCTTCCTCGGCGATGATCTGCTTCGTCTCCGCGTGGACATACAACCTTCTTCCAACCTCTTCAAAGCAAGCCTGTTTTCAGCTACATCCTTTGGTGTAGGTGGAGTCCAAGATGCTCTTCCTTTTGCTGTTGGTGAGTCAAACTTGCACAAATTGAAGTATGTGTTGCAATGAAAGTCCATGTAGCAAGATCTGTTCCCATCTTTACTTCTTGTACCTTCCCCGTGCAACCCAACATTGCAAATTGTGCATCGGCTGTATGCCGGCTTACCACAAACAGCACACTGCAACTTATGCATGATCGATTCTTTTGCAGCAAGATGCTTCTTGATTTTGGTAAGATCCCCGCAGAAACGTGTGTTGTCGAGTTTCATCTTCTTTTTGATCTCGTTGTATTGCTCCTCCGAAATAAAGCCATCGCTCTTGGCCTTCGTTGTGATGTGTTCTTTCTTGCGCTTTGCCTGATCGCGACGATCTTTATTAGACATGGCTGTGACAACTCTGTAAGTTCTTGTCGATTCACAGGGGAATACAAATAGGTACCGGCAGGCCTGTTGTGAGTGACAGCTTGTCCCGGAAGTCGATCAAAGAAGGATATTGGCTTGGGTATCTTCTTTTCGAGAGGCACAACAATGTGGGGTCAGCCCGCACTTGCTGTGTCAGTGGCTGAAAGAGTCATAACTTTTTCACAAGAGCAGTGTTTACCAAGCTCAATACAGCAATCGGAAATTCTCTTCAAGCTGATCTGAACGATCTACTGACTTTAACAGGAATATCGATAATTAAAAACTTACTACCAGTGAACTGTGAAAACTCGACATACAGGTTGAGCCTGTAGCATAGCGCTCTGCCGCCGCCAGAGCTCTGGAGTCTGGAGTAGCAAGTTGTGTTCGAGAAGAAGCCTTTCGTGTCCCCTCTTAAGATACAAATACGTACATATGATACATACGTACATACTACCAGCAGTATTAACAGTAACGACGATAGCAGAGTCCCAGCGCGAGTACCTAGAGGTAGTCTCTCTACTACCCAAAATCATTTAACAGTAAAAAAAGTATGTTGTTGTTGTCGACTCTTCCCATAGTTGCCATTTTTGCCGAGATGGTGTTTCCAGGAAGACAACAACAAGGAGATGTCGTTACAAACATTCTCTCGGCATTGAAACTGGACCATCCTCTTCCACGAAAGGCAGTCGAACAGATCCAAGATGCCCTGCAGTTGCTTCGATCCAAGAAATCCATTGGGAGTTTGGGGATTAAGAATGACAGTGACCGAAAACGTGCCTGTGCGCTCTTGGAATACATTGCACGAGAGGAGTATGGTATCAAGATTTCCATGGACGATCTGACGAAACAAGCGTATGTCAAGAAAAAGGGAGACTTTGCTGTATTTCATCAAGTCATTGGAAATCTGAGGGATCATTGGAACACTCAAACATTACAAAATCAAGTCAGCAATAGTGTTGTTGGAAGCACAACAACGACTGGTACGAAAGCGACGGATGCTCCACAGAAAAGCTGTTTCAATCTTTTGGCTGTCCAATTGGGCGCCTTTGTGCCACACTCCAGTCTTATGGCACGACAAGCGCAATCTCTGTTCCAACAAATCCTTGCATTCATTCGAACCAAACATTACGGGGAACGGAAACATGCACTGCAAGATGTACAAAAGAACTATCGGGCCTACGAGGCTGCCTGCTTCTACCTGGTGGCCACACAAGATACGCCCAATACCAAGAACAGCAACAACCAAAACCGCAGCAAAAGTGGTTCGTCCAAACACCCGAAACCAGTTGTATCTTCCGGCCGCAATGACCAAACGCTCGATTTGCCCACGTTTATCGACGCCACCAAAATATTTGTGCAAAGTGAATTTGAAACTATATTAAAGTTTGTTCAGAGTCTACAGGAAGAAATGGACTCTGTCAAAGCCCAGCGTGGATCGCAAAATTCGATGGGTGGGACAGGGACAGCCTCTAGAAAACGACCACGTAATAACACCAACAGCACGGAGGCTCATACCAACAAGAGATCGTCCCACGATCCATCGGGTGAGCAGCTACATCATAGACGACAAACATCTGTGAAAGATCGAACGTTGCAGCCACGTGTAGACGCCGCAAGAGAGATACTGGAGCTGGGTGACCAACAACAGTTTAACACCATGGTGGAAACAGAAACGGAAATCGATCGTACTCAAAGAAGTAATAATTATTCCCCCTCATTTTTAGTATGGAAGCAGAGAGTTATCCAGGTGGTGCTTGAAACATCCATGGGACAAGAGGAAACGAAAGAAATGGTCGATAAAGAGCTGGGTCAAAGCACAAGCAGTGCAGAGGGAAACACCATAACATGGTTTCACCGTGCAGTCACCAAGGTCCTCACGAAGCAAAAACTTGCTTGAAAGACACACGGGATTTCGGAACTTGGATATCTAGAGTAGCTAGTTTTCATGCCACATACTATGATTTAATTATCTACCGGTAGTGAATAGGACAGTGGAGGCAGTTTTTCATCCATCCTTTAAGACTTGGCACAACAGTACTTGTTGAAATACCGGTACGACATCGTACGGGTCGTACCTGATTTCATACCATCATACCCTTTTTAGGTATCCTTTTACCCACAACATATGCTCATCAATCTGTCCATCCATCCTTCGTGAAGGATTCACAGTCAGTCAGAACAACAACATCATCTCGACAACATACACCATGAATATCCCATCACACACATACCATCACTACCAGCAACGTGGCTGCATCTATTGCTATTTTAACACCATGAAGGTAAACCTAACCTCATAGAGTGTACCGTAGTCTTGAGTTATGGTAAATATTCATTTCCTGGTGACCGATTTTGCTTCTCATCGAACTTGGATCCAAGGGTACCAAAGATACCTCCATTCGTCAGAGTCAGGGGAAACTCGTATCACCAACGATGCTTCACGTCTCAACGGCATCCAACATGATATTCGCATCACATTGGTTCCGGGAGATCGGTGGAAATTCCGCATGATGGCAGCCTCTGCCGACCTGTTGGAACAAATTCATATGGACGATGAACTTCTCGTGGTCGATGCCATGTTGGATGTGACAGTCTTGGTGGCTCTCTTAAAGTCCAGTCGGCCGGCCCATCAATGTCCATTAGTGTTCTTGTATTTCCATGAAAATCAACTCACCACACCCTTTACGGCACAAGATCGCGATCTTCACAAACCACATCCCACTCATTGGCATTATGGAATGGCACATTGGCGATCGCTATTGGTGGCTGACGGCTGTATCTTCAACTCCCACACACATCGGGACGCATTTTCCCAAGCTCTGCCCAAGTGTTTGAACGAACAGTGCCCTCGTGATACGGTGGAATGGCATTTAACGAAATGTCAAGAGTTGCTGTCGACGAAATGTGGTGTCTTACAGTATGGCTTGGACTTGGATGAACTACTACTTCTGCTGGATGATGTCGACACGAAATCTGAGACACCGCATCGCAACAACGTGTGGGTGGACCCCATCAACAACCAACGAATCCCCATCATTCTGTGGAATGCTCGATTGGAAGAGGACAAAAATCCTGCTGCATTTGTGACACTCTTGGATGAAATCACCAAAGCATTGGTACCCTTTCGACTAATCATTTTGGGAACTGACCCTTCCAACGGTCAAAAGTGGTACCATGTGCTTCATGAGAAGTTTGGAAATTGTATTATCCACATGGGATGGTGTCAAGATCGATCCGAATATGCGCACTGGCTGTCTCAAGCATCTGTTGTTGTATCGACCGCCAATCATGAGACCTTTGGGATATCGGTGGTGGAAAGTGTCCATTGTGGTGCCCTGCCGTTGTTGCCGAAACGACTCTCCTATCCTGAGATATTTCAGGAACTACAAGATGTTGAGGACCGCTACTTTTATAAGGAAGTAACACAAGATGGTGTCGAGAAGTTGATCAGCCTGTTGCAAATTGTAGCTACCGACCCGAATGCTCACAATCAGTTGAGAAATTCAGCTCAACACGCAACAAAGAAGTACCGATGGCCAGTCATGGGGACCGTGTACGATCAATTTTTTGCCCATCTTGCAAAGGGAAATTCGATTGTTGATGCTGAAAATCAGTCCAAACTGCTGTCGCAATCACTCGCTAAACGTGGCGTGGATGGATTCGCAGCCGAATGTGACCTTTCACGTGAGACGACAAATGACCCAGTAGTCATCCCCATAACCGACCCCAACGATTCACGTACACAGCTATTTCGACCAAAGAGCTTGCGAGATCATCGAGGATACAACGATCAGTTGTCAGAGCTACGATCGCGAGGGATCCAACCAGCATTGCATGGTGGACGGCGCGCCATGGTGCGTATGCTGGAAGCGATTGGATTCGGTGCAAACATCCACCCAATCTCATTTTTGACGACACCCGAACTGTCAAGTACCGTGCTTGTTCCTGCAGTGGAGAGGAGTAATCGCGCAATCGTTTCGATGAATGGCGCTACCAATGACATGCCACCAATCTACACCGCGGACAAAGACCTTCTGGATACGATTCGTGGACAAAAAGTCAATTCTGGCGATGCCATACTATCCATGGTCCAATTTCCCATGGAGTCTCCTCTTGATGAACTGTTAGCACATCCTCCCATTCTAGTATTGGAGAATGTTCGGAATGCCGAAAATGTTGGTAGTATATTACGGACGGCCTTTTGTTTGGGCATTCGTTCTGTGGTCGCTTCATCTACGGCATGGGCTGCATTGAAGGATAGTCGGGCGGCACGTTGCAGCATGGGGACCATGTATTATCATCGGTATTTCCAAGCAGTTGAATCATCTACCTGCAATACAAAGGGTAGCAGCGAAGGAGAGACTTTGGTAGACACGATTCAACGAATTCGAAACTCGGGGATTCGCGTGTACGGTATTGAGATTGGGGACAACGCCAAACCGATTGCTCCGCATGGAAGTGCTTTGAACTGGGCGGCTGTGATGGGCAACGAAGATTTAGGTCTTTCAGATACTGTGGCCGTTTCCTGTGATCAAATTGTGTACATTCCGCAGGCGGCTGGAGATAGTCTAAATGTGGGCCATGCCGCAGCCATTGCCATGTTTGAGTTGGGCCGCGAAGGACCGAAAGTCGAACACGACGGTCTTGCCGCTTGTACATAATTTGGCAGCCTTCATTTACTGTTATAGCAAGATGGTAGGAATGACTTACGTATATTTATGATATGGTTTGACTCTGCTGTGCCATACTTTTGAACACCTTAAACCAAACTGTATTAGCAAGGACCGGTACCAACAGTAGTAGCTGGCGCGGCTACGGCTGGTACGAGTACAGAGTTACCTACCTCGAATAGTACCGTGGTCTAGAGAGAGCTACCGTAGGTAGCTAGTAGTCTACCAGTTTCAACGTACTACGTACTCCGTAGTACAAACTCTAAGTCGTACGTCGTACTACGTATAAGGTTACTGTTAGAAACAACATATCCCCTAATCCCTACTAGCAGACTTCCTTGTCCATCGCATTTTATTTTGTCATGTGAGATTTGAACGACCCATCTACAACAGCATTCGTGACAAGAGGAGAAGACGAAAGACAAAACAAGGTCGATCAAAGACGATCGAACAGACAGCGTTTACATCGCACAACAACACCTTTTATCTACCATTGATCTTTTGGACTAGTACGACACACCAACCAAAAGAAAGGAAAGAATCGCGGAGAGCAGCACACACTCTTCTCCTACTAACATCACTTTTGTTCTCGTTCCACGAAACGTGAATCGACGCGTAACCATGGCGAAATCCACGGATCGATCTGAGGATAGTTCAACTCGTTACGACTTCAACAATGACAGTCATGCTGTCAGCCAGGATCCCACGGTACAATGGAAGCTACATGATGTCGGTGTCCGTCGTCGCCGCACCGCCTACGCTGGTCGTCGAGAACGAGTCTATGCCGCAGAAGCAAGAGGAGCAGAACGGGGAGCTGCGGAACCGGCGGACAGTCCCGAGTCCGTGGACGAAGTATCGCCACCAACATCAATGACCACCAAATCTACAACACCCACTTTGCAGTCCAAGACTCACGAGGACAGCACATCGACATATAATTCCACCACGATCACCTCCAACAACGCAACACAAGGATTGGAAGATGATGTGGCAAAGTCCGGAACGTCTTCTTCCTTCACCACCAATGACCTCGAAAAATTACCCAAACGAAAGGCTTCCTCTCAATGGTTCGACCCCTCCAATAAAGAAAGAAGAGCAGTAAAGTCACGGTATGATCCACCAGCAATCCTCGACGAGAAGACATCCTCCTCCCATTCAGCAGGTGGGAAGAGGAATTCGTCCAACGACGATTTTTGCCTCAGCAATCGATCCTCCAAAAATATCGACAATGAAGACGCCCATATGACATCGCATGCATTCCAGCGTTCCTTTTCCCACCCGACGAAGAAAGAATCCACAAGACGAGAGGAGTTTTTTTCTCCTGAACCGCCCTTGCGACAGAGACCTATCTCACCCCACAAACTATTGCAACCTCTTCGGCCACTACAGCAATATGGCAATGAAAACATGTCAGTGACTATTCCTCTTCAAACGAAGGTTTTGAAACAAGGTCAGGACTATTTCCATACGACGAGTCTCCAGGGACAGACGGGAAAAGAGCTTCAACCGTCTACTACTTCCAAATCACTTCTCCACAGGCAATATCCAAAAGGGTATCGAGTGACACCAAGACCCAAGTTTACCGCTCATGAGAGAATGGAAAAGATAGGAACACAAAGCTCGCTGATGACCGTGACGGAAATTGCAAAGAAGAATCGCAGTTCAATGCAGACACAGCAACGTCTAGCACTGAACTCGCCCCCAGGCAAGTCAGCTACAACCTGGAGGGAAAGCAGTCGATCAACACATCTCAAGGTAATGGATACATACTTTAGTCCTAATTTACCGAAAGAAGACTTTCATCACGATGGTTCGGACACTTCCAGCACAAAACAGAAACAACGGAGCTGCGACATGATGGTAAGGCAGAACCGACAAATGAGTTTCTAAACTATTTTTCGTCAAAACTATGGCTCAAATTGCTTCTTCTTATTGTGCTTCACAGGCGGTTACAGCAGTCCGAAGCAATATTCACAACAAGAAACGCAAAGCTAACGAAGCTGACCTACAAGAAGCCAAGGCAGCCTTGTTCCCGGAGTCTGAAACTTGCGAAACTGGTGGCCATGCTACATACACGGGAGATCATACGACGGGAAAAGTGGTTTCGAACATATCTCGGCCTCTGTGCCGCAAATCCAAGTCTGTCGTCGAGGAAGTGACCAACAAAAAAGAAATTGATTTCTTACTTTCAGAGGAGGAATCCACGTTGACACTGATTGAGGGACTCTCGTCTCTGAATCCCAACGTGGGACGCGATCCATCGGGAAACCATCTGTCAAAGTCCATTCTAGATCACCATTTGCCAATCGAGTGGCCAATCACTGGACGCCTCCAGGAGATACCACTTCCCTGTTTACCGGGAAAGTGGAAGGCAAAGATTATACTCGAGCCCGGAGTCTCGTTCTCACCCGAGCCAAATGCTGGACCTGATAAAGAAGGAGACATTGCGACACTTCGAGGCTATCGAATCTGCCTTCGTCATGAAACTTGGTCGGATGTTGGACCATTGCCTACCGAAACACAGGACAAAGGGAATCAACGTTTCCGTCCGATCAAGAACAATCCCCCAGATGTGCCGGATAGCATTCGTTTGACTTCGATTTATCCTCACCAGAGCCGAGAGCAGGAGTTTTTTGGACGACAGTTAGAAACAAGTGAGAAGCTTTATCCCAACAGTCTTATTGCATCTATAACACTCGTGAGATGCGGGGAATCGGTCCCTTGCCACAGCAGGAACTTTGAATCTTCATCCGTCATCAACGGCGTCTTACAACTTGTGAAACAACAGTGCTCAGAGTCAGAAGGACATTTCCAGATGACAAAAGATGATTACCCTTGGATGTTTGAGGTTTTCGAAGAAGGACCGAAAAATGAAGATAGTGCCGCGGTAGGTTTTTCCATCCCAGTTGGACTACCATTGGACGCGAAATATTACCTTCGATGTGCTCAAGACGTAGCCATGAGACGTCAGCCTACCGTGGCCCTCGACTGTAAGTCACTTCAATTTCCATCCAAAGCATTTCAATATTTTCCAACCCATCGCAAAGTACTCACCCACTTATTCTACAGTTATTTTCAACAGCACTCTGTACGCAGAAGAAATGGCGACGGCATCACTCTTCAAAGAAGACCGAAAAAAGTTCGCCGCACTTACGAGAGAAAATTTGAAAGAGCATACCAACAAGATCGGCTTATTTAGTCCCGTTGAGTCACTATGTGGAAGGAGCTCAATCAACGCTTCGAATAGCCAGGAAATTGCTGTCGAAGAATGTACAAAACGCCAGATAGTCTGCGAAAGTAAACCATCTGATCGTCAGAGTGATTTTGCAGTCGAAGAGAGCCAAGATTTCAGCCTATTTTCCAAGGAATCGTGGACGAAAGACGGACCGCATCCGCCAAACCCAAATGCGTTCATTCTTCCTCATTCCGGAAGTCGCGCCTCGACTCCAGAGCCCAGGTTTCTTGTCAAACAATTCGATGCCCAGATTTCCCCACGGAATGTCATTCCAACAAAGACAAAACAGATATCACCCAAAACTACATATAAATCCGATGATCACGAGGGACGCACAAAGTCAATGGAAAAGACATTCAAGGTGCAAAATGAATGGTCGTTGAAGAAGCAGCGCTCGAATCGGAAGGGTAAGTCCTTGAATGAAAGAACAAGACTAGCGTCGTTGCAATCGTCAACGGTCCATAGAAACAGCGGCCGTCAACCATCTAAATTAAAAGAAGGACGAGAGAAGCATCCTCTTGACTCTTTTGATTCGTGGGATGATGACTGGGATGGATCTACCTTGGGAGAAAGTGATGACGAGAATCTTGCTTTCGATTTCGATGGCGAGTTGAAGCTGTGTTGTGATGATTCATTAATCCCTTTCAATGCGGCAAACTCCCAAGGAGAAGGAAAACTTCGACCAAAGGCTATCGCAGAAAGGAATGGGAAGATCGGACATTGTGCAGAAGATGGCTGGTGTGGTGTCGAATCCGGTCGGTCGGATGGTTCCATCTCCAGAGCAATCAAGACAACCACGAACGCCAGTCAAGGACATTTTCGAAAAATTGAAGTCGTATCCACAAAACGACGTATCAATCTTGTCGCGATATTGAAATGGGTTCCAATTTTTTCACTTCTTTTCTTGTTCGGACAAAGATACAAAGACACAGTGGTACCACTGTACAACGAAATCGCAGTCACTCGACAGAAGAAGAAGTCATTGCCCCCTCCTGTTCGTTTGATGAACAAAAATCCGAAATCTTTTCGCCTGGACGAAATTACATTTTAGAATTGTTTAGGCGAAGGAGAAATCACCAACAATGCTCTCTTCTCCGAAACGTCGAGTAGATAATATCTCCCTGAACATTCTCAAACTGGAGGCCTCTCTTTTTTCATGTACCTCGACTGTAAAGCTATAGTTCTCTACTAGCTAGAAGATGTTTGTCAACCGGATAGCTCTCGCTCCGGGCCATATTGTTCACAGTCAATTTTGAGAGTGTGTCGACAGGGAGTCACCACTGCCAGCTCCCTCGGCCATACCGAGTAGTATCATACTACCCCGGAGACCGGAGTAGAATTTTCGGTCGATTCCAACTCGTATCCCTAATGTGACTTCGGAAGCCCTACGGCAGCTTTTGCATCAAAATTTTCTCCCTCACCGACGACATTGAGGAAAACACGTGTCTCGACCATGCTGTAGTTAGGTGCACGGGTGGTTAGTCGCAGTTGAAGTTTCAAGATCGCGACAAAAATTCGCCGCGACGGTTTTAAGAGCTTGGTATCTTTCTGTAAAAATGAAAAACGATTCCAAGCCGATCGACTGTCCACAAAACATTGGTTAATAACGAAAGTTTACAGACTCAACTACCCTGTAATCAGCAACAACCCTTTACGATGACGAAGCTTTTGATTCCTCTTGCCTTGGCCTGTTCCGGCGCCTCGGCATTCGTTACCCGGGACAATGTGGTCACCCGAACTTCCACAAGTCTTGGAGAGACCAAGGCCGATTTGGAAGACATGGCAGCGAAGTTGAACCCTCTTGTCAAGTACTGGGATCCACTAGGTACATGAGGCGATGACAAAAAGTCATAACTGCGTTCTGTCTTACGAGTAGAGCTGACATTTATGTGTCTCATGTGTTTTTTCGTTTATCTTTCAGATTTGGTCGACGCTTCGTTCTGGGGTTTCAACAGAGAACAAACTATCGGGTGGCTCAGACAATCTGAAGTGAAGCACGGAAGAGTTGCCATGGCTGGTACGTGAAAGAGAGAAAAGATATAACAGGGCTGTTTGGAGTAATATTTACTCCGACGGGAAGATCTCACCGACGTTCAATTCTCCCTTTTCCATCTTGTAGCTTTCGTTGGATACTGTGTGCAATCCAACTTTGTTTTTCCATGGAGTTTGACTTCTGGTGGTATCCCTCATCCATCGACTGATCTTTCCCCACCTGAGCAATGGGATGCCCTCCCCTTTGCTTCCAAGGTCCAAATCATTCTTTTCATTGGTTTCCTCGAATTCTATTCGGAGCTCTATGGTTTGGGAGAGCCTCACTACACCAAGGGCGGAAAGGTTGGAAAGTATCCAGAATTCAAGGGAACTATCCCTCATCCTGTTCCTTTCAACCTGTACGATCCGTTCGGTCTGTCCAAGAACAAGTCAGAAGAATCAAAGGCTCGTGGATTATTGTCTGAGATCAACAATGGAAGATTGGCCATGTTGGGTATCTTTGGTTTCCTTTGTGAGCAGACCATCCCAGGATCAGTTCCGCTTTTGACTGGCGTTGTCAAACCATACGCCGGAGAAGTTATGGCACCATTCTCGGCTGACTTTACCCTCTAACTTAACTGTAAATATGATACTTTTTTACGCAGCTGTCAGATTATTATAATTCTAAATAGATGAGACAATCCGTGAAACCAAACTTCAAAATTTTGCACTAAAACGTTCCTAGAACTACTGTAATAGGTATAACGTCTTATTTTTGTTTTCAGGATTTCATGCAGGACTGGGAGGGTACCCCAGAAAACACGTCAATGCTCACATTATCTAAATGACGAAGAAAGTACAGATCACATAAGGAAAATCGCTAAGGCCCGCAGTGGCCGTTGCGTGATGTTCGCCAGATTTTCTGACTAGCCTCTCTGGTCCACCATTGTTATAGTTGAATCAACAAGATTGTATGCCTTGTAGTGCGGTAATTTGTGGGGTATTCGGAAGTCGGAATGGTCGTAACGCCTTGTGGATAAAGCATCTTTGCAGTTTCTACAAAAAAAGCAGTCCCCTCCCGTTCTCGACACAATCCTACCAAAACTCTTGTGTGGCCCAGTGTGCCGTACCTTGCTATCATGTCCAGAACACCCATGCTTTCCTTTGGGGAAAGGCTGCAGTCTGTCACAGCAATCAGGTCAAAAACAGCTCTGTCGTTTTCAAGGGGGAATAGACTTTGTAGCGTCTCCGTGGTCTCGTACCAGTCTAGATCACGGCAAACGACTTTCCCAGCAGAAAGGGTGGTCGCACTGTCCACAGAAGAGTCATCCCTTCTTAAAACTCGATTTCGATCACAATTGCGACGTAAACGAACGACAGCTGCACCGTATTCGGTCGACAAGACGGCTGCTCCCATTTTTGCAAGGCAAATGCTGAGTAGGCCCGTACCACTTCCAAGTTCCAGCACTTGAATGACAGACTGCGGGGTCCCCTCCCCTAAAATGGATGGTAGCCCTAGAGCTTCCCGAAGATTGATTTGGGACACAAATGATCTCTCGACATCGCCAGAGAAGAATATCGCTCGATGCTCCAACCACTTGGCTGTGAGGACAGCACAGTCCCAGACACGAGCGGCAATCGACGAGCAATCTTCTTCGATCACTACCTCGCACATTTCTTCGGAAAGACATTTATTTGTCTGAAGAAGCAAACGGTACTCTCCAAATAGGTGATGTATGCCTTTGCCAGTTTCTCTTTCCCATGACGAAGTTGGAGAAGTTATACGAGTTTGCCGTTTTCGTTGTATCAGTGCAACCTCGAGAGCTAAAGAGGTATTCATCTTTGAAGTGATCATTGTCAAAAGGTAGTTAAGTGGATTTGTAGACGTATTGGAAAGGTGACGTTACTCACTTCTCTACTAGGACAGTCCATTGAAAGTCTTGAATTTTCAGCAGAGTCTCTTCGGATGATTGGTGGAAGTGTTGAAGGATTGATTTCTCAAAAAGAAGAAAGAACCTTGTACAAGGAGGTATCGTTCTCTGCGTTACTCCTTCTTCTTTATTTCCTTGCTTGTAGGAGACGACAGGAGGGTGGGCTTTGGCACTACAATCATCCATCGGGCATCGAAGGCACGAACCAACGAGAGATTTTGTTCGATATACTTCTACCACACATTCGATGTTGTTGTTGTTGTTGTGAAGATACGAAGAGCCGTTCCGATTCTTCTTGTGACCGTTTCGATGTCCATAGTATGGGGGAGGGGCATAAGAACGATTCAGTCTCCCTTTTCATCGCACCCCAAATTGGACTCACACTTGTCGTACAACTCTCTACCGGTAGTACCGGTAGTAAATAGTACCGTACCGGGGTAACACGTCGTGTCACAGCTACCGTAGCTCCTGTAGTCCTTTTATTCGATTAACCTTTAACACTCAATGAGGTGAAAATTTCCAGTCTTGCGTGAATCTATGAACACAAGGTGGGTTCGGTGGGTTCTGTGCTGTTCCGGTGCTGGAACGCACAACTTGACTGTGATTTGGGCATGCCTTTCGCATGTCGGCGAAACGCAAGATACACGGTTATGCCGAGGCAACACAACCCAAATTTTGTGGAGGCCAAATACTGCTCCAGCAACTTTGGGGTCGTGCACAAAATTCTCCTTGTCCATTGTTCCAACAGAGATTTGCTTTTTGTACTGTAGCTAGCCCCTTCATATCTTTGGCTTGAACACGTTAACCAGGTCTCTCAAAATCAGCTTTGGAAAGAAACTCTGTACAAGAAGAATGTCCAGAGTTGCCGTTTGGCACATCGCCTCATCCGTTTGGATGTCTGTTTTTGTCCTTGTGATTTCTTGGTCTGCAGCTCTGGTGTCATCGTCATCTCCAATTTTTAAGAACAGCGGACATGCTGACAATAACATTCCGACCTTTACCATTCAAGACCTACGAGAAAGACAGCGCCAGGTAGAATTGAAGGAAACACTTTCTTCCACCGGAATCTTGGCCGTTCGGTTCGAAGATTTGAATCAACAACACTATGCCCAGAATCGGCACGCAGCTTTGCAAGGACTGTGCGAGTGTCATGATCACCCTAATTTCTTGCAACTTGAGCAAACACGATCATTACTCCTCCAAGACGATGCCACCCATAGGATTAGTGTTGGAACAGCGACAGTTGGGATGAGTCATCCCTTGCCATTGCCAAACGATTTGGAAGCTGTGTGTGGACCACAGACATTGGATGCCATGGAGAGATTACGAGATGCCGTGGCTGGTGTTTCCGAAGCCTTTGTCTCGGCTCTCGGTGACTTGATCGAGGAATACACCCATGCAAGTGTTCCCTTGCTACAAGACAAATACGGCGGAAAGCGGCATGATACTCTTTCCAGCATTGTACAATCCGCCAACCACTTGGAACACTTTCATGTGTACAGCAAAGAGATGAGTCGAAACGACAGTCATCAAGATTCAAAGGATGAAACAATGGCTCCATGGGAATGGCATACCGATGCTGGCTTGTTCCTTGTATTTGTTCCAGCAATGAATTGTCTTCAAGAAAACGCGCAAGACTCGTCGTTTTGGTATCGCAATGCTCAAGGCGATCCGATTCAGGCACAGTTTGATGGATCGACTACCGCCATTGTCATGCTAGGGCAAGGGGCCGAAGACTGGTTGAATCTAGCAGCAGCACCAGCCAAAGTCGGGGATTATTTTGCTGGTGATTCCAAATTACGTCTCAAAGCAACGGTCCATTCAGTACGATGGGATAGTCCAACTCCTTTCTTACAGGGACGATCGCCATCATCATCGTTATATCAACAACAACGATCTTGGTACGGAATGATGTACTTGGTTCCTGAAACGGCCATGATTTATGGCACCAGAACGCTCAAGGATGTGCGAAGCTCGTTGAGTTGGTCATCCATAGGCAACAACGAAATTTTGTTTGAGAAAGATTCTATAGTTCTAGGATGTGGTGTAGCCGAGCCCACAAATTACGATGACAACCAGCAACAGTTGCTGAGTGAGGATGGGTGGGGCAATGATAAACGACGACGAATGCAACACCAAGATCCTTCCGCTTGTAACAATGTCACCAACTTTTTCTGCTGGATGCAATGCCTCGAAATTCCAAACGCAAATCAGGCGCAGGGATACGTCAACGAGGGATACAGTTTGTATTGTCTCGATCCCGCCGTATTGGCATCCAGCAGCCGAGTCAGCGATGCAGCTGCACCTTGCGAGGCTGGATGGGTTCACAATGCCAATTGCTTGGGGTCTTGGGAACCGACTGCTCCGGGTGTTCCAGCGGCAACGGTAAACGTAACAGCAGATATTTCGGATCTCGAACAGCCGTTCTGTTACTCCGGTACAACTATGGTAAACGAAATCGCTTCGGCCTCAATTCATGCAATGAAAACGGACTTCTTTTTCAGCAACTCATGATTGCCTTTTTTCTTTGCGGCTTTAGTACATGGACGGTTTTCATTTTATCCAGTCAACAACTTGTGTCATATTCCTATTCCAGTCTTGGGTCCTTGATACTGGTGGAAAGTATACTCTTGCGTTCTTGGGAACGGTGATTTCTGGTATCTTCTTGGAAAGGCTCATTCAGCAACGCCGCAAGTTCATGGGTACCATGGCTGCTGGTCACAAACGGTTGTTGTATTCGGCTATATTTTATGGAATTCAACTAACAATTGGATACATGCTCATGCTTGTCATTATGATTTATTCCGGTGCCTTGTTCATTTCAACTGTCCTGGGCCTCGTGCTTGGTCACGTCTTTTTCAACGCCCAAGATGCAATTTGGCCCCTCAAGATTCGTGCTACTACATTTGTCATTCCAGCTCACAATTCGGATGATGCATCTTATCTAGAGGAGGCGACGGAGCGACAAGAGCAAACGCCGGTTCAAGAAGTCAGCCATGAACGATCGGTCGAATTGTCTACGGAATTGACCACTCAAGCGGCAAGAATGAACCACGAGAAGGAATGGTTGGGCGATGAAGAACAAGACACTTGTTGTGGAAAGGGACAAGGGGATGCCATTGTGATGGATCCGGGTGACCCGCTGATTCCGGAAGGAAGCACTCCATGTTGCCAATATAGTAGCTGTGATTGATAGACACTATTGGAACTGTTCAACACTATCCTTGCTTGACCGTGATTTTTAAAATTTA
Source organism: Nitzschia inconspicua (assembly GCA_019154785.2). Classification (NCBI taxonomy): domain Eukaryota; phylum Bacillariophyta; class Bacillariophyceae; order Bacillariales; family Bacillariaceae; genus Nitzschia; species Nitzschia inconspicua. The sequence continues at coordinate 613,383 of JAGRRH010000003.1, forward strand.
GAACGAAAATAATGTTTGGTTACCAATTGGAAAGTGCTACTTAGGGCAATCAATTCAAACACACATCACAGGTACTCCATGACACATCCTACGGAGTCGGTGACAGAAAACAAAATTCATCATCAAGGATGATCCTTGAGCACATCGAAGGCTATGATGCATGTAACGCAAATGTACTACCTAGCAGTTGCTTTCCCACTCTTCTTTGAAGCACCTTAAATATCTGTTTTCGCCCATTCTTTTTGCAGTTCGGCCTGCCGACCAGCAGAACATAGAGCAGCCTCCCTCACTTGGTCGACAAAGTCTGACCCACATAACTCTGGGTTTAAAATGGCATGATATCGCCGCATCCCTCGATCCCGTTCCTTCGATCGGACTTTGCTTTTGACGAGATGAAATGTCGTACTGGTGTTGGAGATTTGTTCCAGCTTGCTTTGATTTCCTCGAATGCCATGAAAGCGTTGAAGCTTCGGCCACAACCACACTGAGACCCGCTGTGGTGTCCAGGACGCATGGAATTGGGCATCCAAATGATGAAAGCGCACTTCTTCGGCAGCATCGTTGGTATCGTGACATTGCACGCCGGCGTCGTCCAAACAGCGGGCCACACGTATGTCTTCATCAGATGCCATCGCATCGGGGCATTCTCCTATGAGAATGCGACGACTTAGCAGCAATACGGCTTGTTGATTGAGCATGTACCCAGCTCCTCCACCGCAAAATCGCCGTCGCAGATTCTTAGAATTTGGAATGGATGCACCCAAGTAGAGTGGAGGTATCCCATTTGGTCCTTTCTCTTTTTCTGTATCCTCATAATACGCAGCTACTTTTCGTAGATTCTCTGGAATGGCATAGGTATCGTCGCCGCAAATAAAAAACCAATCAAACTGTCGGAGGTAATGTTGATATGCGTACAGCCACATTTTCTGAACCTTGTTCCACATATTTCCATATTCTTCAGGTCCATCATGGGTCAGAGCAAAAGCTCCGATGGAAGGATCTGTGAGATTCGACGCTGCCAGGAATCCGTCGCAACGGTGACCGTATGTTTCGGCAACAGCACGTAGAACGTCGTGTCGATTGGAATGTGTGTATACCATGCACATCAAACGGATCCTTCGTTTTGATTTCGATTGCTGCGGCACACTATTTAGTGCTTCCTCGTGCAATTGATCATGCTGGTGAACATAAATTTTGTAAAGAGCTCGCACACCTTCGGGTCCTTCTTCACCAGTTCCGGGTGGGGCGGAGCACGTCGTGTTTGTGACGGTGAAGGAAGGTGGATTTCGAATCAGGAAATGGGGATCATGTACAGCATTGATCACCGAGTCGTTTTCATATAGCGAAACAAAAGTGGGATTTGAATCTAATCGTAGTAACGTAGCAATGGAGATGCAAAGAAAAGCCAACGACAATGCAGATATACACCGAACCAACGTTTGAAAGATAGGAAAGATTCGGCATTGACTGCCATTCCGCTTCTGCAAGAAGACAGGGGGTTCCACTCGTCTAAGTCCCATCGAAGCAATCAGGAGAAAGGAATCCCCATTCCGCAAAGTCGGGGCAAGTGATACTTCTACTAGCTAAATTGCTTTTTTGTGTTCACGCAATAACCAGAAGGGATCGATTCCTTGTCCAATTTCACCAATTGAAAAAACGAAAAAAATCATAATCATCATCACCATCGCTCAAGGCCATGTGTTCGAAGGCGCAAGTTCGAAAGTAGTGTTCCAAAAATCCAAAAAGTGGCTCTGAAAAGTGTGTCAACGGCTAGGTAGGTAGCTAGCGCGCGCAAACATTTGTGCTGGTCTAAAAAGTCTGTCAACTCCGACTGCATCCTCACAAAGATTCCCACAGGAAAAACCCACGAAAGGGAAAAACCAATTTTCCTCGATGCCTTTCTTGCAAAAGTAGCTATTGAAACCTTGCATTCAAATTCAAATCTGAATCTGCCCCGATTGTCGTTATCCTTTATCGTGGAGCACAACATTATGTCACAGAATATCTCGTGGTAGGACGACAGGTTTGCAAGACTCGACCCTGGTGTTTCGGAACAATTCCACTTGCTTCTGTCCTCCTCTTCCGCTTTTTCGAGCGATGTCTTCGGATAATCGCGCTTTTTTCGTCCCGGAAGTTGCTGGCTACAAGCTACGGTACACCGGTAACTACGTACTTTACAGTTCCGGACACCATCACTAGCTAGAGGTTTAGCAAAAGTCTCTTTTCCTACTTTACAAACCTCTTTCTTCAATCGAAAGGAAACGATCCATAGAATGTCCGAAGGAAGCACCACCTTTTAGTCATTCCATATTGGCGTTGAAAGAAGACATAGATACCAGGACCTTAACACGTTTGAATCATAGAAAAATGGCTATACTTGTTCTGTCCTACATCCTTGTACTGCTTCCTCATCATCCTGAACCTCCTCAACTACTTCGGCATTATTTGGAATACCTTCCTCTTCATCCTCTTCATCAGTAGATACGCAGTCCTCATCGTTGTCTGCCTCCAAAATCTCTTCATACATCGTCTTTGTCAAGTTAGCGCACTTGTCCACCATCTTTTCAATTAACTGATGTCCATCCTGTTCGAGTTTATGAAACTCTGCTATCAATCTCTCATACACAAGCTTCATTGTTGTGTTCTTGTTGTATTGGCGACCCACATTGCCTTTCACAAGAGCCCAAACAAGTTCAATTGGGTGGAGGTCACTGTGATAGGGAGGAGTGAACAAAACCTTGTGTCCCATTTCTTCAGCTGCTTTGACACAATCCATTGGAATCGATTCTTTTATATACTTCCTAGCGCATTCACGAAGAGCTAAGGCGGTCATATTGTCCTGTAGAGGCACTCCCTTCCCCTGTAGCCATTCCTTTATTTCCTGTTTCTTCATCTTACCTAATTTCGGTGCCGCTGACTTGACTTTGTGATAGGATGCATTATCCATCATAATCAAAGATGGTTGGTGCAGGTTTGGAAGGAGCTGAGTCTTCCACCAATTTACAAAGTTCTCTCCATCGAAGACTTTGTGGTAATCACCGGTATTGGCGCCTCTGTTCTGTGGGCGGAATACCCAAAGTGTATTAGGAACTAGACCGGCTTTCCTTTCCTTAGCCAATCCATCATGTTGCACAACCCTAGGATCTGGTCCCTGGATTGCAGCAGCGAAGAAATATCGTTTGCCTTTTGCTGGTGCCTTGCTATATTGAATGTCTTGATCGTCGTTGGGATCCCAAAGGCTGTCGTCGTTCCTGTGGTAGTGTTCGTGGATATAACTTTCGCCCAGGTACACCTCCCGGAGCCTATCCTCTGCGGATGCTTCTCTGTTTGCAATGAATGCACGTAGATAATGCTCCTTTTGAAGCAAAACACTCTTCTTCTGTACAAGATTACCGCTTCTCCCGCCTCTGACGAATCCAAGAGCATCCACGAATCGTCGTGCTGCCCTACACGCCGTCTCAATTCCTTTCTTTTCGAATGCTCCATTGTCATCTCTTTCGATATGCAGTAGCCCTTTCTCAACAAGAAAATCAACCAGTTGTCGTGCTGTCACCCGCTCTCTGTTTGCCCTTTTCTGCCGTATAAAGGCTTGCGTCAGAAGTCGGTATTCAACGGTCAGCGGAATTCTTCTCTCTTTTGCTGTAGCGTTGCCAGGCTTCAACCCACACCCTGCTGTACTATACACCACCCTTTCTCGCGGGTTTCGTGTAAAGTAGGATGTTACAATCTTGCTGTATTGTGAGTTCCCTATGCCAAATGTGGCACATACTTGTTTGGCAATGGCAGGTTTTTGGTGGCGGATGATGTTGCCTTTGTGGTCTCTTTTTTTCTTGGCACATTGCTGGAGATGAGATTCCTGGAGGAGCAAGACCCTTTTGATTACCCTTAGAGAGAGATTTTCGTCTATTGCACAGCCTTTTAGTTGATTCGTTACGTGGTTTTTCATCTGCGAAAGGTCCTGCAAATTCTTCGGGAGATATGCCTGAACTTTCTGTACCCTCCCTCCTGTTGTGTAATTGACGGCCGATCTGCTGGCAGAAACTCCGAGATCCTCTCCGTCTTCGAATGCTCTTTCGATTGGTATGTTGGGAACTTCTGTTCCCCGTGTGCTTGTCGAGTAATCATCGTCGGACTCCATTTTCATCAAATGTGGTCCTTCGAACTAACTGTAAATTAGTGGCGGGTGAAATAGTAATAATAGAGTGAAACTGACGTGTAAACAGTAAAAATAATCGTTCATCACAGTCAATCAGCAGACTCGAAGCTTCGATGTGAAAGAGGCCTGAGGACTATCATCTCTACTCTACTAGTAGCTAGCTAGAGTACCGTAGAGTACCTACCTATTGGACTACCGTACCTCGGAGTACCGGTAAAATACCGTACGTCGTCCTACTGTAATGATACATCATACTTCGAAGTAGATTCTTGGCGTCCGACGTACGGAGTACGGTACTACCGTAGTCGTAGTACAGGTATGATTGATACGGTAGCCCTCTACCTCTAGCTAGGTACCGGTAGAACGGTAGTACGGTACATGTGGTGGTACTACGGTACGTCATACCTACGACTACAGAAAAAAGAAGATCGCGCAACCATACAAGGATTGGCGTGATGAATCATAGCGAATCTTCGTTCACTGTTTTTCTTGTGGACACAACAGGTCGTATCGTCGTGTCGTTGCCGTGTCGCGTCTCGCCTGTGATATTGCAGCAGTGATTATGAGAGAGAAGAGAGAAGGCATACTCTACTGGTAGAATGTTCCCAACGCAGGAAACATCATGGAGCTCAAAGATGGTGACCGGTACATGGACATTGGGGTATAACAGGCGGTGATAACTCCTCTACACCCCGACACTCTGCACAACTTTGGTACAGGCTCGTCACGAGATACGGTCGTTTACACCTGCGTGCGACCGGGTGGTGAAACTTCGACAGGAGACAAGTTGAAGACGACAGAAAAGGTCCGAGAATGGAAAGACTTCATGTCTCACCCGGATCGAAACATATAGCATGTTATCATATTACTTGGAGACGATGAGTTGCAAGACTATGAGGACACTGGTTTAATCGAAGCATACAAAGCCGTCGGTGTCACCGCTCACCATATTCCGTATACCAGCGATAACTCTTTTTCTAAAATCATGGCAGTGCTGGATGAAGTCGCAGGAAAAGGAGAACGTGCGGTTGCTCATTGGAAGGAGCGGAAGGATCGCCGCAGGATGGTTGGTACACAAGTATGGACTCACGGCGGAAGAAGCTTCCGAGGAAGTCTTGGCAACGGCAAGAGCAAATGGTGTTGAAAGAATGGGAGCACCTACACAACTTACTCTGTGGATGGAGAAAAAATAAAATTTGGCCGACAAAGTATGATTATTCAAAAGGCTCACCTCAGCTTGTCAAATGTCGTCAAAGAACCTACCTTTGAACACACATATTGGAATATCAAAGTAAGTTTCATCCTGTCCGACTATAGTCTTATTTTATTCGCACTGAAATGGTGCCATAACGTTCGGTGCGACGGAATTGAAGGGCTTGTCTTGCATTGTCAACGCTGTTGCCCCTATAGCAGTGGAAAGAAAAAGGAACAGGAACCATTCTTTCAGATTCCTACTACTAGAGTCAAGGTAATCCCCCTTCCTTACCAAATTGAGACAGATGAGAACCCACATATCTAAGACTTTTTTCTGTACCCTCCAATATTACGCAATGCTTCGTAAGATCAAAATCCACAACAGATGTGATGATAATGTTATGCCTGGTCTTGAAGGCTGTCCTCCGTCAGCCTAATGTTCGCGACTCGATTCAAACACAACTACTCTATTCTAACGGTGCACAAGACCCGAGACCCGAGCATGCAAGGCAATCACATGCACTTCTACTGCCTTCACGCTTCTGGCTTGTCATAGACACTCTTGATTATTAGAGCGTATGGCAACAGACTTTCATCAGCAACAGTAAGCAGAGAAGCAACAATTCTTCCAAGGAAAGAAGTATTGCACACGAAAAAAATCGAATCTAAGATTTTTCTAATACGATTCACATGGTGGTTACTAGTTAATACACTTAACTGCAAGGAGAATCCACGTTGTGCATACACGTTACGAATAAAAACCGAGGATTCGCGGCATAGGACGGTCAAGTCGGTAGCGTGTTGAAAAACCACGTGAGAATTTTTTTGAGAAAAGAAAAATATCTTCAAGAAACAACAACACCAGGGATTCTCTCAATCTTTGAGAGAATGGCAGCAGCCTCCCAATAATGAAGCATCAGTAACAACCATAGAAGTGATAAGAAATCTAGTAGTGGACGAACAATCCTACCAAAGTGGAAAAACCTGTGGTTAATAGCTCGAAGCATTCACGTCATCAGGACCATAGAATCCGAGTATATTGGATAGGAGTATCAACAGAGCCACGTTCTCCAAGATCATGTTTATCTCATCTCCATGTGCACACATTTTTGCCTGGTTTTGTCTCCTATGCCCCACAGCTTCTTACAGTCATGACAATCGAGTTGTTGAACCGCCATTTTCTACACAGCCACTTAACGCTTCAGACTTCTACCTCGATAATGATCCGAAAACGAAAGGAGAGGAACAACGTTGGCTAGAAGAAACATATCCTCTATGCAGAAGTGGCAACATTGTGAAAAGGCCGTGCCGCAATACTACTGCTGAAGCTTTTTTCTCCGGAGTAGAGGACCTTAAGTCAGGTAAGCCTATGACCCGAGCACAAGTCGACGCCATATCGTGGCTCGGAAGCGACGAGATTATGGCTGTAGGAGGCGTGATTGTTGAGCGTCTCAGCCCAACCGATTGGGCTGGTAACCGCAGCCTCCAGTTCTCCAACTGTCCGGGAGTGCTAAGCGCTATCTGTAATAATTACGCTCCGGGAAATGATGCCTCGTATAGCACACATCTGACCCATTATCCACCGAAAGGCGGTGAGGTTACTGCAGGCTGGGGTCAGTATACTCAACTCGTATATGACTTAAATCAAAATCAACTGCACAGGGTGTGGGCCAGGTGCGCTTCCACCAATCTTGCTCGGAAGAAATGGCTGCTCTTCAACCACGGATTTAATTCATTTAACAAAAAACAGTACTCAAAGGCTGAGTTTTGGATAAGGAAACAAGCGTACTGCTGTGGCTATGGATTGTGCTCCTTCAGCGACTGGTAGTGCCCCCTCCCTTGCTGTGTAGCACACTAGCCAGAGAGTGGGTAGTGGAAGTGCAGGAAAGGTTACGGGCGGAGAGTTGCAACGTGAAAGCTACGAAAACGAATGATGATCACATAAAATGGTTCTTAGATCTAAATAGCAGGCAAACGCCACCATCGAGTAGTACAAACATCCTGTATGGTTGAGCAGCAACTCGATTTTTAGCAACCGACTCCGGTAGGTGTTAGATGGGGAATGCAGGAAACACACATGAAGTGTGGAGTTTCTTATTTCGAGTAGTAGTTCACTTCATGTCAAATACAGTCCTAGTGTGAAGCATTGTTCATATGGAAACTGATAGTTTTGAACCTAAAAGGATCTAGAATGTTGGATTTCCATTTTCAATCTTAATCTGTTCCATAACGTTGGAAGCTTTGCAAAAAGTACCCCATGTTCAATGAGTATATGCCTTTGCTTGCTTCTCCTTTGCTTGTGGAAAGATAGTTGCTGCTGGTGTTCCTCAAATTGGAGCAGGAAGTGCCTAGCTACTAGTAGGGCAACTTTTAATCCACCGTGATTGAAAATTCCTACATGAAATTCACTGTTCATTCCAACAACACTGGTGTGATTGGCTATTCTGGTGGTGCTTCTCCTTGCTTCTTCGTCTATTGGAATGAAGACTGTTAAGATTACGAGTAGAAAGAAAGCCTGTGGCTGGAACAAACAATGAAACCACTTCGTTTGCAGGAACTAACAGTAGTAACGAAAAGATCCGAAGCACCCATTCCGTTGTAAACTACCTCTAAAGTAGCGTTTTGGTTTTCGAATACCTCGGAGTATTTCATAATAAAAAATGAATTATTACAGTTAATACAGGTAGTTTTTTCCATCCATAGTAGAGTGGTGAAGTTCAAAAATTCGTTCGAAAATTCGATCTATCCGCAGTTGTCATTATCCGCATGCGATACACGATTACGGTCGTACACCAGTGAAGAATTTCCAGCAAAGTAGACTGCTGCAACGTCGTACCACATTGCTGCCATGGACTACCGGAATTATCACCCAGCTTTCGTCTTGCTCCTTACGTGCACCATGATAGTTGTGTCCTCTTCATCATATCCATCTTTGACTGCATCAGCAACGATGACGAGCCAAGGGACAAATTTTGCCACCACCACGGACAAAGAAGACAAATCTACTACTGTTACTGCTACTACTACTTCGTTTGATTTGGATCGATGGCAACAAGGAGGCCTGAGTTCCTTTGCGGAAACATGTTTTTCGGAGTACTGGAACCAGTTGGCTCCGGACAGTATCATTCCTAGCGTCAGCCAAGAACAGTCACATCATGTGAATCCCTACTCATTTGCTCATCGAATGACACTGGGAAAGTATTTGATCGAACAGACGGGAGGTGACAGTATTTGGGGTAAAAATTGCTCCTTACATTGGTTTTGGGCATATTTGGCACAATTGGACTGGCAACGACGATCCGGACGGTTGCAAAATCCAGACACTTGGAATTCCATAGCTGACATTGATACTTTTGAAAGAGATCGGCGCATTTCGAACGATGACAAGATTTCTAAAGAATCTTGGTGGGGTTACATGAATACTTCAATTTTCGGTTGCAGTATATTGCGGTGCAGCAGAGGCAGGATTAGTTCCAGGAATCCAGCTTGATACACCTTTCAACAAAAATGACTTTGGATTCCAACAATGTGTCCAACATTGGAAGAGTTTTTGGGACACGCATCATCGAGACTTTGTGTTATCAATAAGGAGTAGCACAACAGAAACACAACGAAAAGAAGCGCTTTCCATTCTTTACCGGCATCTCTGGGAAACACACACAAATGTGATACAATGTGGCATCGCCAATGCCAAGCAGTTGGAAAACAAACTGCCAGAAGAGGATCGTAATGTTGGGTTGGGTTGGTGCAACATGGTGGAGCTGTTATCAGCCATGTCGTGGACAAACCTATCTGTGGATGCCCTCTGCGAGTTTGGTGTGGGATACTTGCCAACAATACGCATAGCAGGACCGGAAACCGTCCAATGGATTGCAACCCATCGACCCAAGGAGTATGTTACCATTCAAACTCTTGACAAACTTCGTTTAAGTTCGCCCGCCGCAATGAAGCAAATGTGCAGCTTTTGGTCTCGTGTCACACGATGGAGCTTTCAACGAGATACGATGGCGAGGACCTTGGATACGTTGAGCCATGGCAAGGGACCTGCCAAAGTTTTGGCATTTACTAAGATTCTCATTTTGAGCATCGCACCAAAGTCGGTGACCGAAATCAGCATCTGGATTGCCATTACCTCCGGACTACTATACGCGTCTCGTAGGAAATAGGGATTTTGTCGTTTCTTCGATGGTGCAGTACCTACCGGTAGTTGCAGAAAAGTTTATTGATACGTACGTAGTACTTACTGTTATTAAATAGGATATTATTTCTGTAGGTTTCTATAGTTACAGAGACCACAAGCTCATTTCTTCTTTTTACTTCTTGAACCAGCTCCTTTCTTGGGGGGACCTTTGCCTTTTCTCTTTCGTTGCATCAATTTGACTCTTCGGTATTCTTCTTGCTCTGTTTCCCACCCTTCATGAACCTGAGCAGACAGACGGGGGGGAGTCAGCAAAATTTTGAGAAAACCTGGAACACACCTCAACAACAAAAACCAACAACATCACGTCAATGCCTGTCATTCGAACTCACCTTTCTGGCAAAGACATTGATAGAAGTTGGGTAGTATTTTTCTAGATACGGCCCGGTGAAACCTTTTTTGGCAGCCTTATTGCCTGTTCTATCCAGGTTTAGCTGTGGTAGGTGTCCAAATATGTCCTGTCGTGCCTTTTCCGCTCCTCTCTGGATAATGTGAGACTTCTGTATAAATCTTTGAAGATTTTTTGATGCCGTTGCTGCTGCTGCCGTCGCCGACATGATGAATTATCGTGCAATTTTGTACAACCTATTGTGGAAGCGAGCGGAGGGGGAAAAAAAATGATCCGGTTGAGATAATCCTTTCCAAAAAAAATTGAGATGTCACATGGCCATAACGATTTCATTAATCCCTCGAAACGTAGTTCTTTTTTTTTAAATGGATTTGTCACTGCCGATGGATTGTAAGTTGTAAGTAAATAGCTCTATTCACAGTCAGCAGTCGAAATCAATCGAAAACGACCCATAATAATCAAACGACGAGACACGGACGACGAGGATAGCGCCTCTGGAATTGTCCCCAATGAGCGAATGTAAAATGTGTACTACTAGCTATTGCATCACCTTGCATGAAGTATTTTATACGAAAATGATTGTGAAATTACTGTAGTACCATCTCCAAAAGCGAGTAACTTTCTTACCTTGGTCTACTGTCGGAGACCACTCGTGTAGATAGTACACTGAAAGTAGATGCTGTGTCTCTTTCAGCCAGAAATCCTTTCCAAACAACTGTAAAAACAAGAGTGTGAGTGATGATAAAGTGTAGTGTATTTACTGTTAACACCGTCAGCTCGACTATCGCCTATCGCATCATGCAAAGGGTACCGGTATTGTGGTACGGTAGCGACGTTGAAAGGTACCGGTGTTGTTGCTGTGTTGTACCGTCGCGCCGTACGGTAGTCGTTTGTTTATCTTCCACGTGGAATGTTGGATCGTAGAAAAGAAAATACTACCGCACTTCATTTTTGTCTTGCTGTTAAAAGATCTCTATCAATAGTTGTTGACTTATTATTTTCTCTCACAGTCACAGTCCAAACAGATATGATAAAAAACTACCTGTGCTTTTAAAGGATGAGTTCGGTCATCCAAATTGACAGTGTCGACATGTCGCCAGACCAAGTGATGGAACAAATTCGACAGGCTGCGGCGGGTAGTAGTACAACTACCGATCCTACCACCGCCGCTACACAACTGATTTTGGATTTGGGATGTTCCAAAAAAACGATGTTGGATTCCAAGGAGGTAGAAGAGGCGCTGATCACCATGATCGTACAGACGTGGTCGGAGGGACGAAAATGGAAGTCCGTTCAAATCAATTTTGGCAGTGACGGGTTCGTCGAACAGGACAGTAAAGAAGAAGATCGATGGCATTCACTCGAGGAAAAGGCCAAGCAACAAACGAGTCGTCTAGGAAGAAATTTACAACGCAGGCTCGATCTCGACGAGACCCAAATACGCTTAGATGGGGATATACACACCGAAGTCGATCCGAATTGTAATTGCAAGTATACCGGCATGGCCGTTATTTCCTTCACAAAGGTGAGTCGAACAACAAAAACTAAAACTAATAATAATAGACACAACAACCACAACTGACAACGACGTGGCAAGACCATTGACATGTGAAATGGAATATGATTCTTTCTTGTATTGAGGGTTTTAACATGCATTCTTCCTCCTCCACCCCCCTTTTTCTTTTCTCTGTCGCTTCAAAAGAATACCTAGCTACTACTAGAGAAGAGAGAGAGCAAAGAAATCAGACAGGACGCACGTTGTTCCATGAAAGACACAACAACAGAGATGTATACTACTATGATTTCATCATTCAAGTTTTTATTTTTATTTTCTTCTATTGTATATCGGTATCTTTATGTTCTTTCATCTTTCGTAGTTTGTGAGTAACAACCATTGACAAGATATGGATGATGTGGAATCCATGTTCGAAGAAAAAAAAAATTGTTGCCTTTTGGTTATTATTAGAAATCATTATTTTTTGGTCGAGACATCTCGGTTCATTCATCCAACTAATTGAGACAATTGGTTGTTTTCATTAAAACATTACTTTAACGTAGTTTCCTCAAAAAAGTGAGCTCATCAACACTAGAAGTGTTGGCAACTTCTTTGAGGAAACGATTTACTTTTTACAACATCCGAATAAGATCGGCATTGGTGTGTCTGAGAGAATTCTTTCTCTTTGACCTGCTGAGCGGATTCTTTCTCCTCGTCTGCTCGAAAGAATCCTTTGCCTTCAACCATCAGAGCATGAGTGACGTCAACATCGTCCTCTGTGTCGACATCATCATTTGTAGTCGGCATGCTCGCGCCTGCTCCAACACACTCCTGGCTATCAGTCACACCAATGTGATGCTTACCAAGAATCTTGTCCCGCATCCAGCGAAACAAAGATCCCTGCAGTGGCTTGGTGAAGAAATCCGCAATCATCTGTTCAGTTGGGCAATATTGGACGGAACATGTTCCCCGCGAAATGTTATCAGTGATGAAATAATATCGAATTTCGATATGACGTGTCTTCTTTCCACTAGATTGTCTTCCGTTCCGTGCCAACAGGATTGTGCTTTGGTTATCCTGGAATATGACGTTGTCCTTCACTTCGAAACCTTGTTCCAGAAGAAACATTCGAACCCATAAAACCAATGACATGGCATCATTTACGCCAACCAGTTCGGCCTCTGTTGAGCTTCTCGTGTTGATTTTTTGCTTGGAAGACATGCTGATGGGATGTCCTCGACCGAGACTCATTGTTGCTCCAGTGTGACTTTTATAATCCTTGTGTACTGCAAACGATGCGTCAATCCACCACTTGATCACACCTAGGTCGTCAGCTCCCAGTGTCAGCTTTTCATCTTTGGTCTCTCGCAAATATGTCAGGCATCGACCCAGTTTCTTCCAATCGTCGACATCAGGTCCCTGCACTCTCGTCGTGAGAAAAGCCACGGCAAGCTGTAAGTCAGGTCGGGCTCTCTTGCATAGGTACAGTAGCTTTGCTACCAAATGATGGAATGTTATCGCCTGTTCGGAATCCAATTTCTCGGCATTGTCATCGATATCGAAAAGATGAGTTGCTGCGGGTGTAGTGGGGATTCCTTTCAATAGCTCGGCTGGGGTCTCCTCAAGGATACCATTTACGAAATCATGCATGTAGAATTGTACAAATTCTGTGTTGCTGAAATCAATGGTCATACCCAAATATTCGTGCACTTTTCCTCGTGTCACCGATAGTGGGGTTTCCTTTCCATAACGATCGCTGAGGGAATGAATGATTGAATCAACCACCTTACTTGACGCATGGGAAATCTTGAGGTCGTCCACGTGCCATGCAATCGTGCATTGTTTTCCATCAATGTCCTTGTTGGCCACGCAGAATTCGTATGGGTTGATCACAAAACCTAGCTCGTTGACCAGGAAGTTTGTGAGGTTCTTCCAGAAGAGCATTGCGGCTTGGACGGTTCCATACAAAGCTTTCGTCAGCTCTGCATAGATCACAGGCTTCCCATTTTCATATGTCAAAAATTGTTGATATGTTGGGTCAATTCGCACGAGGAGTATTGCCGTTTCCCCTTCGAGCTTTACGTGAATGAGCTCATCGATGTCCGCTTGCATGAATGCTCCCGGGATGTCGACTGTGGCTACATCCCGCTTTTCCAGTACGTCGATAATGCATGTCAGGAATAAACCTTCGATGGACACTGTCGGGGAGCTCGTCTCTTCCTTTGTCTTGTATAATCGCTGTTTCCGTCCGTCAGCGCATCCTCGTGCTTTGATCTTTCCGCATCGTTTCTGTTTCAGGAACATCAGGTAGTGTAATGCGGCCTTCTTTTGATCCCGTGTTAAAGTGTTTGCTCTCTTTCCTTGCATGACTTTCCTGTATAAGAGTTGTTCCAATTCTTTCATTATTGCATCCGCTCCAGCCTGTCCAAATTGTTTGAGTCCTGCCTTGGCTGACATCTGCGTCGTTAAAAGAGTCAGTTGAGACTGCATGTCCTTGCCAGCCAACAAGGTGAAGATAACTTCGGGTTCCATATCTTCAAAGGTTGTATGGATGTATTCAGCAACCATGTTCATCATATTCATGTGTTTGCTGTATGGTTTGCGTGTGCGTTTGGGCAACTGTTCGTCGTTGATGGCTGCGATTCTTCCAGCCTCCTCGGCTAACCGGATTTCGTCGCACATGTTTGGAGGTTCATCGTCGTCCGCTCCTGAGCTTTCGTCGTCGATGGATCTTGTGTCTTCCACTCCTGTGTTTTCACAGGATCTTGTGTCTTCCACTCCTGTGCTTTCGGTGTTGTTCGAATCGTCATCATCTTCGTCAATATAATTGTCACCGTCGCAACTTTCGTTGTCAGTTTCCATCCTCACTCCTGTGTTTTCGGGGTGGTTGTCAGTTTCCATCCTCACTCCTGTGGTTTCGGGGTCGGAGACAACGGAATCATCGTCTTGACTGGAGACACTGTGTAAGTCGGTGAAAGAAGGATCGTCAGGAAATTCGGGGTGTCCGAGCTCTGCAGCACTGAGATCGTCGTCATAGAACAGAGTGTCGTCGGCGGTGGCAGGATCAAGAGGGGTAAAATCATCATCGTTGGGATCATCGACGATGTCATCTAGGTCGTCACCGATTTCCACTCCGTGACGGTCACCGAAAGCAAGATTTTGTGGCATGTTCTGGGCCCGTCCGAGTTGGTTTACGCGGTGGATAACCTCGATCGGCATAGGCAGGCGAGTCCAACGTGTACGACGAATGAGGGAGCCAGTGGCAAGCGACATGAAGAAATGTGTACCCTGTGCATTTCCGGTCGGACCAAGACAGATAGCACCAGCGGTGCGTTCTCGCATGTCGTTGGAATGTTCCTCGTGTGTTTGTACATATTCGCCAAATTCCAGTTGGGCATGAGCTTTATATGTGACCTGGCGACCGGTCATGAGGTAGGCAGGCGAGTGGTGAGTAGTGGGGCCGGTCCCAGAAGGGAAAGAGTTGAGCCAAAACACTACGTTGCGTACGAGGTGTCCAAGGATAATGCGAGGGATTTGCCGGAAAGGAAGCATGCGATATGTGCTGCGGACGCGATCTTTGATAGTGCGAATGCTTCGTTCGACATCACCGATGTGATCGTCGGCCCCGCATGTCTCTAGTTGTGGGAACCAGGCGCGGAGTCCCTCAAATTCAGGGTCAGCATAGATGGCAGAGATTCGAAAACCGCGGGAATGGTAGAGGCGCAAGGTGGCTTGGAGGTGATCTCGAACATGTGGGAGTTGACGATTGGCCAGGGTAACGACCGTTCGGAAACGAAGGTCGCGGGAATATGTCGAAAGAAATGTCATCTTATTGATGAAGAAAATGTCGGTCGACAGGCCTAGGTGATCGTGTGTGGCAAGAATGGGAGGAGGCACAGGGTCGTTCCTGTTGGAGACAGAAGGGACGGGCCGTCTGGTTGTCTTGCCTTTCAATGATCCGAGATTGGGTCCATAGACATTGTCAGCGATGGTGACATCGCGAGATGTGATGGGGCAGCCATGTAAATGTTGGATGGCCATGTCCTTGAAATAACGGGAGCCGGGGCGCATGATTATGTTTTGCAGCCGACGGGCTTCTTTGGCGCGAGTTAGCTCTTGTGGCGTATATTTCTCAGCGCAATCTGCAACCGTGTTAATAAGGGTGAAGTCCCACAAATTGTTGATGGAGGTGCTGGTGATCTCATGCTTGTAAACACCACGATGTGATGGCTCAAAATGGATGGTGGAACCATCGGATCGATGCACGTAGATGCCGTTGTCGCGGGAGGTGTCCATCGTCACGTGAAAATATTTGATGACGTTGTTCAGCGAAAGAATATTGGCTATGCCATTTGGATTGTACCAGACAGGCTGTGGATAGTCCCCGAGGTATCCCTGTTGCGTGAGGGTGACTTTCCCAGCGTTGCAGTAGACGTCAATAGGGTGTTCCGCGGTATGGATATTGTGTAGAAGTGTCTTGTCGCTGATGATATCGACAGTGGAGCAGCTATCCAACAGGAGCCATATTGCCGGGAGCATGTTCATGAATTGGGATGCCGTCATAGCTGGTTCGGTAAGTGAATCAAACCATTCACACGCCATCATGGAGAATGCAGTATAAGAAGCTGACTTGGTGCTAGATTTATTGGTGCTACTAGCTTCTACGTCGACCTGTGTCCTACCGTCGTTGTTGTTGCCATCTTCTCCACGTCCATGTCCTCTACCACCGCGGCCGCCTCTACCACCACGGCCACCGCGGGTGTTGCTGCGGTTGGTGCCGTTGTGGTCGTGGGTCGTGAAAGCCACCTCATGTTCTGGGTACACTCGGTTGGAACCCCTGAAGTTGTTCAGCATGTCCAACGCCTGTGCCATCGTTTTTGGGTAGCCGTCGTGACCTGATAGGTTGTTGTTGTGCAACTGGTTGATCAGCTCTTGGTATCGTCTGGGATCGCTGCGCGTGATCATTGCCAGGGCACCATACTCTTCACGGGCGAGGGATCGAGCTTCTTCAACTTCGGAACTACTGGGCGGTGAGCTGGAATTCTTGAGGAAAGAAGATGCGGTACGTCCGATGTGACCTCCTGCTGCCTCGAATACATCCATAAGGCTTCGCAGCTTCTTCATGAAGTCCGTGTTTCTCATGTGGCGGCCCTGTGTGAAAGAGCTAAGGGCTCGCTCCGCTTGTAGGTGACTGACTCCTGGCACCGTAGCAGTGCTTTCGCCTTCATGAAGTTGACTGCGGATGTTCTTGAGCAGACCGATAACGTCAGAATCGGCGTTTATCTTCTTCCAGCTTGGACCCGCTTCGAGCCTGTCCCGCAATGTCTGGGAGCATTGTCCAAGGATTAGAGCAAAGATCCGCTGCAGTTGTTCCTCCCGGCGTATCTTTTTTTCCACGTACACCTTGAGCTGCAGCTCGTACATCTTGGTCTTTCCGATACCGGCATTTGCGTCAGGTTCGGTTGGTTCTTGTATGTCCGGGATGTCCATCTCTATCAAACAGTTCCGCAGGTCGCCCGCCTTTTCGTAGCTGCGACCAACGTACTCGGCGATCTCCTTGAGCACCGTGGAGAACATGTCCTGCGTTGAGCTGGGCAGACCAATGTCGAAAACAAAGTCAGCGATGCCATCGCATTTCCCTTTGTACTTGCTTGATGAGACGGGCTGTTGCCCGCGAACTCCTCCTCTGTTGCGCCTGGAGGGCTTTCGATCATTGCCTTGGACGTTTGTCTTGTCTTCGGGGGTCTTCTCGAAGCCTTCGTGGCCGCTCATGTCGGCAGCGTTGGACATATCTGCCGGCGAGCTCTGCTTCTAAGCCTGGCGAGATTGTTTCTGTCGGCGAGCGTTGCTGCGAG
Organism: Nitzschia inconspicua; assembly: GCA_019154785.2. Lineage (NCBI taxonomy): Eukaryota > Bacillariophyta > Bacillariophyceae > Bacillariales > Bacillariaceae > Nitzschia > Nitzschia inconspicua. The sequence goes on from JAGRRH010000003.1 coordinate 630,630, forward strand.
CCTGACGAGATTGAAAGTCACCTGTACAACTTCTTGGTACAGTTTTGATGCTCCGTTCTCGTTAAGGGAAACGGATCACGCTGTTTTGATGCTCCGTTCTCGTTAAGGGAAACGGATCACGCTACTACCAAGGTTGAAGGTGAATAGAGGTTATGCCTTTTTTGAGGAAATGTTGGAACAACTAATTGAGACAATTGGTTGTTTTCATTAAAACATTACTTTAACGTAGTTTCCTCAAAAAAGTGAGCTCATCAACACTAGAAGTGTTGGCAACTTCTTTGAGGAAACGATTTACTTTTTACAACATCCGAATAAGATCGGCATTGGTGTGTCTGAGAGAATTCTTTCTCTTTGACCTGCTGAGCGGATTCTTTCTCCTCGTCTGCTCGAAAGAATCCTTTGCCTTCAACCATCAGAGCATGAGTGACGTCAACATCGTCCTCTGTGTCGACATCATCATTTGTAGTCGGCATGCTCGCGCCTGCTCCAACAATCCATGATAATTGTATTGACTGTAAAACCAAGTATGGATGGTATGCTGAAAGGAATTTGAGTTTTTTGTCAATCTCGATACCGTCCTCGCATCATGGTGTCGTTGTTGCCGTTACCGTAACCATGTTGGGAGGTATCAATGGGGTCATAGGATCCATGCAACGGCGGATCTTTGTATTGTGAAACACTTTGATAACCAGACGACAAGATTGAAGCACCTTGTTGTAAAATTTCCTTGGAGGACTGTTTGCAAAGGTCAGACACACAGTTGATAAATAAACCGGCGACAGAAAGCTTTTCCGCTTCATGAGCACCAGCAGGAGACTGACCGTTTGGAAATTGTCGTTGTCGTTGACCAGCGGCGGATTGTTGGTACGGAGACTGGTACGAATGAGCAGCCGATTGTTCTCCCGCCGATTGTTGTTGTAGTTGTTGCTGTTGCTGTATGTGATGTGGTATAGGATAATGTAATTTCTTGGGACTTTGAGGCCAATGTTTGCTATTCCGGTCTTCTTTTGACGGTCCACCGGCCTTATTGATCAAATCAAACGCCTTTTGTCGTATTTTGATCACCTCCTCGTCATCTTGTTCTTCCTCATCCTTAACGTTTTGTTGTCGTTTCGTTGTGACCGGAGGGCGGGCATATTTAGGAATCCCTTGACTGTGAGTATCTCCTTCTTCGTCGTCATCATCATCATCACTGTCACTGGAATCGGAGGAAGATTCACTGGAAACACTGCCATCTTCTTCCTCTTCCTCCTCCCGCTCTCCATCGTCGTCGTCATCGTAAAACTTGCCGGCAGGTGGTGGAGTGGGTGTCGTCGTCGTGAGAGTGTCAGTAGGTGACATATTTTATCGTTTGACTTGTTGACGTTTGTTTTGTTAAAGAGAAAGAGAGAGAATGAGAGAATGAACTGTGGGATTAAGAAGGGTGGTATTTTATTACTGTGTTTTACGTCGATACAGGAGTGTCACAGCAGTAGTAATGTGTTTGATGTTTCGTTGTCAAAACATTGTCGATTTTGTCACGAGAATGTATCAATAATGCGAGAATAATAAAACGGACATCATCGTTTCGAGCGAGAGAGAGCGGCCATTGGTACCCTTCATCATCGCAGCTGATGAGATGAAAATTCATCCATGAGGAAGTTTACGAACGACGTCGAAGGGTAGCCTACGTAGTACTCTCTCTCCAGCTACGGTAGCTACTACCTAGTAGCTGACTACAGTACGTTTTTCAATGGTAGTGGAAGTAGGCGAAGGAAGGACGCGCTCCACTCGAACTTTCTGTTAAGGGTCGAATCAGTCGATCCGATTGCTGGAATGACGACGCTTTTAGGTGGCTACAGATAAAGCTATCTACTCGAGAGAGAGCGACATATACAGTTAACTTCTGCCATACTTGATTCACCCTCTAGGTGGCCTCGTTGCTACAAACAAGATTCGTCGATAAACTTTTCAACAGCGACTCAGTGAACAGTGGTGTATCATCAAAGAGAAATACTTCCCTGAAGAGTTTTGCGACCTATGTTACAATTGAAATACCAAGTAGAGTGTTTCATGGCTGAGTGTTTCAGAATACAAAGTAATCATATTATAATTTTGTTTTACTGTTAGTTTCCTCGATCCGACAATATATCACCTGATAGAACAATACCGCCAACAACGACGAGTCGAACCGGTCCAAGATCCCACCATGTCCCGGCAAGATACTCCCAGAATCCTTGGCTTGGGATTGTCGTTTGATGGACGATTCGGTCAAGTCCCCGATGATGGCCAATACAGATAACACCGCACCCAAAACAGCCCGCTGTCTCCATGATGAAGTCAACCAGATAGAGTCAAAGGTATCGCTCCTGGACGACGGTGACGTCCAATGAACGATCCAAGGAATCCATTGTACGGCCGTCCAAACTCCTCCCAGGATGCCTCCCAAAAATCCTTCCATGCTCTTTTTGGGTGAAATTTGGAGTATCCACTGTGGCATGGGCAATCGGTTCAGTGACGGGTACGTACGGATAGCGATACCAGCGATTCGTCCCATTAGCATGGCCCCGGTATCGGCATTCCAGACCACCAAAAGTAACGAAACGCTGTTGATAAAGGCATCGTCATATCGCAATTGGATTTGTGCCCACGACCGAAAGGGTATTGTCAACAATAAAAGACCGGTCAACCAGTGACGTCGTTGCATCATCACAAAGGTCCCTGCAGTCAACACTAACAGTAAGAAAAAGATCGTATCGTTGTTCGGGACACTGGATGCCAGGACCACTGAAGTGATGGAAACGCCGACTCGAGACAACAAACTTGGCTTTTTGTGGTTGCTGGATGTTCCGGACGGTTCCAACAAGGTGAATTCCCATATACAAAGGCCGTGAGCTCCCATGAAAAATACGTATGCTAGTGTTGGTTGTTGCAACAGTTTCCAAATGGCTGGAACGCCAACACATATGGTGAAGAACCGTCGCGGAATATCGGACCATACCGACGACGACGAAGATGATGATGACGACGACAATGTTGATTTGACATCATCCTTCTGCTGGTTCGTACGAACCTTGATGACTGCCATTGTTGTTGTCGTTGAATAATTATACAAACAAACAAAAAAAAATAATACAATAATAAATATAGCCGAGATGCCTTGAACAATTTGCGGGTAGATTTTCAAGATTCGGAAAAAAGACGACGACAATGGCGACGACGACGACAAGTTGGACCGATCAGGTTGTTCTTGTTTCTTGAAAAAGGAACTTATTCGACAGACAGTGAGGCCCGATTAAGTCCCTCTCAGAGAGAATTTTAACTCGTCGTTGTCATGACCTGGTGCAGAAATACATCAATTGCAGTCGACTCTTACTAGCAGTAGTAGAAATACGCTCCTGTCGACCGATACGATGCCCGTTGATGAACAGAGGGTCACAAGCGATTCTCCAGTTCAAGACAGCATGTTGATTAGATTCTCGATGTGATGTGATGTTGTTGTTGACTGTGTGAGAGACTGATTCTAAACAGTTAACTGTAACTAATAGAGTCGATCGAGTCGTATCCATGTCTCGCTTTTCTGCCTGGCCGTCGACAAGTTCCTTCTACGACGTCTCTTGACTGTGAATGACTGTGAATCTTCGCGCAGTTTTATTAATAATAACTTGATGAGAAAACAAACAGAAATGCTTATCAACACAACATCTCTCTTGGCGAATCGAAGTTTCCCTTTGTCGTTGGTTGCCTACTGCCTACAACTCCAACAATTTATAAACCAGGGAATGCAACCTTCTGCAATCATGATGTCCTCCGGAGGAAACCAGAGCAAACGGTTGGAGACGGTGGTCCAACTCGGATTCTCGGTGGACATTGAAGACAACGAACATCGACTGTTGGTGGGACATAACAATCCAGATTACAAGGAATGGGACGGTGGTCAGCTGGGTGGCCGTCCCACATGGCTCAATCCCAAGGACATTCCCAACAAATTTTTGAAATGCAAAAACTGTGACTCTCCCATGATGTTTGTCTGTCAACTCTACGCTCCCTGCGATGAAGTCAACGACAACGCCTTTCATCGATCGTTTTACGTCTTTGCCTGTCCCGACAGTACGAAATGTTCCAAGGAAACCACCGGATCGATACGTGTATTGAGGACGCAACTGCCCAAGGAAAATCCGTACTTTCCGGAAGATCATGATGAGACTTGGACGTATCATCTGCCAACATCGTGGAACAAACATTTGTGTAAGGTCTGTGGTCAGCAAGGTCGTGGGAAATGCCCCATACAACAAGAGTACTTTTGTGGACCTCATCACCAAAAGGAATACAAAAAGTACGTCTTTGATAAGCTACGACGACAACAAGAACAACAACAAGAACAAAATCCTTCGACGCAACTAGAGTTTCACTTTTTGCCGTCCGTCTTGACGGAATCCGAGCTTGTCGTGGAGGAAGAACCAATCCCGGAACAAGACGACAAAACCAGAAAAAGGGCCGAAAAGGCATTGTTCAAGGCACAAGGTGCTGAAATTGAAAATGAAAGTGACGATGAAGAGGAGGACAGTGACAAGAATTTGGAACAAAAAGACTTGAATGAAATGGTGGGAGCCGCAGACGAAACTGTATCCAAGGACAGTGCAACCATGAAGTTCTATGATCGCATCCATCAAGTGGACGACGTCAAGACGCAATGTCTCCGTTACTTGCGATGGCCCAATCACCGTACATGTGAGGACACTGGAACACCCCTCTGGATCCGCTCTGACTTTCAACCAGATACCATTCCGGCATGCGAACGATGTGGTACGGAACGACGTTTCGAGTTTCAACTCATGCCTCAAATGCTGCACTATTTGTTCAAGGACATGGAATCGGAACGTGCCAAGGTCAAAGACAGAATAATAAAGGAGGAGGACGTCGAGGCGTTGCAAAAAGCCACCAGCATTATGGAACAAGCCCCACCCGAACAAGTTCCTCCTGACTTTGCCGCCAACAAGGATGCTGCCATCGACACACTGCGGAATAAACTGATGGAGGAGGATGCCAAGACCCCTAGCTGGGGTGTGGTCTGCATTTACACCTGCACAGATAGTTGTGGCGGCATGAATAACGAATCCGATTCTGAGCTTGGAGCGTACCTTGAAGAATTTGCGTGGAAACAACCATCATTAGATTAAAAACAATTGCCATGTCATGAAGCTTTGGCGGATCAATGATTCTTTTCCACTTTCCACATCTGTGCCTTCATTTACACTCGAGATGTGAGTCCAGCGTTGGAGGCTGAAGGCCTACATCACAGTCGAGTTGTAGATGATCATAATATTAAAGCGATACTGTTCAACGTTATCGTCCATGATGATAGACCTTTACTCCGACGTGCACGTTACCGAGAGTTGCGTCCGGTGTTGTACGAAGTCGTAGACTGAAGGCCTACAGCCAGTTGGAGTTGTTGAGATTACTGAAAATCCACTTTTTATTGTCCACCACCAGCCGAGCGAGTACGACTGTTGATACATTGTTGACTGTGTTGTACATAAGAAGGCCTGCAGATAGTTGGGGCTGTTGATACTACTAGAGTTGTGTTCAAGTTGCTTACTACTGCCACTCCAATATGAATTGTTTCTGGTGTGAAGTGCTAGCAGGCACCAAAATCCGCCAATCTACGACGCAGGTCGATTTGGATAATGGGTGGCGTACGCGCGCATGCCAACGGAAGAAAAAGATGCAGAAGATGATGTTACTGACGCAGACTCGAACTTTCGCACGTTGTTTTCTCTCGTAAAAAAACAATTATCTTCTTGCTTGTCGGAAGCAGATCTGTAAAGTAGTTGTCCAAATCAGAAGACGGTCGAAATCGAAGTAGGGACATCATGATCCGCTTATTTGTGATATGCTGTTGGTGTTTACATAGTATCTCGGTTTTCACTGGGATGACAAATGCTTTCGTCGTTGTACAAATTGGCGCGAAGGAGCGGTCAAGCAGCCAATGGACCATACGCTGCCGAGCTACAGAAAGCGGTTCCAGCACTGTAAAGGACGATGATGCGACACCATTCGAAGATGAAATTCGTTCGATGCGGGTCCGGGAGATCAAGATCGAGCTGGAACGACTGAAGATCCCAACGGTCGATATTTTTGACAAGGAAGAACTTGTGAGACGACTGGTGGAGGCCCGTAGAACGAAACATCCGAAGCCATCCAGCGATCTTCAGGACAACGAACGGAACTCAAGCCGTTCCACTCAAAAAGTCACGGACGAGGGTGTAATTGTGTCACCACTGTACTTTACAACAGTTGACGCAGGAAGAAGTTCTGCTGGTGTTGAGATACAATCAAGTGACAAGCCGTTCGCCACAATCCTAATTCATGCGTGGTCGAAAAACAACAACGATCAGTCGTTTCAGCTACATCTATTATTGGATACGGCGTGTTCTGGCTTGGTTCTGCGTCCGTCGGTGGTGAAGCAGCACAACTTACCGAAGCTCTCGACACCAGTGACCATGACAGGAGCGGGAGGGACAGTTGGTGCTACTGGGCTTACGGAGATCGAAAAATTTACAATCCAAACATTGTCCGACACTGAAAAATCAAGAATGTTTGGTCCTATTTCGGCGGCAGTGCAAGATATTGGAGGACTGCCAAGCTCTCTGGACGGGATCATTGGACTTTCATTTCTAAACAGATTTTCTTGTGTGGAAATGGACTTTTCTTCGGGGACTGTGACGTTCTTCAGTGGCGAAAACACAAACAGTAGAACGAGTGAACATGACTTGCTAGGACGAGCGACCATGGGCTACATACCTACACTGGGGTTGTACTCGGTTGAGGTGTATCTTGGGGATAAGGGCCCTGTGAGGATGCTGGTCGATTCCGGTAAGGTGATTGTGTAGTAGAATCATGCGATTCCGTTTTTGGGTTTTCTTACTGGCATGTCTGCTATCACTAGGCGCCTCGAGTACGTTTCTGAACTGGAAAGGGGTGGCAGACCTGGGACTAAGCCGTGACGACAAGCTGTTGCAACGACAAAGAAGAGCTTTTGGTGCTATCGGCAGTGACAACGTTGCAATGGAACTGACGCATCGTGTGACCGTCGGTAGCACCCTAAAGATTGGTTCCAGTGGCCGCAAAAGTGAACCAGGTATTTCTCTCGCAGAAAATAGCAGGAACCTGCGAATCGAAGTCGGGGACATTGCCATCTTGGAGCAACTTAAAAGCGAAAATGTGGGAGGCATCTTAGGTGTTGATGCTTTTATGCGATGCTCCAAAGTACGTTTTCGATTTGGAAACGGGCCGAAAAAGAACGAAATAGAAATGTACAAATGATGAGATTTTTGCCTATGAATCTCCCATCGCCTGTTCTCCACACCATGGAAACACGCGTTTCCTCACACCCTATTCGCTCATTCGGAATCCCACGCCTCTCGGGCATCGGCTTGTGCCAAAACCAGTGCCAACAGGGTGAGTGGACGAGAATTTTGCAACGATCGGGCTGATACCATCCGATCACGCAAATCCTCTGGAATTTTCTTTGGGATGCGACGCTGTTCATGTGCTTTCGACGCAGAGCCGTTAACTGTGGAAGTCCATGAGATTCCAGTCCCCTGTATGTGGGAACAAGAGCGTTCGCCTTCCCTTTCAAATCTTCCGGATCGCACGTTGACTGGAGAATGGCTTCGCTGCAGTAATGAATGAGTGTGTTCATACCTTTGCTCCATTCTTTTTTTGAAGTCCAAAATCCAAGGCATTGTCCCGGTTCAATTTTATCGACATTCGTTCGTCTTCAGAGTACCATAATTTTGCAACCATTTCATCGTCCAAGATGTGCGACGGATTTGTGTCGAACTCTTCCGTTTGAAGCAGATCGAAATTCACGTTCTTTTCAGCAGGAGAGGTTGCTACAGCAACTACAGTCGACGTGTCATCGTGTAGGCAATAGTCTGTGTTGCAGAGATCCGGCGAAGAGATATCGATTGCATCATTCAGCACTGAAGCAACAGTATGCGTCTTCTTGGACTTGGGAGAAAACTAGGACACCGGAAGATTGGGTTTTCGCACAAGTCTGATCCCGAATCGATGTAACTGATAGGCCGGTCGACTAGATTCCTCCAGACCATGGGGCTTTGTCGCCATGACAGGTCTTCGACTGTCAACAGTCTTGGGACTACGGATGCCAACCGCACCAGCTCTGCTCATGATTCCTACCGTAGTTCCTCTCTAGTAGAGAGTATGATAGAGTAGAGAGATAGAGAGAAAGCGAGAGAGAGAAGCGAGATTTCGGAAATCTAAGGCTGTCTAATTATTATTTATTGATTCCCGTTTCGATGCAACTGGCAGCCCGCTCCTCTGAGGCCTGAGAATCAGAGCTTTGCAGCATGTTCCGTTATTCGATTTACTGGTGTGATTCGGTGTGTCAATAAAATAGAGAGGTAAATCGGAGGGAGATGTCTTCTCTCTAGAGGTTTCATTCTTTACTTAAAATGTCTTGTCTCGACACAACAAGAAATCATAGCGTTAACAGTAAATAATTCTCTTCGAAGACATTTGAGGCTTGCCTAACTGTGTCGAACTCGGGAACGAGATCCCACCTCAGCGACGATCAGCAATTAAGAAACTGTCAAAACAGCATGACTTCATGCTCTTTCTTACTGATAATGCCTTTCTCACGAACACGCATCTCATTGCTCTATCGGAAATCTTAATACTCAGTACCTCAGCTACCTAGTCGTACAATGAAAGAAAATTGAAGCGCCGAAATCAACCTCACAAATTCTCGTCGGAAACCGGCCAAGATTTGTGTCCTCTTCCCATTTTTCACAATTACATTGTAGCTCCCATAGGCAAACCGCATACGAAGTTTCGCCATCTGGAAAGAGCCATTCATTTCCCCGTTTCATCATATTCTATCTAAACCAACGTCATTTTTCAGGTTTCACCATGACGATTCCACTTCACGTATTCATGAGAGAGCTCATTTCCGATTATAGTATCGGTAAGCATGAGCATTGTTCTCAAATTGAGTTGATCTTTGACAATGCTACCAATCCTCAAAGCAACATCGGAGTTATGAATCATAAAGCTGCATCTTGCGCCGTGTCTGAGCCTTTCGAGTCTACCATGCCACGAACATACCATAGATCCCGACAAACAAGTTGCTTAGATCTTTCAGATCATTCCAAGGGAATTTCACGGTGGGGCGGGATCAGTCCCACCGATGGCAACTCTAGCCGCTTTGACAGTGGTGTGCCCGTCACAAATAACCCCACAGTACCTCCAGTGGCTCCTCCTCGCATGATGAGTCCAGCGATAACAAAGACAGGCAGGAAGGGCCTTTCCACGGCGATCGACTCAAGTCCATCCAAAGAGGCCTTGCTACGAATGTACGGGGACAAATACTACAAGAAATGTGACGGACGATCGATGCAACTGCCGGGGACGACGCGAACGGGTCTTACCAACGCTGTGGAGCGAGCGTTGCATATTTGCGACAGCAGGACGCACGTGGGGTCAAGTTGATTGACAAAAAAAGTAAACATTACTGTTTTTGTATTTTCATAGTTGAATGATAACAAGTTGTCAGGTAGCTTTGAAAATGGTTGCGTTGGCTCATCTTCCAGTGTGTTGCTAGCTTCTTTAGCAGTTTCGTCATCATAGTTTGTTCGCACTGCATGAGTCTACCACTTTTTTACTCGACAAGCTGGCCTTCTTCACACTCATCTAAAAAATACGATTTACTGTTACATATCTACCGTAGTTTTGGTGGTATAATATACCCCTGGGTTTAGTAAGCACCCCTCATTTTCAATGTACATCGGAACGTGCCGTTGAAGGACAGACGTACTTCGGAAAAACTTTCCAAAATTCCGAGATTCCATCAGTGCTCAAGGACTGCAGTCAAATTGGTCAAATCAAAGCCACAATGTTGGGACCAATTGCAACACAAAAACACAAAATAACAATGAACGACAATACAATCGGTTCTTTGGTACCCATTTACGGCATCGCAAGCCCAGATCTTGGTTGTTCCTGTGAACACCATGCTATTTGCGGTTCGCTGGTGCACATAGACATGCTGGTTAGGTTCAAAAAGAGGGTTGTATACAGTGGTAAGTGGTCAAAAGGTCACTTTGAAAAATTGGAAATTTGTTCTTCACCTTCTTCTTCCTTGTTCCAGAAAATAATGACTGTAAGACAATTATGGCTGCTGTTTGGGTCACAGAAGGAGCGAATCGATGTGTAGTTGGCCATGTGCCTGAGAACCTCTCAGAGTACTTTCATCGTTTGGAAGGACGAATCGCCCAAGTCTACATAATTTATCAACATTCCAAGGACTACAACAGAATGGCGTTTTCCAACAAGAATGATGGTGTATGCCATGCTATTTTATTTGATAAAGGGATTGCGTGTGACGAACTTCTGGATGACCTGCGACAAACACTACTACCGGTAGTAGGAAGTGTGTATTAGCGATTGCATTCGGCACCACTTGAAGTTTTTGTTTCCATCCAGCGTTTGTGCAAATAGGGCAACCATCTGCAATGGAACAAACAGTTGGTCGTCCAGATGCCACCAATAATGTTGCCGTCAAAGCAACGTATTTTTTCTTCCACGACAATGCAGCTACCGAAGAATTTGTCGAGGTTGGTGATAATAAACATGAAAATGATCACAATGATTCCTCTGCTCTTTCCATCTCACCGGGTGGAATATCAAGATCAACAAGAACAGCAACAACATCAAGTAGAATTTTCAACGCCTCCAATACTGCCGAAGGGATAGTTGGACTTCAGAAAGGAACCAAACCCGTTGCACCTCAACCCGGAGACTATTCCTACAGTGGAATGCACGACCAGGGTCCGTTGCCAGATTTGAAACAGGGCGGTCCCATGGCGTTGTTGTTGGGATGTGTAGAAGGTGCCAAAGAATACAACAACTCTTTCCTGACGACATTGATTGAGGAGGAGAAGGAGCAGACAATCAAATTGACAAAGTCAGACAATGTCCTCCAAAACACATTCGATTTCCTCCGCTGATTCAGGCGGACCGTCTACCAAAAAAGAGCAAAACACAAAAGGATGGTGACGGTGGTTGATTGACAATTACATTTTATGGGAGCAATACGGAATCTAGGTAATGGCTAACGACATAAGAATAGGATTCACTCCTCTTCTGGGAAGTAGCTGAACCCAGTCTTCCTCCAGGCGTTCCTAATAGTGACTTCTGCGATTGCCTCCCAACTTTCGCTTACCCACTCGTACTCCTGAAGACGACCTTTGGCTCCGCGAGAGGTTGATTTCTTTGTGGATTTCGTATTGGCAAGAAGGAGCTGTTTGTCTCTCCAATTGCGGATTTGTTTCCCTTGCAACCCATAGCTTCTGGCTATCGAGCGCAAGGACTCATTATTGGCCAGCCTTTGTTCGCAATCACGCACAATTTGCAGCTTTTGACCGTTTGTTAGTCGTTTTCGTGCCATTTTGATGTGTTACGAGTTGTTGAAAAAATGACAACTTGATGAGAAGACAGATAATCGTTTTTTGGGAGAACGACATGAGTCCCTGATTTCGCGTCAGTCACGACGGAATTTCAAATCGATCTAAAGAAGTAATTTAATTTGAATAGTACATCTTCTACATACGTGAAGAATTCGTCGGCTTTAGTAAGCACCCCAGGATGGCACTGTACATTTGGCGCTTATTATACCACCGAAACTACGGTAGTAGTACTCTGGTGGTTTCGAGGCAAGGCAATGATTATTAAGATAATATCTCCTTTGACCAGTCTACGACGTACTAACTGTAAGTATTACTAAACCCAGGTTGCACCTACTACAAAAGTGGTACGTAGCTGATTGGCTGGAAACATGATTACAAGTTATGATACAAGGGTCTTCAAGTCTCTATGAAACTCATCACTACATCACTACTCAAGGCTCAAGGAACTTGTTTGATCCAACAAGTCGAACTCTTTGATTTACCTCGACTACGACAGTGAGATATCATACCAAATCCGGAGTCCGTAGTACCTGGACCCCGGTTTAGAACAGCCCTAAAATGATATCTATTCAATTGGTCTTTTAAGGTTTATGTCTATCCCTAGTTCTTTTTCGTACAAGAAACGGCCGTTTTTGGTCACGAGTCCCGGCAAAAGCGGAGAACTTTTAAAAAAAGCGGAGAACTCATGGACAAAGCGGAGAACATTTGAAAAAAGCGGAGAACATTTGAAAAAAGCGGAGAACTCTTCAAAGCGGAGAAAAAAAGCGGAGAAAAAAAGTGGAGAAAAAAAAATGGGATGACCGTATTGATTTTCTCGCAGGACTGGGCCAGAGTGTGGATCATTGCTTACTGTCGATGGAACCCGCGCCCATTGCTGGATCGAATAGCATACACGTCCGGACTGGTCGCAAGACCGGACTTTCTACTCCCACAAGGCCGGACTCAACTATGAGCTAGTAGGAGTAGCAATAGCTAATCCTCGTCTTCTTTGGATAAATAGACCTTTTAGGGCCGGAAAAAGTGATTTGAAAATCTTTCGTGATAAATGCTTGAAGGAGCGCCTCCATGAGCAAGAAAACTATTGGTTATCGAGGGTACAAGGGGCATCGCTCATAATGAATGTAGTTCGACTGTACTTACAATGATCATGAATCCCAAGGAGTGAGAAAGTTCAAATCACTAGCTAGCTTTGAAAACGACACGGAAACTTTAACAACATGACGAAGCGCTTCAATTGCTGGCGGTGTTTGTCCAAAGAGAGTATTTTACATTCATGAAAAGTAGGAGCAGCAGAGATTAGGAATTATTGACCTTCTAACAAATACTCTCTTTCATTTACATTTCCTAAAATTATGATCTTTACAACTATCTTCACATTGATGTATATTTTTCATCTTCACTTTCACATTTCATTGAGAACATTTCTCTTCCTTCTCGTTTCTCTCTCTTCTCGATTCTCTCTCTTCTCATATCTCTACCTTCTCATTTTGGTTAGATAATACATATGCCCTTGTTGTCATACATGTGCCCTTATTGTCTTCATCTCAGACATAGACCTTCTGACATCCTCCCTCTATGTTGAGACTTGATTCAATCTCCAACCATATACTTAGACGTCAGTCTCCAGAAAGTATCATTCGACGTATTCTTGGTAAAAGTGTCGCTTTGATTTTCCTCACTTCGAACAAATTCAATATCGATTAACTTATCTTCTCCTTGTGTCAGTTCTCTTACAAAATGTAATCTTGTATCGATGTGTTTGGTCCTTGATCCACTTGACGCATTATTGGCAAGATGGATTGCTCCAAGGTTGTCGACAAACACCTTCATTGTTCCTCCTGGCTCAATATCCAAGAAATCCATTACCATCTTTACAAATTTCAACTCCATTGAAACTTCACTGATTGCGTAATATTCTGCTTCACTGCTGCTCAAGGTTACACCTCCTTGTTGCTTTGACTTCCATGAGATTGGGACACCAAATAGATAGATCAAAAATCCGGTTATCGATCTTCTGTTTCCCAAGTCTCCTGCAAAATCACTGTCGCAGTAAGCAAATACTCCTTGTTTCTTAACAGGCTTGATTAACACACCTCTGTCTTTTGTGTCAATCACAAACTTGATGACCCGATGTAATATCCTAACATGTTCATCTGTAGCACCATCCATTACCTTTGATAACTCTCTCACAGAATTACTCAAATCTGGTCTTGAATGTTTCACCAAATACAATAACATCCCGACTGCACTCCGATAATCTTTTTGATCTTCTGGGGATAAAAGTGGATCATCTTCAGTTGGTCTGATGACAGTTATTCCTGATGCCATCGGTACTTTTGTATTCTTCACGTATGAAACTGCATCTCCAAACTCCTTTTCAATTTTCTTTATCATGTCAGGTTGAATCAGTTTCTTACTTCCATCTTGTTGTTCTATCACAGAACAACCAATATACTCTTCCAAAGGTCCCAGTCTTCTGGTTTCAAACCCAGATTCAATATCCGCCATGGCTGCATCAATTGCCTTTCTGTCTCCAGTTAAGAGACAATCATCCACGTATACACAGATCACAACAGTACCATTGTTGTCGATCCTTTTTAAGAGGCATGGCTCAGCATGCGTCCTCTCAAATCCTTTCTTTTCCAAGAAGTTCATGAACTTCTTCCAGTACTGTCTTGCGGCTTGTTTGGTCCCATAGATTGTCTGTAGCAACTCTACACAATCATCCTCCAAATTCCAGCCTTCTTCGATAAGATCAATACCATCTGGACATTTCATGTATACTTCTTCTTCCATATCACCATGAAGGAATGCAGTAGTTATGTCCACTACTTCATTTTCCCAACCATTAATCATCATACATGCAATGATTATTCTAACGGTGACATCGTCAACAACTGGACTTGAGGTGTCCATAAAGTCTTCACCAGGAATCTGAGAGTATCCCAGAGCACAAAGTCTTGCTCTGTATCTCCCATCCTTCTTCTTCTTGAAGATCCACTTACATCCGATCAATCTTCTATGGCTTGGAATGGAAGACTTGCTTGTCTTTCGCCAAACCTTTCTCACAATCATGTCATGAAATTCCTTTCTGATTGCTTCTCTCCATTTCTTCCTTTCCTCTGGATCTGGATGATTCCATGCTTCTTGAAAAGTCTTTGGTTCATCAAACTTTCCTTCTGCATACAGGACATATTCTTGAATGTCCGCAAACTCTTCTTCTTTACTAATGTCTTCCATCACTGTATCATCAAGTGCTTGGAACGAGTTAGTAGTTGGAATACCTTTTGCTATCATTGCTGCGGCTTTGTAAGATGATCCTGATCTTGTCTGTCCTGTCGGCTTGGGTTGATATATCAATCTCTCTCTACCAGCTCTGACCTCTTGCCACCCATCATCTTGAGTGTTTTCTTCATCTTGATTCTCGACTTCCGAATTGTCTTGAACATCGTGATCATCCTCCCCAATTCCAAGTTGAGAATCATGGTCATCATCTTGAGCATCCTCCCTGATCTGAGGATTTTTATACTCGCCATATGTCTTTGATAACCATTGGACATCTCTGGATAAGCGCAATTGTTGGGTTTTCAAATCCAACATTCGATATACATTACCAGCGTGTTGTTTTGCATATCCCAGGAATATGGCAGGGGAACCTCTGTCATCCAACTTTCCTTTCACAGTTGCAATGTTCCTTGCCACTCCAATTTCTCCAAAAGTTCGCAGGTATGGACCATATGGGGCCACTTTTCCATAAAACAGTTCATAAGGGGTTCTATTCCCCGTTTTCTTGACCAACAGACATTCCAAGTCTGTTGCACAATTCGCTGCCTCTGCCCACAATTGCTGTCGAATGGTGTCATGCAATCCTGCACCATTATTCATTGATCTGACCTTGCCAAATAAGGTCGCAAATTTTCTCTCAACCACCCCATTTTGTTGGGGTGTTCCAGGAGCCGTGTACTCAAAAACAATCTGCAGTCCTTGTTTCCGACACGCCTGTTCCAGCATTTTATTTTCACCTGCATTGTCACAACGTATAGTCTTAACCACTATATCTTTCTTCTTCAGGTCTAGTAGCATATCGATGCCTACTCTCATCAGATCACTCTTATGTTTTCCGAAACAGGAAATCGTATGGTCCGAAAAACCATCAACAAACAAAAACCAAAACTTTTTGCTGCCCATACTTGGCTTGTCAATGCTCGCAGTATCCATGTACAGTACCTCACCTGGTTTAGTCACTTCACGACTTGCCACTTTAGGAACCGACATTTGCTTCAATTTTCCTATTGCACAGGGCTCACATTTCATCATCTTCCCTGTCAAGATCACTCCCATATGCTTAGCAGTTAGACGGATAGAATCCTCATTTGCATGGCCCATCATGGTGTGAAATTTCATAATTTGCACATTTGTTCCTTCCTTTAAACCAACATGTGCTGACTCATTTTGAAGTTCCATTGGCTCAAATCTTGCCGCCAACAGAAAACCATTTGCAGTCTCAATGCGATGATCAAATCTGATCGTCGTTCCATTACACTCAAGAATCATTGTCTCTCCGTTTGATTTGACAATTCCTTTATTCAAAGCACGAGTCAACGAGAACAAATTATAAGCTGACCCTGGCACCACAGTAACTCCATCAAGAATTACTTTCTTCAGGACACCATTGTCCTTGATCATTCCAGCCCATTTTCCAACAATAGTTGATGTAGATTGAGCTCCATTTCCATATTTGATGATGCACTTTTCTTCTCTCAAATCATACATGCCACTTGTATCACGTCTCATGTGAACTGTAGCTCCAGAATCACCAATCATGAGATTGTCATCAATTCTATTCTTCAATCCTGTGGTTAGACACACTTCATCCACTTCCTGTTCTTCAGTTTCAGGAACAGTGCACCACTCATTCATTTCTTCATCAGTATAAGCAATCTCACGTCCAATAACAATTGGTTCACCTGTACTGTCATCATCATTTGGTATGATCAACACTAGATCATCGTCATCATTCACTTCATCATTTGTTAATACCGTTAGATCATCATCATCATCGTCGTCACTATCATCATTTCTCGAGATGAGATCTGGGAGATCATCCTCATCGTCATCTTCTGAGAATTCACTTGACTGATCAGATTTACAACAATCAGCCCACCAGTTCAACTTTGAATCCGACTTTCTCGAATCCAAATAAGCATCCAATCGCTCATCATTATCCATGATAAAAATGGGTCTATCCTGAATAAGCGAAATCTCATGGAATTCTTCAACATCAGGTTCATGGATCAGTTGACACATCAACTGTTCTTCGTTTGGATCGTTCGTCCATCCAGAAAACTCCTCATCCATCTCCTCTGCTATGTCCTCTGCCATGAGAACCACAGCACCACTTTCGTCTGCTTTTGCTTCTTTGAGTTTAAAACAGTCTGCCTTCTTGTGACCTTTCTTTCCACAATGATGACATTCACCTTGAAACTTAGTCTTTCCTTTGTCTGATTTCTTGTTTCCATTTCTCTCAGCTTGTTCCTTCTTGAAACACTGAAACGATTTGTGACCTTGTTTGCCACAATAATTACAATTTCCTGAGAACTTCTTATATCCTGTTAACGCTTTCTCTGACTCGTCAACTGTCCCAGCAATCTTCATTCTTTCAAATTTCTCCTTCAACTCATCAGTTACACTCGTGATAGTCTTATTGGAGTCTCTAGCCAGATTATCTGCCACATGTTCATATTCCTTGGGCAAATTTCCAAGAATATGAGACATCAACAACCCATCAGAAATAGTCTCTCCCATTACCTGAAGCTTGGTTTGTTTCTCTTGAAGTAGCAAAATCCATTTCTCTGGATCCTTGCTCACATCATCCAACTTTAAAGTAAACAACTCATTAGTAAGAGTCTGCTTGTTAACTTCTTTCTTTGGCTCCCATCTGTCTGCCAAAGCTTCCCATGCCTTCTTAGCTGATCCTTGTGGAAAATCAACACTGGTTGACTTCTTGATCAGTTGATGGCTCACTGCATCGTCACATGACAGTGCCAACTTTAGATAGGCCTTGCGGTTCATCTTTCTTTCATCAATTGCTGGCGGTGTTTGTCCGCCGAAAGATTTCGACATGGTGGTGTGGATCAGTTTGGGACGTGCTTTGAAGCTGTCTGCTGTGTGATATGTCAATATCAGTTGAAAGATGTTTCAATTGAAGATATTAAGGAAGAGGATTGAACTATTATTAGGAGTAATAAATACTACCGTAGGACAAGAGTCGCTTGGACGTGTAGAGTGCTACTAGCATAGTCTACCTAGTAAAAAGTTGAAAGAATAAAACCCACGATCGTATTCACAGTGAAGACATCTGTCAAACTGTGTTTTTCTCCTTTACGACTAGTAGGTTTGGAGCCGAGAAGACTGCGAAGGTGACCTGCATGCATTAAGGGGGGGGGTAGAAACTAAGTAACAAGTTATCAATTTAAAAAAAGCGGAGAACTCCAAAATAAAAGCGGAGAACTTTTTGAAAAAGCGGAGAACTCATGGACAAAGTGGAGAACTTTTGAAAAAAGCGGAGAACTCTGCAAACCGGAGAAAAAAAGTGGAGAATTTTGAATCGTTAGGGCTGGAGTTATTCATTGACTAATGAAAACCTTATTCAAATATGAAAAAGGGATATCAGACTAAGGGGAATTTCAGACATATATTAAGGTTAGGGTCGATTAAAACCAGGCAACACGAAGTTCATTTGTGTTGATTGCACGATTAACAACAACACCAATATACAAAGTAGTATTCTGTTCGACCACAAGAAAGAACAAATGGACCTAGTAGTTCGACACGTCCGTGGTCCAACGTCCCTTCTACTTGAGCTATCTGTGGCCTTCTATGGTCCAACAAAAATTTACTAGAAGATGAACAAGTATAACGTCAAGGCGATTCGAATCCAATTGAACAACTTCGCGGCTTGTCGGAATTGGAGTGCTTTTCGAAAGCGACTTGTTGCGTTGATGCCGTTGTACGTAACCGAAGATGGATCAGGTTTTGACGACAAGTTGGAAGGAACGGAGTCCTTGGAAGCAGGCGTCAAGACTCCATGTGCATCCGACAAACAGAAACTAGAGCTTTGTCGAGCAATCATTGAAATGAAGTTGAAATCTCAGCACACGGAATCATCTGGTATCCCATCGCTGTTGCATGATCTATGTCTCAGATTTTATTCAAAGAGCATGGTGTCTTCGCGCCATAAATATCCTCCCGTGCCGGTGGATATTTTGGAAATGGTCGCTCGGTTGTGTTCGACCAAAATGTTCGTGACAACGTACGGAAAGCGACAACAAACGCCATTGGGCCTGCTACTCGATCAAAATCCACCAGCTTTTGTTGTGGAACGACTCTTGTCGATCATTGCAAGACGGCAAGGGATAGAAGACGAATTTCCCAACACACGCCTCGCAATTTTGTATGTGAGAGATTCCAACGACGAAGTTCCGTTGATGCAAGCAGTCAAGCGATTGCCCGATCGGGATGACATATTACAAATATTGATGCATTTCGACAGGAACGCATCCCAATCACTGCTTTGCGTCGACAAGAAAGGAATGATACCGTTGCACTATCTTCTACATCGGGAGCTAAAGGATTTAGATGCAGCAGATGACGATGTACATCGAATGGTTGTTTGGCAGGAAGGCCTTGACGTCGGGCCAGAACTTCCTCCAAATCTTTTGTTTTTGTTACAAAGAACTCAAGAAGCTTTCCTGATCAACCAAGGCCTTTTGTCATCGCATATCCCTGCTGTAAATTTCAATGAAAGAATAATGGATGGCGAAAATACTAGCGAAGGTTGGTGGGACGACTGCTCGTCAAGGTGTAGCATCAATTCATACATTGATATCGCAAAGGCTCTGAGAGCCACAATATGCTGTGCCCATCAGCTGACCAACAAGATGGACTTGAGCAAACTTGTTTGGATCCTAGTGCAGAATTTGGTTGTGCACAACGATTTGGATTCTGTTGACGAAGATGGTAACACGTTTATACATTGGATATGCATGTGCAAGGAGACAGATTTCTTTGTATCAATGGACCGTCCACTTCTTCCGTTCCTGATTACCGAAATCCCGGGTGTATTATTGAGACGAAACAATCAAGGAATGATACCTCTGCATGTGGCCATTGAACATTTGAAAGAGTGGCCATTGCTTCGCACCCTTCTGGTTGCTTGTCCTGAATCCGCGAAAACACCAAATTTGAAGCGTAAGCAGCTGCCTCTTCATGCAATAATTTCCAAAGGAAAAGGCTGCTACTCGTATGGGCTGGATGAACTTGGGGAACTATGGGGTGCGTATCCCGATGCGGCATTGATCGCAGATCCGTGCACCAACCTGTTGCCTTTTCAGTTGGCCGCCTCGTTGAGCGACTCATCGGACGTTCAAAAATTGTCTTGTGGCAAACACAAGAAAGGCACGAATAGTGTTCATAATCGCAAAGTGGAGGAAGAAAATCCATCGTTGATATCTAACAGCAACAGTAAATCGCTGTCTTTCGTTTATTTGCTGCTACGTGGTGCACCAAATGCTTTGCAATTTTGACACAAAAATGATGTTAATTGTACAACAGGGTATACTACTAAGCTAGGCAACATTTACGTGGCAAAAGTTTCGTCGACAGATTGGACATGGATTCTCTTCCGTACTGGGGTTCTTTCGTTTAGAGAGGTAGTCGACCAAACATTCCTTGTGGTAGACGTGGCAACATTCTGGATTATACGACCATACAATCACGTCCCCCGTTCGATAGTTGTCCAAACATACTGCGCAGGTGGTGCTGGTCTGACATTGGCCGTCTTTCTTCTCGGGATCCTTGTGAAATAGCAACACAGAATTGTTGTCTGCAGTTTTACCGCTTGAAAAGTCTTGCTCTTCTGGCAGTACCGTGCTGTGTCCACATTCAACATCGACAGCGTCAACTGGCCTGAAGTTGTGCTTGTCGAGCTCCGTTTGATTGCCGAGAACTTCAAATACCTGATGGTAGGCGTTACGCCAAATTTCAGGGTTGGAGAATATTTGCTGGCTCTTGGTGCTGTCCTCCGCGGAAGTTGTTGCCGCTGTTTCCTCTACGGATGCTTCGATCCTCCTTCTTCTGTGGCCTAGCCATGCCAAGAAAGCGAATGACAGGACCGCAGCCAAAATGATGCTCCAAATGATGCAACGCTGTTTCATAAGGGGTGACAGGAAGCCATCACTTGCTCCTGAAGGAGCCAAATCCTCGTCGTATGGTGGAGGTTGTCGGACTGTTATATCAGGCAACTCGTAACGAGAAGTCATGTTTTTTTTTGTTTTTTTGTTTGATGTGATGATGTGGCTGGAAACTATTGTGTCGAAGTTTATGAGCTACTGGCTGTAGTGAGGGATTTAGACTTCGATATCCACTGCGTAGTACTACTACGCTGCAACAACTTTACTGTAACTGCGAGTTGGAACTATCGAAATAGAACCCAGTTGTTGTACAGTCATGTCATATACAAGTATCTCCTAATTACTGTGGTAACGAAATGGGATGGTGATCGAATTCCCCTTCACAGTCAATGATAATGATGATGTGTACAGATTCTATCGATTCATAGTACCTAAACAACAGAATTATTCGCTACAATTTGACAGGCCGCAACTTCGTCGCGACTGTCCAGTCCATTCGCATTTCGTTTCTCTGATGATGATTTACTGTTGAATTTTTTGTTCACCTTACAGTTTAGGTGGATGTTATACTCCGTCAATTCGAGAGATCGTGGCTCGTCTTGCATTTCCATGATCTTCTTTTTGATTCCAGGCAGGTATGATATAAGGTGTAGCACTCCAGTGGGAAGGATTTTGACCACCTTTTATTTTATGTTATTATATATATTATTATTGTGAAGAAGTATGATACCATGATGAGATGCAAGCGAAGGCTGCTGTGGTCCTCCTTCTCATTGGACACTTCGCTAATAAGTCGTAATTCGAAATATATATATTATCAAATAAAAAATAATGACAGGTTTCCTTTGTTCCGAATTCTTGTTTTCCTTCCCTTTTATTCCAGTGTTCATTCCCACGTCCATGCGCAGCTTCACATGATTCTCCCAATGCCACGTTCAAACTACGTAGTATTGTGTTACCCCACCTCTATGATACGAAGTATGATACTTCGGAGTACAATTACTACGTATTTAGCAAACTCTCTAAAGAGTAGTACAGTTGAGGTTAACGGTAGTTGCATGAATGCATACTACTACGTCGTACGTAGTAGTAACGGATATTGTGTCATCTTCAAATCTTCTCAGTCACTGACTGGGAAAGTCGAAGTATTAATTTTACGCAACGGCATCGTTATCGTGTTTCATGTTACATGTTCAAGCTTGTCTTGCGTTTGAGGATTCTCGTGGCTATGATCCATATCCGTCCATGTTGGATGTTCCGTTCTCGAATATGGGACTGTTCCGTTGCTCCGAACCTGGTCGATAGAACGGAATACCCCAAAACTCTGAAATCTTGTCATCGAGGAACTCAGAAAAGGCCGTTTCATAGAACATGTATGGCAGAATCTAAATCTCCTCTAGATGCTTCGAACACAGTATCACGATTGCCTCCCATCCCCGATAAGTGTCATCGATTTGTCTTGATGCGACACGGAGAATCGGCCTTTAACAATGCAAACATTTTTACTGGATGGTGCGACGTGGCATTGACTCAACGAGGTGTTGTCGAGGCCGTCGAAGCGGGGGAAGTCTTTTTAAGTCAGTCTCTCCATTTTCGAAAATGTTACGTCAGTTTGCTGAGTCGATCTATTGTCACGGCACATCGAGCCTTGGATGCTGGTGGTATCGCTTATACCCCCTTGGACTATGATTACCGATGGAACGAGCGGCATTATGGAGCATTACAAGGTCTATCCAAAGAACAAACAGCAATTCGAATGGGACGGGACATTGTCATGAAGTGGAGAAGATGTTACAGCGATCGGCCACCGCTCATGACAGGTAGGAGATTTTGTCGGTTTGTCGGAACAATAAAAAAGGATGAATCACAACATCGACAAGGTTTTTAATGATTTGCTGTTTTCTTCGCGCTAAATTTTGCATTAACAGAACAGCACCCACATTTTCAAACCATCAACAAAGATCCGAGGTATCGATACTTGATGCATGTACCAAGAGGAGAATCATTGGAAGATTGTCAGCAGCGAGTTGTCGAAGTGTGGAAAGAGACGATTCAAGAAATTGAACAAAACTTCGAGCCATTGGATTTCAACTATTCTCTTCTGGTCGCCCATGCCAATACGTTGCGAGCTTTGGTAATGCACTTGGACATTATCGACCCTGAAGGGATCGAGTCGCTTAACATTCCAACGGCAATCCCCTTCTATTACGATATTGATCTTTCTACGGGTCAAGTGGTGTCTAACAAACCACAGGGGATGTTTCGAGGGATATTCATCACAGATGAGAGGAAGCAACGGAGTTTCTTGGAACGTAGACGTGCTGCGAATGATCCTTGGATGTGGGCTCTTCACGACGACCAGGTGGCAACAAGTATGTTGAGCGATCGCGAACAACCAGAGCAGGCAAATTCAGAGAAGTTTGGCACGGAAGAACAGCTGAGGGTACCAGAACTAGAGGAGGAAGCAAGAAAAAACACGGAGCTGTTTGCCCCCGATCAATCGACTCGAGATCCATAACAAAATCTTCCCTTCATTTACAATGTCCTTGAAACCTTTTAATGTATATTCATTGGGATTATTCCGATATATGATATAGTCTATTCGATTCTGTAAAATGTGCTGTAGCAATCAACAATGTCCGCATTCACTTCCATTGTTTTCTCTCTAGGCAGCCGGTGCTGCAACGTCACGAAGGATGAGGCGACTGGCATTATATAAAAACCCTTCCAGCTGCTCTACTTCGGACGCTTCCCCAATCTCAATCATGGCCATTGAGGTTGACAGCATGTGCTTGTAAAACGTTTCAGCTCGTTTTGTGTTTTTCAAAAGCTTGTAGATGCTAGCACAATTGTTGACTATTGCCAAAAGAGAAGTGATGGACATTGACCACGAATCGATTTGCATCGAGAAGCTGCACTCGTACAATTTAAGCGCCTTTTTAAGCAATCGCTGTTTCTTTGAAGGTGCGGAGTCGTCTCCTTCCAAGGCCCACAAGTGATACGACAAAGCCACGTTGAAAAGAAGGATAGAATGAAGCTCTGATTCATTGCAGTCTCGCTCGTCCACATCGCGTTTGGTTATGTGGATTGGACTGCGGTAGATGAATTCCGTGTCGGTGTTCTCGTCATGTTCCACCGAGGTTTGACTTGGCCTTGAAAGTGGCACTGAGGGTAGCTTGGATTTGTTGCTCTTGGAACAAGAAGTGGCTTTCTCGGACACGGCAGGCATGTCTTTACCTATCTCATTCTTGTCCTGAATAAGGATATCTTCCGTCTTAAGTAGAGCATAACGGAATATTGCAAGTGCTGCTTCGTATGCACCAGTCGATAAAAGTTTACCCGCACAATTGTTCAAAGTAACGATCGGTTGGATCGAGGTAGAATATTCTTTCGTCATGATCGTATTTCTAGTGAAGAGAATGCGGTGTCTTTTTTAGGAGCAGAGTGTGTTTTTATGATGTCGAGTTGTCATGGGAACACAGCATCGGGACCTTGACGAAACCACCGGATAATAAACGTTGTCGTCCGCTCTAAAAGCAGGATTGCTTTTCTGCACCAGTTTGGTCCTTGCACCTTGCACTGTTTCTTTTTACTCTTTTCTATGTTCATAAGTGTTTTCTTACACAGAAATGACTCTTCTGAATGAGGGCCTCATTGTCGGGCCGTCTATGTCCCCATTGGGCCGGTACTGTCTTACAATCACGACAGATCATTAAAGATTGCGACAATGCGGTGTTGACTCTGTTAAATAGTTGTGGAACGACAAGACAGCTGAATTCTCCCTCTAAAAAATGACCTTCCGATCATGTACGTACGATTGTCAGTTTCGACGGGAAAATTATTTATTCCCAAAAATTGCATAGAGTATGAGTTGTGCGTTTTTTACATTTAAAACTGAGTAGACCACAGTGAAAACAAATGTGAAGGCAAATAGGTAGAGAAATTCTAAGGTACCACAGCTTTTAGGGGTAACTCTTTCAACGGCTACTACTATTAGTAATCTTGCGCTGGCAGAAATTGAAATTGACTGTGACTGTGAATAAAAGTGCGTCGGGACTTTGTATGATACCTCTATGTGCTCTCTAGCTACATACCTAGGTAGTGGAGTCGGTTTACATGCGCTCTATGATATGAATCATATGTGGTACGCTCTCAACGGCTTTTGCGATGCTATCACGTCATTCTATCGGAGGACCTGTACCGTACTAACTGTAACCGCAGTACCTTTACAGTACGGTAGGGAGGATAAAGTTGATGTTGTTGTTGAAATGACATATAAAATTTTTTATTATTACGACAGTAAAGTATACCTACTGTCTTCGTACGTATGTGAAAGCGGACTACCGTACTGTAACCGTAGGCTTAATTGAAAATGTTCACGACAATTGCCCGGATGTTCCAGTCCCAAAGGAAGGCGAATCGGCATTTATTCCACATTGCATCATAATTAACTTACAGACAATCCATTGCCGGAAGAAATCAACGAAAGTCGCGTTCTTCGTGGAAATGTCAGTGACTTTCTTGACAGTGAGCTAACTGCGACAACGAACGACGGGTTGATTACTGCAGAGAAATACTTGTCCTTACAGTTAATCGATGGTTGTCACATTTCGGTTGTTGACGTGTAGGAATGTCTCCTGCTCTTAATTATGTGGGCCGATGATGATTGATCACGACTTTTTCAGTTGATACTTCGTAGTCTTGCCTTCCATAAAGAGGATTAAAAGTCACACGAGCCGAAGTGGCCTTGCTATTCAAGCTGCTTGGCTCTAAATCTCCAAAACCGTTCCCAATATCGGAGCGAAAGTCTTTTTCCGACGAAGAGCGAAATAGTCCCAATCAATGCAACACAGGATTTACCCTTGTCGTGTGAAATAGTCTACTGCGTAATAGATAATTCTCACAAAACCAATTTAAATCCAACTTCGTTTCTCCACACGAAAGTTACACCGCAACAATCAATCATGAAGTACTTTGCCCGTTTGAATTCTGACATGGATAAGAAGTGGTCCAAGAGCAGCAACAAGCTCTCAAGTGATGCCTCCGTTTGCTCCACTGCTTCCCTCGACTCGTCTCACTCTTCGCTCGATGTTGGAAGCGAGCAAGCTATCCGAGACTTTGGAGGAAAGTATGTGACATTCAAGAGGAGAGTCGCCAAGACCATCAAAGTCGACTTTGTTTGTGACATTGACGACATCGAAGATCACTGGTATTCTTCGGACGACTTTAAAAAATTCAAGGCCCGAGACAAGAAGCTGCTCGAAGAAATGCGATCGGCCGTTGCACTTGAAGCCTTGGAAGAAAAATTGCAAGAATGCACACGGGGACTGGAAAAGGAACAGCCTGAGATGAAACGACGGACCAATACACACAAGAAAGAATGCTGGGCAGTTGTGTTGTCTCAACCGAACTTCGCTGAAAATGCCGATGCTATTGCCAAGGCTTACAGCCGATCCTCCAGAGCCTCAAGCCGAGATGCCACTATCGTTGCTCGATTGGATGCCATGGCTGCCAAAGAATATCTCAACGACGGCATGATTTCTGAAGCCATCCTTCCCTCTAAACTGTTGGAAAGACACTGAAGAGACGAGGTTCAACAGGAATCTACCGCCAGCTAAAAGTGGGAATACATACAATAGTACTACATACATTACAAACCAAACATTCGAGCAAGGTCTTGGCATATTTCGACAAAAAACTTGGGAATAACCTTTTTTACTTGGGCACAGTACATTATTTACATCAAAGAGTGGACTATCCTACGGTAGTACTTGAATTAGGCACCATGTAGAGGGATTGTGCGTTTGCAGGTTACAAAACCACGGTTGTGTTTTTTCTTGGCACTGGCGGTCATCTTCCTCTCTCCCATACTTCAGTATTTTATCATTGAAAATATTTCGATCATCTGAAATGCGCCGTGTCTCATTATCACCGTCATCATCACCTACTACTACACTACTACCTACCGTATTTCCCGGATTTCACCAAATAATAATGTACAAGAATTTTCGGCAATGTAGACAAAACACCGGGGAGTTGGGGGCGGCGGACAGGCGTCAAAAACTATGGGGATTTGCGTAACGGAAAACACTAACCCCAACCCTAAGCCTACAAACATTGTGCTGTTCGCAAGAGCGACCACCTACAATTTCGACCAACGGTTCGTTGGGATGGTGACATCGAATTTACAGTTAGCTCACAGTCAGCTCTGTTAATTTTTCCTCTTTCCTTCGTTTTTACAAGGTTTATTTTTGAATTGCAACTGGTCATTCTTTGTCGTTGCTAGGACTATTATTCCTGGAGCAAGACTGATATTCGTCGTTGATAATAATGGTGACAAGTTTTTGCTTCTTGTGAGTACTCTAGCTAGCTAGAGTATTCTTGACTGTGAATGATGGACGGTAAATCCATACCGTTGTGGAGCAATCAATCATCCGCTCGAGTAATTCACAACGAACGGAGCTACCGGTAGACACTTCCATGTAGTGGCGAGCTACTGGTAGTGCGATGAATTGCCCCATGAACGCCTTTTTTGGCTTCACTCGATTTTTTTTGAGTTGACTACACCCTACCACGAGTGTATTTATTATTCCCCAAACACAAAATAAATTGATTCAGCGAAGTTGTCAGTTTGGGGAATTCTGACTTCACAATCACAGTCAATACGAGAGTTGAACAACAGTCATAAGACTTCCCACAGTCTTTACGTAGGCAGCAGTAGTGCGGAAAAGAGTTACAAAAGTACTCCGATCGAAGTCACAAATTTTCAATGCAGTGAAATTGCTATTTTTCCCGTTCCCTCCAATAGATTAGATGGGAGTTGTGGATTCTTCGTGGATGAGGATCTGGTGCGGTTTTCCTTCTCTTGGCTTCGTGTAGAGACAAGGACCGTATTCAGTCACTTGTGAAGTTGGCCCGCTTACGGTTATTACGCTCTTACTTTTCTTCTGAGATGGCAGACATCCAAAAAATAAACCCAAGTTGACATACAAGTGCGCCGGGATCGAAGACGCGGGTTCAAACCATTCATAAGCTGGTGTGCCTTTCCACTCCTCTCGTGCAGTTGTCGTAATCGCCGAGGATACATTGTCGCAGGACGTCAATCACCATTTCATGAGGACCTCCTCTCCAAACGCTTCGCAAAAAACCATCCCGAGTTGTTGAGACCGTGACAATAACATCGTAGTCCACCGATCTCGTCATCCAAAAGTTTCGCTGGTCACCAAGACGAATGCTGAATTTGGAATTCGACAAAAGATTTCAGGTTTTACTGTGAGGAGCATGGGGTCGCCTCAAGAAACTGCCGCAGAAGTGTCATATCGTACTGTAGTAGTAGATACGATAATTAAATCTATTTTATGGCTTTGCCAACAACTAGCTACCTGTAGTTCCGTATCAAAGAAGTTGACTCACCAGCCCGCCCCGAGGGGCGGTACTGTAGTAGTTGATACTACCCACAGTACTTAGGAAAATTCGATCGAGTTCCACGATTTTTAATCAGTTTAAAAATCGGTACGGTTCGGGTAAAGCTTTAGCTGAGGGGAGGTATGGAGGGGTGATCCGTTCAAAACTGGCCTTTAGAGCAGGTTCGGTTTACTTAGACGACACTTAGGAAAACCCTGGCATTGCCGGCAACACGCTGCGACATAAGAACTTACATTTTCTACATGTATGGATATGTGTGAAAAAATTTATTTAGGAAAATTTACATGTGTTTGCGCACGACCCACGGAAATTTTCACCCCTTGGTATGGTGGCAATTTTTCGGTCCCGGATGGTGCGAGCCTTCCCACCCTCACCTTTTTGATCACGCGAAAAATCACAGACATATGCTGCCGCATTCCTATATGCCTCATAATCGTGTATCTATATAAATAAAAGCAAAAATTACATAAGCCTTTTTAACGACATTTACCCTCCAAAAATATTTCTTAGGAGAAAAAGTAACGTTTCCTGCCAAGCGTTACCAGAGCCAGCCACGCCTCTTACCTTCACCCGGACGGACTAAAAATTAAACCCGATCAAGTTCGTTTGTCATTTGGACGAACAAACAAATATGGAATAAACTTTCAGAACGAATGGATCAACCCCTTTGTCTATTTTGACTAGGTAGACTACAACTACCAGATAAAGTGCGCGCTATCAAATCACTTACACAGTACTTCCATACGACGAACGAAGGGTGCGCGCTAGTGCAGTAGATTAGAAGAAGAAATAAAATTAACAGTAAGTTGTGGCTACTGCGGCCAGAATGATACTTACGACTTTACTAGTAGTAGTAGCATATCTACTTCAGAGGAAGTCTGGAAATGAAACAAAATTTGTCACTTTGCAAAAAGCTTTCCTAAAGATCTTCTCAGTGAAGATGCACACGGTCGTATTGCTGTATTTCTCTCATACTCTTCATAGATGCCTTAACCTCCTCTGACATGCCTTTGGCTGGTTTTGTTCTGGTTTAATGTTTCACGCAAAAATAGCCCGTGTAGAGTTGTGCATCGGGACAGACAAACAAACATAAATCCAGTTGCCAGTATAATCCCATGCGCTTACAGCCAGATTTTTTATCCACCGCCCTTGCAACTTGTGAACTGTTCTTGCATTGGCACAATTAATGGGGAATTGATCAAAACTGATTTTTCTTGAAGTTCTCATACTTTTCTTGGTGATTGGCCCAAGACGGTACTGGAAACCCAGCTGAAGCGTAAATAGTTTTGCAACTTGAAACATACTCATTCTGATTAATGCATAATGGACGTCCAAGATACAACTTCAAGAGTGGTACTTTTTACATTTGTCTGATACATGCGCCTCTCCTACAGCTGCATACATGACTTCTTGTGCTTTGTTCTCCATTACACGATATTCCTTCCTTGTTCCTGTTAGGTGAAATCTTGGATTACCAGCTTTAATACACAATGTGTGCATTGGTGGCTGCCTGTTTGGATCAGTAGAGTGTGTTTTCTCCAAATGTTTCACAAACATGGCAGGGGATAATGGTACTTTTTACATTTGTCTGATACATGCGCCTCTCCTACTGCTGCATACATGTCGTCTTGTGCTTTGTTTTCCATTACACGATATTCCTACCTTGTTCCTGTTAGATCAAATCTTGGATTACCAGCTTTAATACACAATGTGTGCATTGGTGGCTGCCTGTTTGGATCACTAGAGTGTGTTTTCTCCAAATGTTTTACAAATATGGCATCATTTATGGCCATCCTATCAACATTTGTCTTCGTTGCATATACTGCATCTGAGGGCGCATTTTTTTCCAATGGACCATTACGAGCACCAACAACTCTTGCATTTATTGTAGCAACTTCATCAGTGGTTGGACCATGATCACGAAACCTTCCCAGCAGTTTCCCCCAAACCAGGTCTTTACCAAATCTGTGATTAGTTTTCAGTTTTATAAACACGTTGATCGATTGCCTCCATTCAGCACCTTCATCTGGTCTGTAAAGAGGGATCCTCCCCACTGGTGATAACTGAGTGAAGTCACCAGAGAAGACGACTGGTACACGTCCAAAAGTTGCCATTGTATTGTCCAATATTTGCTTCATTTTTTGGTTTAATACGTCAACATCCTCCACTGATACAAAGGAGATTTCACCAACAATGACCAAGTAAGCATGTTTGAATTCTTCGAGTTCATTTCTTACTTCTCTTTTGAACGAGAAAGCCTTTGCAGTTGTCTCTCCGTGAATGGTGACTGCAGCTGCACCTGTAAGTGCAGTGACAACAATGCTTCTTTTGTCAAACTTCACATGAAGTGCTTCACATAATTTTTGTGCATATCTTGATACAGTCTTTATAACAAGACTTTTCCCTGTCCCGCCTGCACCAGACAAGAACCCAATCAACTGTTTGTTGTTGATTACTTTTCCTATTTGACGTCTAATGCCATCACGTTGTCTCCTCTTTGACTCTTTATGAGAATAATCCTGTAGACATTCACTTTTATTGGTTTCTGTTGCAGTTTTTTCAGCCTCCTTATACAGCTTGTCAATAAATGCACAAATGATTATTTCAAAAATGATCTCATCTGCTCCATATCGTGGCAGAAGTGAAGTTCAGCAAACTCACGTACATTTTGCAATGTACCATTGACTTCTATATCAATAGCTCTCCCATTCTTATCTACATCTTTAGTGACAGCTTTTAGTGCCAGTTCATTCAACGCTTTGACATCCAAATGTCACTTGCACTTTGAAATATCTGTTTCATTTGTTTTGCTGGGCCATGTTTCAGTTCCCTCAACCACAATGAACCTCTCACTACTTTGTACATTTGGACAAACAACCAGATTCTTGCCATATCTGTGGCTTCCATGGCATCTTGTTAAAATTGATTGACACTGAAACCTCCCGCTACTGTCCCTAAACTCATTATCATAACCCAATTCCAATGATTCGGAAAGGAAAAATTGATCCATGGCCTCATTGAGGATATCACCCCCGTCTTCTTCTTCCACATCATATCTGTCCTTGTATATACCTGTAACTGGTTTCACTGTCAACCTCTGCAGATAGCACCCATTCAACTTTAGATCAGCAACATTCCGGAAGGAACAAATAATACGCAGCAACCTTTTGAATGCTGTTCCATCGAAGAGATTTCTCAGTAGGAAACTCTTCTGTTTCACAACAAAATATATCATTACCATCAAATTCTTTCGTATTGTGTTGGCACTACTAAAAACAGGTCAAAGGATGTACATTCAGATCGCACGATCCCCACTCTGACATACTTAAAAATTCTTCTCTCTGCTGTCAGAATCCCATGTCACTTCTACACTTCATTACTATGAAGCATTCGGCACGCACTTCTCTTCAGTGATATCAAACAATAAGATGAACACAACCTTCCCGAGTCATACAATCGACTTTCATTCTAGCGCAAATAATTCTGCGACAACGCCAACTCTATTATTAGACCCAATATTTCTCACACCAACTACTCTGAAGTTCCAAGACTCCCTTCGCCACCATGTCTCAATTTGTAACTTATTCACTTATACTGTCACATACACCCTATAACCTCCAACTTTCCTTACATCTTTCTACTCCTATCATTACATGTAGCTCCAATTGAAAAAAAATTATGTTCTTCCAACCAACAACAGATGCCACAATATTATGCCTGCTGATTCATTCTTTGTGGTGCAGCTAACACAGTTGCTGTCCTCAAGATGGAACAATGTCATCACAAAGAACCAATCAGAAAAGCTGGATTTTTGGAGGACATCAACAAGAAAATCCAATCCGACAAGGAAAGTAGTGAAAACAATGGCACCTACGAAAGCTTCTTTGGAGTGGATTGGCAAGTGCCGGTCCTTGACGGTGTACACTCCAGAGAGGACCATGAGAATGATACCCCTTGCCAAAGAGGATTCCTCTCTCGTGACAGGGAAGGAACACTTTGCACATGGCCATGGACTGCTCATCCATTCATCGCTGCCAGACTAGTCTTATCAAAAGTGAAAATGACACCCTCATTCAACAGCTTCATTCTAAATGCATCTCAATCTGCATGGAAGCAGACAAAAGCCCTTCACGCCAAAGGGCTTTGAATGGTATGACCAAGATTTATCTGCCCTATCGGAAAAGCCGTGACCTTCTTGTCACAGAACCTTCTACAACTGAAGACCATGTCGTGACAGATCACAGCATCAAAACCATCATAAGTGCCATGTGGCAAGGCCCTGATTACACCAATTTCTACAATAATATTGGGAAAGATGAGGCGAAATTTTTCTTCTTTCGTCACGAAAACGGGACTTACTCTGACATGGCTGTTGCTGAGTTCGGTTTCCGGAACGATACGAAACTCCCTCCCAATGCATCCCATCATGACAAACATACCTCCAATGACCCTTCTCGTATCACCACAAACACCGACCCAGAGGGGATCCAGTCTAAATGTCCTACAGTTATGCTTCCTTCCCCAAATAAGAGAGCAAGGATTCTCACTCTGCCATCTTCATCCCTATCTTGACACTTCTTCGCTTTCGTAACTACTACCTGTTATCTGCTTATCCGGCGTTGCTGTTGGTACTGTGTCCACCTCTGCTATTGCGTCAAATGTTTTCTACTCCAATGCCCGCTTCTTTCGCCTTTCGCTTCGCACCTCGAGGCCTACCTTTTGTCAGCAAACCTTCATCAACCAACAACTCTACCATGTTTGATAAGCTCTTCCCTGAACAATCATACAAAGGTTCCAAGCGTGCAACAGCATTTTGCCATGTGAGGTTATCTGAACTGATGATGTGATCAACTGCTTTCATGATTCTGGATGTACGTGAATACTGATTTGGGTTGAATTCATTCCTCCACTTGTTCCCATGAGTTTTGTTCCTACCAACCACACCACCCTGTGGGTCGGCAAAGGGTGAAATACCATGCCATTCGCAGTACATGTTGTGAATGGATGACTGCTTTGGATGCATAATGGACGGTCGCGAATCAGCAGGGGGGTCCTCATTGATTTGTTGGTCTGGCCTAAAACGTGGGGACGTGCTGGGAGATGAGGCTTCCATGAGCGCTGACAGCTCCTCTAACCCGGCCACTTCAGGAACAACAGAACCTGCATGAGCTTCCAAAGTCTTGGTTAACGCTGCACAAGCCATGACAATTGATCGTCGAAAATCCACGTTCTCTTGTCGAAGACTTTGAAGATCATTTTGGATTGCTTTCTTCGTCTCCTTTGTCTCTCTTACAAGATCTGCCACTGCTTGTTGGTTTGCCTGGTGCCATTGGTGGACACTTGGTAGAACAGCCTCAAGCTTTGCATCGAAAGGGCATTCTTCTGTTTCGAGCTTCAACTTCATTTCTTCCACAAACGGTTGCCAGAGTTCATGGTTGAACACAGGGATCTCATCGTACATTTTATGACGTCCTCTCTCGGGGAATAAGCATATCATTGCTGCTGCGTCTTGGAGGAAAATGCGATTGAGATCCACAAAGAAACACAGACTGGTAGTAGAGTAGAGAAAGGCAATGTATTCGAAAACCTCCAACCTTAATATAGATAATGACATTGGACAGACGCTCATCGAACTTTGATAGAGTACGGTAGATGACATGATGAGATTCACTGTCAGTCTCAAGATGCGAAAGCATTGGGTACAACAACTTCTCCCGTGAGCAGCGAACTACGACAGTAAATCTAAGCCGTTGTGGCTTGCTATGCATCTCTAGAAAAGCACCAATGCATCCATCATGACTCAGAGAAGTGCAGCCAATCCGATTAAGTTGCTTGTCGTATGCGACCTGCAAACAGTAGCTCTGAACTCCTTGCCCAAAACGTCCCGGCTTGCGTTGCTCGATTTCATACGTATGGTGCTCCGTATTGCTCGGAAGAATACACCCTCTTATCATGTCATATGGAACGGTTTGGCATTTTCGTCAGACTATGTAGAAATACCCGAATCTCACAAGGTGTTCGGTGCCCTGAAACGAATGAATCGAATGACCAACGGGGGCAGCCGATTCTTTGTAAAAGACGAGGATGCTACCAATTTTGCTTTGTTGCCCGATGCAAATGATTCCATCCTGTGGCGATCAAGCCTTATGCCACCAACCAAGGAAGAATGGAAGTCAATAAACCGAAAAAGTCATCCTGTCGATGATTCCACTAGCATCTACGAAGTAACAGTCGTGGGCATTCGAACGTCACAATCCATTCTTTCGACTGTCCAAAGCTTATGCGATCTTGGTTGGAAGGTAAAAGTCATTGAGGAATGCATTCTTGATGACAATGAAGAGCGACACAAAGCAGCCGTCACACATTTACTTCCCATCTATGCAGATGTGGTCACGTTGGCCGAGTGGATGGAAATGAATGGTACCAACGATAGTAATGCCGAGTTGATAAACACTGTCAAGTTGGATTCGAATATTCGATACCTCTGCGACTGCGGCCGTGGGGGGCATTC
Organism: Nitzschia inconspicua; assembly: GCA_019154785.2. Classification (NCBI taxonomy): domain Eukaryota; phylum Bacillariophyta; class Bacillariophyceae; order Bacillariales; family Bacillariaceae; genus Nitzschia; species Nitzschia inconspicua. The sequence goes on from JAGRRH010000003.1 coordinate 665,228, forward strand.
TTTTTTGTATCAGCAGCACTTGCTGATGTTTCATGAGGGATGGGCCAAGTACCCCCTACAACCATGGTATAACGACACTTTCAACGGAAAGTCCTACACCTGCCCTCTGGGGAAGAGGATCATCAACTTTTGCGACGAACCACAATTTTCTAAATACTGCATGTACATCAAGGGACGAGAGTGGTTAGACGAAAAGGAAAAATTGTGGGAACTGGTTCCTGAAATCATGCCCAAGACGTATGTCATAGACAATGGGTCTACTTCGGGAGAGATTAATGAGAAAGGAACATCCAAAACAGCCAACGGACCTTTCTTCTTGAAGGAATGTATGAAAAATGGTGGCAAGGCCGTGCAAGTCTTCGGTACCTTGACGAACGCAATGGATATGGCAAAGAAAAAAAATTCGACATTCGTAGTTCAAGAGCATATTTCATCACCAATGCTGACCGCATCGAATCAAAAATGCCACATAAAATCGTATTTCTTGTTGATCGAAGATGCTGGAACGTGGGAGCTTCGAATGTACCCCGAATCATTTTTAAGTGTCTCGCCAAATACCTGGACTGCTACAGATCTTAGCACCGAGACACAAATTACTGTCAAACGAACGAGACGCCTTTATAAAAATCAAGAATGCGAATTGTGGTCTGGGTGGCCATCATCCTATAGCACAGTCCGTGATCTGGTGGTGCAAACGGTGGAACGAGCCGTGGCCAAGGCAAAGCTTGGAATTCGAGGTCCACGCACCCGACAATTTGAAATCTTCAGTGCTGATATCATGGTGGATACTTCCGGTCGAGGATGGCTGATCGAGTGCAATTTCGGTTGCGTCTTGTTCGACCCAAAAATTGGACAACCACTAACAACCATCGGGCTACAGACGTATCAAAAAATGTTTGAATCACAAGGCGATGCGTGTGAAGTCAACGACCATGCCATGATTGCCGAGACTGTAAAGATTGTTTTCGAACAAGCAAGAACTTCCAAGTGGGAACTCGTTGGAACTTTTTCGCAATGACACAACAACAATGTCGTATGCTTGGTCATACAATTTCAGAAGAATCTTTGAATGAGATTCATTGCCAGCTAGGTTTAACGAATTTCTCATTGTCGCCTATTTTACATCAGAGAACTTACAGTTAGTTTACAGAGTGAGTACGACTTCAGTACCGGAGTACTTTTAGTACGAAGTACGGTAGTTGGTAACATTTGTCGTACGTAATAATAAGCATAGGTAAGTACCGGTAGTATAATACTCGAAGTACTACGTAGTAGTAGTACTATTTTACCGTAGCGTACCTACCGCAGGTGTTATACGTAGTAGTACATAGTTGTAGGTAAAGTAGAATGTCCGCATGACGTCATTCTCACGGGGTATGACGGTATGACTAAAACAATAAGATACCTTTTCCTCCTGCCGTTTTTGTTGTTTCGTTGTTTTATTCGATGTTCTGTTCGAATGTTCTGACGTCTTTCAACAGCATGCAACGTGCAACAAAGCGTTTAGCTACCGGTGGCAAAGATATCGGCAACACCATTGACGTGATACATCTTTGTTAACAGTAAATAGCTTGTGGAGCAATCGACCAGACAAAGGAAATTTGAGGTGTTTCTGGAACATAATGAGTGACAGTGGAAATGCTGGCCACGTTCAACGCCCAGAGTTCGAAGATTCTGATGCATCCTCTCTTGTCTCTACATGCGAGTCATTAGTACTGCCACTGGATTTACTGGTTGAGAAAGTTTTTCCTTTTCTGGATCGACAATCTTGGAATAACTTTTCTTGTGCTTCCAGGAAAGTACGTGCATTGCTTCACCTATTGAACTTGTCACCCCCCTGGCCCTCCAATTTCTCCTGCAAAGATCACATGGTACGAATTCGGACGCTGATTTTTTCCCACAATCTCTCGCAGCTCGCTTGCGGCTGTACCGATGGAAAGGTTCGTCTGTGGCATGTGCGAACCGGTGAGCGAAAGCCTGCGCTGGATGCTCATTGGCCGGGAGAACCTGTCGTGGCTCTCGCCTTTTCTAGCAATGATACTCTCTTGGCCTCTGCCAGCACGGATCATACCATTCGACTTTGGGATGTTACAAGAAACTCCAAGGAGGACCAAACAACACCACGAACTATTCATGCAGGTCATGTGTCATGTCTCTTCTTCTCTCATGACCAATCTCGGATAGTGGTAGGTCATTTCAATTCTGAACGAATCAGCATTTTCGACGTATGCAACGGCAAGCAAAGCCATCATATTCGGGATGGAATCACCCCAGTGTCATCTGTTCGACTGACACAAGACGGAAATTATTTGATCTGGACTTGTGCTACCAAACAGCTGAAGGTCTGGGATATCAACAAGGAAGAATGTATCGGGGTGCTGGAAGGTAAACGCATAAATGCGGTTTGTCCAGTAGAAGACAGACATAACTTGCATGTTCAGATTGCCTCTATTGAAGATCCAAATAAGTTCAGCCTCTGGACTACAGAGATTACATCAATATCTCAGAACGAAATCGATGATCTATCTGTTCATCGATTCGCCCTGACCCTCATTGTGAAAAACACCTTCAGCTGCATCATTCGGTTTTCTACCAATGGCACAATGGTTGCGTGTGTCGACGACTATCGGGGACTTCGTTTACACGATACCCGTACTGGGGAAGAAACTAACTTTATAAAGGATACGGGGTTATTTCCGGTGAACGACGTTGCCTTCGGCCAGGCCAAAATCGTAGCCGTTATTTCGCGACAATTCAATGGCATTCGCATCTATAATGCCTGAGGATTGACTAAACCTTCCCGCCATTTATTCGTAATCAGAAACAACTTTAAATTCATCTTTACTATCTCTTTCTATCTTCTACAATGATTTACGGTTCGGCCAATGAGTTAACCTTCCTGCTCCCTACTCGGCTGTCACGGTGATATCTCTTGGATGATTAATTCCCTTCAAGGAGGAGATCCTGTCGTTGTCCATCACTGCCCCAACCACAAAATCTACCAGCCTTCTCTTGACTACTTTGATGTGAATTGAGGCAGGGGCAATGGAATCAATGTCAGCTTCTGCAATAGTTGACGCACACGTCTCCTTGGACTCCATGCTGGGAGTGGTTTTTATCCTCCTCTTTCGCCACTTTTGCAACGGTGATGTTGTTGTAGTAGCCTTCAGTGACCGTTCGCTCGAGTCTGTGCAAAACTCGTTGGAGATGGAGGAACTGATGGATTTCATCCTTAGAAATTGCGCCATGCCTTCTAGGGCTCCCTCCAGTATGTGGCCTTTTCGGCGTGTCTTCCGAGTAGGAATCGACTGTTCTGTAGGGTTTTTTTTCTCCTCCAGTGTTTTTGTTTCCAAAATGAAAAAGGTGACATTCGTATACTCTTTGCGTCTCATCACTGCATCTATCGCTGCATGGGAATTAGAGGGTAGCGGCTGCTGAAAATCAGACTCTTCCGTATTTTTGGATCGCTCTTCTCTACTTGCGGGCACAATTGCGCGAAACTCTTCTGCAATTTTGCGAGGAATGAAGATCACTGTATTGGCCATCGATTTCTCCATGGCACGGGTGATATCTGCTTGGCTCTGAAAGTCTCCACGAATCACTCCATTACAACGCTCCTTGGTGCACTTCTCTATGTCGTCCGGACTGTCGCAAAATGCAAAGATAATAGGGCGTTTGCTAGCAACTTGCTCCGAAAGAGCGTAGACCAGCTTGGCACCCGTGTCACTAGAAGCGCCAACGATGAGGATTCGCCGCCGGGTTGTGTCACTAGAGTTAATCATTGTGCAATATGCACGTTGTGGTGGCCAAGGATGCAAGCTCAAAACAACGTCGATTGAATGAAAGATGTGATGACTCCCGGCGGAACTGTATGTCGTCGCAACGACAGCGGAGTTTCACGGCCTCTAAATTTGCAATTTTCGTAAATCGTATGGTAGTTCTTCTGCTGGTGGATGCTTCTCTCAATTTCTCCTCTACTTCGTAGCTAGCGACGAGATACTAAACGAAGTTGTAAGAAGTAGAATGAGTGACAACGAGTGATCGTGCGTGTAGGAAAATTTTGCAACTGCTTTATTCAATTGGGTATTCTCTTCATTCAAAAGTCGCAAAACATCAAAATAACAAGAAAGAAAATTAACAGTAAAACCGACGGGTGAAAGAGAGTGCGGCACGACTTAAAATCGGAACGAATCATAATTGCGACTCGTTCTCGGAGTACGACTCCACATGAAAGTCGAATTCGTGATGTCTTGTTGTTTTTACGAACGAAGTGACTTTTACGGGTACTCCCGCTACCTATCGGTACCCGGTACCGTATGGCAACGGTACTCGTACCTACGGTAGTTTGTATCATACATATCATAGCGGTACTCGGGACTCGGGACTCGGGAGTACAGCAGTACGTACCGCAGTCTATCTACGTTAGGTAGGTCTCTCTGCCTCTCTATCATACTAGTATCATACGATCGTATCATAGTCTTCGTCGTGTCTGCGAGTCTGCAACAATGTGAACGTTGATGTGATGATGAGAGATAACTGTAATAATGGATTTTCTGATTTTTGCCCTGGTTTTGGTTCGTGATTCGATTGATTCACAGTCACAGTCAACTGTGGCGAAATCGACGTATGCAGACATAGGGAATAATACATTGTACGGAATACGTATTGGGTATTGGTGAGTATTGCCGTAAACCAGAAATACAATACAATCGATTCCCAAATCCACAATACCCAATACGTATTGGTTATTGCTCCTATAATACATTGAACAATACATTGCTCCAATACATTGTAACAATGTATTCTTCAATGTATTGGTCAATACTATTGGTCAATACATGCCTATACGACAAAATTGAAGCATAATATATATTATATAGTGTGATGTGTGATGGTTAAATGGTCATGCTTATACAATATACAATAAAAAGTAGAATGTAGTCTGTTGTCTGGTTAAGCTGTCAAGTTTTGCCTTAGTTCCCATAGTGCATGTCATCATCTATCTCTTCCTGTTCTTTTGGAATTGTCATGCGCATGGCAGTAGCAACCAATTGTATATCCCAGAAACTAACATTTTTCTTCAAAAAGAGGATAGCCTCAAACACTAATGGAGACATGGAACGTCTGTGAGGTTGCATGACATACTTTGCTTCCGAGAACACTCTTTCACAACAGTTCGAAGTGGCACAGACCATCTTCTTGGGATCCAAATACCTGTCATCTATCCCATTAACTGGGTCGTGGGCATTCGACTTGAATCATAGGGTATGAAGATACTATTATTTGCAAAGTCACTTACAGTTAATATCATGCACAACTCCAAAACGGTAATCCTTAATCCTAAATGACTTGGTTGGTATTGTTTGACCAACGTATTGTTCAATGTATTGACGAGTATTGGAGTATTATTATTGCAATACCGAGCTGGTGGTGGACGTCCAGTGTATTGGCGGGCAACTCAATCCCGATTTTTGATTGCCCAATACTCATCCAATGTATTATTCCCTACGTCTGGACGTATGTATCCGCTTTTTTTGGTTTAGGTATGAGAATTTCGACCTCTCATTTGACTGTGAATTTGTCTTGCCTCATTGTCTTGACTGTGCTGAAGAACTTGGAGCTCTGACGCTCTGTGATACTTGACGTATCACAAACGCTGACCCGCGACCCACGGTCATCTTCCGTGCGGTACAATCGTAGTACATTACCTACTACCGTATCGGGGGTAAACGTACTGGTAGTATGGGTACCATTTACCGATACTGTTATTAGTAGTAGGAATGAACATACGGTAGACAGCAGTCTGATAGTACTACCGGCAGGTATCATAGAACGGCCGGAGTCCGTATGAATGTGATACACATACCAATATATGTTAGGTATGTAGTACTACGAAGTACTAGTACTACGTCGTATGTACCAGCTTTCTCCCCTTCTTGGCCTAAAAGTGCTAACAGTAAAAGAGGTTGCTTAACCAAGTGATCCCGCAGTAGAGCCCAAGCAGAGCCTCTACAAACCCCTGGGCAAGCAAGAATTTTGCTTGATTACACTACAAGCATTGCAATGAAAGGATCCCCCAAAACACGGACACCTCCGAGAATCCAGAGGAGCTCCAACATGGTGTGCACCATATTCCAGATGTCAAAAAGGACCATCAGTCTGCAATCCACTTACCTACCCAAAGAAGGAACACTGCAAATTTTGCATAGCTAGACCATGGCTGATCTGTGGGTTGTTATTTGTTAGACACCGAGTGTGGCAAATGGAGGAACCACTGCTGCAGTCATGCCTAGCAAAGATTATTTTGACGGCATGTCATCAGCGTGTATTAAAGAGACAGCCCCGTGTCCTCCTGTTTGGGTTTGGCACCCTTGTTCCGCTGATTTGAAGTCAAGTACAAGCATATACATCACTACCCCAAGGGATTTGAGTGGGTAGCGGGCATTGAAAGGGCTAGCTTGGGATATTGCAAATCCATTCTGGCGTAAATGCAGGAAGGTCTCCCATCACCGACCCACTCTACCGCAACTGCATAGTCTGCATCCCCATGCCCAGGGACTACGTAGTACGTAGCATTTCTTACCAGCCTACGGTAGTTATTACCATTGTTATTGTTGCGATACTAGCCAGGTATCGTCCCTCGTACTGCAGTACGTCGTATGACAGCATAGTTTGTGTGCCAGGCGGGCGAGCCAACTTCTGAGATACAGAAATATCTGTGGCAGCTGATCTAGCCTCTAAATACGTGTTTGAACTTCTACTGCACCGCATTTTCAGATTCTCATAGTAGTTTGTGAGTAAGGCAATGAGATAAAACAGTTTGGCATTTATATTTACAGTGATAGGGGAAATTTATGCTATCAAAATATCAGTCGATGTAGGTAGTGTGAACCAACCGCAAATGATCAACTACTTAGCCGAGTGGCAGCCATTGGTTGGAATCATGATGATGATATGTACAAGAGAGAATGATTTCCAAAACAATGATATAGCCAGGCCAGGTAACTTCCCGTAATTATAGTCTGTGTTGTACATTTGTCTGTGATGCATCACTCCAGAAACGAGGTAGAAATGTAGATATTTGTATTATGTATGATTGATCGATCGCCCCCATGAATAAATGGAAAATTGAAGGTTGGAAAGCACGTGCTTTATACAAGAGATCCGTTGGATCCCTGTCTTTCTACAATAGCGTTGATGGAGACAGTGGACGTTGCAATTGCTGATAAGGTATAAAGGTTTGAGGAACGGTCGCATCGGACCAAGCCTCTGCATTGACGTTTGGAAGGAGGCGCGGAGAATTCGTCGTCTTCCTCACTGTCGGCATCAAAAGAAGGCCACTCGATGACTGGAAAGGCAAAAGAATCTTCCACTTGTTGAGAAGCCTTCAGGATATCACTCATATCAAATGATGCCAATCTTTCTCGTTTGAGACTGATGCAGTTCCGGTCTTGCAGACTCAGGTTGTCAGACAGCGTGAGTGATGGTACGTAAGAAGCGTCGTTTCTTCCACGTTGCTGAAACCTTTGACAAGCTTGAGAGGCAAATTCAGGCATGTTGTAGAAGTTGTCGGAAAAGGTTGTTGCGTTGTATCGTCGTTACAGAGCGATGATTCGGATGTTGAAAATTGTGGGTAAGATAATGAGATCATCAGTACTCTCAATTTTTTTCAACATTATTTTTACAATAAATACGTCGAATATTTCAACATCGAAGCCGGAATATCACTGGGGTGTCCGCCAACGTGCCGCAGAGAAGGATAGCGTCGAGATGAAGAACACTGTTGTCTCTTGCGTGGCAAGAAAATTGGTGACAAAATTTTGCATAGAACAATGAGGTACTTGAAACGAGCTCTGATCATTAAATAAATTCATTGACTTTCGTGCGTCAAACTGACGAAAAAAAAGTTCACTGATCGATGGAAGTTCTGCCTGCCGTAGCTCACGGCGGTGAAATTGATATTTTGTTGAGAGTGATACTAAGTAACGGATAAAAACTATATAAAACCTTTCAAAGCCAAAGATGAAAACATTTCAAAAACAAGGAATCATCTTTTTGGAATCCTGCAAAGATAGAAGATACTAGATTTCTTCAATTTCAAGAATTCGATTCAAATGAATACAAACATAAGGTAACCTGGAGATTGTGACGTTTGCAGTAGACTCGTGAATGAATCGTGACTGAGCGATGGATACTGCATTCAGCTTCTCCTCTGGAAAATACATCATGTATTGTTGTGTAAGTGTTCGTTCGTTCGGTAAGGACGGATGCGACGAATATTGATTCTTTCCAATACATTGGGGCGTCTTTCGATCGTTACAGTGCCATTGGTGTGAACACTGTGAATGCGAAAAGGACCTTGAGCTCGTTCGTCCAGCTTGGATGGATTGTACTTCAGAATCAGGACTTGATCATCAGGTTGATAATCATGATAACGACGACGAAGATTTGCTCGTCGGTTGTTGTCATCGATAATTCGTTGGCGTTCAGTGCGGATCTGATTGTATCCTATCATCAACGGAATTGGATGGAACATATCCCGTTGGAAAACAAGAGCTCCTGGTGAGACTCCAAACGTTCTGTTGATAGATGATCGGAGAGCAAAGATTACAGATGCAAGGGCGTTGTCAATAATCCCATATGCATCGACGATTGTTGCTGGTGGTTGTTCTCGTAGAAGTGTTCGTAAGATATCACCGAGCGTTGAGTGCATACGTTCACAAATTGCGTTGGCTTGTGGATTCTTGACAGTGGTTGGAACTGCTTGGATACCGTTGCGATGAAGACATCGAAGAAATGCACCTTCGAATTCAGTACCTTGGTCAAAGATACAAGTAAGTGGTCTTGGGTAGCGTGCGAGCCATTGGTTTTCAAAAACAAGTGCGGCTTGAGCTGATGAACTGTTTTCCACACGTCCTGCTTCAACTAGCAGTGTGGCTGTATCAATGATAGTGAGTGCCTTAAACTTGATAACTCCAATTCCTTGGATTGTAATTTCCCATGGACCGATGGAATCGACTGCGACTTGCTCGAAAGGTAGTTCGGTTGCTTGGCGTGGTGGTAATTCTCCAACTCCTCTTCCTGGATTCTTGTTTCTTTGGCATGAGTCACATGTGGATACGTACTCCTCGACTCTTTGTTTCAAACCTTTGAAGTAGAAATGCGTAGACAAAGTTTGGTAAAGACGTGTTGAACCGACATGTCCACCGACGTAGTGGTACCATTTGATTGCATCGTTGACAAGAGCTTCCGGTATGACAATTCTTGGATCTTGTTCTGGATCTGTCTTACATACAAACTGGAATCCGTAGAATTCTTCCATGGCATATCCTTCTTGGTCACTAAGTTGCTGAACTGAGGCGTCTTGAAGTTGGCTGTTGTGAAGTGTTTCAAAACGTAACGGAAATGTTTCGATTTCTTCAGGGTAGTACAACATAACTTCCGACAGCTTGCTGTCTTCCAAAGCGCGCGAATCCGGTATGAGAGCGATTTCCTGCTCCTCCTCAGCGGATGATTGAAGCGGGTAGCGCGAAAGAAAATCTGCGCCGACATTTTCCTCGCCCGAGACGTAGGTGATTGTTGGGGCATACTCCTCAATGAGTAGGCGCCAGTTGAGTAGACGTTGGGACTTGATATCATCTCGAGTAAGATTCATGTGGTCGGTCTTGATATGTAGCTTTGCACCGAGTAGCATGGAACGAAAAACTGTTAGAACTTCGACGATGGCAAGTGCTTCCTTATCTGGAATCGGATAACGGCTTTGAGCACCAGTGAGTTTACGAGAATGAAAGGCGACGGGTTTGTTGTCTTGTAGAATTACTGCGCCAATTTGTGTATCGGATGCATCGGTTTCAATTGTAAACGGCTTGTTAGGATCCGGGTACGATAGTAGTACTTCCTGAATTATCTGGGGCTCCAGGAATGAGTTTGACATACTCATTTGCCATCTCAAGAAGAGTTGCGAATTCCTTGGGAGACATGGTGCTTGGTTTCTTGAGGCCTGTACGAAGGTACACCATTTGATCTTCGTAGTCCACTGTTTCTTCGAAGAACTCTGCCAGGATAGTGTCCATGGCAGCTTGAAATGAGTCGACACTTCGACTATTCTCTTCGTTCATGTAGGTGAGTAACACAGCCTTGTGTTTTCCTTCGAGAACTTGCTTAATCTTCTCGAAACGTTTTGCTCCTGTCGTCCAGGACATCGTTTCGCATGCAGAAAAGAACTCCCTTACAAAGTTGAGAGCTTGCATTGGTGTTGCATCGTCTGTGAGTTTGGGAACTTCTACGACTGTCTTTTCGTAGGCTCCTTCTTCGTCTTCGACCGGCAGGGAGATCGAGAATTTTACTGTGCGGGACTCCGACAGGGAGAAGTCTGGCTTCAAGGGGATAACGACCCTTGGACCTTGAGGAACCGCTGACTTGCGGCGTTGGTTGTTAGCTTGATTTCGTTGGTTAAAATGACGGTGTTGACGGAACATGTTTTGACTTGGTGGATATACTTTGACTTGTTGGTGGTTACTGGGATTGTTTACTAGTAGGACGGTTTTGGCTTGCTACAGCGACTTTTGATGTATTAAGCTAGGCGTTGATCAACATGCCGTAGCTCACGGCGGTGAAATTGATATTTTGTTGAGAGTGATACTAAGTAACGGATAAAAACTATATAAAACCTTTCAAAGCCAAAGATGAAAACATTTCAAAAACAAGGAATCATCTTTTTGGAATCCTGCAAAGATAGAAGATACTAGATTTCTTCAATTTCAAGAATTCGATTCAAATGAATACAAACATAAGGTAACCTGGAGATTGTGACGTTTGCAGTAGACTCGTGAATGAATCGTGACTGAGCGATGGATACTGCACTGCCTTCAGTACTTTTGAATCTCTGTGGAACATCCTGGACATAATAATGACGTCGTCTTCCAAAAGGGGATAAAAGGGAACCGTGGCGAATGATTCGTTCGATATCCCGCAATTTAGCGTTCCATTATTCTTTTAATTTGATGATGTGATAACAAGAGAGAGTGTCCCTTCGGGAATGTTTCGACTTAACTGTAACCACGTAGTCTACTCCGGAGTAAAAGGTGGTCTACTCTGTTTGATTTTGTTTATGTACCGGAAGCCGCATGCGGTGTATAATGATACTACCCTAACGTACCTACCGTACTATGACTGCTGCTACATACCGGTACGACGCATGATACATCGTACGAGATACTACTACCTAGATATATTATATACATATGAAAGTGAAACACGTACCCAGCTAGTAGGTAGGTAGTAAAACAACCCTAACATTAACTGTAAAACAATTTGACGCACGGGAAAATGTCCTTACAGTTAACAGTTACTACGGTAGTCGTATGATACTACCTACCGGTACGTCATACTCGAAGTAGGTAGTCTTTAAGCGTTTCAAGTGCGTACAGCGTACACGCTACCGGTACCGGTAGTCTACTGAGAAGTAACTACCGGTATGACATAGGTACCCTGCGACCCACAACAGTACGGTAATGCGTTATGTAACGGGTACCAGGGGGTAGTTGTCGTAGTACTCCAAGTAGCGAGTAGCTGGTAATAGTACATAGTAAAACAAAACCTCATTTCTACAGTCTTTTTTGTTTAGATTTCTTCATTAGGCGGACGATCCGTTTGCCATCGATATTTCTGCGGGTGTTTTCAACGTTGGAGTTCGAGCTTCTTAAAATACGTGAAGACGATCCTTCATGAGTTTTGTCTCCCACGTAACGACATAGAATGCTGTTCGTCCGCTGCGGAAGTTGTTTGTCGATCATTGGTTTGATGTATTGGAATCGAGTAAAAATTTGAGGCCGGGGTTCTTTTGGGAGTTTGGTGTATAGCTTCTTGCCTCTTTCTGAAGCTTCTTCAAAAAATAGTTCTCGCAAGTGCTCCAAAACTCCGACAGCGATGGCGGCAAGCGCTGAATCTCGGAGCAAAGACTCGTATCTCAAAAGAGATATCAAGTTAGCGACACTCTCATCCAGCCTTGAGTGGACAATGGAAAAGTTCAACAGCAGTCGTCTCCTTGTGACTTTCCTTGCTTCCCCAATTGTCATCTCAATAAACTTTCCTGATTCAGGGATTTGAAGAAGAAATCTGCCTTTCACTTTGGCTGTGATTTGACCAACCAAGGGATTCAGAAACGGAGACGTCCTGCCCACATTTGATGTCGCTGCGTTGTCCCACTCTCGTAATTCTTTTAGCCAAAATTTTGTTCCGATGTGATAGTCTAGGAAGTGATTAAACGAACCAAGAAAGGAGCTGTCGAATCGAGTTCCAATCAAGACGTCTTCTCGGGCAGGTTCGACAAGCTTGATTGGCCGTCCATGCGTCACTCTTCGGAATCCAGCCATTGGAATCAATGTGACTTGGTTGGTACGAATATCTTGTGGAAGGGTACGATTGGGAAAGGTTGGACGTAGCTTGATGCCATTCTTAATGTTGCGAGTCAACTGAGAGGCACAGATCCCCCAATGCAACCCCCCTAGCACGACAGCAATCATCAAACAGTACTTAAACAACAGTTTTCTTCGGTCAATTCTCGGAGATACAGATGAAAAAGCAAGGACAAACACAGCCAATTTCAGGGCGAGATTTCGAAAGAATCCAAGAGATTTGATTATGCTTGCTGTCAACCACAGATCCCAAACTCCCCTTTCTTTGCTCAAAGGAGGAAGGCGGTCAGATAAAAGGTGTTTCAGCACCATTCTATTCCAGAAAGAGCCTCTTCTTTTACTGGCCAACCAATCGGCCAGGTCTTGCCTTTTGAATTGGTGAGAATCGGATGCAATACGACTGAAAAGAGAACTCAAGTAGTCCCAACCCCAATTTCCGTAGGGCGGTTTGTAGAACCCCAAGAATCGCAAACGGTTGAAAACTGCTGCTGTCCAATATGCCGGTTGGAGTAAATCATTCATGGTGTACCCAAAGGATGAAAGTGGCGTCCCCAACGACAAAGTTCTGGGATCGGCAGACCTGAAAGCTGGTGACTGACGCTCTTGCCCTGGCCTCGAAGTAAACGTGAGAACTATCACTGCTCGATCATCTCCGTTCCGCAATGTATGCGCCCATCCACGATGCCAAGTGTTTTGATTCATGAGCACAGCGTCTCCGGCCCACCAGACAGGCATTCCATTGGAATCTACTCCTGTTGTGACTTGATGGCATCCTTGGTCCAATGCAACTTCATCTACAGTAGTGCAGTAGTGCGTTCCCGGGCAGACTCCAGTTGACCCCATGCGTGGTGGGGTATCTTGCAGAGGAATGAAAAGGCTAAAATGCGTCATGAAGTCGCGGGCGTGCGATAAGGCGCTGGCCTTGGCATTCACGTCGGGATGCCAGCCCTGGCTTTCTGCTCCAAATCCTGCTGTAATTGTTTGCATTTTGATGATTGCAGGATCGGGTCCAAAAAATTGTTCCAAAGTATTTCGAAGCCTATCGTTACTCCCAACTTGTCTCAGTAATCTTGATACCGACGGATCGTCGTGTGGAGAAAAGGAAAAAGCCCATCGAGTTTGTTTCCGTTTTTTGTACGAATTCATCACGTACACCATGTCGTCCTTTACCAGACGAGAGTTTCTGGATATTGTGAAGTTGCGGAAAGCATCTGTCACGTGCCTGTCAACTAATCCAGGGAATATCGAGACCCCGTGAGTAAGAATATTTTCCACAGCATGTGTGGGACCCCAATCTTGATTTATCATCAAATCCGAGGGAATCATGGTAGAAATGTCGTGAAGTGTGCAATGTCGCTCATAGTACGTCCGCGACAGTTCTCTTCGCGCGTCATTCCATCTTAAGCGTTGCAAGAGACGTTGGACATGGGTCTCCCAATGGTGTTGGCAAATGCGTAGCAGACCATAACAAGCCAAAGTCGATAGAAAGGAGGTTAGTACAATTGCATCGAGCCTACTGCCGATTCCGGGTCTTCGCAACTCTGTCTCCAGCTTCTTCATGAGACGACATCAACAGAGGAAAACGTAGAATATTTTTTGGATGATGCGATGTGAATGTCCTGTCTTAGTGGAAAATGTATTGATGATGATAATAAGTTTTAAACGGTGCCTTGTGCGTTCTTCTGAAAGATCTTCACTCTTCATATTCTATTTTTCTAATTAACGTTCCTCACATTCCCCACCACCATCAGAACTGCATCGGCACGCGCAAAGCTTCGACCGCCCTTTTGAACGTCACAGGATAACTGCCCCAAACATCCAGAGTTCATGTCCGGCACGTGGAGGTATCTTTGAAAAAATCTCCTTCCCGAAGACCACCAACACGATTTTTGATGGTTGATGCCAATTCTGGCTTCTTTTGGAGCGTTCACACAATTGATCTCAACATTAGAGCGATCTGTTGGCATTGTCGACGTTGCGACTACCCCATATTCTTGCTGTTTGTCATGATGAATCGAATTTGTTTGGTATCTTTGGCGCTGCTTGTCATTCTTGCTGACATCGTCGTAAGTGAGGCAAGTGGTTCTCGATCTTCCGTCAGTAGATTTTTAGAAGATGAGGGTGGTAAGCAGACTCCGTACACACACGGCGAAGAGTGCGTGCCTTGTCCAGGGACCACAGGCGAGTGTGTCATCGCAGTCAAAGTCAATTTTTTTGCCAGTGAAACAGGTGCGTGTTAAATCTACACCTCTGAAGCGTTAAATTGACAGACACAGCATTTGCCATGTCTTATTTTGTTCGATGTTTTTCTACAAGGCTATTATGAGTTTGAAGGTTGCGAAGGTGTCAACCCAACATTGCTTCTGACTGTGGGAAGAACTTATCACTTTGACCAGAGCGACAAAACCAATTGGTTTCATTTGCTTGGTTTCGCTTACGAGGCAGATGGAGCCCATGTTGGGGTGGATGAATTGGAGCCTGGTATTCCTGTCAATTCCACTTGTGCTGACACTCTGAGCTGCCCTGCTCCAATGTATTTTATGGATGGGGAGTACCAAGGAGAATATTCCAACATTCCTGATCTAGTTCCTATTCCTGTCAACCCTTCTGACAACTTTGGCCTGGATGCTGTAGAGCCTCTTTTCTTCCATCCACTAGGTGACTGGCAGGGCTATGGTACCATGTCAGTCTACCTCAACTATGACCAAGAATATGATCAAGATTTATTTTATTTCTGCCATGTAAGAGGATTTGAGAGTCAGCAGTGAATCTTTACATTGATGGCATGGCTGTGACTGTCTTCAAAAGAGGTTCGTTGGTCAAAGAGTCTCACTGCTTTTCTCTTCATTCTCTAGGTCCATGATGGTATGAGTGGAAGAATTAAGCTAGTGGATTCAGATGGACAGAAGCTGAACTCAGAAGATATACCTGAACTCCCCTACAGCTACCATGAAATAAGTGACTTTGACTTTGAATGTGGAACTTACAACCTTACCGACTGGAAGTTATCCACTGATAGTGACAATGGCCCAGGGGACATGTGCCCAAGTTTTTTTGTCTGTAGTGAAGGTGGAGTTGTACTATCCAGCTATGCCACATGTGTTGAAGCCATGAATTGCCACATGATGGCCTCAATGACTACCACTGCTGAGGGAAGTAATTCTGCACTTTTCTGCCATCAAATGATTCCACATCATCAAAATGCTGTCAATATGGCAAAGGCTCTCTTGCATGCACACCCAGATGTGATTACTTGTGACACATCTGGCCCAGTGGAAGAAGGTGATGACCAGGCCTGGACCTGTGTTCTGCTGAACATTCTTTACTCCATAATTAATGACCAGAATTACCAGATTATGGACATGAAAAATGCACTTTCTCAGCTTGGGGTTTCAGAGTTTGCAAACTGTGATGTAAGCTTCAATGGATTGGGAGCTCAGAGTACCAGCATTTCCAACAAAATCTCCAAACGAAACCTTCAAGAAAGTGCATCTTCCAGCACTGACATAGTTTCTGCTCTTGATTGTGAACCTTGCACTGGTACTACTGGAGAGTGTGAGATCAAAATGAAAGTGAATCTGTTTGCTGGCGAGTATGGATACTATGAGGTCGAAGGTTGTGAAGGTGTCAATCCAACTCTCCACTTAAACATTGGTAGAACATACAAGTTTGACCAATCAGATATCTCCAACTGGTATCATTTGATTGGTTTTTCCTATTTTCCTGATGGAGCTCATGTTGGAGTGGATGAATTGGAGCCTGGTATTCCTGTCAATTCTCCTTGCGCTGACACTCTGAGTTGCCCCGCTCCGATGTATTTTATGGATGGGGAGTACCAAGGAGAATTTTCCAACATTCCTGATCTAGTTCCCATTCCTGTCAACGCTTCTGACAACTTTGGCCTTGGTGTTGTGGAGCCTCTTTTCTTCCATCCAATAGGTGACTGGCAGGGCTATGGTACCATGGTAGCCTACCTCAACTTCGACCTGGAATATGATCAAGATTTATTTTATTTTTGCCATGTAAGTAGCATCCCTTCAAGTCTGCTTTTCTACAGTACCAACACTGACACTACACACTCTTTTCTCCCCTTGAATTTCAGCTCCATGCTGGCATGTCTGGCCGAATCAAGCTCAAGGATTCCAATGGCAACTTATTGTCTGGTGACGAAAATGTGCCTCCAATTGAATACAACTATGATGTTGTCACTGGACATGATGCTGAGTGTGGAACATTTGGATTAAACGATTATCAGTTGCCCAATGATCAGTGCCCTAGTCGCTTTGTATGTTATGATCTTGGTGGGACACTCCTTGATTTTGTCAAATGTATTGACAGCATGGACTGTGCCATGCTAGATGGGATGACAACATTCTATGGAGGTGACGGCATCTCAGTAGAATCGACCAATGATGTTATTCTTTTCATTCGACAGATGATTCCGCACCACCAAAATGCTGTCAACATGGCCAAAGCTCTTCTGAAATCAGGAGAAGCAGTCTGTGATACATCTGGTCCTGTTGAAGAAGGGAGCAATGTTTCTGTTGGTTGTTTGTTGGAGCCGATGGTTCGTGCTATCATTGCTAATCAAAATCGACAAATCCAAGAGATGGAATCTATTCTTGAGACGTTTGGCATTGATCCAAAGAACTTCCAAAGTAATTGTGATTTTACTCCTTCTGCGGCCTGGAAGCAGACAGGGGTGGAATCTGATTTTATAATCGTTTCGATTGGAATTTCTGCAATCGCATTCTTGAGTGGATTATTGTAGTGGTGCCCGAGGAGCAAATGTAAACAAATGGTGCTTTCGCACATAGTAGTAATCATTGCGATGTCATTTTTAGTTCTTGTTAGATCCATTCTTGATGACAGCTTTGAACTTGGCTGTTCCTCCAATAGATGCTTATATCCATCCAGCAACATGTACTGCATGGCATTTTATTTTGTTCATGCCCTTGGAAATTTATTTTCTATGATGCTGTGCAGTTTCGACGATGTTGATACGTAGAACTTAGAGGCATTGTCTTTGGGTCATTCCGTGTCCATTGCTCATCCAGGGCCAAAGAAAGTAGTATAATGAAGTAATATAAGAAAAAAATGCTCTGTCATTGATACCGGTAGTACTGAAGTAGGTACTTCGTACGACGAATTGAAATTCGTATCTTCGTACTTCGTACATCCCGAGAAAGATACGGTCGCGTTTTTGATGTTTGTTCTGACGTTGAAGAACCGCCGTCTCACCAATCAAAATAAGAATGGAAAGTCTGGTTCTGTTTACGAACAACTGATGAGTGTGCTAATAACGCGCAACAGATTAAACCACGTCTTTTTCTACCGGCAGTCTTTCTTGGTAGAATGGCCCTTGACACGTACTCTGTAGTAGCCGATGTGTCGGTCGTAGTTTCTCCTTCCATCATTTTATACCATCATCAGTAACATTATTTCGTCTCCTGAAATTAACAACAACCCTGCTGTCTACTGTTGTACTTTGTACAGCAGGCATCCAGACAAGGGCAAAACTAGGCTCATAGCTCTTTGGTTGCAGACTTTTTGACAGCATTTCAATTGAGTTCCCCTCGCAAAAAGTTCGAAGTCGTATTCCGTGTAAAACTATTCAGTCGCTTTGAATAACTTGAACACCATGGGAAGCTCGCAATCTACTACTATTTCCACACCTACCGGTAGAACGGCAGAGCAACGGCAGTTTCAACCACTGGGTGCACTGTTGCGCAATGATGCAAACAACAACAACAACAACATGAACGATGATGTCATCAATTGGGATCAAGTTCGCCAGTCTCTACGAGAAGCGCCTGAACAAGCTTGCCTTTACGCCCATCATGTAGAAGAAAGTCCGCTGTTTCTAGCTTTGAGGCGATCATGCCCCGTCGACATTGCCAAGCTTTTGATTGACGAATATGAGGATGCTCTAGATCACAACTTTCAGGGACAGACCGTTTTGGATGCTGCTTGTAAGGGGGGTAGCGATGAAGATGTCATCAAGTTGCTTCTCTCCCGGCGTCCACGCTTTGCGACAACCGTTGGTCCAAATGGAATGCTTCCACTACATTGCTGTCGAAGTTTGGGAGGTGCAAAGGTCCTGATCCAGGCTTATCCGGAGGGTGTGTTTCAACGATCTCGGAAATGCGGATCACTGCCGCTACATCATGTATTGCGAGATACCCAAGAGAATGGGAACAGTTTGGAATTGAATGTAGAATTGTGCCGTGTCTTGATGGAGGCGTCGACGGATAAGCTTCCTGCGTGCGGCCTACTATCGCGAAACAAAAAAGGACAGACACCGTTGTGTCTCTTGATTCAACTATTGGATGAGAGCATGCAATCTTCCACGCACAATGATGCAACCAACAATAGAACAGCAGTGACAAGCCACTTGTGGGATTTTCTCCTTTCGGAATGCCTGCCTCAATTGATGAAACACAATCGTACATTCTTGGAGTTACATACATTGATCGAGCTGGCTTGCTGTCATTCACAAAGCTTGATGGATCGTGCCTTGAAACACTTCGGAGATCAAACTTCCCAACGAGACCAGGAGGGGCGAACACCTCTGCACATTGCTGCCCATATCGGATCTTGCTGCTCTACCGAAGCACTGGAATCTCTGATACAATCAAACCCCAAAGCTCCTCGCATGACAGATAATGAGGGGAGATTGCCCATTGACTGGGCTGCCGAGTCGCCTCATACTCCCGTCAAAAGTCTCTCTGTCCTCATCAAAGGGGAGCCACGAGCTGTGGATACCAGAGACTTGCGCGATGGGCAGTATCCGTTTGTGTCGGCGGCTATCTCGGAACAAACAAGTATCAACAACACGTATTTTTTGCTACGAGCCAAACCACACGTGATTTCATATTTTCACACTCCTTGAGAAAAAGAAAGCCGCTAATTTCATTCCACCAGAAAGTATGACAGAGTCGACTCTGCATTATAAAGCATCATTTGATGAGACAATGTGCTCGCATGACATTTCATTCTACTGAGACAATCTACGCCAATTCATATGTACTACGTACAATACGACGTCAAAGCCGAGCTTCACGAGATTTCATACTTTCGCACTCCTCAAGAAACGCGGAGCCGCTAATTCCATCTACAAATAGTCACAATTTTGAAATGTTATTCATCCTGTAACCTAATGCTCTGAATCGCTGTCGTATATCCTTGTAGCAATGATTCGTGTAGTTTCTCGGTTCGAGCTCCTAGAATTCCAACAGTAGGTAGTTTACCACCACAGGAAAAGTCCAAAGGATTTCCTGTTGTATCTGTCACTTTGCCACCGACTTCTTCCAGACACAAAACACCAGCTGCTACATCCCAAATGTTGTCCTTGTGGTTCTTGGGCAGTCTGACGTAGAATTCTGCATCCCCCCGAGCAATCACACCGTACTTGACCTGACTGTCCATTCGGGTACAGTGTAGAATTTCTCCTTCACTGTCCAGTCCTCCATGCAAGACTTTGCCAATGGCAATTGTTGTCCCATCGGGATCATTGAATCCCTGTTCGACCGCGACACAAAATCGAGCTTTCACAGGATCTTCATACAACATGGAATCATTCCGGTACCCAAGGCGATGAAAATGTGACAAAGCCTCATCCAACCCAATTTCGTAGCATCCTTTTCCCTTACAGGCCACAAAGATGCAGCCTAGGCTATCTTCCCCATGCTTGTTGTTATCTTTGAGATTCCCCACCATGAGATTGGGGCACGCCAAAATTCCTATGGTTGGACTTCCACGTTCTAAGAGGGCCAATGCGATACAGTATTGGCCTTTGCGCAAAAATCCTTTGGTTCCATCGATGGGATCCAAACACCAAAATCTATCTGGAGTTCTGTTAGGATCGTTCTGATTCGATCGATGCAAATAATAGCTTTTACCGATATCAATTGCATCAAACAGCGCAGCTTTGGTTTCAGTACCCGTGAGCTCTTGGATTTTTGATGCCAAAATATCGCCAGTTTCCAAGTCTTCCTGCAAACCGTTGCTGGATTCCTCCGCTAAAAAGACGTCCTCCGGAAACGATTCTCGAAGCTCTTTCAGTATGATGGCTTGAGCTGCATAGTCAGCAATAGTTACCGGCGACTTGTCTACTTTCGTTTGTGTCACTTCATCCGATTTATTCGTTTGGATCATTTGGCTTTGCACCTTCCTTGTCACTTCGCAGGCCTTGCGAATTGCTCGTAGGGCGTCCTTAACTTCTTTCGGGAAATCCGACTCTTTCTGGAAAGTGTCAGCTGACACCGTTGCATTACAATCAGTTGACATGGTCCTGGTGATCTTCCTGTATCTATGCCGTGATGATTCCGAAAATCTACTAGACGACGAGCCAAAGGCAGCAGCAACATTCGGCAAGGCAGCCGATGGTGAAAATGAAGATTGTATGCAGCGGCGGTACAATGAGATAACGAGCACGACCATCGGCAGCAGTACTCTGGCCATTTCAAAAAGCGAGGATGAAGTGGTATCTGGAACTAGATCCTACTGCTTCTATATTCCAGTACAATTACTGAGGTAATTATACTCACAGTTGTCAGTACGTCAGATGAAAGACAAACAAATGCAAGGCTGTACGAAACTAATTCGTCGATGAAGATCTGAAAGTGACAACCTTTGTTGGACTTCACTGTAAAGCTGAAAAGTCAGGCGCGCGTGCGCGTGTACAACTTTTAAGCTGATTCAAGCTTTCAGCGACGTCGTACTACCTAAGTATGTCGTACTAATTTTCGGTATTCCTAAATGCCGTTATCACTCCTCCAACCAAAATGACGCCTCGCATTGGACTCCAGGAAATCAATCAAGTTTGAATAGGACATCATTTCTTGTGACTGATGTTTTGTTTTGTGAACTTTTGCCAAGGATCGCAGATGCGGTTGTTGCGTCCAAAACGTGGTCAACTTTTCAAAAAACTCTAGTTGGAGCCGCTCATTCTCTTCGTCGGACAACAATATATATGGATTTTCAGTCGCATCGATTGAGTCCTTGGTGCGACCATGGATGGCCGGAGGATGAATAGCGTTTGAGGTCGAGGACGTGCATTTCTGTGGTGAATCGTCCATCAGCAAAGTGTTGTCGGCCGACCATAACGGAAACGCCTTCCAAACCTTATCCAATCGTTTCTCGTACACAGTATCGTGATTGTCCTCGTCGTCATCGTCGCTCTCGGATTCTTCCAACTTTTCCTTTTCGCTTTCGACGGAGTTTTCTGTAGAGATGGGAGATACATTTTCAGCTTGACAGTAATTCTGCCCCCACACAAACAGCAACCGTTGTCGGATCTCTAGAGGAAGAAGCATTTTCAACAGACGGTTGGCAGTCCTTCGCTTTGCCGACGTCCAGATTGCGAGGCAAAAGTGTCGGTCGAGGTATCGAAGAATCTCTTCCAACTCCGTTCGTGGAATGATGGAAGTCTGCGCCGTCATCCCAATAGACGGACGGAGCTGGACACCCACCGGTTCTTTGGTGTGGCGACTACGGTGACACAATATACCATTCATGTCTAGGATTAGTAGCGGCTGGACCCGTAAGGTGAGGGTATCCCCAGTGGTCTCAG
Organism: Nitzschia inconspicua; assembly: GCA_019154785.2. Taxonomy (NCBI): domain Eukaryota; phylum Bacillariophyta; class Bacillariophyceae; order Bacillariales; family Bacillariaceae; genus Nitzschia; species Nitzschia inconspicua. Next base: position 687,218 of record JAGRRH010000003.1, read on the forward strand.
GAGGAAACGAATGTTTGGATTCCTTCCAATCGCATCCTGTAATGATTCGAACGGATGCAACTGGATTGTGGTCACCAGCTACAAATTGGTCATCAATCTGCACAGATCCAGTATGCTTCGAGTCATCGAAGCACTTTACTAATCGTTCAAAAATACTCAACTTTTTCCTCCTTTGTTTCTTCGGATTTTTCGTGTCATAATCATGGTGTGGCTCTACCTCGAGAGTCGCACCGTTCCCCTCCTCCCTGCACCTCTTCCGTTCTCGCTTCAATTCTCGTGAGTATCGACCTTTCTTCTTTGTCATCTCGTCACTATCTGGGCATCTATCAGCGTCGGTTCTACTAGATGCGTGCTGCCTTGGACAGCCTGATCTTGTCGCAAATGAAAAACAACTACAGGTGTATCCTGGTACTGCCAGTTGACGAAAGTGCCTCCCGGCAACCTTTTTCATTGGAGATAGGGATATTTTCTAAACCCTATTCAAATACAACTAATTATGTACCGAATAAGAGGTGACTGATGACACAGACGTCAGTCGTCATCGAGGCGACTACGAATTGAATGTTGTTGAGAACGGTCGAACGAAGTGGATCTTTCTTGTCGACCCATCTCACCCCTACAGTGTGATGATGATGTGTCCGTGATGGTCGTGTTAGCCATGACACAACATCTGGCGACAGTCACTACACAGTTTCACTTTTTTCGTTTTGTTGCGAAACAATATTACAATAGTGTTTCCTTTTACAATAAAACAAATAATTTTTAAAAGCTTCATCAGTTGATCATGGTTCAAGGAAAAGTAATTTTCACGATGGCCACTTTGGCCTTGGCGAACGCCTTTTCGCCATCGTCTCAAGGGCCTCAAAGTGTAAGCTGCCAATTTTGCCGTTCGGATGGGTATCGGAACAGTAGGAAAGGGATTAATCCTCCGGTTTTCACTATTCCCTCCACGCCAATCCGTTTTGTGCAACTCGACAACAAGCATGACAAAGTAATTTCAAATATTCTGACACTTCCTTTTCATCGTTGTTGTTGTTTGTTGTGCTTTGGTGTCACCACAGGAATCGGCGACTGCTGCCCGTCGAGACTTTTTGAAAACAGCGGTTGCTACAGCGGCTTCTGCGGTCCTTGTATCATCCCCAACAGTTGCATCTGCCGCAGTCGATGTTCCTGAACAGGTGACTTCGTACCCATTTCCAGAGGATTGGGGCCTCAGCTTCAAGTACGATGAGGATGCCGAAAAGGTTCGCAATCATATGGTCCTGGCGACGACTCTAGCAAAGGGTGCCGACCGCATGGAAGATTTTGGCAAGAACATGAAGAAGGAAATGGTGGACTTTGTCTCGTATTACCGTCGATTCCCCAAGATCGCCGGAAAGCCGTCCTTCAGTACTTTGTACACTTCGATCAATGTGTTGGCGGGTCACTACACTTCGTACGGGTACAAGTACCCGCTCCCAGAAAAGAGACGCAAACGATTGTATCAAGAATACGCGGAAATCTCCAAGTCTCTTAAACGTGGTCGTTAAAATGCGTTTTTTCCAAAAAATGATGGTGGAAAACAGTGGGCAAGACGCGGAACGTATTGCCAGAAGGCAACTCCTGTCGCTCCTGTCGTTGCTACCATGGCAGAGATATTGTAGACGATGGTCCGAAATCACGAGGAAACATTTGCTAAAGTACTGAATAACGAAATAATCCATGATATCCAGCCATGTACTACGTAGTTGAAGGAAATTTGGTTCTAGAATAATTTTTACAATGGGCCGAGTGGGACAGCAACCCTCAGTAACTGTAAGTGATTGATACGAAATGTGAGGTTATCACCACACGCCAATTACTTGGTGTGACTCGTTCGTTGCGAGGAAGACCGCAGCTTGGCGTACGAGTACAGGAATCCTCCTGCCATACTCACGGCAATGAAAAACCACGTTTCTTGTGTGATAATATTGTCAAATAGAATATAGCCCAAGAATGCGACGGGAATCTTGTTCAATGAACCAATAATGGCGTAGGTTGTGGGTCCCGTTACGCTCACGCATTGCAGCGACGCAAAATTCAAAAAGAATCCCACCAGTCCAGCAAAGACGTTCTTGATGGCATAATCGGTAGTATGAATGGCGCGTGTCGCCAGGAATAATTGCGTCTGTCCCATAACAATGGCCACCGGGAGCAGGAAGAAGACACAAAGAAAGTTGTTGTAAAAGACCATACCGAATTTGGACAGTTTGACGTGTTTGGTGGCAAATTTCATGTAGAGGACATATCCAGACGTCGAAAAGCAGTTGCAAACCATCCAGAAAATTCCAGCCGGTTTGATCTCAATGTCGTTCCATGCTGCTGCGACAGCTCCCGAAAGCATAATGGCAAAGGCAGCAACTACCAGCGATTCGGATTTGCTCCCAAAAAAGTAATAGTCTCCCATAGTGGTCGTTATGTTGGTGACGTTTTTGAAAATGGTGACCATCGGAACCGAGTTGAATTGCAAGGAGGCCATGCCGGTAAACAACATGAGACAAAAGAAAATATTGACGGGTGCCCATTGCTTGGCTGTTTCGAAATTAAAATTGGGATATTCGACCCAGCCAAGTCGTTTGCAAAGGTCCACACAAATCACTGCAACAACGGCTTGGAAAACGACGAGCAAAATATTCAAGTCCCCATCAATCATGTGGTTGTAACTGTCGTCGAACAATACGCAATACGCAACAATAAGAAGGGGAAGAACAACATTAGAGATGACAGAGGAGAAAACAATGGAACACACAGACACACACAAAGAAGAAGACAACTCTAGGCATGGATCGTTGCATCGTTGCGTACCTAGAGGCTAGACTTTTGTTGACCAAGACCATCGAGACGGAACAAAAAGAATAAAAGGAGCATGCCGACAAAACTTTGGATTGTTTCTTCATGTTCAGCATGAACCAATCCATACATGATTGATTGGCTGGTCCAGGTGAATCGAGTGCCACTTCTTCTGAATCTTCGTCATTGGCAACCAACGGTGCCATTTCGACATCCTTACTGTCGTCGTCTCCACACGACTCGGAACTAGTAATTGGAACATCGTCAAACCTACGTTGTGTAGGTTCGGAAGAGCCCATTGTTGCTGGAGAGGAATTGGAACACATGAAAGAAGTGATGGATACAAAACAAGATCAGAGATGGATGCTGTCGTAATCCAGTAGTAGGAACAGATTGTGGCAACAAACAGCACAAATGACCTTGGCACTTTGCTTCTTGGTTGGAGTGGAGAAGAGAACAAATCCACGATGTGTAACGAGATAAAAAGGAACTGACTATCTCTCTAATCGGTACGGTCCCGCATGCGAACTGTTGAAAGCACATGAACGATGTACTGCGTATTATTTTAGTACTACCGTACTTAGAATTATTCATTCATCAGTACCTATCTCCAACTTTACAGCACGGTCCCCAAACGAGGTTGAGCTTCCTCGCTTCGACGAGATAGATGGATGATGAGAGGATGGATGTGGTGGTGTCATTTTTGGCCACAATCTTCAAATTTCCCACCAGGTAACCGCAGTACCATGCGCGCGACAGCCCCAAAATTTTGGGTCAATAAGTGTTGGATGATGGACAGACCGACGACAAAAAAAAGGAACAAAACTACGGAATATACTGTATATTCCCCGACGCCGCCTCAGCTTCTCTGCAATCCCAGTGATGTCATGTGCTCGATAGTCTAGGTACGTACGTATGCCACCATAGAGGTGCTAGGTTGCTACATATGTGGTGCCGTAAACGTAGTATCTAGAGAGGGAACGAAATGTAGCTATGGCGAACTAAACATGAGTTGCCAGAGCTACAGTTCACACAAGAGCACAAGGCCTGCTTTTTGAAAAAACACGGAATCTCCATTGCTATCTCATAGCGATGGGGATTGCAGCGTTGCAGGAATTGTGTGCTTGGATATGTGTGATGCCTGCAACTCTGGTCTTGTGTCTGTCCTCCGCCCGTCTACTGCTCGAATCCCGACTCCAAACACTAGTCCAACGGCGGACAAGACCTGAGCAAGCCGAGTCAAACGCCATCATGCTGTATATCGAAGAAACGTATGGTGTGTTGAGGTGTATCGGTGTCCTTTGAGAGTCAGTCCCGTGATATCTTTGATTCACGATCTCTTTACCTCTTTACTTCAGATCCACCTCCTACGTCACCTCTTACGTCATTCGGTCTCTTGATTCTCGTTGCCATCTTTCATCTTTGTGTTTTTCATCTTTTCACTAGAAATGTAAATTCCTATAATCTGGATTATCATCATTTTCATTTCTCTTCTTTTCAGGTTACGAGCCCAAGCATTACGCTTGATCTTTTGTTCTTCTCGGTGTTGCTCCACACCCTGCCTGCAGCAGTTAAGCGTCTCGCGAACGCTTTCTGTGTAGACCAAGTATCGGAATCAAGTTGGGCCGGGCACCGCTCAACCTTTCTGATCTTTGTCCCCGACTTCGATTGACAGAAAGCTTGTGCTGAAGGAGTTGTGCCCTGACTCTGACAGCCGGCCCGGTTTCATCGATAGGCGAAGAAATTGCGACTATGAATCCTACGTACGCGGATGATTTTCGAGGGCCACCGGCCCTGAACTCCCGCGTCGATGCTGATTCCGACTCTGGTTTTGTCCGCATCGCACCCACCTCTTCGGCCAACCGTCGCAGCCTTCCCGACAACCGTGCCATCCTCACTGACATACCCACTTCTGAATCCTCTGCTCCCACTGACTCTCCTGCTCCAGCTCCGACCATGTGTTCTCATGGTTCCACACTTCGAGTCTCTACTGCATCCACCTATGGCGATGACGTTCATGCCTCCTTTGGCTGCGACGTCCCCTTTGCTTTATCCGCCATCCCCCCTACTGGCGATGGAGATCTACGAGCCGCACTCGAAGCAGTGTCCTTGTTTGCCTCCAACATCCTTGCCTACCAAACTAGTGGTGATCTTCGAGCTGCACTTGCATCTGTGTCCTCGTTCACATCCACTGTTCTTGCACACCATCTACAGCCGTCTGCTGACTCCTCCATTGAGTCTGGCCCTGCCCTATCGGCTCCTCATTCTACGTCCCAGCCTCCGGCGTCTACTGCCACAGATGCACCTTCTCTTGTTGATACAGCTGCTGCTACTGCTGCTCCAGTTTTGTGTTTTCATGATCCCACCACTCTTGCTTCCTCTTCCTGCCCTTCTTCTGACTGCTCTGTTTTTGCCTACCAGCCTTTTGAGTTGCCTTCTGAGTTTGGTCAGTCTGCCCTTGCACACTGTCCTGTTCATACCGGGCCTCTTCTTCTGTGCTCCTCCGCAGTTTCCTCTGATATTTCTTGCCACCCAACTTTGAACCTTTGTCCTTCCCTTGCCTTCCTCCCATGGCCTCCTTTTGCTCCGCCTTGGGATTACTCCTTTGGTTTCCCTTTGGCCCCTGCTCCTCCCTGGTGTTTTTCCTCTTGGTTTTCTCCTGGTCCTTGGTCGCCTCTGGACACTGTTCTCCCAGTCATCGGTCTGTTTTCTGTTTTGCTCTTGTTTCTCTCTGACTGCCTCATGTGCTGCCACCATTGTCCCTCCGTCTGGACTCTGAGTGTTGCCAGCGCCTTGCCCCTGCTTCTCTCTGAGTACTTCCTGTGCTGCCACCATTGTCCCTCCGTCTGGACTTTGGGTTCTGCCTACACCTTGCATGATCGATCACTTCTCCCACCTTGCCTCCACTTTGTCTTCCCCAAGTCTATCCCATGTGGTGGTGCTTGTTCTATTGCACCAGTCCTTTGCCTACAGCATATCTTGCCTGCACCAGTTTATTACGGTGCATGTTCTCTTGCACCTATCCATTGCTTCCTGCGTGCTTTGCATGGACAAGCGCACCCGCATGTTCTTCAGCCTGCTACTCCTGTCCAAGTTGCCCAGCCCTCGAGAGTTTCTACATTTGCATCACTTCAGCCTCTCACTTCTGCTAAGCTTGTCATTGATCTCCCCCCTTCCTGGCCCCATCTGCGGCCCTGTCCTACTTTTGATCTCGACTCCATGCTACGAGTTGCCCTTGCACTCCTTTTATTAGTCTTCTCCCATTGGAAATGGCTTCCTGCATCCAGCTCTCCGCATCCCGCCCCAGCTTCTTCTTTCCATCCCTGCCTCCCATCCTTGCTTGCTACTCTCTGGTCCCAGAGGGAGCATCTCCTTGTTGCTCCTCCTTGGCCGTCCACTGCTGGACTTGTGCTACAGAGGGAGCATGTTCCTACTGTTGCTCCTCCATGGCTATCTCCTTTAAGATTCATCCCTCCAAAAGAGCATTCTTCCTCTTTCAGCCCCTACTTGCCCCTCACTCAGCTTCTGTTCCAGAGGGAGCATTCTTTGCTTCCTCCTCTACTGCTGTTCTTGGGTCCTGTCTCTGCTCATTGGCAGGAACTTTCTTTTGGTTTTATTCTACCCTCTCTGCGAGAATGTTCACGTCAACCTTCTCCTTCAGCATTGCTCCTCCAAGAACCGCCATGTTTTTGGCCATTTGACGATCCTCTGTTTTCTGGGATCACCTACCCCATACTTCTTGCTACTGCAGTCAACGATTACCTTTGCCCCCATGACATATCTGCTTCTTTGGTCTACCCTCCTCTTGCGTTAGTTGCCCCCTGTGTGCCTATGCCCTTTTGGCCTGCCCTGCTCCTTTTTCTTGCTTTTGCTTCACTGCAAGCTTGCTACAGCAGGACTTTTTCCTATCACGCTACAGTTCTACCATCTTTCACTACCTTTCTTTTTCTGCTTCCATGCCATCTGTTGGTAGCAGTTTTTCTGGTGGTGATTGTCTCAGTCCTTCTGCATCTACGCTTGAGAGGGAGTGTTGAGGTGTATCGGTGTCCTTTGAGAGTCAGTCCCGTGATATCTTTGATTCACGATCTCTTTACCTCTTTACTTCAGATCCACCTCCTACGTCACCTCTTACGTCATTCGGTCAGATTTCATCTCTTGATTCTCGTTGCCATCTTTCATCTTTGTGTTTTTCATCTTTTCACTAGAAATGTAAATTCCTATAATCTGGATTATCATCATTTTCATTTCTCTTCTTTTCATGGTGGACAGCTGAAAAGCCAGCAACAACAACGAGGAATCCCCCCGTTGATCCCAAAGGATGGGTTTGAGCGCGCAATGATGTATCAATGGATGTTCTTCGAGCAGTATACCCACGAACCTTCCATTGCTGTCCGGCGTGCCAACGTCTTGTTTCAACGTGACTGTCCGAAGGACAAGATGGATCAGTTGCTAGAAAATGGAACCAAGGCATTGAACGTAATGGAACAACAACTCTCCAAAACTCCCTTCATTGTGGGGAACGAAATGACGCTGGCCGATATGTCATTGTTCGCATACACTCACGTCGCACATGAAGGAGAATATGATTTGTCAAACTTCCCGCACATTCAAAAACTGGTTGGACCGTGTTACGACCTCGTCAGGATTTTGCACAATGGATATCTTGGAAACGAGGCGATAATTCCGTTCTGGGATCCCGGTACCACGTCGGTAAATGTAATACCGGTATTATGATCGACGTTTCAATTAAAATCTAGCTACCGGGTACTCTAGCTACCTCTAGTAGAGCTACCTACCTAGAGCAGAGGATCAGCTTGCTTCTTCGTCAACGAGTCGTAATAGGTACGTACCTACCGTAATAAGGTACCGGTACCATAGTATCAGTTGGCTCCGTAGGACGTTGCACAATACTTTTAGGGTCTACTGTTAAAGAAGAAAGACGTTAACTGTAACCATGATGACGTCGCTCGATTTTCTTTTACGAGTGAGTCAGCCGCAATCGCTTCATCCGTTGCAAGCAGCTTCAATTAACAATTTGCTACGTAGTCAGTTGTCCGGTTGTCGATCGAATCCGCTACCAACGAAAGGTGAATTTGATCTCACTGTGAATGAACCAGCAGCTTTTCGCATGTGTTGGAAATTCGAAATTCTTTCTGCGTCATTCATATGTGTTGTCATTTGGGGATTCGGACTCCCCCGTGGCAATTCAGATAATATCGTTCGTTTTCGCGGTACCTCTGTGCTGGCAAGCGTGTTCCCGTTAATCGCCATCCCCACTAACGTCAACTGATAAATCGATGGTGCTAATAATTATGATTTTTAGGACATCATACACATAACGACGCTTCTTTTTGTGGTGTTGGAATAATTGTGACATCTGAACAAAAGCCGCCCACTTTATTCTCCACTCCCGACCTCAACATGATTCGCCTCATTCTACATCGACACTACAACTAGAACTCGTGTGGGAAAGTAGTGAGCGGAGTCAGAGACGAAGAATCGGCAAGACGCCACCCTGTCGCAGAAGTTGCGGAGGCGTCGACTACGACGTACAATGCCCCCCCCCCCTCCATCAAGGTAGATGAACTCTCCCTCAAGAGCAAAGTCACTTTGATGATTACTAAAGAATGCAAGAAATGCGCTGGCAGACACACTGTTGAGGCCCTTTCAAGAAAGCCCTTCGCCATACAGTAGATTACGAGTACGGTAGTGCAAACAAGTGTGTGTCGGGCAGCAATCATGTATCCAACTTATCCAAAGGATATGCAGGATGGACGAGTGACTTCATCTCCTAGATCGCGATCGTGCTTACCTGAATCGTTCCAAGGCATAGCATCCAGCATATCATCTTCATCTTTCCCGGTACCGCTTGTTGCACCGATTCCTACTGACACTATGGGCAATCGACCCAAACGGAGCGTCAGCGAGCTTAGAGTTCAAGATATGGGAGTTCATGGCCTCAAAGTTAGCGACTTTGAAGATGTCTTGGACGATTCCACAGCGGAAATGTCCTCTGCCACCATGTCAGTGGACTCATCTAATAGCAATTACTTTTGTATAGGGGGCTCCAATAGCTCCACTCCCACTCCTTGTTTAACTCGTGAACTCAACCAACTTCCCATGCCCAGCCGAGAGCAAGTCGGACAAGATTTGTATGGCATGCACAGTGTTGATGAGAATATTTCACCGGAACTATTCGAACAGCTTCTACGAGAGATAGAGATGATCGAGCCTAGTGGTAGCAATCGAGAAGCCTACGACTTGGCCGTACGACTATCATCTGCCTATGTACACAATGAAGCCTTTCTTACCATGTTCCTTCGAGCGACCGAAGGCGATTGTAAGAAAGCGGCTAAACGCCTTGTGAGACATTTTTCTACCAAGAAACGTTTGTTTGGTAAAGAAAAGCTTGTCAAAGATATTACATTGTCCGATCTAGACGATTATGATATGGAAGCACTTGAATCCGGAGGATTTCAGGTACTGGCGGAACGTGATCTTGCCGGTAGATCCGTGTTGTATGGTCGCTACACGTCGATGCGTTACCGAACCACAGATAACATGCTTCGGGCGTTATGGTACATATGGATGTCCATCCTGGAAGACCCCATCAATCAAATCAAAGGTGTTGTAGCAGTGGGATATGAAGTTGGAAAAGTCCCCTTGGATCGATTCGATGGTCTTGCGGAGGAAGAAGGCGGATTTGAGATGTACAATGCCGAAGGAGGTTTTGACCGAGATTTGGCTCGACAGATTATCAGTGTCCCGTTGAGTGTCCCAGCTCGGCCTGTTGGGTATCATTTATGCACTGATTCACATCAATGGGTCCACATTTTGAACATGATCATGGTAACGCTATGTAAGTTCATTCGGCTGCGCATGCGAATACACCATGGAAGCGACCAAGAATGCAAGTACGCTCTGATGACTCATGGCTTGCCCACAAGCTGCATCCCAGTGGACGCTGAAGGTAACGTTACTCTCAGTTTTCACCAAGATTGGATTCGGCAAAGGAGGCAGGTCGATGCTTCGAAGACACAGTCGTGGCATTCTTCGCAATAGGCATCCATGTGGCTGCCGCTGTTCTTCTCACAAAACAATGCGGAATACGTAATACTAACTGTAAGTATAATACGTCGTACTACCTACCGGTAGAGTCGTAAGACGAAGCATAAGATACCTATTATTTTGTTTCGTACGACAGTACGACGTACGTATAATTAGATGATGTCATACTACTGGTCCGTACTTCGTAGTACGTATCATAGTACTACCGGCTATCTTACTACGTATTTCATACGTAGTATTACCGTATTTTATGATACACGTATTCACAGTCAGTTGTTGTCGGGCGATGTCACATCCAGGTTCCCTTTCAAAGTGAGCGTTGCTTATCCCTACCGGTAGTTCACTGTGAATAGGCCGTAGTACTGTGTTTCAATTCCTGACGCGCATCATCACTTCCTTCGTAGTTAATGAAATAGGAACAATTCTCAATATGTTGTATTCACTACGAAATATTTTTATATTTATTTCTCCACATTTTTTTCACTCGCTCTTCCACCCCATCATGTCTTTTGATCGCCGCAGCTTTTATGATTGCTCCTGCAAAGGGGCACAATTATTCTCCGCCCTCCGCCTTCTATGATATCTTGATTGCTTCAACAGATCTCGCTATTCCAGTTCCAGTTTCCTGAAACAAGGTTTACAGTTTACAGTCTACATCACAATAGAAAACGGACCATGAAACGAAGAAAAAGTTCCTCGAGCGCTGACGACGGGGTGTCGTCTTGTTCGGGAGAATCAACGTCAGAAACGCAACGAGTCTATGATGAGTACAGCACAGACGATGAAGATGGGGTTCCTCGCAGAGCTGCGTCGACTTTCTGTTTTGGTTCACAGTTGGAATCTGCCCCTTGCATGCAACGGGAGATTGTGAAATTGTCCAATCAACAAGTCCAAAAAATAGGCGAAGACTTGATTGGTGTGGCAAACCGGGTTGATGTCCCCAATTCCTCCGTTGCGGAGTTGCAGATGGAAATACAAAGACTGGTCTCCAGCGGAACTTTCGGCACAGATGCCTATCAGCTAGCCTGCCGACTAGATCCAGAGTTCGCTAACAGCCGCCGTTTGAAATTGGCGTTTTTGAGATCCGTCGAAGGATCCGCAAAACGGGCTGCCAAGCGATATGTTCGTCATTTCGCCACCAAACTAGAATTATTTGGTCGAGACAAACTTTGCAAGGACATCGCGTTGTCGGATCTTGATGAATATGATATGGAAGCTTTGGAATCCGGCGGATTTCAAGTATTGAGAGAAAAGGACCGGGCGGGACGGCCCATTCTATTTGGACGTTATACCTGCATGAAGTATCGTTCCGTTCCAAATATGGTGCGTGCGTTGTGGTACGTTTGGAGCTCCATCGTCGAAGATGATGAGGCACAAACGTCCGGAATTGTCGCCATTGGTTTTGAGAACGGAAAGACGCCTTTGGAACGGTTCGAATGTCAGAGCCTATTTGGGGGAGCTGCTGCTTCCTACGATTTGTATGCTACCTCCTCGGATGGAGGCTTCGACCGAGATCTTGCCCGTGGCATACTCAGTTTGCCTCTGAGTCTTCCGATTAGACCTGTAGGGTATCATATTTGTGCGGACAATAGCCAGTGGAAAGGTATTTCGGACATGGTTTCTGTGACCCTATGTAAGTTTGTGCGGCTGAGACTGCGATTCCATTATGGAACAACGCAAGAAGCCAAGTACCAACTCATGACCAATGGTGTCCCTGTGGATTCCATCCCCGTCAAGAACGACGGGGAGATCGATTTGACGTATCATATGGAATGGATTGAGAATCGGAGACTGTTGGAAGAGTCTCGATCTAATGATGACGATCAGATAGATCCAGATGTCGACCTTGATGGTTAATATTAACGTGGAAGCTACTTATCGGTAGCAGGCTTGCAATACTGCTACTCACACTACGTACTACATTAAAGATGTAGAGATCTCAATTGTTTTCTTCAGTTCAGTCTGACAGTGAATCGCTTGCAAGTTCTAGTAGTACTACAGTTCGGCTAACTGTAAGCTGCTCTGAATTGAGTGTTCTGCATACCAATCGTACTACGTAGTAGGTAGTCGGATCGTCTGCCTGCTTACCCCACACGTGACTCGGCGAAATCCAGACACAGACGACCATTCATTCACGAATATTTCAAATAGAGTAGTGTAGTAAAAAAATAATACTTCGTATGAAACAAAACCCCACCGTTTCTACTACGACGTACGAAGTACCGGTACCTTCTGGCTACAATGAGTGGTACAGCAGCAGTCCATCTGCAGTCTCAAAGGCCGTTCCCCCACTTCTAGTAGCCTGAGATCGACTTTGAGCTTGTCGCTTTGCTGAATATGAGAGCCAGTTCTTATGCTTTGCGTACTGCAGTAAGGAGTCGAACACCGAGAAGCTTTCCACAGATTGGATGCCAACCGTTATCGTCGCTTGCGGCGCAACGTGTATTGATGCCATCAGGTGGATGCGCTCACTTCATTTACGATCCTGCCTTGAATCGTCAACAAATACAGCATGGTCGATCTCAATTCTCCACCTCTGTTAAGGAAGCTCGGAGGAAGGCATTTATGGAACGACAGAAACGGAAAGCAGAACGACAGAAACATAAATTTGTCAGAAAGGATGTTGCCGGAGAAAAGCGAGGAAAACCAAGGTTACGTGGTTCTACTAGAGATGAATCCAAGACCGCAAAGGAGTCGAGACTAAACAGTGACCGATATGAAAATCCACCGACCGTAACTGGAAAAACAGAAAGTTCCGGTACTGCGTCGTCGCTGATGGAAAATTGGGAAGATGCAACAATCGGTGGAAAGAGTCCTTCGTCTAGGGGCAGGAATCCCCACAGCTCAGCCCTATCATCAGTGGGTGATCGGCCGCAACAAGAATACAACTACAAACAAATGCGTTTGAAGGAAATCCAACGGACATTCTTCGAGACGCTTTCTGAATACAGGGATGTGTGGAATCCATCGTCTCAACGATCTGGAAGCAAAACCGAATTTTCGCAAAGTTGGCAACGGGCCTTCCAATTTCAGCATCCTCCCTTATCGATAGTTTCTTGGGAAATGGTGGTACAGAGCGAAGAACTTTTTCGTTTGTTGTGCACCCTCCAACATGATTTGTTTGTTGCATGTGCTTCCTTGGCGGAATATAGTCAGAACTCGTCGTTTCATTTTGAAGGTGTTCACAATTACTCGGGTGATATTTCCCCTTCTGCGGGACAAGACTTGATGTGTTCCCTCTTGACGTTTTGGGAAAGCATGCGAAAGGAAAGAACAATTGTTGTGAACCATTGCCGCCCAAAGATTGAAACATCCAGTACTGAATCTGAAAGTAGTGTTGCCGATACCAAGCGAAGTGCTGGATGGATGAATTTGTTGGAGTCCGTTATCGGAGTGCAAAATTCATCCAACCAGGAAATTCCGATCATCGCGCACGAAGATTCAGCTTATGGGCCAACTCCATATCACTACACCAAGTTGGTTGGACGCCTGTTTTTCAACTTCGACCTGCTAGTGGAATCAAAAAGTTATTCCCAGAGTGGTGAAGGCGAGGAATCTGGAACATCGACTATTTTAAGTGAGAACCGAGCCATGATGGAAAAGAGAGCAAATGCAATCCAAGTCTTGGTCGACCAATGTCAGTCTGCCAAGAACATTAGTAGTAAGGCCGTTCGACTACTCATCCGTGCTCATGCAGAAGTTGGAACGCTGGAAGCTGCGCAACAAGGAGAACGGGTTTACAACACGTACCCACAATTCCAAAAGAACCTTTTGTGGCATGTCTTACTTGGATATCTCAACGTTATTGAGGAGCAGGTGAAAAGTATCAAGAAGAGTTCTGAGCATGACTATAGCACCTTATCCAAGATCGGATTTCCCGCTAAACAAGCAACAAATCGTATTTGTGAGTTGGTGTCGGGAAAGCACTCCTCTGAACCTTCTGAGTTTCAAGCATGCGCGGGATTAGGATTCCAAGCCCTCACAACCATCGCACCGTACGCTGAAACAATGTTAGGGTTCCACGATAGATTGCATTCACTCGGGATTCTCAAGTTTGGCCCAAAAGCATGGGAAGCACTGATTCAACCGAAGAGTGACAGTCTGGGTGCGGAGACGTTAAACCGAGTTCTTCATCCAAGGGATCATAAGTTTTTGAATCAGCTCATCCTTATCTACGCTATGGATGAGAAGTACCTTGACCGAGCGCTGTCAATCCTAGATATTGCTTTTGAAAGGTTCTCATTACAGGAGTTAAAGGAGTCGTTCAACCGTGAAACCTTTCACTCTTTGCTGCAGAGTCTAGTCAAACGGCAGAAAGAGCGTGTACGTAAGGAATCAGGTCAGTGCAGTCATTCTGGAGTGGGTGTCTCGCGAGAGAGTGATAGTGATCCAGAGCTAGAGATTGCTTTCCATATAGCAGATAAGATGATGGTCGAATGCACATGGTTCCCAAACAATCAAACCTTCTTTCACTTGTTCCGCTTGACCACAAGATCTGGATATGATTCAGATCGCGTTCGAACACGGCTAGAAGCTTGTCGGTTTTTGTCCAATGACCTTCCCATTGAACAGGATGGCGAAGCCATTCTTGCACCACCATACCCGCTGAATCCAGTGAAAGCAGCAAAATTTGCATTAAATGCATGGGTGGCTGTTGCCGAGAAGAATGGTGGAGAAGTTCCACCGGGCGAATCGGATCCATCGGAACGTGCTTGGGCTATCTTGTCGTCACTGAGGATTGCCTCAAGACCTCTGTTTTTACCAGCAGAGACCGTCATGGATATTTATGATCCCACCAGTGCCCCTGACACTCCTACGTACATTTTGGTTTTGAAAATCTGTAGTCGAGTCCGTTCGAAGACATCGAGAGCGGTAACGCTAAAAGTTCTCGACATCGTAGAGGAGGAAGGAATTATCTCAGAGGGATCCATCTGCCTCACACTCGTTCGAGCAATCAACAATTCTTCCGATATGGAGGATCGGGTGAAACTGACGAAACGGGTCTACGAACTTGTAACGCAAGACGAAAAGGCTGCTTCGAAGGGATCTATTCAGAAAGGTTTTGAAGGCCAGATTGGGTATTTTCGTCGGCAACACCCCATTCTGTACGAGAAGTACTTGGCACCACTTCTGGATAGCGAAGAAAGTGAAGCAGATCCCGAAGCTTGATTTTCACCGTAAATTCGATTTGTTGTCCGGCGTAATGGCTGAAACACGTAACATTATAACTGGCATGCCTTTAATTTGGATCCTGCCCACGCGATGACGCTCGAAACATCGCGTTCCACTTTAATCGTGATTTGATGGTGGTGCCCGCATCGTTAAACTTTTGTTCGACAGAATCCGAGACATGCAGTCATCCACCGCTAGCGTGTCACATCGTGAAGAAGGGCCATCGAAGAATTGTGGTAATTGGATCACGACTAGTAAAAGCAAGACTTTAAGACTGGTCGCCACGTGAATGTTGTCACTCTCTCCAAAGTGGGCATGTCGCGAGAAGCTTTTGTTCATAGGCAACACCAATTTCCTCTGATTTTCGATATGAGTTTGGAGAATCCATAACCTACAAAGAGATATGATTCCATCGTTCCCATGTTCGGTCGGACAAGCTGTGGCCTGGTATCTCCATTTGTGTCGAATCCTTTTCCTACGTCCACGTAAGGGTGGATTCGAACATTATTTGGGAGCAAATGCCAAGCTTCGAAGTTAGCCCACATCTGTTTGTGCCATTGAGCCGTCCCATACTGAGGCTTGCTCCCAAGAACTTAATCATACAATGAATCTTTCAATTTGTTGTTTGAGGGTGCATGTATCGTCGAATCTCTTATGGAAACTACTGGGGATATAACTCAAGAATGACTTCCCCCAAACCGAAACTTAGGACGCATAGATAAGCAAAATTTACAGGCCGGCGTATAGGACCAGCAAGTAGCATCATTTGCAAAGGCTTGACGATTGTCCACATCACTTCAAGGCAGGGGCAGCTATGTCGGCATTTTGTTGGTATGTTCTTACTGTTACTAGTAGTGGTGTTTCGAGCTGTGCGAGAGTTTACAGATCTACTGTCAGTCGATTTCAAAGCGGGGAGTCGGGCTCGAGGAGAACATTGTTTGTGCTTGAAAAATATAATTCAAAATCGCTGCCAGGACTGGTGACGCGATGTACCGCCGTGTGTCAGGAAGTAAACCATGCATATCTCATCAGGTCAAACTCTCGTAATCCGCAAGACTCTCACGACGACGTACCAGTGGTAGTGGTTTAAAAGATTCAGGACGGAGAGACACTTTTTCCCATATGACAACCGCCTCAAACTTCAATTGAAACACTTTTCCGTTGAGAGCTACTAGTCTTTGAAATGAAGGGGCAGCAAGCATATCCTCACTTCGAGGCATTGGTCCCCTCCTCCAATATTCATAGAACAAAATCTCACCGTCAAATAGGAGCCAACCATGATCAATATGAAAGTTATACCATTCATTCTATAGAAAGCTACGCGGATACGGTTTTCACCTTTTGCATTCAGAACTGTCGTAACTACTTTAGTATCACCTATCCGGCCGAAAGTAAAGACCTTCTGGCGTTTGCACTACCCCCAGCACCCTCGCCCCCTCTGCCCAATATTTTTTCCCGCCTGCAGCTCTTCGTTTGTTGTCTCGCAGGGTCGAAAGTCGATTCTTGGTATCTTCAGGGATGAGACGGCAATGTCGACAAAGGTGATTCTTGGCCATATTCTGTGCTGCTTGATAAAGACCATCAATCGTTGCCGAATAATACACTGCCCCCCTTGCTCGGCTCCAGGTAGGAAGCTTCGCGCAATGACGACAACGGATTCCCACCTGTCCCAACACAATCTTTCGAATAAAGAAGCGACAATGAAAGGGCAATTTGAAATGAGAAAGTGTTGTAAGGGTCTTCTCCTCTCAAACCTTCACGGTACATACCGCCTTGTTACGACCTTGTGCGTTCCACTGCACATCTTCTTGCGTTGCTTCGAAGAGCTCGATCTGCATTCGAAGCACACATTGATACTCCGAGAGACTCTCGTTGTCACACTCCATGTAAACAACAACGGGCGACTTTCCGACTGTCGAGCATGCAGTGGCACTACTCGCTTGACCCATGTTGCCAACGAATGAGGTTGCAGGATGACGAGGACCCAATTTTACATTACTCAAGCTCGAGTTGGATGGAGCAGCGCTGGTGGTGGCTATAGATGCAACAACTTCTTGGAGCTTCTGTTGGTCAATGTTGGAATTGCCACTTGGTAGAAGTGATGCCACGGCTGTAGTGAACATTTCGTTGATAACAGGGCTCGCTGAAGGAAGATTGCTCCCACAAGGTGTCGTAAATGGAAATGGTAACAACAACGGATCACTTACGGGCAAAGGTGAAGGCTGGGTTGTGGCACCGAATGCTGTTTGTGCTTGCTGCCCAATTCCCAGCAGATTGGGGTTCTGAGCTCCCAGCAATGACAATATTTGAGGATTAAGATGAGTGGAAATGTTCCCCGGCAAACCCAAGGCAGGAACTGAAGTTCCAACGAATGGGGCATCAGAAGCGTCTGGAACTTCGGATGTACCGAGTATAGTCTGTCGCGGCTGGCTTGCTATGTTAGAATTTGCAAGTGCATTCAAGTTCCTCAGAAGCAAAGCGATATGGAAAGTGAGTGGATTTGCAGTTGTATTAACAGATGTGTGTGCTTGATCGTTTGGTGGAACGCTAGCTGCATTGGTGAGATCGGCCGCCGTTAGGGCCGCTTGCATACCAAGGATTTGCTGTATGTAAAGGTGCTGTAAATTATGTGTCAGTTGCATCTGCAGCATTTGTGATTGATTTTGTGCTGTCGAAATAAGAGCCGAAACGGGATCAACCATCAGTGACGAATTTGTTGATCCACTGACTGCACTTGCATCTCTTGTGGTGTCCACCAATCCTGAGATCACATCCAGCACACTCTGATTAGTGTCGACGCTTTCATGAGCATTGCTGGGCACGTGGGCAGCATTCTTCTTGCGAATCATATTATTGTTACATGCATTGTTTGAATCGCTCATGGTGAAGATCGACAGAAGGCGCCATGACACAAGGACGAGAGGATTAGATAACTTGTTTTGTGATGACGGCTGCTGGTGAAAAACATCACTCACAGTCATGCATGATGAGGATGAGTGACTGGAGTGATCGCTAGCTAGAGCAATTTATTTACAGTTAAGAAAAAGGAAACGAAAGGAAAAAGCTCTATTTATGGTACGCGACTTCATCCATCACAATCTTTCCTTTGTTGGGCGCTTCTGTTGAGGATAAAAAGCATCGAATCTCTCCCCAATTTTTTGTTGTTCTTCGATTCAAATTGAATGTAATAAAATGATGTCAAAAAATACTTCGAATATTATTTAACAACTTTTTGAAAACTCTGACGCACTCTTGCGTTACATGATTCATTAACTGTAAGGTCCAAAGGGATCATCTCTAATTTTCGGTCCTTTAAACATGATCGTGCACGTACTTGATTCTGTTGTTTCAAGAGATACATACGACGTACTATGTAGTGTGGTACATGAGAAAGACCTTGATATCATGCTTGTTAATAAGTCAAACTTGGATTAACAGTGCAGAAGAAGAATGGTATATAATTCAGTAATAACACCTCTTACACACAAAACAAAGAACTTGAACTAACTGTAAATGGATGATAATATGATCGAAGGATGTTCTCTGCTACCAACCAACTTTAAGAAACGGCAGTACTTCACGCTTGTACTACAGTATTCACTACCGTACTCCGTAGGTACGAAGCACTTCTTTACAGATACCTCTAGATTGTGTGTATTGTTTCCAACAAGATGAGACGATGATGTTGTCACAGCTTTCTCAACACTCTCAATTGGAAATTGGAACATGATGAACGTTTCGAGGAACAATTTCATGGTGGCAGAGAACAGGTACCTTGATGCGTTCGTCATTTTAGACACAATTTTGTCCCAAGGGCTTTTTCCAACCACCCGAAGGTACCCGGTACCCGGTATGATACTGTAAGATTCCCTTTTTTACCAACTTCAGTCGCGAGTCGCGAATCGCGAGTGTGATGAAAGTCTCCCACAACAAAAAACACATTACATCGTTTTTCATTTCACACTTTTCGTCCAATGCACAAAATTTGTCGTCACATCACTCATCACATCATTTCATCATCTCATGAGTAACGGACAGAAACTCACCGTTCGTTGCCACAATACATGATCAACATGGACCAGAATCCTCGTCCGTTTTCTCTCGCTAGTCAATCCACCTTGGAATTGAGGGGAACATGCTCAGTGACTATCAGACTGTCTGGCAACAACAAGTCCCGAGCCACAGCTTCATTGGCAGACAGTCTGGCAAGAACAACACCCGAGCCACAGCTTCATTGACAGTAGCTGCAGACGGATCCAAGCTGAAACAGGTGAACCTCGAGGCACCATTGCAACTCGCGAGCTTCCAGTGAGTCAATATGCCAACCAACTTGCTCTCTGTTGCCAACACGCCGCCTGGCAAGACAACGAGAACATGTCTACATGGATAGACGAGTGGTTGGTGCCTCATATCCAAAAAGGGCGGATGGAGCTCCAGTTTTTTTGTTTTTGGACCATTTCAGATGTCACTATTCCGACACTGTTAAAGCGAGATTGGACAGTATCGGTGTCAAATTGAAGCTCATCCCTAAGGGCTGCACTTCAGTCGTTCAACCCATTGATGTTGTTGGAACAACTAATTGAGACAATTGGTTGTTTTCATTAAAACATTACTTTAACGTAGTTTCCTCAAAAAAGTGAGCTCATCAACACTAGAAGTGTTGGCAACTTCTTTGAGGAAACGATTTACTTTTCACAACATCCGAATAAGATCGGCATTGGTGTGTCTGAGAGAATTCTTTCTCTTTGACCTGCTGAGCGGATTCTTTCTCCTCGTCTGCTCGAAAGAATCCTTTGCCTTCAACCATCAGAGCATGAGTGACGTCAACATCGTCCTCTGTGTCGACATCATCATTTGTAGTCGGCATGCTCGCGCCTGCTCCAACACACTCCTGGCTATCAGTCACACCAATGTGATGCTTACCAAGAATCTTGTCCCGCATCCAGCGAAACAAGGATCCCTGCAGTGGCTTTGTGAAGAAATCCGCAATCATCTGTTCAGTTGGGCAATATTGGACGGAACATGTTCCCCGCGAAATGTTATCAGTGATGAAATAATATCGAATTTCGATATGACGTGTCTTCTTTCCACTAGATTGTCTTCCGTTCCGTGCCAACAGGATTGTGCTTTGGTTATCCTGGAAGATGACGTTGTCCTTCACTTCAAAACCTTGTTCCAGAAGAAACATTCGAACCCATAAAACCAATGACATGGCATCATTTACGCCAACCAGTTCGGCCTCTGTTGAGCTTCTCGTGTTGATTTTTTGCTTGGAAGACATGCTGATGGGATGTCCTCGACCGAGACTCATTGTTGCTCCAGTGTGACTTTTATAATCCTTGTGTACTGCAAACGATGCGTCAATCCACCACTTGATCACACCTAGGTCGTCAGCTCCCAGTGTCAGCTTTTCATCTTTGGTCTCTCGCAAATATGTCAGGCATCGACCCAGTTTCTTCCAATCGTCGACATCAGGTCCCTGCACTCTCGTCGTGAGAAAAGCCACGGCAAGCTGTAAGTCAGGTCGGGCTCTCTTGCATAGGTACAGTAGCTTTGCTACCAAATGATGGAATGTTATCGCCTGTTCGGAATCCAATTTCTCGGCATTGTCATCGATATCGAAAAGATGAGTTGCTGCGGGTGTAGTGGGGATTCCTTTCAATAGCTCGGCTGGGGTCTCCTCAAGGATACCATTTACGAAATCATGCATGTAGAATTGTACAAATTCTGTGTTGCTGAAATCAATGGTCATACCCAAATATTCGTGCACTTTTCCTCGTGTCACCGATAGTGGGGTTTCCTTTCCATAACGATCGCTGAGGGAATGAATGATTGAATCAACCACCTTACTTGACGCATGGGAAATCTTGAGGTCGTCCACGTGCCATGCAATCGTGCATTGTTTTCCATCGATGTCCTTGTTGGCCACGCAGAAGTCGTATGGGTTGATCACAAAACCTAGCTCGTTGACCAGGAAGTTTGTGAGGTTCTTCCAGAAGAGCATTGCGGCTTGGACGGTTCCATACAAAGCTTTCGTCAGCTCTGCATAGATCACAGGCTTCCCATTTTCATATGTCAAAAATTGTTGATATGTTGGGTCAATTCGCACGAGGAGTATTGCCGTTTCCCCTTCGAGCTTTACATGAATGAGCTCATCGATGTCCGCTTGCATGAATGCTCCCGGGATGTCGACTGTGGCCACATCCCGCTTTTCCAGTACGTCGATAATGCATGTCAGGAATAAACCTTCGATGGACACTGTCGGGGAGCTCGTCTCTTCCTTTGTCTTGTATAATCGCTGTTTCCGTCCGTCAGCGCATCCTCGTGCATTGATCTTTCCGCATCGTTTCTGTTTCAGGAACATCAGGTAGTGTAATGCGGCCTTCTTTTGATCCCGTGTTAAAGTGTTTGCTCTCTTTCCTTGCATGACTTTCCTGTATAAGAGTTGTTCCAATTCTTTCATTATTGCATCCGCTCCAGCCTGTCCAAATTGTTTGAGTCCTGCCTTGGCTGACATCTGCGTCGTTAAAAGAGTCAGTTGAGACTGCATGTCCTTGCCAGCCAACAAGGTGAAGATAACTTCGGGTTCCATATCTTCAAAGGTTGTATGGATGTATTCAGCAACCATGTTCATCATATTCATGTGTTTGCTGTTTGGTTTTCGTGTGCGTTTGGGCAACTGTTCGTCGTTGATGGCTGCGATTCTTCCAGCCTCCTCGGCGAACCGGATTTCGTCGCACATGTTTGAAGGTTCATCGTCGTCCGCTCCTGAGCTTTCGTCGTCAATGGATCTTGTGTCTGCCACTCCTGTGTTTTCACAGGATCTTGTGTCTTCCACTCCTGTGCTTTCGGTGTTGTTCGAATCGTCATCATCTTCGTCAATATAATTGTCACCGTCGCAACTTTCGTTGTCAGTTTCCATCCTCACTCCTGTGTTTTCGGGGTGGTTGTCAGTTTCCATCCTCACTCCTGTGGTTTCGGGGTTGGAGACAACGGAATCATCGTCTTGACTGGAGACACTGTGTGAGTCGGTGAAAGAAGGATCGTCAGGAAATTCGGGGTGTCCGAGCTCTGCAGCACTGAGATCGTCGTCGTAGAACAGAGTGTCGTCGGCGGTGGCAGGATCAAGAGGGGTAAAATCATCATCGTTGGGATCATCGACGATGTCATCCAGGTCGTCACCGATTTCCACTCCGTGACGGTCACCGAAAGCAAGATTTTGTGGCATGTTCTGGGCCCGTCCGAGTTGGTTTACGCGGTGGATAACCTCGATCGGCATAGGCAGGCGAGTCCAACGTGTACGACGAATGAGGGAGCCAGTGGCAAGCGACATGAAGAAATGTGTACCCTGTGCATTTCCGGTCGGACCAAGACAGATAGCACCAGCGGTGCGTTCTCGCATGTCGTTGGAATGTTCCTCGTGTGTTTGTACATATTCGCCAAATTCCAGTTGGGCATGAGCTTTATATGTGACCTGGCGACCGGTCATGAGGTAGGCAGGCGAGTGGTGAGTAGTGGGGCCGGTCCCAGAAGGGAAAGAGTTGAGCCAAAACACTACGTTGCGTACGAGGTGTCCAAGGATAATGCGAGGGATTTGCCGGAAAGGAAGCATGCGATATGTGCTGCGGACGCGATCTTTGATAGTGCGAATGCTTCGTTCGACATCACCGATGTGATCGTCGGCCCCGCATGTCTCTAGTTGTGGGAACCAGGCGCGGAGTCCCTCAAATTCAGGGTCAGCATAGATGGCAGAGATTCGAAAGCCGCGGGAATGGTAGAGGCGCAAGGTGGCTTGAAGGTGATCTCGAACATGTGGGAGTTGACGATTGGCCAGGGTGACGACCGTTCGGAAACGAAGGTCGCGGGAATATGTCGAAAGAAATGTCATCTTATTGATGAAGAAAATGTCGGTCGACAGGCCTAGGTGATCGTGTGTGGCAAGAATGGGAGGAGGCACAGGGTCGTTCCTGTTGGAGACAGAAGGGACGGGCCGTCTGGTTGTCTTGCCTTTCAATGATCCGAGATTGGGTCCATAGACATTGTCAGCGATGGTGACATCGCGAGATGTGATGGGGCAGCCATGTAAATGTTGGATGGCCATGTCCTTGAAATAACGGGAGCCGGGGCGCATGATTATGTTTTGCAGCCGACGGGCTTCTTTGGCGCGAGTTAGCTCTTGTGGCGTATATTTCTCAGCGCAATCTGCAACCGTGTTAATAAGGGTGAAGTCCCACAAATTGTTGATGGAGGTGCTGGTGATCTCATGCTTGTAAACACCACGATGTGATGGCTCAAAATGGATGGTGGATCCATCGGATCGATGCACGTAGATGCCGTTGTCGCGGGAGGTGTCCATCGTCACGTGAAAATATTTGATGACGTTGTTCAGCGAAAGAATATTGGCTATGCCATTTGGATTGTACCAGACAGGCTGTGGGTAGTCCCCGAGGTATCCCTGTTGCGTGAGGGTGACTTTCCCAGCGTTGCAGTAGACGTCAATAGGGTGTTCCGCGGTATGGATATTGTGTAGAAGTGTCTTGTCGCTGATGATATCGACAGTGGAGCAGCTATCCAACAGGAGCCATATTGCCGGGAGCATGTTCATGAATTGGGATGCCGTCATAGCTGGTTCGGTAAGTGAATCAAACCATTCACACGCCATCATGGAGAATGCAGTATAAGAAGCTGACTTGGTGCTAGATTTATTGGAGCTACTAGCTTCTACGTCGACCTGTGTTTTACCGTCGTTGTTGTTGCCATCTTCTCCACGTCCATGTCCTCTACCACCACGGCCGCCTCTACCACCACGGCCACCGCGGGTGTTGCTGCGGTTGTTGCCGTTGTGGTCGTGCGTCGTGAAAGCCACCTCACGTCCTGGATACACTCGATTGGAACCCCTGAAGTTGTTCAGCATGTCCAACGCCTGTGCCATTGTCCTTGGGTACCCGTCGTGACCTGATAGGTTGTTGTTGTGCAACTGGTTGATCAGCTCTTGGTATCGTCTGGGATCGCTGCGCGTGATCATTGCCAGGGCACCATACTCTTCACGGGCAAGGGATCGAGCTTCTTCGACTTCGGAACTACTGGGCGGTGAGCTGGAATTCTTGAGGAAAGATGATGCGGTACGTCCGATGTGACCTCCTGCTGCCTCGAATACATCCATAAGGCTTCGCAGCTTCTTCATGAAGTCCGTGTTCCTCATGTAGCGGCCCTGTGTGAAACAGCTAAGGGCTCGCTCCGCTTGTAGGAAACTGACTCCTGGCACCGTAGCAGTGCTTTCGCCTTCATGAAGTTGACTGCGGATGTTCTTGAGTAGACCGATAACGTCAGAATCGGCGTTTATCTTCTTCCAGCTTGGGCCCGCTTCGAGCCTGTCCCGCAATGTCTGGGAGCATTGTCCAAGGATTAGAGCAAAGATCCGCTGCAGTTGTTCCTCCCGGCGTATCGTTTTTTCCACGTACACCTTGAGCTGCAACTCGTACATCTTTGTTTTCCCAATACTGGCATTTGCGTCAGGCTCGGTTGGTTCTTGTATGTCCGGGATGTCCATCTCGATCAAACAGTTCCGCAGGTCGCCCGCCTTTTCGTAGCTGCGACCAACGTACTCAGCGATCTCCTTGAGCACCGTGGAGAACATGTCCTGCGTTGAGCTGGGCAGACCAATGTCGAAAACAAAGTCAGCGATGTCATCGCATTTCCCTTTGAACTTGCTTGATGGGACGGGCTGTTGCCCGCGAACTCCTCCTCTGTTGCGTCTGGAGGGCTTTCGATCATCACCTTGGACATTTGTCTTGTCTTCAGCGGTCTTCTCGAAGCCTTCGTGGCCGTTCATGTCGGCAGCGTTGGACATTTCTGCCGGCGAGCTCTGCTTCTAAGCCTGGCGAGATTGTTTCCGTCGGCGAGCGTTGCTGCGAGCCTGACGAGATTGAAAGTCACCTGTACAACTTCTTGGTACAGTTTTGATGCTCCGTTCTCGTTAAGGGAAACGGATCACGCTACTACCAAGGTTGAAGGTGAATAGAGGTTGTGCCTTTTTTGAGGAAATGTTGGAACAACTAATTGAGACAATTGGTTGTTTTCATTAAAACATTACTTTAACGTAGTTTCCTCAAAAAAGTGAGCTCATCAACACTAGAAGTGTTGGCAACTTCTTTGAGGAAACGATTTACTTTTCACAACATCCGAATAAGATCGGCATTGGTGTGTCTGAGAGAATTCTTTCTCTTTGACCTGCTGAGCGGATTCTTTCTCCTCGTCTGCTCGAAAGAATCCTTTGCCTTCAACCATCAGAGCATGAGTGACGTCAACATCGTCCTCTGTGTCGACATCATCATTTGTAGTCGGCATGCTCGCGCCTGCTCCAACAGATGTGGGCGTCAACAAGCCCTTTAAAGATCGAATTCAGTCCCAATGGT
Organism: Nitzschia inconspicua; assembly: GCA_019154785.2. NCBI lineage: Eukaryota > Bacillariophyta > Bacillariophyceae > Bacillariales > Bacillariaceae > Nitzschia > Nitzschia inconspicua. The sequence continues at coordinate 712,681 of JAGRRH010000003.1, forward strand.
GGGAGTGGATGATTGGCTTTGGAGAAGATGGTGGCAACATCCCAACTCCTTCCAGAGAGGATGTTCAGCATTGGGTTGTTGAGGCTTGGAATTCGATTGGAGCACACATCATTTAAAATGCCTGGCGAAAAACTGATCTATCATACTTCCCAGAAGAATAGATAATCTACTATAGCAAGTTATAAATACACTTCTTCATCGCTAGAGTCTAGATTGACGCCATCTAAGAGCACATTCACTACTCCATCACCAAGGACATAGCGATCGATGATCATTGCGGAGGAACAAACACCGTTGTTGGTTGTGTTGTAGTCGATTTTGTACCTGGTAGTCTACGGTAGTAGCCTGACGTTTCGAATGTACTTGGAAGTACCTACCGGTACCGGTACCGGTACCATACGTTGTACCTCTGTAATCATCTTGAATCTATCGTCAATCCTGATAATAAAATCTATTTTATGGCTATGCCAACTACTAGCTACCAGCAGTTCCGTATCTAAGAAGTTGACTCACCAGCCGGGCCCCGAAGGGCGAGGCACTGCAGGGAGTGACCGGAGATCACTCCAGGGATGTTGTAATGGTAATAAAACCTCCTACGTGAGGAGGAAAAGTTCATCTGGGTGGAGAGGAGGTGATGTGTGATGGGTATGAGCATATTTATGCGTTTGTATGTTTGTTTGTTTGTCAGTTGGTTTTATGGTGGTCGGGTGGATATGGTGGTCGGGTTGTTTGATGTGATGGTTGTGCTCGCTGTGGTGGTGGTTGTCTCCAAAGTTGGAGTGGGGGATGTGATCCTGTTGGGAGGGAAATATGTGGTGATGGGGCGAGTTGTCAGTGTTGGCGTTCGTTGTCGTGGTGCTATTGTTGGTGTCGGGTTGTGCGGAGGTGCGGTTCTTGTCAATTGAAAGACTTCGTCAATTTGTCGGAGGCGGCGATCTGAATTCGTCCGTCGGTGCCTGATGTTTTGCTTGATCATCGTCTCATATGTCTCCAGCCAGTTTTCAAGGCTGTGTGCGTCGGGATCTGTGCGAAAATGGTCCTCTACTGTGGGGTAGAAATAATGTGGGCTTGGAGGGAACACTTGGGCTTGAGCTCGTATAGGTCCCTAATGTTTCGGTGGGATTTTTCTAGTCGTCGCTGGGCCTTGTCTTCGGCATCTTTTCCGTGCCTAGCTTTGTTTCTCGTTTTCCACTCTTTGTAGCAGTGATCCCACATGAGACGGATAATGTTACTGGACCACGAGAGACCATGATTCTTGTTCTTGACCTCAATGTGGTTCCGTTGCAGGTATTGCAACTGGAGGGTAGTCCAGTGCTTGGACCACCGGCCTAGGAGGAAGTTGTCCCACCCTATCGTAGTCTGACTGTGGAGTAGATGGGCGATCCGTTCGGGTACTCTGTGGGCTGGGATTGGTGCACCTTGGAGCCAGTGGTTCAGGCCCCATAGGAGGAGGTCTAGAAGGGCTGGATCTGTATCCACTGATTCATGTTGTACAAATTGTGCCTAGGCTAGTACCTAAGACCGGTTCCATCTCCGACACGGTGCCTGTGGTCACTCTTTTCTTACTTAGTTGTCTATTATCCATAGCTACTGAGTCGACAGGTTATGAACCCTTGTGAAGTGTAGATATCGTCTGCTTCCTTGTAGTCCATCTCCTACCACCCTTGAGTGTAGATTTCGTCTGCTCTTGAAATTCACACCTGTGCCGAAGGGATGTCGTGAGGGTCGCATGCCATTTGCGACGCTCTGGGTTAAGGCATGTGAGGAAGTGTTTAGATTCTTCAACGGGCTCATCGCAGGATGGGCAAGCACTGGCTTGATCGGGTTGTATCTGGATACTAGCTTTCCCACGTTCGTGGCTCTGCCAATGAATCTATCGTCAATCGACTGTGTATCAACATACAAATTTACAGTTACCGTATATTATATATTATATCACTACACTGATAAAAGTAATGAGGCCCAAAGCATGAAAAGTCATTTTCATTTCCAAAAGAGGCATAATGATAAGACTCTAAATGGATCTTGCTCTCACCACTCTCATCCCAGAGAAATAATAATGACAGTCGGGTGTCGGATATCCTCGAGCCCAACTGCACGCATATCACACCACCACAACAACAACAGTAGCAAGCAGAAAGTAAATACTCTCCAGCGACAGCTTTTATTATAGGCAACAAACTCACACCTTCACTATGACATCTCTTCAGTCTCGAATGGCCGCTTTTAAAAAGGCCGCCGGACCGTCTAGCCCTCGCAATAGTAATAAATCCCGAGCTCCTGCTTCTCCCAGAAAATTTCCTGCTCTCTTCAAGAAAAAGGTTTCTTCCCCTCAATCTTCTCCTGTGAAGCCATCTAGCAGTAAACCAAAAGTGGGAAAACTCAGCAAAAGCAAGACCAATGTCGTTGCCGGAATTTTCAATAGGAGTGCATCAGCAAGTACTGCACCTGGTTCCTCGAAAAGTGGAAATGTCAGTATCAGTCGAGCCAGCGCACCGTTCAATAAAGAGAACTTGACTGCTGGATCGATCGCTACGGAGAAAGAACAGGCTCAAAAGTGTATGAGTGACAAAGCCAAAGGCGCATTGGTGGCGCCCAAGGCCAGCGATAAACAAGACTGGGACTACTTGTACCAGCTTGCTTTACAATATGATCAGCTAAAGGCACAAGGCGTCGAAGAGACGAAGAACCCCACCAGCATGCCACAATCTGAGGCAAGACAGAAGACACCTACCAAACGGCATGAATCAGGAGACAAGGAGAACATCAAGAGTTCGTTGGAAGGTCTCATAGGTGGATCCAACTTTACGGCCAGTGGCAATTTTTTGGACAAATCATACTTTGACCAATATTTGGTAGAGAACAAGAAATTCGGAGCTCTCACTTTTGATTTCTCGGGTCAAGGGAAACTGTTCAAGCGATTCGATCGAAAAGATGAAGAGCAACGCAATATTTCCAAAAAGTTCGTGGAGGAGTTGTTAAAACATCCTCGGTCCAAGGACATAACCATTCTCAACATGTCGAATGCAATGTTGCCGGACACCTTTTTGATGGCTCTATCCGAGCAATGTTTGGCAAAAAATGGATTGCCCAAACTACAGGTTTTGAATTTGGAGTCCAATCTGTTGGGACAAGATGGTCTTATTGCCCTCAGCAAGACCATTGCCCATCCCAATGTGTGGCGCTACCTGCAGATCCTCAAGTTGGAAAATCAAAAGATGCAATTTACGTCCAACGCCGAGGAGGCCTTGGGAGAGGCGGTCTTGCAAAGTCCCAGTTTGGTGGTGGTAAGTTTGCGAGTCCGCGGTGGGCTAGAACGCCAGCAAATCAACAACACTGTCGCTACCAATATTGACAATTTGCGTCAAGCTCGACGGGAGCACGGATCAAAGACGGGAACGCTGAAGGAACGCAAACGCAACGAGATGGAATTGTACTTTGACAGTATTGCCGCGAATGCAGATAAGTCAATTACAGAGGTGGATTTGACTGGAAATCTCAAGTTTCTTGGCTTGAATGCCACCGAACGGACCAAGACAGGAGCCGCATTCGGCACCAACGCCACCGTCAAGTGTCTTAAGATGGTCAAGTTAAAGTTGGATGACAACTTTGCAGAAGCTTTTGGTAAGGCTTTAGCCACTAACACTACGCTTGAAAAGGTCTGTCTTGACAGTAACGATATTTCTGGCGCGGGAATCAAGGCGCTTCTAGAGGGCCTGGGCAAAAACACTTCGATTGTTGACTTTCAGGTCCGTCACCAATCCAAAACTCTGGCCAGTTCGGATGAAGAAGCGCTTCCTGGATTGATATATGAAAACAAGAGTGTCATTAAGCTGGGTGTGGATGTCAGGAATCAATTGATCAAGACACAGCTGGAGAAGAAATGTAACGAAAATCGAGAGTGGCAACGGAAGCAACGACTAGCCAACAAGAAGTAAAAATCTGGCAACAAGATCTTTATGGGGACAATTCAACCAATGTTTGCTCCGAGGGATCATCTTATGAAACTCTGTTGCCTGTTGTGAACTGTACATCGTGTTGAATTCTGTGAAGTGGTTGATCATGGGCAAAAGTCCGACATCGACATCGATTCAATCACATAGTCAAAATTTAAACTCCGAAAATTATGGCGCGCTCTGGGCCTTCATGACGTTGGGACTGTTGCTTTTTTTTGGCGCGAAGCATGAACAACCAAAAATTAATACATTTCGAATTTAAATATATGACTACGTATTATATGATATTAATACATATTTTATATTATTATAAAATGAATTCTATATCTAGCTAGGTAAGTGGAACGTCAACATCTCACGGAAGCTTCCGAGGAAGCTTACTGATAAAATTTCTTCGATTTGGATATGGAAGGGGGCGTTTGAGAGCTCTGGATTGTATTACTACTAACAGAAGCAATCGACAATCGACCTCCTTCCTAAACGACAGCGACATTCGTCGATCCTTGGACATGAAGAAGAAGACGAAAATAGTTTCTACAGCATTTGAATTTGTTGTGTTGGCCTTTGAAACGAACACGCTAGTGTGTCTGTTACTTCTGCAGTCAACAGCATCTCTTCGGCTTGTCAAAATGTCGACTTTTTTATCGCTCGTATCCGTTGTGGCTCATGGATTTCATCACCAACGACGAAACTCTCCTTTTTTGGGCCGCAGAGCGTACTTCGGATCATTGGGCTTTCAAAAGAGAAAGTCCATACGGATATCTCATGACAAAACGATTCAATTCGATCAATGGCAGCCAAATTTCCGACCAGCAGTCTTCTCTTCGGGGGGAAAAATACCAACGGATCTCCATCTTTTTCATCTTTGGCATCAGTTCCTTGGATCGAGGATCTCAATGAGGAAGAACAAGACAACGCATCGTTCTTGTCAAACGGCGAGAATGGGAACACTGATTCTGTCTCTGTACGGCCGACTATCGATACAATGGAACTACTTCAAAAAGAAATTTGCCTCAGAACGGACAATCCTAACTTTAATGTCAACAGCCCCAAGCAGGTATCCCTGGCCATTTTTGGACAACAACAGACGTGCACGAAGCGTGTATTACAGCAAGCCGCCATGGACTTGAACCTTCCAGAAGACAAGCGACAATTAGCATTGCTCATTCTCAAGTACAAGCTGATGATGGCCCAACAAGAACCTGAAACTGCCAAAGAAACAACATCTTTGGAAACGAAGAAAAATGTTCAACTGCCGAATGAGGATACTGTTACGACATCGTCTCCCTCCCCTGCAACGACGCATCCATTATCAGAAGCCAAATCCAATCGTCACCGCAAACTGCTACAGCACACACAACAATCCATGATGCTGTCGCACGAACAAATCGTCGAAACTCTGTTTGCATCGCCAAAATCCAAAGTTGACCCCTACTGGAAACTACCATTGTTGCAACTATCTAAACCTGTCGCCAGAGAACTGCTTTTGCAACTAAATTCCGAACTCTGCCCCCTGGGGTTTGATCCCGATGCCGCACCACGACGGAAGAGTGCCCTGTTTTCCAGTGACGAGACGGGAATCAGAACTGCAGCGCCGTCCATTGGCAGCACCGCAGGTCGGAAGGGTAGCTTTCTGTCCTTTGTACGAGATCAAAAACAAAAGTATCCGCAGTGCGTCACATTGGTACGATGTGGTGACTTTTACGAAACGTATGGTACCGATGCCATTCTGTTGGTGGAACATGTCGGTCTGAACTCCATGGGTGGCAAAGTCAGAGCGGGATGCCCCTATCGCAACATCCAATCCACACTGGATGGTTTGACGCAACACGGATTTTCGGTAGCTGTCTTTGAAGAAACGGGGCAAGTATCAAGTGGTACTGGCAATGCAAATAAGCTGAAGGATCGGATATTGACGCAGATCGTCTCTCCCGCCTCTCCAACTTATTTGTACGACAATTGGTTGTTGGAAGGAAACACCGCCAATTCCAGCGGTAGTAATCAATCATTGGAGGGGCTGCCTCCATCACGACCTTGTGTGGGAGTAATACATACTGCCGCAGGATACAACATGGTGGAAGTTTCGCTGGAAGAGAGATCGGTCCAATATTCTGAACGATTGACGGCTGAAGCGGTAGCTTGTCGCTTGGCGGCATATCCTCCGGCCGATCCCTTGTTATACATTCCCACACCCTTCGAACAGAAGGAGGCATCTTCCAAAGGATCAACGCCAATGCCTTCATTCTTACCCAACCCAAGGAGTCGCTTGAGAGGAGACACTGCCGCAGCTGGCAAATCCACCGAGATTGTGGAATCATATCTAGGTGGATTTCGGGTTCGGACCCAAGTCATTCATCCTGACTTTGTCCCAAAAGCTGCCGCAGGACGATCAGATGCAAAACGTTACACACAGGTCATTGTTGAGAGATTTTTAGACATCATCGAAAGGCACCACGCTTCGAAAGATGAGAGCGGCGACCGGACCGGACCGAATGGGCGTCCGTTACACAAGCATGACACGGCAGACGATTTCACTGTGTCGATGACTAGCACTTCCACGAACCCCCTTTACGTCGAGACAGCGACACAACTTGGTCTCATGAATGACAAGACCATTCCGTCCTTGATCCAGTACGTGCTGGATGAAGCTGCTCCTTTGGCCACCAGAAGATTTCTCCAAAGATACTTGTTGATACCGCCACCGCCGGATGTCGCTGTAGCGATGTCGCGATTAGTTGGAGCATTAATGAGTCCTTATCATGCAGCTTCACTCCCACCGTTGACTGTACCTAATATAGGAAAGGTCTTATCTTTAATCCGGGCCGGACAAGCCGGTGCCAATGTTTATGGAGAATTGTTACAAAGCTTGGCGACAACCGCATACATACTCAATGAAAATGACGGTGATACTGAAGAAGGAATTCCACTTTCAGATCTCCTAAATTTATGCCAGCACGAGAGTGGACTTCCTGCAGAGCGATCTTCGTTGTTAAATCGATGCCAGGCGACAATAAAAGCCATTGAGGATGTTGTCAGCACGAGCTATCACATTGACAGTGCCGAAGAAATGCCCGATGATCTCATCACACGCGACGAAAACATTCCTGACTCCTTTTTTGAACGAAACGAAGGAACCTGGCGAGGCAGGGTGCAGCCTGCAGTTGTGTCGCTTGCCCATCAACAAGTAAAGGCTGCGGCCACAGAATTGTGTGATGCCGTCAAAGAGGACTTCCTTTTAGACGCAGGTATGAAAAGGAATCAAATTGCACATAGTATCAACGACAATCTTTTTGCATTGAAGAATATTCCTTCAGACAAGTCCACCTATTTCCATCCAAGAGATCGGAATGGTAAACTATTGCGCAATCGATGGACAACACAAAGAGTTGAGAACGCAATGACGAATTATATCAACGCTTGCGAAGATGCAACGAAGGAGGTATCATTGGCGCTATCAAGTCTGGCAGACACCTTACAAGATGATGGACATGTTCCTGCCATTGTCCAATCGGCACATTTGAATCTGATACTTTCGGTAGCATTTCATCACGCCTCCAAAGCAACGAAATCAGGATGGCAGTTGGCCGAGACAATCGAAAAAGACCAAAACGTGGAGGGAGAAGGTGCTCATTTCGTTGATGTCTTTCCGTACTGGATGGAACGATCCAACGCTATTTCGAATACATTCTCCTTATCTTCGATGGTCCTTCTGACAGCACCGAACATGAGCGGAAAAAGTACATTAATGCGATCTACGGCAGCGGCAACGTTGTTGACGATTTGCGGTCTCTGCGCGCCGCTCTCTTCCGATTCCAGAGTTCTTCGTTTTGATACGTTGTTCTTAAGAGGGGCGTCCGCGGATGTTCCGGCGGAAGACAAGAGCGCTTTCGGTGCTGAGATGGGCGACTTGAGTGCTCTATTCCGTTGCTGTGGCCCGAATAGTTTTGTTTTCGTCGACGAATTGGCGCGCGGGACCTCTCCACATGATGGAACCCGTCTTGCCGGAGCAGTGCTCGAAGCCATGGCTGAACGAGGCATGTGTGGTATTTTTGCGACGCATTTGCACGGTATTATTGACTTACCATTAAAGGGGAGAGATCGCATCTCCCTTAAGCGCATGGCAATTCTTCATGACGACAAAAATGATCGGCACGATGCCGAATCATATGAATGGACTTATCGATTAGAGGATGGCGTTTGTACCGATTCCCTGGCTCTCGTAACAGCTGATAGGTTCGGATTACCCACGGAAATTATTCAACGCGCTGAAGAACTGGGCAACGAGCTTGGAGGATACCTTTCAGAAAAGACTATCGAGCCGTTTCTTGGGGAAGAGAAAGATGTTCATTCACAAACAGGCGATGCAACATTATCGAAGACTGATGGACGGCACAACCATCACATCCTATCTAATCGTTCCGATTACAAAGAAGAATTTCAAAACATCGTCAAATTTGCCAATGAGTTGATCGAAGAAACCCAGTCAGTGGCTGTGCCACCAAATTTTCTCCCCCCACCAAATTTGTGCAATCGATCTTGCCTGTACGTTTTGCAATTGACCAAAGATCCGCCTTCTTATTACGTCGGAGAAACAGACGATCTGCCTCAACGTTTGAAGCAGCATCGGAAGAAGGGCGGAGCATGGAAACATAGTCATGTTGCTGCATTTCCCCTCCATGATAAGACCAGAGCCCGTTACTGGGAAAGCTCTCTGATTCGAGAGTTGGCGCGATCTGGATATCGTCTAGAATCCACTACCGACGGTCGTTCATCACGGCAATTCCGTGAGTGACCGGAAAAGAAAGCAAATGGCTCACCAACTTCACTCATGAATTGAAACAGCTACGGCTTCGGAGAACAGAGATCGAAAAGTTTTCCTATTCCGCTGAACTGCAATATTTGATAACGTATAGAATAATGTTGTGCGAACGTTATATAGCCAGCAATTCTCTTCTTCAGCAATTTCTACTCGCCGCAGCTTCAAATTCCGCAGCTGCATCGTCTGTCATGGGCTCTTGAAAGAGTTCTCGAGCTACAGAAGGAGAAAAAGTAAAAGTCTCCATTCCTCTTGCAGCAAGGTCTACCATTGTCTGGCAGTCGCGAATACTCGCAACGAGAATACGCGTGTCCGCTTGCAGGCCATCTACTATCTCTTGCATTTTCCAGCATTCACCTGAACCATCCATTCCGGCATCAGTCATTCGCCCCAGATACGGAGCAATATATTCAGCTCCGACATTGGCAGCAATCATGGCTTGCTTGTGATTGTAGCATGCTGTCAGACAGACTCGACAGTTGGATTGAATGAGTAACGATGCTGCCTCCACGCCAGTCGTTGTCACTGGAACTTTGACCACAATTCGATCGCGATCCGGCTTGCTAAGTGTCATGCCACAATCGTACAGTTCTTGGGCGGTGGCGCCCCATGCCTGGCACATGAATTCGTCCGTATACCCCAAGGCCACGCTGGCCAATCGATGTAAATTGTCAATTGTACACGGCTCTCCCGCCCGTTCCAGCAATGTTGGATTGCACGTCACACCATGAAATACCCCTGTTGGTAGCAGCATTTTCCATTCATTTGTATCGGCAGTATCTAGGAACAGACGTGATGCTTTGATTTGGCATCAGGGCGAATACTAGTCGGGGTAAGCGAAAGATGGCAAAAATGGAGAAATTAAAAAAGCAATCCTCTCGACCTCCAACCTCCAACACACGCACCTCCTCGAAACTCCGGGCTGAAGGCCCACACTGCGGTCCACAGCAATAGAGACACGCATGCCGTGATGTAATTGAGGAAAACCATCACTACCAGAGGAGTTGATACAGAAAACTCGTTGATATTCTATACAGAGTTAATCAAAGTCGCCTCACACCTAGTATGGATTCTATCTGGATCGACACTCGACACAAAAGAAATTCTAACGGCAGTTGCAGCAGTACGACTTCAAGCCATGGAAATCTGTGACGTACTTTTGGGGGAGGACTTGGGGGATCAAAGATTTTTGTTTGAACTCACAGCCAGAGGATTACTCGTCGTATGATACTACCGGACTACCAGTAGGTGTACGACATACTACATTACCAAGGGTCCATTTCCAAAATGCCACATTGGTTGGGTAGGAATGGCTGTTACATGCAATATTATTATTATTATTATTATTTCGTTGACTGCACCTTTACTCATTGTATGTATCACCGAGCTTGCTTGCAGCTGCCTCGTCCATTACCCATGTTGCCGATTTACGCAACCCAACCGCTGGGAAACTTTGCAGGGTCTCGTCCTCGTTCACAACCGCTCGTTTCATGGCATCGGATTTGCCTTGGGGATACTTTTCGGAAACGCCACAAGCAGCTACAACAACCTCCTTGGCATTTGCCATGACGGGCAAAGATAAAGAAATGCTAGGCGGATCTTTCATTTCCACGCTCAACACCCATTTCTTGGTCTCCAATACTTCATCACGATTTGGATAGAGCGATCCCACATGACCGTCATCTCCAACACCGATCAATGCCAAGTCGAATACAGGCAAACCATCGCTATCTCGCGGCAAGTTAGCCAGGTTTTCCAGTTTGCGCTCATACGCAGCTGCCTCTGCAGGACCATCAGCCGTGCCATCCAGAACGATGGGGTTGCATCCCTCCCAGTCTTTCATGAACAAATTCATAGCTTTGGCGTGTGTTGCTAACTTTTCGTCATCCATGGCGACGCATTTGTGATTAACGTACGCAATCGTGGTAGATTTGGTCCATTCTCCCTTCGATCCAACCAGCATCTTCAATATGGAACCTCCGGGGATGGCCAAATAGAAATGCCCGTGATCGGCAATGGCCTTGACCGCGGCATCTTCAACGATGCTTCGAATTTTCGATCCGACAGCGTCGGCATCGGCAAGAACTATCACTTGATCTGGCGACGTGCTGGGGAAGGTGGCAGTCGAACAAACAGCTGTGGTCGACGATCCAGAGCTCCCTAAGTACGTATGCTTTGCCGGTATAACGAACGTTGCCACTTGAGCAACCTGCACGATCACCAAAAGCAACAAAAGATTCATCAGCATCCTGTTTTTGTGTAAGGTTTGTGTACGTTGGTGATAAGATGCTGTGCAGTACCGTATGTAGTCGTGGTGCAACTGCACAACAAAAAGGATGACACGACACGAAACGGTGCTGTTCGTACTACTACTACAGTAAGAAGTATGACAAAAACAAAGGATGGAATCTTCATGCCGCCGATGACGTATCATTCTGTTGAGGGGGGATCGGAGGGGATCAAGAATCGGGGGAATTCGCATCTTGATTCTTGGTCGTGGAACGGATGGGGAATCAGAACCTGCTTCTTTGTTCTATGCTGGTGTACTCGTTCAACGACCAACAGAATTCTTCCTTTTCCTCTCTACTAGTAACACGCGACTTGCACTGTAACTTCCTACGGCCAGTAGCTGCTCTTCCAAGGTGTTTCCCTACTAGCTATAGACAATGATGTTAACAAAAATGATCAATGTTTTAGATGTTCATGTTCTATCAATATCATATTTGTGTGAAATCTGCTCTTCTAGCAGTCTTATCACAGGTGAGTTTCGGGGTGCTCGTCCCAATAGTCGGTGAAGTGGGTATCACTGTGCTCTGACCAGTAGTCAATTTCTTGGCAATTGGATGTTGAAGGAGGGTAGTCTTGGCCTTGCTTAGTTGAAAAGTTTCGTTGCATGGCTTTTTTGCACAAAGCGTGGCTATCCATCGTCACATGGGTGTTCTTGTGGTCCATCCAATAGTCGACAAGCTCGCTCTCGTGCAAGTTGATGTGTTCGTTGTGATGTGCCTTCCAATAGTCGATTAGGTTGCTGTTATCAATGAATCTTCCTTGCAATCGGACCTTGTCATGTTCGTGGATTGGAACACTGGAAAAGTTCCGTCGTACCTCGCTGTTATTGCGGGAAGCGGACGCTGTGTTGGCCGATTTGGGCACGGGTATCATGGCTGTGGCATGGCTAAACGCTGGCAAGAAGCAGCGTTCAGCAACATCTCTGGCGAGCGTGGCGCCTCTACCATTCTTCAGGGTAGTGGCAATGCTGCTTGCGGCTTGTTGGGATGCTCGAATGGCTGGCATGGTCAAGTTATGGAAAGTGGAAAGTTGAGTCGTTTTTGTTCGTTGGCTTTTTATTTTATTGGCTTCTGATATTGTGAGCTTCGAGCAAAGAGGAAAAATCGATTGCACTGCCATTGGTTCAAGTCCGGAAAGAGGGGATTCGCTTTGGGACGGATTCGTTTTTCAGTCATTCCAAGAAATTCGAACGGCGATTCCTGCTGAACTTGGGAACAAGTGAAATAGCCCTCCTCCCCGTCACACGTAATTTCCACATTCAACCAAACAAAATGCGAACTGGAGCTAATGGTGGAAGGAGAGGAGTCGGAGTTTCCGCGTTGGCTTCGGATTTTAGACTGCGGGACTGTAGGGGATTCTTGTTGTGGAACGGGACGGTCTTGGTGGACGTAGAACAAGAAGAGCGAATCGTTTAGGTCAAAATCATGTTGCCACGTACAGCGTAATTTCTTGAATGACAATTTTTCTTGTAAAATAAAAAACGCTGGAAAGAGCACGTTCTATCCCACCACGACCACAAGGATGTTGAGGTTCATTCTTGGGGCTTGTCTTAAAGGACCAAACTTCGATAGAATAATCCCAAACTTATTATTTAACCTCAATGTAGAGACAGACTACGTGGCAAAAGAGACAAACTGATGGGGAATTCAATGAATGACTATTGTTAAATATAAAAATTATTTTTCGGTTGACGGAACGTTCACATTCTATCGCACTACGACCAACACGATGTTGAGGTTCATTTTTGGGTTTTGCCTATAGGACCAAATGGTCATAAATTGATCCCAACCCCGTTACTATTTAACCTCAATTTCGGGAGAGATTACGTGGCAAGAGGGACATTTTCATTGTGGAATTCAATGAATGACCATTGCACAGCAGGTGCACGTTCTATCCCGCTACGATACGATCACCACGTTGTTGAGGTTCATCAAATTTGTTTTGTGGGACCGAAAGGGGGTCCCCCTGTGACCCAGGTGGACCAAAGTCCGGCAAATCTAATAATGATCAGAAATGATCTCAAGTACATTTCTAGGGACGATTCTACGTAAGTTGAAGTGCAACCATAATATCATTTTTTGTTTTGGTGGACCAGAGTCCACCGCCGTAGGGTACGTACCAACTCGTAGGCCGATTGTGGAATCTTGCAAATGACTTCATGAGAATATCTCACATCATCCGCTGGTGTATTTTCACGCCGCATCATGAACTTTTTTCCCGATCCAGCGGAAATAGTTGTTGATGGCGGCCCTATTCCTGCTGCTGCTGCTGCTATTGCTCCTGATGGTGGTGGCGGTGCTGCTGCTGCTGCTGTTGGCGGACATCTCACTCTCAACAATGTCCGGGATGGTGTGGTGTCGGGTAGAACAAGTCGTATCTACCTCGGCGACATTATCGTATTTTTGAATTGGTGCTCCATCCATCAGGTCGATTGGCTGACCGAGCACGGCAGTGATCGTCTACATGCAATCCAGAACGATTGAGTTTCTTGGAGGCCAAGGCAAAGAGGCGGCGGTACCGGAGCGAGTCGAGACAGGCGCGGGCTATACACTACACATGCATGGCGGCGGCTTTCATCGTGTTCCGGCTGATTGGCGCTTTCCACGGTGTGGAGTTCAAGACCTTTGGCGGCAGTGGTGGATAGGAGACACAGTACGCCAGGTTTCGCCCTTGCGCAGTCTTGAGCATGTAGATGTCAATCACCTGGACAATTTGCCTTTGGCGGACGACGAAATGCACGGTCGGACTGGAGGCTACGGTGCTCGGCGCCGGCTGTCGAAGCAGACGCTATGCGATATGCGGTTTCTTATGAATTGGATGACAGAGAGAGTGGAGGCAGCGGGGCACCGTGAAATCAACACCACTATTCCGCGGTGGATCGCATGTTTCTGTCGATTGCCCATTTATTCGCGGATGGCGCTCGAGACAGTCAGAAGAGGTGGACGAGCATCGTGCATACAGTGCGTCGTGCAGTTGCGGTCGAACGAGCAAACGGAATTGTGTTGGTTGCGGACTAGTAGATTGTCTAGGTGAACTATTGGAAATGTTGAGCTGGGATATTCCCTCATTAACTGTAAACATTTTTACTACAGAAGACAAGATACCTTTTTCACTTTTTAATCGACTATTTTCAAATTTTGTCTTAACTGTAAACTCCTGATTCCTCATCCTACACAATCTCTTAAGTACATGTCTACCTTGTGTAGGACTTGGTACTCTTCTTACGATGTGGACCAATGGTCCACTTAATTCGTGAAGACATTCATCTTGTCTACAGGACCAGCGAGTCATAGAATGAATATTATTAACAATAATTCTCTGTAATACTTAGGCTCGCGCGGTAAAGAACGCGCACCTTTTTGGACGTCTCATCCCAAGAAACTGTACTAACGAAAAAAGAGGCGAACTGTTTTTTTAATGTCATTTAATGTGAGGTTGAAGATTAAGAAGTTAGCACGAATTCTTGGGGTTCAAACGCCCAAAATAATGATCGTGTCTTAAATCATCATGGTCCAATGAATATAGACTGCGTCTTGTATATATGAAATAATAATCGCGGAGTATGATTTTTTAATTTGTTCGGTAAGTAGGTATTATTACGTACGTACTTCGTGTTATACAAGTACTTCTTGATAAAGAGTTCCATACGTATTTCGTGGTCCTCTTGTTTCGAACCCGGGTAACCATAGAAGTCCATTTCATTTGCAGCCCTCGCCTCTTTCTGCCCTTCTCGGAAACGTCTGAAATGTCTAATACATCTTTCCCTACCTCAAACATCTCATTCGCCTGTTCAGTACATACTGTAGTACTCAAAGCTTAACAACTACATTACAGTTAGTAACGTGTTTATAATATGACTTGGTATTAGGTATTAGGACACTACATTACGACAATTCAAAGTTCTCCGTTGTACACTTATTATAGTACGTAGTGGTAGTCTGGTAGTCTATTGGTAGACTACTGTAGTAGTCTAGCTACCGTAGGTACTTAATAACAGTAAGCGGTAGTAGGTAAAATATTTTTTACTTTCGACTGGTAACCTTCAAAATTGCTCAAGGCTGATTGTTCTTGAAACTCCCACGCTTTTTTCTTTGTGACTGTTCAGCACATGGAACGAGACTCTTGGCTGATGGATATATACTGGTTTTTGGTTTCAATTTTTTTTCACCGATCATATATATTATTTTGTTCTCCCTCCCCTCCTGCTGTGGTGCTGTGCCATCCAACATTTTCAAGCAAGAAATGACTCTTTAGCAGTCAATTTGTGTCACAGATACGCTATTGACGCAAAAGCCATCAATCGCGATTGTTTCAATTTCACTTATTTGAACACCTGGCTCCTATTTCACACCTATGACTTCACACATGGCACCGTTATTAGCATTTACCCATTCATGCATAATTGACGTCCATAGTGCTACTAATACAATTTCAACAGAGGATCATGGAACTTTTTGCTGTTGTCTCGTACAGAATGAGCTTCTCCTGCAGCTGCTGCATATACGTCGTACTAAATGTTATCCTGCGTTTTGTTCTCCACCACTGGTTGATATTCTTTTCTTGTTACCCATTCATGAAACCTAAGCTTATCCGCTTTTCAATGAATAGTTATGCATTGGTGAGCTGTATGCTTGTATCGTTCTGTGGGCTGTTTTCTCCAATAATGTTCACAGTCACTTGATATCATTTTTGGCCGTTCTACTACTGAAGTACGTAGTATCAACATTTGTCTCTTGAAAGCAATTTCATCAGTGGTGCGGTTGGGCCACTATCATGAAAACTTCCGAGTTTTTTTCAACTTTTGCCATGATGTTTTGATTGTGCCCCCCCCCCTACAG
Organism: Nitzschia inconspicua; assembly: GCA_019154785.2. Lineage (NCBI taxonomy): Eukaryota > Bacillariophyta > Bacillariophyceae > Bacillariales > Bacillariaceae > Nitzschia > Nitzschia inconspicua. The sequence goes on from JAGRRH010000003.1 coordinate 728,580, forward strand.
CAGTCAATTAAGAAACTGACTGTGAAAGACCTGCTCGCTGCGTGTATCATACGTATACCGGTACGGTAGTCATAAGTAGGACATACTCTCTCCTTACGATGCGCATAAATAATAGACTATTGATTTATATATTATAACTGTCATCACACCCAGCAATATAAGATTAATAAGATAGTCTACAAAAATGGATTTCACGTCCTCTGTTCTGTGGTGGAGCAGCAACAACGCGCAGCATCATTGGTCGTCTTTCAGATAAGAGGCCAATCATAGAGAGATTGTTTTCATGAAACTTGTGTTTCCCCTACCTGGTAAACTACTTGCTGAAGTGTCCTGCAGTGAACCTTTTCTGGCTGTGTAGCACGTTTCGTTCCGACTGTTTTTTGTTTCGGGTCGCATTACTGTCACAAATCAATTTTGATCAACAATTTTTTTTTGACTTCCTGTCGGCCACTACGGAACGCTTCGTTTGAACGTACGACATACTCGAATATTATCTGGTCATAGTCAGTCAGATCCCACCACTGACTACTACTAGGACAGCCGATATTCTCAGCAAAATCTTCTCTCTGTGGCCAAGCCAAATAATATCAGTTCAATAACAAAGGCCGTAAAGTAAAATACAATACAATACGATACGATACATCTCTGGAGGAAACCTGACGGCCTTTCAAACACAAAAAGTTGGACGCAACAAACACACTACAAACAAATGGAAGCTTCTTCACCGCAGGTTTTGTCGCAAAGCGATAACAACAGAAACGACACAGCAGCAACCTCATCCTCTTCTGCCTATGCATCCGCCTCATCCCAGGGCGCTATTGCAACCTCCATCGCTCGTCTCAAGGAAATCAATATCAACTTTTTGGCATTGGATTTCGACCGAACTATTCTCAGTTGTCACACTGGAGGACGATGGAAGGGCACTGTGGATGAACTGCTGGAATACGTCCGGCCTGTCTTTATCCAGTTGATACCGGCGGCACAAGCGGCGGGTATTGAAGTCGCCGTCGTCACCTTTACCCACCAAATCAGCCTGGTACGGGCGGTGCTGGATTCCATCATGTTGTCTGCTCGGGAGGATGGTGACAATGACTATAACAACAACAACAACAACAACAATGCAACAGCCACACGAACTCCGAGTGGCCGCATTCCCATACGTGGCAACGACCGATCATGGACCTATAACGGCAAGGGATCCCGATCGGGCAAACAAGCTCATATGGCCAGTGCCGTGGCAGAGTTGGAGTACCGGTTTGGGGTGAAAATTACCAAGGCCACGACCCTGTTGATTGATGACGACTCGAGGAATATCCGAACGGCGTTACAACACGGAGTGCGAGCGTTACGGTTCAATCCGGAAAAACCGCATCGACTGTTGCCAGAAATCATCAAACTGAGCTAACTGTAAACTGAACTTTGAACTGAACGATTATCTTTTACGTTGTATGCTGGCGGCACTTTGTGAGAAGCAGCCGTATCTTCGTATTCTGTTCTATAACGATGCATCGTAGATGATTCCCAGTCTCTTTATGATGATGTCGTTGAGGAGATCTCACCAGTGAGAATAATACTCTGTTGTATCACCCCTGTTGGCATCCAGAGACAGTTGATGACGACTCGAGGAATATCCGAACGGCGTTACAACACGGAGTGCGAGCGTTACGGTTCAATCCGGAAAAACCGCATCGACTGTTGCCAGAAATCATCAAACTGAGCTAACTGTAAACTGAACTTTGAACTGAACGATTATCTTTTACGTTGTATGCTGGCGGCACTTTGTGAGAAGCAGCCGTATCTTCGTATTCTGTTCTATAACGATGCATCGTAGATGATTCCCAGTCTCTTTATGATGATGTCGTTGAGGAGATCTCACCAGTGAGAATAATACTCTGTTGTATCACCACTGTTGGCATCCAGAGACAGCAGCCGTGCTTTAAGGATGGAGTATCAGACGGGGTATAGGTGGGGAGGAATGCCTGTCTATATCAATCAACGTACAGTTTCGCATTCTCGTTGCTGCTGTTTCGAGAATTTTGGTTTCCATGGAGACCTACCTAGAAATGTTAGCGTTCCGTAGACAAGGATGCTACCCCTACTTCGTCGTAGGTATGATACACCATGTATTACTGTATGCCATAGTAATTGCTAGACCCTACTTGCTACCGTAGTGGTATCATAGAGAGTAACAAAGGTGTGGGGACTGACTGTGATTAGATTCTACGGTACTTTACGACAAGCAAGCCAGAAAACGCACAGCAGGCAATGACATCTGTTAGATTATACCTGAGGTCCGTCTCCACTACCATCCTTTAGATTTAGATGGCAGCTGTGTCAGAGACGGCTCAAATACAATGATCTACGATGGGAATAACTACTGAAGTCAAAGTCCTTACGCAATGGGATTATTCCAAGAAAGTGACAGTCTCCTCTGTCCCTTTCTTGTCATTACGTTTCTTTCTAACCTTTGCTGAGACTACTCCGTCTCCAGTCTTGTTAGTGCAGACTACTCCGTCTGCGATGCTCTTGCATCCTCGGTGTACATTTTCATTGTTCCTATCAGCGATCCCGCATCCATGGGGAACGTCAGTCTTGAGGTCCTCGCATCCTCGGAGGACATCAGCATATGTGCGGCGACCGGGTTCTCCCGGGATTAATCGCTTCTCCGCGTGATTCGCCGCTTCCGAATGCTTCTCCGCATTCTCAGTTAAAGTTGGGGTTTTATCATTCTTTCCAACACGCTCCTCACGCAGCGACGTCGCCGGTACGGAAAAGGAGCTGGGTGCTAAGATGACGTCTCGAAATTTTCGGAATAGGGCTCCCTTGAGTAGTTTCGTAAAGAAAACTGCCAGCACTGCCTCAGCAGGGCAGTAAATGATGTTGAGACCTTCAGTCTTGACATGATTGGTTATGAAGTAGTGGTGAATGTTAATGTGCAGGGATTTTTGTCCTGCAGACGCACGTCCTTTGGGGACAATACTGCCATAGAGATCAATGCGCTCCTTAGAATCCACGGCAGGTGGGTCTGGATTCACATCTAGCAATCCCTTGTCAGTGGCATTAGAGGACGAAATGGGTTCACCCAAAAACTCGATCACACTTTTGAGATAGTCTTCCATTAGAATACTAACAGTTCCATCGAAGTCTTCCATCAGAATGCTAACAGTTCCGTCGGAGTTGAAGGTAATGTCCATACCGAGGCACTTGTGACAACAACCGCTGGTGACAGTCATTTCACCGATGTGCTCTTCAAGGGCCGTGATCACGTTGGTGACAACTTGGGGGTCCATATGACTGATGTTGTTGTCGTCTACATACCAGGCGACAGTGCACTGCTTCCCATTGACCATCTTGTTGGCAGCACATGGATAGTACAGATTAAGCTCGAAACCCATGTCTATGAGGGTGGAAGCTAAATGATTGTACCAGAGGAGCACAGATTTTACACATCCGTATAGGGCCTTGTGAAAACAGACAGATGGTGTCTTGAAGCTGTTTCTCATTACTACAAAATGGATCGCTCCTTGCTTTTCTGCCATATCCACTCCTTGGTTCTCCATCGCATGCGCCTCTTGGATCGATCCTTGGTCATCTGCTGGAACCTCCATATTCGCTCCTTGAAGCAGGACATCATCCTGATTCACATGTACTCCTTGATTTTCAGCAGGAACCTGGTCAGCATTGTCACGATGCAGGAAATCATCCGTCTCTCTCTCATTATGCAGGCCGTCTCTGCTTTCAATGCTGGGGTGTCGCTGGCTCAAGGCCTTGGCAGCACCTTTGCCCAAACCGAGACTGACCTTACTCCCATCCTGGGACGAGACCTCATTCTGAATGATACCGAGAGGATCGTTCTCTAGATCAGCAGGTGGAAGATAATTGGCAATGCCTCCAGCCCCTTGGTTTCCTTTCTTTGCTCCACAACTTCCATCATGGTTTGCTCCTTGATCTTCTCCTAGACTATGCACATCTGTTACTCGGAACAGAACTTCATCGTGATCCGTGGACGCTCCTTGATTTTCCTTGGAACTCTGGTTAGCAGTTGGGGCAGGCGCATAGTCAAGGTCCAAGACATCATCCTGGGCTTGAAGAACGCTATATGCATTAGCATCGGGAGCAGTAGTCGAGAATAAATCATGCTCCAAATTTTCATTCACAACACCACGTGGAAAGACATTGGGCTTGAGGCTCACAAACTTTGCTTCTGCCACAACAGCCTGGACATCATCCTGGAAGTTGGTAGGAAACTTGGTGGGGAACAAGTGGTTCCAGCCCTTCAAAGCAATCGTTCCAATGATGCGAACATCAATGCAGTTGGTTGGGTGTGGATCATACAATTGGGCATTGCTGCCAAGACATGGCAGATGCATCATCATGAAAACAACAACTTGATCATTGGTTGCCTTGGTGTTGGAAAGGATGACAATAGAAGTAAAACCCCAACCGTAACTGAGCATTCAGAAGTGGCGAATCACGCGGAGAAGCATTTATTCCTGGAAGGACACGATTGCCGCACACATGCTGATGTCCTCCGAGGATGCAAGGGCCCTACTAGAGTAAGTGATGACGGAATCATTGGTAGAGACAAAGGTAATATCTCCCGAGGATGCATCGCAGACGGAGTAGCCTGCACGAACAAGATTGGAAGAGACGGAGTTGCCTCTGTAAGGAAGAAAATTGCGGTAAGCGAAAACGAAAGTAACATCAAGAAAGGGACAGAGGATACTGTCACTTTCTTGAAATAATCCCGTTACGAAAGGACTTCGACTCTAGGTAGTTACTCCCTTCGTAGACCACTGTGTTTGATTCGTCTCTGACAAAGCTACCGTCTAAGGGACGATAGTGGAGACAGAACCAGGTACAGTCTAACATTATTTCAAGAAAGGCACGCTATTTTTGCGCCGACAACGGTATCGTCGGCGGCATACGGAGCAAGCAACAACGAAGACGGTAGAAGTAGCCGTCTCCGTGGTCGGAGAAGGTACCGCGGAAACATCTCTAATCTGAGACCACGACCGTGGAAGAAACCGACGAAGAATCCGACGGACGGTTTGTACGCGGAGGTCAAGACCAAGGAGTATGTATGCGACTGTATTACCAGAGGAATCTCTCAGCGTTTTGAAGGAACGCTGCGAGTGAACATGGTCATCGCAGACGCCATCGCCGCATTCTCGACTTCCGACACGGTACAAGTGTATCCGTTCTAGATGTTTATCAAGAGCCCTGTACAAAGCTCAACATGACTACAATTGCTGGATCCTCATTGATAGTGAGTCCATCTTCTCTGATTGTAGCCCTACATCTTCTGTGGGTTCAGCGGATTGTTGCTGTACATTCTTTTTGGGTTCAGCAGGTAGCTGCCCTATTTCATTTTTTTGGGTTCAGCTGGTAGCTGCCCTACTTCATTCTTTTTGGGTTCAGCAGGTAGCTGCCCTACTTCATTTTTTTGGTTCAGCAGGTAGCTGCCCTACTTCATTCTTTTTGGGTTCAGCAGGTAGCTGCCCTACTTCATTCTTTTGGGGTTCAGCAGGTAGCTGCCCTACAATATTCCTTTGGGGTTCAGCAGGGAGCTGCCCTACATTCTTTTTGGGTTCAGCAGGGAGCTGCCCTACATTCTTTTTGGGTTCAGCAGGTAGCTGCCCCATCTCTTTTTTGGGTTCAGCAGATTGCTGCCCTACCTCTTTTTTGGTGCTCTATGCCTTCTGGGGTCCAGCGAATTGCTGCCCTATATTCTTTGTGATCCAGATTGCTGTTATTACCCTTTTGTGGGTTTGGGGTCTTCACGCTGGCATTCAGGATGATGTCCAGGCTGTCACTGCGGATGTGGAGAACGTTTCTTTCCCAGCTGTTACTCAGGATGATACCGTTGACACTGCCACCTGTGCTATCACTGCCCAGGATGATTTCTTGGACTTTGAATGCGCACCTGCATTTGCTGTTAACCTAGCTCATGCTGACAATCAAGGAGCATACATGGAACAGGATGATGTCCTGTCCCAAGGAGCGGATATGAGTCTAGAAGCAAATCAAGGAACAGACCAGGAACATCAAGGAGCGAACCCTTGAGCTGGGGGATCCGCAGACTACACTCTACTTGGCGGTCGTTATACACATAGTGTTCGACATTATGTCCAACCAAGGACTGCATTCTCAAGAAAAGCCAACGCAACCCATGATCAAGCTGTTGTTTTCATGATGATGTGTATGTCATGGTTTGCCAGTAATGCTCAAATGTATGATCCACACCCAACCAATTGTGGATCTTGCAGAAGACCAAGGAGCGAACAATGAGGCCGACGCGGAGGCAAACGACGGAGCAGATGTGGGCAACGCACTGGAAAACCAAGGAGCCTACCAACTCCCACCCGATGAGCCTTGCATTTCTTTGTACCAGGTTGTCTGATCCGCGCGAGCAAGACTGGAACAAGCTACGTCGTGTCCTGCAGTATATCAACGGAACCATATCTCTGCCTCGCATATTCTCGCATCATTGGAGAGATTCCTTTGAAGTGTTGCTGCCGCCCTGAAGTTTGGCTGTGCTTGGATCCTCGCAAGCATCAAAGGTGTGACTCACCGCCTGGAGGACAAGAGATGCGTCAACCTCTTCATTACACATGCAATCACAGAGATTTTCCATTAGAGTGCATCCCTTTCCACATGATCGTATTTCTCCAGTCCACATTTCTTCAAACCACAAAGCTAGCTCGATGGCAAACTCATCCATACCCACATCTCTATCCTTCATAATAGTGAGGTTCTTGATGTCTAAGAAAAAGATTGCAATGTAGCCGAAATATTCCATGTTGATGGTGATGTACCGTTCGGGAGTGCGACAATCCTTAGGTAGCTGTTCTGGGATAGAGGGGACGTAGCTTGATGCACCCCTGTGGTGCCTGTTTCGCCCGCGGTCATGATTCCTTCCATCGCTACTCTTGTTACACTTGCCAGTGTTTCCGCTGTTGTTAGAGTAAGCATTACTAGCAACCGCTGGTACTGGCGCTGCCGACGATACTCTTGTCGGTGCAGGCACACAACTCCCGGAGTTCGTAGCAGGCATGGACATGAGTTTAGAGAAACAAAATCGGCTTGAAATTCTTCCTTTCTTGGAATAATGTTAGATTATACCTGAGGTCCGTCTCCACTACCATCCTTTAGATGGCAGCTGTGTCAGAGACGGCTCAAATACAATGATCTACGATGGGAATAACTACTGAAGTCAAAGTCCTTACGCAATGGGATTATTCCAAGAAAGTGACAGTCTCCTCTGTCCCTTTCTTGTCATTACGTTTCTTTCTAACCTTTGCTGGCCCGTGCGTTACTTTTTCAAAACCTTATCTCTAATGAGTCCTACCCATAATTTCTATTTTAACCCTAATTGACTTGCTCCAGCGTGAAGTATTCGGTCCGTCTGATTCGCAAAACCTCTATCTCTACTTCATGAACACTTTTTTTTGACATTTTAACCCTAATAGAGTTGACAATTTTTATCGAACCCAGTCGTGCATATTTTTTTGTATGTGTTTGCGGATTTCAAAATTTTGTTTGCGGATATGTTTGCGGGTTAATATTTTGTTTGCGGATCGTTTGCGGATATGTTTGCGGATCGATTTTTTGTTTGCGGATATTCCGGGGGAGCATCATCCCTCTACATTTAAGGGGAATATAACAATACGTAATTGAACCTATAAATACGTAGTAATAATTTTAATTTTTCAATAATATTGCCAAAAATATGACACTATTGTTCTTACTTATATTGCATCATGATGATGCTTGATCGAACGTTGTTGTTGTCAATGATGTTGTCTCAGTCATCCATTCAACAAGAGTGTGACCATGGCGAAGAAAAAAGACTATTCCCCGGCATTGGGGCAAAATGTTCCATCTTACGCGATTCATGAAGCCTAATAATAAAGGCTTGCCAAACGACAAAGATAACCGCGCAGCGACGGTGTTTGGAAAAAATTCCAGTACGAGGGTCATCGATTGTGCTTCCGCTTCAAACTAGATGGAGGCCACGAACAGAAAATTTACCACTCGATTGCTCGATATGTTCGGATTGACAGTGGGGGATATTGATGACTCGTCAATGCCATTGACCATTGATACAGCTGCAGCAATACAACTATCAAATGGCAACAGGGCGCTCGCATATAAAGTACCCTTGGATGCAAAGGACGACACATCGCTCAGTCTCGAAGATGAATTTTCAATGCATGTGGAATACAATGAGTATGACTTTGACTTATTTCAGTGAAGATTTACGTCGCTCCGAAGGATTATTTGTGCTCTGAATGCAGTATCGGAGTTCAAGCCAACCAGTCTCTTTATAATCCCTTTTCAAGTGGAGAAAATTTTCTGCCCAACTGATAATTTTGGCAACGATATTTGGTCTATCACTGTCGATGGAGTTCACTATTGGATCCAAGAGCCAACTCGCAAGGAATTCTCCAAAGACCTGAGCTATTTCTGGACTTTGTTACGAACTTGAAATATCTAGAGGCTCGAATCGACTTGTATGGATAAATGGTCCAAATCCCGCGGGCAAGAATGATCTGAAGATTTTAAAAATGATGGGTTGAATGCTATGCTCATTGCTAAGAAAAAGATGTGCAACATCCACCAGTGTAGCACACCCAATATGCACGACAGTCGTCCAGTTAGACGCTTTGAAGCAAGAACGCTTAAGAGACATGAAAGACTTATCAAAAATTTTCATTCTATTGAATGTTGATTCCGCTATTCAATTGGGAAGTTCAAGTCTGTCTTTGAAGCCATCTGCGTGATCTGCCACTACGAAATCGAAACTGATGAGCCACTGCACTATTTTCTTTTTTAAGGTGTATTGCTAGAAGACTTCCGGTGGTACACCATAGTAAAAATACCTCCTACTGACGGAGTTTTGGTGATAACAAGACTGAATGCATACTTTCAATCCCTAACCTCAACCCTGTTAATCGTTTTGGGGGAAATGCTCCCCCGTTTGGGGAGTTGTTTGCGTGTTTGCGGATATTGAGATTTGCGATTAACCTGTTTGCGGATCGTTTGCGGATATAGGGTTTTTGGAATAACCTGTTTGCGGATATTTGAATTTTGTTTGCGGATATTGCATTCTTGACGGGAAAATTTTGAGACGTGGATGTCTTAACGAACTTTTCATTAGGGGTTCCTTAGCGTTCAGTAATTAGAGTTAAGGGTGTTTCAACGGAAGCCTGGCAATTAAGGGCAACCTGTCTCTGAAGACGAAGAGACCATTAGAGTTCTTTGGGGTTCTAATCTTAGGGACAAGGTTTTAAGAAGTAACGCACGGGCCTGAGACTACTCCGTCTCCAATCTTGTTAGTGCAGACTACTCCGTCTGCGATGCTCTTGCATCCTCGGTGTACATTTTCATTGTTCCTATCAGCGATCCCGCATCCATGGGGAACGTCAGTCTTGAGGTCCTCGCATCCTCGGAGGACATCAGCATATGTGCGGCGACCGGGTTCTCCCGGGATTAATCGCTTCTCCGCGTGATTCGCCGCTTCCGAATGCTTCTCCGCATTCTCAGTTAAAGTTGGGGTTTTATCATTCTTTCCAACAACATCATCTTGGTAATCGTGCTTTTGCTGCAAAAGATAGGCACATTGAATTGCAGTAGGTCTAGGTAGGAAGCTCTACCTACGGTACCTAGTGCCACGGATATACCGTAGGTACAGGTACCGGTAGGTACGTACGTCAATAAACTACCGGTACGATATTTTTTCGCGCATTTTCTCTCTTCGTTGACGATCGCTTCCATCGCTACAAAAAGCACACAAAAAAGTTATTTGTGCTGGCCGGCTTTCCACGAACAACAAATGAGAGGAAATACAAGGCCGGCGCGCTACTCTCTTGCATAGAGTGAGCGATTCTTCGTGTGATTGACAGTGAACGATGATGATGTTTTTTGCTTTTACTGTTAATGCAGTACATACTTTTTACTGTTAGTAGACCCCTACACTCAAAAGATCTTTTAATACTCCTTGTAGTCTACAAAGCTACTACAATAAAATATTATCATAATCCTACTGCACGTATCTCCCTCCCCTGGCCCGAAGACATCAAGCATTAAGGTTTCTCCCGTCCAGCTCACTCTGGTAGTAGTAAAAAGTGCAACACTTGTTACTACAAATTATTATGTTGTCCTTGTCGTCGAATAGTCCGCTGTATTCGATAACGAATGTTCACATCCGTAGGAATGTACTGGCAATCTTTGTCATTGGGTTCGTACTGGGGCATGTGTCGTTCGTTATTGGAGCCATCATCGCTCTTGAAGCAACTCGTGCCTTAATTCAAGTTGCAGTGTACAGATCGGCGTGGATACGATTTTTGAGAGACGACGTCCCTAAATTGTTTCGAAAGACGCAGCACGGGAGGATCACAGCGTCGCAGATCGAATACAACGAATTGACGGGGGAACCTGAACGGTGTTGGGTGTCGTTTGAATATCACACCGCCATTCGCAATGATCCCAAAAAACTACAACAACGATTGATAGAAAGGACTATCGACAGTCAAGATGGGAACTACTCTTTGGAGAAAGTGTTATATTTCCTTCAACAAATTCAAGCAGACGAGGAAAGAACAAAATCCAAACGTAAAGTTTCCTATGTGTACATGGCACAAGATGTTGAAGTAGGATTCCCGTTCCAATACATTGAAATCAAACGACAAGAACAACTCTTTTGGGCGCGATACGTCGACATATGCATTGTATTCTTTGGATTTCAACTTTACTTTATGGCCGCTTTCATCCACGCCAAATTATCGACAGGAGATGTTTGGGACGTAATGGTCCGAGCCACCCTATCACCGATACTAATGACGCCCTACCTGGTGGTCCAGTCCAATTTTCAGCACAAACAGCGTATCCAGGCGTGGAAGAATGATCCTCTGCGGGTCAGTTCGGAGCTTGAATCGATGCAGAAGTATTGGCAATGGATGGGTCCGACGTGGCTGCGAAAATTCTACGGCGCATTGTTTCTGCTGGGGATAACTGGTTTGTTTCTATGTTGCGGATGGATGGTGCTATTCTTGGGACTTGGAATGATATATGCCATCGTCGAGTGGATCGATGTGGAGGCTCCCATTAAACGAGAGACTCTGAAGGCGTTCCAAAGTCAAACAAAGACCGCCGCAGCAACAGTCGACGAGTGCTGGTTGGAGTTTTCGAATTCTTTTCTTTTTGGTTCAACCAGACACTGGGCGAGAATATCCTACATCACTCCATCGGGGGACGCCGTGACCAAGGACGTTCAAAGCAAGATGCTGTATGATTTATTCGCCAAACAAAACCGTGGCAACCGCTCCATAGAAGTCTTGGTGCATCCTGACTTTCCGAGGTCGGGCTATCCCAGCCTCCAGTTTTTTTGGGATCTGCGTCGCAGTTGGTCGCTATGTTCTTGGCATGTTCTCTCCTTCGTCATGATGTGGTTCTATTTGACTACGGCTTGTTTTGCCCTGGACATCGACCTGGACTACCCTTTCGAAGAACTAATCCAACCCATTGCAGTGATGATTTTGTGTCCCCTAACGATGCTGCCCCATGCCTCTGTATGGCGACGGAAATGGTACAGCGGATACTTGCAACGTCTCCACGATGGGAGGACGATTGTCGATTTGGATGAGATTGACAGTCATGCAAAAACAAAGAGACTCTCACTGTATGATCGTTTTAAAAGAATTCTAGTATGAAAAAAAGTTTTCATGATATGATAAAGGAGACTCACATAGCAGCAGGGAAGTGTTGTAACGACGAAGTCTATTTTAAAGGCGATACCAACTAACAGCTGTTGCCTGAAAGTCAGCTCACCCGTCTGGCCCCCAAGAGGGCAGGACAAAAATCATGCAACCGCTTTTCAATAAGGAAAAGCCCAAACCAGTGAATGTCAGATATTGCGTTGTCTTCCAAAAACAATGCTGGAAAGGCAGCAGTAACCACATTCATATGTTGATTTGTGTTGATTTTATCTTCTACCTGTTGTAACCCAATAGGGAAACTTTCCATGTAAAACACTAATGGTATTTCCAGTGACATGGTACCGTCCCTTTGTACCACCCCAAGTAGATCACCTTGTTGTTGTTGTTGTTGTGGTGGTGGTGGTGTGTGGGTGTGTGGGTGGGGGTGGGGTGGGGGTGGGGGGTTAACCCAGGTTTGTCAGAGCCTGGGGAACTAAGAATCCGTATACAATCTGAGAGAGAGAGAGCGAGAGCTATTTCGTCGTCCGATGTTACAGTCTTTATACGGAATACGACAAAAAAGAAAATATTCATCTCAGTTTATCTTTGCGTTACTGAAATCCAATTCCGGGTGCTGCTTTTTGAAATTCTCCAAGACATCCAATTTACTTTGTTCATCACTAGTTGGCAGTCCAAGGGCTACGAGAAAAAGGAAAAAGGGAAATGCAAAACAAACGATGAGCTCCATCAATGCAAAAATCGTAGTGCGTGGACAGACATTTTTTCTTTTGGGACAGCAGCAACATATTCCCAATCGGTGCCAATGGCGGATCCTTCATGGAGCTCACCTTTTTGTCGTTGGTCAAACTTATTATGAAAGAAAAGTCAAATGTGTAGAGGCAAAACATATTATACACGATGAGAGCCAAAAAAAAGTAATTCCAAGAACTTTTTTTTTAAAATGATGACCGTAAATAGTATTTTGGATACAACCGAGTTCATAATGTACGTACCATCATTTTCTCCACAGTCTTCCTAGTTTCTCCGTCCAAATCCGACAATGAGGAGTTTTCCGGATTGATTTTGCGAACATTAATAGTCGGATCTCCCTTGCAGACACTGTCCCACCATTCCATTTGGTTTTGTTTCTGTAGGTTGATAACCAATCGATTGCCATCTTCGACTGTCCAAAAGGAATCGTCCATGATCACGGTCTTGGTCAAATCGGCATCGACCAATACTCGCTTTTCAGTAGCAGCAGCCTTCAAGACGACCTTCAAATGTGATCGTCCGATAGTCACTTGAAGGTCGCGTCCACGAGTATGGTCCGGCACGGGGACGGTGACCATGACTTCGGCCAAGGTTTGGGTCCAGACATACTTCCCTGGAACTGTCCCTCCATTCCCAACAGGTGGTGGACTATTGTCTTCTTCTTCGTCCTCATCGTCGTCGTTCTTGATGCTGTTGTCCTTTGTGCCACCTGTAGAAACTGTCGCAGAGATGCTTGTGGATGGAGGTGTTGCCGTTGTATCGGGAGAAGTTGTTTCATTGTTGTTCGATGCTGTTTTTTTCTCCTCAGTCAAAGACTTGACAATAGGTTTCTCGGTTGGTTTTTGATTTTTGGAAATGTCAAAGTCCCCACCTGATCCCATTTCAACAATTTCTTCTTCTTCTTCTTCATCTTCTTCTTTCGGTTTCTTGAAGGGTTGTTCCACGACTGTGGTTGTCGACGAAGATACTTGTTTGGACGTTGGTGTTGGTGTTGTTGTTTTTTTGTTTTTGTTATTGGAAGTTTTGCTTTGGGATCGATGTTCCTTTTGATACCGATCGGCATGTTTTTGGAGTACTTCATTGACTTTGGCAATTGCCGCTGCCATGCCATCGGAAGCACCAGGAGGTCCGGCAAAAAAATCTGTCTTGCGTCGCAAGAATCCAAAGACGGTGTCCAAAAGAGGTTCGATCCCATGAGTCGTTTGTGCGACATTCATGTACAGTCCGTCAAAACGGGGATCGTCATCACCGTCAAAGCTCATGATTGATGATTGTTGATTGTTGATTGTTGATGGAAAACGGATCACAAATGGAGCGATGGGTACAGTGTACAGTACGCAATGCTTTCTTTTGTCGCAGTTGTGTGTTTAGAAGTGGAAACAAAAAGGGGGAAGGAAAAAGGCTAACTGTAAATGAGTGTGGGTGTGTGTGCATCATCTAAATTAAAAAATAATAGACATGCATATATTATAATAACATTTCGACGATAATAACATTCATTGTCATTTTCAATTGATATACACTACGAAGTATAAACGTATACGATTCACAGTCAACAGTCTATCATACAACGACGACGACACGACGGATGGCAAGAAAACCGGGGCATGACTACAATTCACTCACACTGGTTATTCAACTCTACACAAGCAGCTACAAGATGATGATATAGTAGAGAGAGTACCTATAAAGAAATCGATGGATTCAGCTAGCTAGTAGAGCTACGGTAGCCATCTATCGCAATGCACAAACCCCGAACAACCATTCTCACCATGCACATCATGTCAATTTCCCTCCGACACATCCGTCGTACGTCGTACGCCGTTTGAAAATGCTCATGACGAATCGACTCAAATGACTTCATTACGACCCGTACGATGGAACATGCTGCGATGCAATGTTGCTACTACCGGCACTACTATCTACTACCGTATCTTCGAATCTCTCTTCATTACACGACGTCG